>CM055109.1:6483981-7083981 GCA_029204225.1 Diphasiastrum complanatum | reverse complement strand
ATCCATTGGTTGCAAATGGGTATACAGGACCAAGTACCATGCAGATGGAAGTATAGCAAAGCACAAGGCAAGATTGGTGATCAAAGGGTATGCACAAAGTAAAGGCATTAACTATGAGGAGACCTTTGCGCCAATATGTAAGTGGAATACTCTACGTCTACTTGTTGCTTTAGCCTCACATTTTAGTTGGCCTTTGCATCAGATGGATGTGAAATCTGCTTTTCTAAATGGTGAGTTAGAAGAAGAAGTGTTCATGGATCTACCTGAAGGCTTTGTAGCGAAGGGACAGGAAAATAAAGTATGTCACTTCGAGAAAGCACTTTATGGTCTTAAACAGGCACATGTGCGTGGTATAGCAAGATTGATGCCTACTTTCGTTCAAAGGAGATGGTGAGAACACATTCTGATCCAAATCTATATGTCTTATGCTTTGATGGTATGGTTGCTTTGATTGCTCTTTATGTTGATGACTTGATTATTATGGAAAATAATCAAGAGATGATAGACATGATCAAGAAAGACCTCATGGAACAATTCGAGATGACAGATCTCAGCCTGATGCATTATTGCCTTGGAGTAGAGGTGTGGCAAAAAGGACACGAAGTGGGTGTAACACATGTGAAGTATGTCAAAGAGTTGCTGCACAGGTTTAGGTTGCAGGATTGCAAACCAGTGAATACTCCTATTGAACCAAGTTAAAAGCTTTCTAAGCTTGATGAGTCACAATCATTTGATGCTACACTGTATAGGCAGTTAGTAGGGAGCTTGATTTACCTTACCACGAGTAGACCAGATATATGCTATGTTATTGGTATTGTAAGTCAGTTTATGGCAGCACCTACGAAAACGCATTGGAAGGCAGCTAAGCACATTTGCGTTATGTAAAAGACACTTCAGATTATGGCTTGATTTACAGGAAGCATGACGGTTTACCTGAGTTATGTGGCTATGTGGATGCAGATTGGGGAGGTGACTATGATGATCGTAGATCCACCACAGGATATGTATTCCAGCTTTGTGGCAGTTGCAAAGTACAATTGCTCTTTCCACCACAAAAGCAGGGTATAAGGCAATGTGTAGTGCAGCACATGAAGCTATATGGTTGAGACAAATCTTGGAAGAAGTTGGCATGAAGCAAAAAAATCCCACAACTTTACATAGCGACAGTCAGAGTGGCATTTAGCTAGCAAAGAATCCAGTGTCCCATTCGAGAACCAAACACATTGAGATTCAGTATCACTTTATATGTGAGAGGCTGTTGAGTTGTGAAATTCATGTTGTTCATTGTAGTACGGAAGAACAACTAGCTGGTATTTTCACTAAGCCACTTGTTGGAGAAAAGTTTGACAAGTTTAGATTAAAGCTTTCTGTACTTAAAGTTTGTTGACTTTAAAGCTATGTATATGATTGTATAAAAAGTAGACTCTACTTTAAGGGAGAGAGTTAGAATTAAAGTAGAATCACTGTGCTACTGTACTGTGGGTCCTATCAGTCGATAAGGATTAAGTCGACGGGACACATGTCCCGTCAACGGCAACCTGGGTCATGCATGGGTTTTCTGAGTGAACAACTATATGTACAGTGTAATTTCATTTTGAAAAATACAGTTGCTATGTGAGTTTGCTGTGGAGAGTGTTTTCTGTCTGTGTTACTGTGTAGCATGATCTGTGTTCCTGTTCGAAGCAAATTCTAAGTTGATGGTCATCCATAAAGCCAATGTACAAACAAAAAACAAAAAATTGTGCTGAAAGATTGCGCTCTAAGGCATTACCAAGGATGCAGCCCATCGCTGTTTAAGCTTTTTTATATGTCATTCATGCATGCAAGCATGATCAACCCAATTTGTATGCAAAAGGTGTGTAAAATTTTCCTTGTTGGAGCACATTATTAACGCTATGTCCCAATGCCGGAAAGACAACATTCAAACTAGAAATTTGCATACCATTCTTGCCAACAAAGTGATGCTACAAGTAATAGCACACTGTATCTATCTGTGGGTCACGCTCCAATGCTAGTATCCTCTTACAAAATGTAAAATAAAACCATCTCTTAACTTGGTATAGATGTGGTAAACTACAAAGCATAAGTGTGCAAAAAGAACTAAGCAAAAACCTCTTCCTGAGAAGTATTGAGTCGTTGTATTCTAGCAAGTAGATGGGCATTGTAGATCCAAGATTTCTTCAAAGAAAAGAGAGAGGAAGAAGAAGGAGAAGAATAAGAGAGGTGGGAGTGTAGACCTTAGTCACTCTTATATAGGTTCTAACATTTCCTTTCTGTAAGAGATGAGGTTAAGCAAAGCTATCCAACAAGTAACTTGTGAGGCAAGCCACTACTTATATCCGTCGGATATTTTAGAACAGATCTTGTCCATCCAACACAAATGTGAAGTTGGAAGGGGTATTGTAGAGAACCAATATTAAGTGCGAGACCATTGTTCTACATAAGAATTAATTGTAACCCAACATTGCATATAGTCATAAATGTTGTAAGACGTAATTAGGTACCATGAGAGAGAGAGAGAGAGAGAGAGAGAGAGAGAGAGAGAGAGAGAGAGAGAGAGAGAGAGAGAGAGAGAGAGAGAGAGAGAGAGAGAGAGAGAGAGAGAGAGAGAGAGAGAGAGAGAGAGAGAGAGAGAGAGAGAGAGAGAGAGAAGCTGCAGACTGCCTAGCTTTTCGGAACTGAGCAAATATCCTGATTCAAGAGACTGGGACCATTGTCCCAAAAAAACTTTTTGAAGGTTTTGGCAATTTCGAATAAGAAGAAATGATGTGCTTGAGGACTATGAGCCTGGTAGGAAACGAAAGGTTAGAAGAGTTCCAAGACAATATTTTGGATCTCATTCTCTTGATAATCTAGTTGACACGATCTCTTTCAGAAAGAGAAGCTCCTAGAGGGCAACCAAGATATCTAAAGATGGTGCCATGTTGGAGGACATTTAGGCCTAAGGTTTGGCACCAATATGGGGTAGCCTCATGAGATAGAACAATAAGATTAGATTTTTTCAAATTGACCATCGAGTTGGAGATGTTGCAAAATCACGTTATTTCAAAGTGAAGGAGGGAAGCATGGGGAACAGTGAACCTCAATATACATGCCAGATCGTCAATGAAAGGGTAGGGGCCAAGGGGAACACAAAAGGCCAGAAGGAGGAAGAGGCATTAAGTCTGTGGAGATGGTAAATAAAAGGCTCAGAGGCAATAAAAAAAAGATAACGGGAAAGCAACCTTGTCTAATGTGACATGAAATAGGGAATGAGGAAGAAAGGACTCCTTGGAAAAAGGATGGAAGACGAGACCAAAGAGAAGAGAGCATATATAAGTTTGATAATGTAATCAGGGATGCCAAAGGAAGATCAACATGTGAGAAATCAATTCCAACTGATGCAATCAAAAACTTTGTCAAAATCTATCTTAAGCATAAGAGTCGGGTACATGAATCATAGAGTGAACCATAGAGAATAGTCAATGGTGGACCAAACATTCTGAATGTTGTTGAGTAAAGATCTACCTTTCACAAAATTGGATTGGCTTTTGGAGAAGTGAGAAGGAAGGAGAGGGGTAATCCTTCTAGCGACAACTTTCGCTACAATCTTATACAACATGTTAAGCATGGTAAGAGGGCGATAGTCAGAGATCTTGGAGGGAGACTCAACTTTGGGTACAAGTTTAATGAGACCTTGAGAGAAGGAGAAAAGGAAGAAATCAGAAGAAATTGTAGACTTAGTAGCACTAAGGAGGGAGGGACCAACATAATCATCAAAGGAGTTACTAATGCTAAAAAGACCCTTTAAGAATTGCCACATAGGCTGTTCAAATTTGCAACTCCGGCAGTTGATTGTCATTTGCACATTCCTCCAAAAAAACCCAATCGCGATTTCTACTAGACAAATGCAAGCTCTAATAGTTGGATTCCCAACGATGGGCTACAAGCAAATGCTTATAGCTACACCCTCTCATCTAATCCAAGATTGAAAGATCTATAAAGATCAATATGACGACCTGCTATAGTGCTTAAATGATGATCCAATTGCTATTGAGTGACTACTTTTAGTCTAATTGTTGGTACTAGCTTGGGAAATTAGACCATTGATGACTTCAACAACTTGTAAATCAACGAGTTGTTGACAACTACTAGAAATTATGGGGCTACTATGATCCAGCAACTATCCAACATATTGTGGCCCCATTCCTCATGATCCACCTCTCAAGTATTGAATGATCACAAGACTCAAAATCTAGAAACATACTTACTATAGTCCAAAGATAGTCCTACTTCTCAACAAAAAAATAAAATTTCCCGGAGTATGGTTTAGAACTTTGCATCCAAGCATCTCGGAGACAATAAACCTTAAAGCTAGTGAAACTGTTTACGATTGTGCTGATTTTCATGACTCAAGTTTCTTTTTGATTTTTAGGATGAGAATTTAGCCGAAGAATCTGATTCTTTAACAAATGAAATTCGTTGGCAAAGTTATTGTTCAATATGCTCCAAGTTGTTAGCACTATTTTGCAATGCCCTTGATTACGTTATCATCATTTTTAGCATGTACTTTCATTTTTCTCTAAAAATTTGCATGTCGATTGATATTGAACTTATCTTAGGACACTTTTCCATTCTACCATTGTCCATCAAATATATGTGAAGAATTACACAAACGACAAAGTCCACATCAATTTGTGCTTGAATATCCAAACATAATATTTTGTTATTTTGTCCAGTTTGATCTACAAAACCTTGTGTACAACTTAACCTTGTTATGGTGGCAGTCTACACCTTTTCAAGGAAAATAAAACATTCATTCAAATTTAGTATCCATTGCCCTACTACATGAATAATGTGTCATGGACATTATAGAGCTTTTCAAGCTTACAAACGATCTTGATTTGAGAAA
This sequence comes from Diphasiastrum complanatum, assembly GCA_029204225.1. NCBI lineage: Eukaryota > Viridiplantae > Streptophyta > Lycopodiopsida > Lycopodiales > Lycopodiaceae > Diphasiastrum > Diphasiastrum complanatum. The sequence continues at coordinate 7,079,090 of CM055109.1, read as the reverse complement.
TACTTACATATATTTTCGTTATTTTGTCAATCAAAATTTGTTTCAATTTGACTAAAATTCCACAATTTCAACAAAGTGAAGTTTAGTAGCGTTTTTATAGATTCTATTTTCAAAAAGATTATCTCCCATTCTCCAAGTTGACTTAAAATTTCTAATCAAATAAAGATTAATTATAGGAGGCAAAGTGTGAGACGTTGGAAATTCTTTTCTTTAATGATTAATTTCCATGCGTGACACTCTCTTTCAACTCAGTACTACGGGTAGACCTATAAGGTCCACTCATGAATAAGATGGTTTTAAGGAGCTGAAAAAATAAATGAAAATTTCAATTTGGTAATTGTCTGGTTAATATATTTCATGAAGTCTACTACTAGACACGAAAAATTGATGCATGTATTAGATAGCATAAGCATGACCAAATTGTACATTGTCCAAAAAGAAAATCCTTAATTCCCCATATTCTAATTTTTAAAATTTTCTTTTTATAAATTTAATTCTAGATCAAGGTAGGCCCATGGCCTTGATAAAATTAATATTTTACGTCCACCAACACCTTTGCGTACGATACACTTGGTCTTCATAAGCTTGTGTGGAAAAGCTAGCTACCCTCAAATCTATTGAGATTGACACTTCACCTAATACTTTGAAAGAACAAGACGGCTCTCTCTCTCTCTCTCTCTCTCTCTCTCTCTCTCTCTCTCTCGTCTCGTCCCACTTTCGCGGCTCTTTTGGCTCAGCACGCAACGGTGGACGATGCGTGTAGTCCATGCACACATCAACGATGGACGATGCAGAGATCAAGTGTCGACGAGGCTGGTGGGATATCGGGTATATTCCGATGATCGTGGCATCCTTGTCCGCACGCAATATGCAGAAAAGAGTTGCTTGCCGCAGCTTTTGGTGTTTGGACCTGAAATATTTATTGTAATCAGCTGCCAATCGCCAAGGATTTATGTTCTGAGCTCTCTGCCCTTGTGCTCGGAGTGGGCCGTTATCCTCAGGATGTGGCTCTATTTGGAATCTAGTTCTGTGAGTTGATAGTGAAGTGTTTGGATTAGATCTTGTGTCCAAGCTGCCATTGCTACAGTTCTCACATTCTTCTATTAGAACAGTTTCGATCTTCTCTAATTTGGATTTCCTACTTGCTTGCTTATGATCACTAAGAATCTCTGACTCAAGCCAATGGAGAGGAATGTCAGGTACTCAAGCTAATGGAGAGGAATGCCAGGTACAGGGTGTGTGCTTATGGTCACTCAAGCCAATGGAGAGGAATGCCAGGTACAGGGTGTGGGCAATGTACTTGTGCAGTTTCCTGATGGCAAAATTAAAAACATCCCTAATGTACTTTATGTTCCTGGACTCAAAAAGAGTTTGCTTTCTGTTGGTATAATGGCAAATCAACATCTTAAAGTTAAATTTGTCAAGGATGGATGCCTTATGAAGGATATGAACCACAACCACAAAGTGGTGGCGAAGGGTTATAGAGATAGTAACTATGGCCTTTATAAATGGGATGCTACAAAACCAGGTGAATATGGTTTGGCTATCTCAACAGCATCTCAATCCAAGTTGTGGCACAGAAGACTTGGTCAATAAAACTATGGGAGCTTGAGATTGATGGCGAAGCTGAAGATGGTAATAGGATTACCGGCATTGCAGGATGATCATCATGCAATATGTGAAGGATGCATCATGGGAAAGCATCACAGAGAGACATTCAAGAAAGGTGGAGCTGCAAGAGCTAAGAAACCGCTAGAACTCATTCATAGCGACCTGTGCGGCCCAATGAAGACCATGTCGTTGGGGAAAGCATATTATTTTATGACTTTCATAGATGATTACTCTAGGAGGACATGAATTTATTTTTTGAAGAAGAAATCTGATGCTTTTGCTCGCGTCAAGGAGTTCAAGACCTTGGTAGAGAACCGACTGGATGCACGCATCAAAGTGCTAAGATCTGATAGAGGGGGCGAATACAAATCTGATGATTTTGAATACTTTTGCAAAGAACATGGCATTAATAGACAATTCACACAGTCACACATGCCGCATAGTAATGGTGTAGCTAAAAGGAAAAACATGACTATTATGGAGAGTGCATGCTCCATGATGAAGCAAATGGGCTTGACTGATTCACTTTGGTTGGAAGCGTACAGTGTGGCAACATTCTTGCAAAACAAGAGCCCTACAGTTGCGGTTCCAAATGTGACTCCTGAAGAAGCATTTATTGGAATAAAGCCAAAAATCGACAAGTTTCATGTCATTGGATGTAAGGCCTATGTACATGTGCCAAATGAGGAGAGAAAGAAACTTGATGCCAAAGCAATCAAGTGTATCTTCGTCGGTATGATGAAAGAACGAAAGCTTACAGGTGTTTTGATCCTGTAATGAATAAGATTCACATTAGCAAAGATGTGATCTTTCATGAAACACATAGGTATGAAGATGAAGACCATGCAAGTGGTGGAAGCATCAAAAGACTTCCCACAATTCTGGAGGAAGAAGATGAAGAAGATGCTCCACAAAATGATGCACGTGAAGACGAGAGTCGAGAGGGCGAGTATGAAAGGACACCACCTATTCAAGAGCCTAGGGGAAGGTACTTGCCAATAGGAGCAATAAAGGAGAAACCGGTTGGAAGTAAGAGACATTACTTGGACACTCCTTGGGATACATACTCCCCACGTAGTGTATCACCTGAATCTAAGATACCAAAATGGTATGAAAAGATCATGAAGGACGCAAAGCTAAATCAAACAGGATCCAGCACACAAAGTGAAGTGAGAAGATCAACACGAGAAAGAAAGTCTCCCGATCGTTATCATGTGAACTATGCCCTAATGACTGACATTTTGAAGTGTCGAGAGCCATCAACCTTTGATGAGGCAAAAGATCACAAAGAGTGGCAAAGGGCAATGGAAGAAGAGATAGAATCCATCCACAGGCATGATACATGGAAGTTGGTTGATCTACCACTTGGAAAGAAACCCATTGACAACAAATGGGTGTTTAGAACAAAGTTTCATGTGGATGGCACAATAGCAAAGTATAAGGCACGCCTAGTAGTGAAGGGTTATGAGCAAAGCAAAGGAATTGACTATGAAGAGACATTTGCTCCAGTGGCTAAGTGGACTACGCTACGCCTTATCATTGCCTTAGCATCTCATTTTGGGTGGAAGATCCATCAAATGGATGTGAAGTTTGCATTTTTGAATGGTGACTTAGAGGAAGAAGTTTACATGGTCCAACCGTAGGGCTTCATGACAAAAGAGCGAGAACAGAAGGTATGTAAACTACAGAAAGCACTTTATGGCCTTAAGCAAGTGCCACGCGCATGGTATGGATGCATTGACAGTTACTTTCTTTGTCATGGGTCTGTAAGAACAAATTCAGATCCAAACCTTTATGTTCTTATAAATGATGACAACATTGCCTTGATTGTACTTTACGTTGATGATATCATTATCACGGGCAATGATGAGAACCTCACTCGTTCTATCAAAGTCAACTTATGCAAGCAGTTTGAGATGATAGATTTAGATCTTATGCACTATTGCTTGGGTGTCGAAGTATGGCAAACTAGCAGTGATATCAGGTTATGTCAAAACAAGTATGTAGGCGAGATATTGAAGAGATTTCACATGACAGAGTGCAAAACTTCTATCACCCCTTGCGAAGCTGGTAAAAAATTATCTCGTATTGATGATAGTGCACATGTTGATGCTATAATATTTTGTCAGCTAGTTGGGAGTTTGATATATCTTACGACTACACGTCCTGATATTTGCTATGCTGTAAGTTTGATTAGCCAATTCATGTCATCACCCACTATGGACCATCAGAAAGCTGCAAAAAGGATTTTGAGGTATGTGAAAGGTACACCTAACCTTGGTCTAATCTACAAAAGACAAAGTGTTTTACCTAAGTTGCAAGGTTATGTTGACGCTGATTGGGCCAGAAGTATAGATGATAGAAAGTCAACAATAGGCTATGCCTTCAATTTTGGTAGCGGTTGTTTTTCATGGTCTAGCAAGAAGCAAGATACTATTTCTCTTTCTTCCACAAAAGCCGAATATAAAGTGTTAAGTTCTGCTACCCAGGAAGCTGTTTGGCTACGTAAGTTGTTATGCGAGATTAGCATGAAGCAGGTAAATTCCACTGTTATTTTCTGTGACAGTCAAAGTGGAATACAATTGGCTAAAATTCCTATCTTTCACACAAGGACAAAACATATTGAAGTAAAATATCACTTTATCAGTAATACTATCATGGAGGTATGTTCCATGAATAGAGTAAACTCTAAAATAAAAGAGACATTGATCATTGAGGGAGAGAGTTAAAATAGCAATGATCGACTTATACAGTGCTTTCTTATTTCGACGGCACCACGTGTGCTTAGTTAGAGTTATCGGGCCGTCTTTCTTTTACCAGCCCTTGGAGTGTTTTTAAGCAACTTATCTTTGTACTTACGAGTAAGTTGAATATACAGTTTGAGGAGAGCAATTCTGTGGTCTTGTTGCACTTGACGTTGTGTTGTGGTGATTGATCTGGTCGGGTGTTTAAATTGTGTTTTTTCTTAACTCTTTACTTGGCAATCATTATAATCTCTATCCTCAAAAATTACTTTACAACGAGGAGCAACTTGAATCACATAGCACCATATGGGATCCAAGCGATCAAGGTGAAAGACCACCTATAATTATTAGTATAAACAATCTTTAGTATTAATATCCATGTTAATAAAATTGCTTGAGCTCATGATGGTCATCAATTTAAATCAATTTATAATCAGCATGACAAAAAAAGTACATTAATATTACTGATCATGAAGACTACTGTTGGAGTTAATCTTTACTCCTACTCACTTAATTCATCTCTTGAGTACAATCATACTATGTAGATATTCTCTCTCTACAACAACATGCAGCCTTACTAGTACAAGTCGAACAGTCTGTATCTACATCAACTTTGAAGAAGAACATGATCGACTGGACTACATCGACGTCGATTTCACCAACTCGACTTAAGTCCATCGACATCTTCTCAAGGGCGAACAAGTCGACTTAACTCATTCGATACCTTCGACGACTATTGACTATCACTAGTCAAAATGGAGCTCTACACCACATTTCCTATGTCACCGTTCACTATAGTAGCTACACCACTTCACAACTATCACCTATATAGTTCGCTCTAACGGTACAATTGTAATCTTCACGACTGCACAACTGATGTGTATACCTACATACAATAAATCCATACTCATATAGTGATATTCATACCAAATGAGATACTCATAATCAATCCATATACTATAGATGAGTCAATAATCAGTGGTAGTGTGAATCAGAGTTCTTCTGTGAACTCCTTTGTATCAGACTATCTGATTCCATAGAGATCTTTAGAGAGAGTGAAAGTAATTCAAAAAGTAGAGATAGTATTCAATCTGTAATTAACATAGTAAGATCACAACACATAGTGCGCTACTACTGTGAACCATTCTCGGGCACAAGATCGTGATCTGATAGTTGTATTTACAATAGCTTAACACATATTCTCTACTTTCTTTAAGTGTGTCTGCATTGACAAATGTTTTATGATAATTCCTTTCTCTAGTACTGATACTTGTTCCACGACTCACTGGTAATATCTCACTCGAAGGAAGCATGGCTGTCATAGACACCTAACTGTTTCACTTTCTTCATGGTTTTCCTTGACACCTATAAAGATATTTCTCTAGTCGATCTAATTAATAGTCTGAATCACAGTTGGTAAAGATCTTGTCATAATTTAACGTTGAGTTTTTCTCTTGACTGGATATCAGATTCAGCAAGGGTGGTATCAGAGCTGATAAATAAATCATTAGAGGAGTTTTGAGCACCAAAAGGGCCTTTTGTCAAGATGTTGTTTTTGACTTTTCATCTATTTGACGTACACTTGGCCCAGTTATATATTTACACCTGTGAAAGATCGTAACGTTGTTTGCCGGTCGATTTATTTTTCATGCATCCCTCATCAAGAGGTGTTTTTGGTAAAAAAAAAAGAAAATAAAAAAATATGGATTATAGGAATTTTTGGAAAGATAGATTTTTAGACTTCAAAGTTTCACTCGGTGGTCGATCCATTTCACTCAGAATCAAAAAAATGTGTCTTTAGGTTCATTGGGAAGTCTGATGTGCAACTCTTTATCAGTTGCGTCAACATCAGAAACAATCATGTCCACCACTGTATTTAGGTCATCCGCATGTATAGAAGAAGAATCGTGCAGTTGAAGATCAGGGGTTAGGGGAGGACTCTCAACCAATGGGATTGCGGACGTACTAGCTTGCTTTCTCTTTTTTCAGGGTGGGACAGGCCCCCTTTCAAGAGGAACTTGCCTCTGTGTGAAGCCAAACTTAAAAATGCTATCATAGGTGTTTCAAAGCCTCATGACAAGAAGCATATCCTTGGGCATCAGTGTCACCCTCTTGCCATGAATGGAGAACAACATCGAATCCTCAAACAATTTTGTCTGGAAGTCCTCGTATGCAGTATGGAGTGCCTCCAATGCAGTGATATTCCACCTCACTGCATAGGACAGATGAGTGGTCATATCTTGTGTAACCTCCCTCACAGTCCGGTAGAAGGCTACTTTCGAGATCATAAGTTTGGTGCTCCTATGGAATGCCCTGATGTCCCTCAACCATAGACGACGAGGTCTTTCACGTCTTTGCGAACGTACAGGTTCAGAATTCTAGGGACGAGACGGTTGAACAAAGCTGGTAAGCCTAGCAGTTTGCTTCGTCCGAGCCATTGAGGCCGTATATCTATACCACGCGAGGACAAAGATACAACAGAAGAGAAAGCTAGATTATCTCGCGTGATGACGACATTGGAAACTCTGAGGGTGATATCGCTACGATGCGAGAGAGTAGCAGAGTCAGGCGGGGAGAGGAAGGGGCTCGTGTGATGGCGATACTGGGAGAGTCAGGTTGATATCGCTACGACGCGAGAGGGTGTAAGGAACAGGCCCGGGGACGAGGTCGCTCACGTGATGGCAATATCACAAAAGCAAGTCGTATGGAAGCAATCAAACGTGAAAGCAAATTATGCAAAAACCTGTACAATCCCCAAGAATGGACTTATATAGGGGAAAAAAGTTGGCACGTGTGAATACTTGCGACACGTGGCCCAATTGACGTGTGGAACCACACGTCTATATATGCACATGTGAAACTGCACATCTGGATCAACACGTGTGGACACGTGGCTGAATGGATCAGCGACATGTATTCTTGCACGTATAAGCTCGCACATGTGGGCACATGGCCCAATCAGTATCTGTTGTTTGGAGCTACACGTTTGTATCCGCATGTGTGAAACTACACGTACGAGCAACACATGTGGGACTTGCATGTGTGGCCACGTGGTCGAATGGTTTGGTGACGTGTGTTCTAGCACGTATTAGCTTGCACGTGTGGGCACGTGGCCGAATGGCAGGTTGACATGTATTGTAGCACGTGTGGTCTCGCACATGTGGACGATTATATTACGTGTCATAAATCTGATCCGCTGTTGGATCGACGCGTGTACGGCTTGGATTTTATTGGTTTTAGCTATATAAATGTTGTTTGATCAGTTAAAGCCTTTCGCTAAGTTTTGGATTTTCACTCCCTATAGCTCTTGGTGTGTCAACACTACTAGTTCTTTGCAGTATTGCTACCACGCGAGAATCTATTTCAGATTCTAGACAATCTTGGATCCCTCGCGTCGTTCCGATATCCGGTCATTCACCAATATCACCATCATGCGAGGATTGCCTGATTGTCTTCTAACTCCCTGCCACCTCATGTCGTAGTGATACTCGGCCCTATTGGTCATACTTTCGAGATGGCCGCCTCATCTTCTAATAATTTTGATTCTGTGTTGCATGCCTTCCTTGTTGAATCCGGTGTTGGTAACCACATAGGTCACTATAAGACGTATTTGAATATGTCTTTTGATATTGAGAGGTTTGGATTAGAACATAAATCCTATTTTCAAGTGTTGTATAAAGAGTATTATGATAGTCTGAATCAGTCTATGTTGATAATGGATAATCTACGATTCATCCATTTCCATCACCTAGTACTTGCCCAACCATCTTCAAAGCAAAGCCACAACCGACAATTCACGAAAATAGTGAGTGATTTTAAACGTGTGGTCCATTGTGACCAGCACAATCGATCATGTCGCTTTTTGCAGGAAGGCATGGGCTTTGTGTTTTATCTTTCTGCTCTTGTTCCTGAGGAGGCAGAAACTTCGAGGCTAAGCATTGAGGGTGCCTCATCATCAACTGATTCTGTGATATCAGAGTCAGCTATTGTTGATGACGCCTTGGGTGCTGACAAGGAGGCAAGATTGACAGCAATGTACAACCCAGCCGAGTCTCGTGCATTGTCCATTTCTTCCTTATCTGACGTGAATCCATATGATAAAACCAAGACTCTCCTCGATTTGCTGGTGTGTTACATGAATAGTGTTGCATACCTCTCTCTGAATGATGTTGGAGATGTTCTTGATCTGAGGGAGGACAAAATATTATCAATTTTGTCTAATTTCATCAAAGAATTTGAAGACTTCATAGATCTCGATGGTGATGATGATCTATGTGCTTCTATTGATTACAAAGACAGAGATGAATGGCTAGATGGATTCAGTCAATCATGTCTGAAAGCAGGGCATACCAGACAAATTTGCCCTGTGAGGATAAATTTCTGAGAATCCGGAGTAGATATGTGTCACAGTCTTCGGAAACTAATCCAGCCACTGCTTCGACGACCATTGTTGCTGGTCATGATCTACATAACCATTGAAATAGCTGGATGACGTAACTATTTTTTTGAGATGTTCCACCGTGTTGTGTACTTCAATGAAATGCTGCTCTAGCTTGCTAATGCAATTTCTCCATTCTTTGTGATGACCAAATACTTAGACTATCGTAAGCTTTTGCAAAAAATGATGCATGATGTCATAAAATGTGCTGCAATATTAGAGTTACAAATATTGTCATATTAATCATTTTAAATTTAGCATGTGCAATGAGATTATAATTCGAAGACTTAGTTACATTGAAAAGAGATTTACCATATAATGCGTAATATGATCTTCACCCCAGGCGTCTTTAACTGCATCCACAAACTCAATTGTTTGTTTCTCAATTAGTAGGACATCAATATCAAACAATTTATCTTTTCTGAGCAATTTGACTATGTTGTCAAGCTTTGTCCAAACTTCAACTTTTTTAATCCTCGTTGTTCCTTTTTCTTCAAAATCCTCTGTGGCATTGAGTACATCTATCCAAATCGAGTACTAGATATTAGTTGGTTTTCCGGAATGATTTGATAAGAAACGACGAGCTTTGGATCCTCCTATACTTGGTTTGCATGGGATGTTTCCCGTTTCTCCTGAAAGCTTCTCGTCCTTTTGTATTTTAACATGTCCTTTATGAAGTCCCGCTTTTGATAAAACTTCTTCCAATCGAGCTATTGCTTTTTTGGCTAATGATTCTGGCTTAGTATTCCAAGCAAACCAAATATGAAGGTATATCAATATTTTGATAATTCTAACCTCTCCATGTATTGTACAAATGTGAACATTTTTAAGCAAAATCGGTAATATTGGTTTCTGTGAAAGATTTCAGGTTCTTAAGATCCAATCTACTTGAATGATCTTTGGTTAGAAAGAGAAATACACTACCAATTTCACCAATGTAGAAAAATCAGCATCTACACACAATTTGAGATGCAAACACTAATAGAACTTGATCAAACTTGAATGAAATGATTATGTACTGTTGCTGTCCATACAAAACCAGCAAGCTACTGTATTTCACACGTGTGGATCCAAAAATAGCAAATGTAGATCATTCTACACATAGAATTGCAAGCAATCACCAAGATAGTGCACCAATGGATAGTAGAACCCAAGAGGACCATGTATAAGCATGAAATGAGATAGAGAAGAGAGAAGATGACTCTCTCCACGAGTTACATCCTTTTATAGCAGGTCCAAGCCCTATTTGGCCACTTGGCTTTCCCACCAAAATGCTAACCCTACCAATTTTGGGTGTAGATTCAATGTACCCAACTTATTCAAATTGAATCTACTCAAACTCGCATTCTATTTTTCCCACACTTTCAAAAATTGTTTATTCAAATGAAATTTAGACTAATGAACTTTGAAAAGTCAACCTCTAAGTCTAAAACAAGTTTTGGCCTGAATATGCTAAATATGGAAATATTGCAAAATGTGATGAAACTAGTTGAATCTTTCACACTCCCTCTTCAACTAGTTTTAGCATAGACTTTGATAATACTCCAAGTGATGTCCTATGCTTCATGAACAAGTCTTTTCCCAATGCTTTGGTGAAGATATCAGCTACACATTCCCTTGAAGACACATGTTGAAGCTCCACCTCCTTTGCAATGACTCACTCCCTCACAAAATGATATTGCAACTCAATATGCTTGCTCCTAGCATGAAAGATAGGATTGGATGCCATTCTTTGGGCTGATTGATTGTCACAAAAGATGATTGGGCTCTCTGAAAAATCCAGCAAGTGAAGATCCTTGATCATCCTCTTGATCCATACCATCTCCTTTGTGCAATGTGTAAGAGCTTTGTACTCGGCCTCACTAGATGACAATGAGATAGTGGCTTGTTTCTTTGACATCCATGATATAGCTCCATCACCTATGAAAATACAATAAGAACTAATGGATTTCCTATCCATTATATCTCCAGCATAGTCCAAATCTGAAAATCCAAAAAGATTAGGTGATGATCCCTCATACAATATGCCAAAATCTTGAGTTCCAATAGTATGATGAAAATAATCAACTTTCTCCATTTTCCAAAAGATCATCAAGGACTAGTAGACCACCTATTGTTAGAAATGGTGAACTCCTACAACTTTGCCGCAACTCAAAAGTCAACGAACCTTGACTGGAAGGTCGAACGATTTGCGACAGATTCGGGTGCCTCCAAGAAGAACGAAGGACAAACAATTCGCGAATTGTTCACGAAAATCAAACAAGCTTGCAGGATCGCAAAACCGCAGAGCGTTGCAGGACCGTAAGAAGCCGCAAAGTGACGCAAAATGAAAAGGAACGAAAAGAAACGAAAGAAACGAAAGATAATCTTTTGCGCTACCAGCTGATCTGCGTCACTCTAACTCTTGTGAAATAATACTGTAATCTTCATGATATAGCAATATAACCCATCACACAGAGTAGTAGAATATCAGAACACTCCAAAAATTCAATATTTCTTTCAACAAAACAAAGTAACAGCATCATCCTCTGACCAAGACAACCTCACTCTTCCAAGACTTGTTATTTCTGATCAATGTTGGGGGCTAGTAGAATTTTAGCAAAACAACACATAAGCATGACTTTTCAGTATAACTCATTACCACACAGAACTACAGAATATCAGAGCTACAAGAACCACCACAACTCAAAATGATCTCATCAAGCCAGGGCAGTAGCATAACCACCTATGAGCAAGACAGTTTCACTCTCTTATGACATGTTTTCCATCAAAATTATGGGCCTTTTTATAGATGGTGGTGGAGGGCCACCCTTCACTTTGCCATCTTGTAAATTTTCAAATTCTTCTCCCCTTTTCGACATGTGCAAAATGTGGTGGAGCCCATCACACCAGCCACTTGCAAGACTTGACTAGAACTTTCTTTTTCTCAAGGTGATGTAGGCATTCATCTTCTTTTGTTGACATGTGGCAAAGTTGTGACATCACCCAATGTGATGTCACTTGGGTGAGGTCAAAAACTTTCTAACCCATTACCTTAGTCTTCACTTTTATAGGGCCATAATTTTTTTCGTTAAACTGCTTAGGCCAGGTGCCTCTCTAGTATTTTGCCTTGTCGATTTTTCTTTGCACTGTGGTTTCGATACTGTAAATTTTCATTGTCTCACTTTTTTTGAAACCCCCTCTGTTCACATTTTTGATACCCACTATGCCCACATTTTTGATTTTTTTGAAATCCACAGAGTCTACATTTCTGATACCCACTATGCTTTTGGTAATGCCTTCAACCGGTTTTTGATTCTGCAAGTTCTGACATGGTTACAAGTCACAGACAGAGCAATCTTGAGAAGAAACTGACTGTTCCTGAAAAACAAAAAGATTTTTGATATTAGTAAAATATTTTTGGGTACATCAAAATTTTGCTCAACATTGTCGGCATTATTACTATCGGGCTAATTTTAAGGCCGTAAAACTTCTGGCTAGCTACATTTAGGCGAGCTGGGACCTATTTCTACATGGATCAGCATTTTTCTTCGGTCTTACAAAATCTGCCCTATGTCTAATATTTTTAACGGTTCCTTAGATCGTTTGTACTACTAATTTATGTGTCTAGCCACTTTAAGGGCGGGCCGGGATCTCTTCTTTGGTCCAATATATTGCTTCAACTTTTGTCAAATCCACAATGTTTTGGTGCTCATTCAATACTCTGTAACTGTGTTTTGCTTCATAATAGTCCGATTTTTGTCGTCAAAAACTTGGCTAACACCGCCTTTGAATCCTAGAGGTCGCGACATCTCTTTGAATTTTGTATGTATCTGGTGTTTTTTCATCATCTTTTACATTGTTCCAATCTGATCTTGAACACCAACTGGGTTTGGATTGTCGTGCTGTATCACGACGATGTCTTATCCACAAGCTCATATGCTTATGGATTTCCTTTGAGTCAAATTTCTCATCTTGTGGAACTTCGTCACGAAGAGTACCAACGATCTGCCGTTTAAGGTCGTTAGATTGATCAGACCATTTCAAAAACAATCTATCGTCAAAATGGCGTTGGCACAAAGAATACAATTGGTCCATAACCACTCTCCCTTTACAGTTGACGATTATGTTCTCTTGAGGATCCATGTCATATTACAGATTCGTGGATGACTCTTCGGTAGGGGCAGGAGCCATGGCCGGACCCCGACATGATTACTACATTCGTAAACATACGATATATTACAATAAACTCTAATATATTGAAATGAAGTAGAAAAACGAAAATCAAGTACAAAAGTTTAATGTATATTAGAATTAGATTTTCATACCAGTGATAACAAGAAAAAGATAGATGTACATTTATAACTAGCAACAAGATGCAAAAGAATCATATATGAATCCACATATAAGAATCAAAACATGAGAATTAAACAATAATATGCATATAGGAATCATGCTATCTAAATATCGAAAGATAAGAATCAACGTATTTTTAGATTGATAAGGCTTATGTTATTTGTGTTTTGTACTTGTGCATATATGCAGTTTATCACAAGGAAATGAATTACATTCAAATCAGTCTAGTGATGAAGACACTACTCAAGTCAACAGGATAAATAATAAACATGAATGTTTTTTTTGTACATATAGACTTTGTTACTGTAACTTAAACATGACCTCAAATACTGTGCTAAAGTGACAGGTACTTGATTTTTGTTTCTCACAAAATAACTATTTTCAAAATAAAATATGGTGCACATGCGTCAAGTGTGATGAAAGACGTATTTGTGGAAGTTTGGATGAAAAGATGAGGGTCAACCATTGAATTTGCAAGACGTTGAGGTTTGTTAATTTTATATGATTGTTTTTTATTATATATTTGTCAATTTATCAACGTCATATATTGAATTTGTTTCAAGTGTGTAGCCAATAAATTGAATGCCATTCCACGGAGTTGATCCATCCGTGTTTAATTGCAATCAACGTAAGTTTTGATGGACATGAGAGAACAACGAGCGAAACAAATTCAAGAGGCAAATACAGTTGAAGAAAATGATGATGATGATGAGGTGCAACATGATGAAGCAATGCACAATATGTTTAAATCGTACTTTAATGAAACAAACGAGAATGATGCTATGCACACATCTTCTAGTGAAAATGGAGATCACGAACAATTTGAGATGGATGAAGACGAAATTCTATTGTGCAAGGAGGCATACACTTCTTTGTATCCAGGAGCATCCATTTTGAGACTAGCTACGTCAATTCTTATTCTAAACCTTCAAGCAACACACAAATGGAGTGACTGTAGTGTCACATAATTATTCGGGTACTTTACGCATAACACAACTTTTGTACTTTATAGCGTATCTACATTAAATTAATTTGGTTTTTCTTTTCTAACCACTCACATTGCTATTTGTCTTTTCAGGTTGTTGCATAGAATACTTCCGAAAGAGAACATGATATCTAAAACACAAAAAGAAGCACAAAAGATGATGAACGTACTTGGAATGGATTATGACACAATACATGCATGTCTAGTAGACCATGTTTTATATAGAGGTGAGCATTCAGAAAAGCTTCAATGTCCAACGTGTAACGCTTCACGTTATCGAGATGACGTACAAGGGAATAAAGTGCCACGAAAAGTGTTACGACATTTTCCAATTATGCCACGATTGCAATGTTTATTTCGATGTAAAACTTTGGCACAACTAATGGATTGGCATGTGAAAAATTGATCTACGGATGATGTGATGCGAGTACCAAGTGACTCACTGCATGAAGACATATTGAAGACCAATGGCCCCAGTTCAAAAATGAACCTCATAATATAAGATTTGGCCTTGCTATGAATGGTGTAAATCCTTTTAGCGTTCAAGCATCAAGTTGGTCCACATGGCCAGTTGTGCTCGTTAATTATAATATACCTCCATGGTTGAGTATAGAAATGGGACACTTGTTATTAGTACTATTGATTCCAAGAAAGTACAAGGCCAAAAACATGAATGTGTATCTTGCATCTTTGGTCGATGAATTATGCATTCTTTGGAATGTTTTATCCTTTTTGAAGTTTGAATAGGCAATTTTTTGAGGGGCAAGGAGATAATCATTTAACTACACCACAACCTCCTATGCCATAATTCCTCCATAGAGAGCTTGTTCATAAGAGCAACATTACAAGCATTCACATATTCATTTGGATCTAGTTTATAGATGCCTCCAAATCTAGATCCTAATGCAAGTATCTCATCATTCTTCTTGATACTACAAGTATCAACATTGAATTTTACATCAAGGCCATTATCAAGCAATTGGCCAGCACTAATGAGATTATTAGCAAGCTTAGGCACATAAAGAACTTTAGAAAGAGAAAGAACTTTAGAGGATGCAAGCTTTAAGGGAATGTTCCCTATGCCTTCAATAGGACATTCAAAATCATTTGCAGTGTATATTGATTTCTTGATTCCATCATAAGGTGCAATAGAAGAGAAAGAATCCTTGGAGCTACACATATGTGAAGAGGCTCCACTATCAATATACCATAAGCCATCCTTCTTGAAAGGAGTGGATGAGAAGCTAGAGACCATAAGAGATCCCTCTCCATCACTTGCAATAGTGTCTTTCTTCTCATTGGTGATGTTGGCTTGCTTGAGTTGATTCTTCTTCTTGAAGCAATTGGTGGCATAATGGCCTTTCTTGCCACAATAAAAGCACTTGATCTTCTTCTTCTTGAGCTTGGATGATGAAGCATTAGAGGAATCATCTTCCTCCTCATCTTTGTCTTTGGAGTTGGCTTTGTACTTGCTTGTGAATTGTTGAAATTGGTTCTTGCTCCTCCCTTTGTGCTTGTCCTTGGCAAAGAGGACTTTGCCATCATTATGAGTGAGAGAAAGCTTGTCCATCCTCAAGAGCTTGTACTCTTGTCTTGATTCTTCAGAAATTAGCACACTTTGGAGAGCCTCCAAACTTGATAGCTTCTCCTTAATGGCATAGGATTGGACAAGGTTATCAAATTCACTTCTCAAGCCATTGAGAATGACTTGGACTGGCTCATTTTGATTGATGGAATCACCAATGCAAGCAAGCTCTCTATGAATATCTTTTACTCTCAAAACATAACTAGATGCACTCTCATCACTCTTCTGGCTACTTTGAAAGATTTGATTTCTAAGAGTGAGGAGCCTAGAGTGTTCTTAGCCTCATAGATAGTCTTGAGACAATCCCAAGCTTCTTTGGTTGTTGTACAAGTACTTATCTCCCTCAATATCTCATTAGAGACATTCATCTTAATGTAGTGGAGAGCCATCCCACTTGAAGAAGCATCCACTTGATCTTGCCCTTTAGACCACTTGCTTTTGGTTTTGCCCTTGAATTTGCCCTTTGTGAACATAGCATCCTCTTGAAGTGTCGATGTAGATCCACCTCTTGCTTGAAGCCTATATTCCTCATTTATCAAGATTTCTTGAAGATCCATCAAACTTGGCAAAGTCTTTTGAATAGCAATACTTTGAACAATGTTAGCATGAGCATCCAACAAGCCATTAAGAATCACTTGAATAAGCTCTCCTTCCTTAAAGCTTTCATCTATGCAAGCTAACTCATCATTCAATGCTTTCATTCTCAAAACAAAAGTACTTGTACTTTCTTCATTCTTTTGCAAGCAAGAAAAGATTTGCCTTCTTAGAGTCAACACTCTAGAAGTAGACTTGGATTCATAAAGCTTCTTCAATGAATTCCAAGCTTCCAAAGATGATGTGCACTTACCAACTTCCTTGAGAAGTTCATTGGTAACATTCATCTTTATCATGTGTAGAGCCTTCTTGGCCCTCTTGTCATACCTCAATTGATCTTGTTGTGTTGCTGGTCTCTCCTCCAGACCTACAACAATATTCAAAACATCATTCATCTCAAGAAGTGACTCCATCCTCACTTTTCATAATGAATAGTTACTTGAGGTAAGCCTATCATTGGCTTCCAACATGACTCCAATTGAGGTTGCCATGTAGCAATGACCCGATCTTCTCTTTCAACCTGTTTCAATGCACAAAGCGCTCCTTTGAACAACAACAAATGCTTTCAAAAGAAATCACGAAGATTTGAAACTATCTCACAAATTCTCTTCTAGCACTTATCCAAGCAAATCAACACATAGAATCATGGAATCTTGATCAACCTATGATCTATCCTCAATCTAATGACTTTTGCCACTTCCTAAGATTGAAACACACTCAAATGAAGTCCAGCAACCTCACTATCTAGAGATCCAATCAAAATTAGGGTTTTGACAAAATCACAAAAAATTGACTATTCCAAATCTACATGCAAATGCTGAAAATTTGATATGCAATCTATAAGCCACCACTTAGGCTGAACCAATGAGCCAAAAATCGGCCAAATCTAGCATGTGAATTCAAAAAACGGAATTGAACAAGTATATTGACCTATTTAGTGTTTTGATCTACAAAAGATCCAATCTACAAAAGCAAAAAATCTGATTTTGGTGTAGAATCCTCTCTAGCATGCTCTAGACTTGATATCTTCACAAATCATTGATAGATCTGATTTTCTCCTTCATAACCTGAAACAGAAGCTCTGATACCATGTGAAAGATTTCAGATCCTTAAGATCCAATCTACTTGAATGATCTTTGGTTAGAAAGATAAATACACTACCAATTTCACCAATGTAGAAAAATCAGCATCTACACACAATTTGAGATGCAAACACTAATAGAACTTGATCAAACTTGAATGAAATGATTATGTACTATTGCTGTTCGTACAAAACCAGCAAGCTACTGTATTTCACACGTGTGGATCCAAAAATAGCAAATATAGATTATTCTACACAGAATTGCAAGCAATTGCCAAGATAGTGCACCAATGGATAGTAGAACCCAAGAGAACCATGTATAAGCATGAAATGAGATAGAGAAGAGAGAAGATGACTCTCTCCATGAGTTACATCCTTTTATAACAGGTCCAAGCCCTATTTGGCCACTTGGCTTTCCCACCAAAATGCTAACCCTACCAATTTTGGGTGTAGATTCAATGTACCCAACTTATTCAAATTGAATCTACTCAAACTCGCATTCTATCTTTCCCACACTTTCAAAAAGTGTTTATTCAAATAAAATTTAGACTAATGAGCTTTGAAAAGTCAACCTCTAAGTCGAAAACAAGTTTTGGCCTCAATATGCCAAATATGGAAATATTGCAAAATGTGATGAAACTAGTTGAATCTTTCACAGTTTCCAAGTCGGATCTTCTATATCCCTTGAAACTCTCGTGCTCTTCGACATGTCATGTGTAGTTTTCATGCAATAGAGGCATGGATGTTTTGAATTTGCTCCATGTGAAACGTTGAACATGCACTTCAATGACTTAAGGTCTCCAGCCAAATGCCATTCCACCTTAAAATCACCTATTCCAGGAACATTGAGTGGTGTGTCGCTCATATGATTCTTAATTATCTCTGGATATTCAGTTTTACTAGAAATCCAAAATAGAATGTCATGATCTTCTTTTAAAACCTGCTTGAAACACAAAATCATGAACTATTTCAAGAGAATTGAACTTAGACCTATAATAACAAAACAATATTAGCTTAAAACACACAAAACCATAAATTCTCGAAATGAATTAGTTGCTAGTACTAATAGAATAGATTTATCCCTGGAAAGATGCCAACCACCAAATATTATTTTCGGACTGCACACTGAAATCAAGACTCTTCGAGTTTATCGTATTGCTTAATGCTCCATTCATAAGTGTAACACTAACCCTTTCCAGCTTTTGTCCCTTTATTACTTCTCATTCACCTAACTTGAGAACTAATATCAATTTTTCAACACTTTCATTTGTGATTCCATAAAACTTTACAATAAATCTCAGTATATGATTCAGATCTACAAACATGTTGTTGGTGGAATCATATGACAAAGTGCCATGTTTTGAGTTATAAATTTCATTGATATGGTAAGGAATACCAATGATGTTTTGCAAACCCCTATTTAACACAACCCTCTCTAATTTGATTTGAAAGGGATGGGGAATAGGAAATTTTTTTATATGTACTTGTCCAAATGCCTCTTTGATAATTTTAAACATTGTGTCATATGCATCCCTGCCAATACCAGAATAATGACATGCTCTTTGTATCAATTTTCGGTCAATGATCTTGCCGACTTCGCCCATAAGGGCCTCTGCAATCTTGGACTTGATTCGAGAATATTGTTGATTTCCTAGTAGACTCGTCGTTGACTTGGCTGTAAGTATTGCACTCAAAAACTTTCCAATCATGTCCTTGTCTTTCAGATTTTCATTGGCGACTAAAGTTGATTTGCAAAATAAAAATAAGATCTAGAAAAAAAACAATTCACAATCATTGATGTGCTAGATGAAACAAAACACATGAATAGTTTAAAACATAATCTTACTTGAAAGCATATATTCTTTTATTCCGTTGACCCCCACTTGATGAAAGCTCGTGTATTGACTCTTTTTCGGTGTTCAGTATTTTCTTTCATAATGTGTTTACTTCTACATTTATTTGACAATATGAGGTACTCAATGTTTGTACAATTAGTTTCATATTGTCAGTTTCTTGGTTAAGGTTTAGTATAATATCTTGCAAACGAGAATTATCTATCTTAAAGATTTCATTCTCTTCTTTTGTTTGCAACAAAAGAGTTTCTTTTTCTCTGTAGTCAGTAAGCAAACCATTCAACATATTTTCCAAACAATGGATTTTTTTCATTGAATTACTAATGTCGTAACTTTTCAATCTTTCACAATAACCCAATAGACCATTGTGTCCTTCACACAAAAACAGTATGAGTTGTGTGACTGATCTGAAATTTGGATGTTGCATTGAGCTTGGATCGATTGGATACAAACTTCTATCAACCCATAGATCACAATGTTTCCTGTCTTTCGTCCTTTCGTGAACTAGTAAGGTGGATCCTTTCAGATTTTTTCTCGACAGTGGAGCATATTCTGTGAGAAGATCAATATGGAGATGATATTTAGACATCTTAATAATCGATAGATTAATCTAGTAGAAAACCAAATTGTTATATATCTCGTAAGCTATTAAAACTTGTCTTAATTAGAAAAAAATCAATTGGAAAAGTTTGAAATGACCTTGGCGCTCTTTTTGATCCATCACACTCCATGTTTCTTGCTTTATATGCAAAATCAAAGCTTTGCAGTTATGAGCAAAATATTTTTTCAATAGATGTGTGTTGAAATTGCAAATTTTTGAATTGCAAAAGTTTGAAATAACCTTGCCACTCCATTTGATCCAACACACTCCATATTTTCTGAATTGCAAAAATTTAGATTCACGTTGGCGCTCATTGTGTTCATCAATATTCAAAGTTTCTTAACATCAACAACCAAGAAAAATATTCCAATTAACTACACACGTTACTAGTGAGGTCAAGTCATCGTAGTTGTGCAGGCAGACCAAAAACTCGGTCGGAGTTTTAAAATATGACGATTTTCTCTCTCTTACGTGGCATTCTTAAACAATATTCCATATAGCCAAAAATATGGATGTATATATGGCTCCCTTGATAGAAGAGCTTAAGATCTTGTGGCAAGGAATTCAAGTGACTAATATTTCAAGACCACATAGATCATTAAGAGATTTCATGGTGAAGGGATTTTGATGTGGACTATGCACGACTTTCGTGGGTACGGAGAGTGCTCTGGTAAGATATTAATATTTAACTTTTTTTAATTCTTTGATTTAATCTTACAATTAGTCATGATCATCGATATTGATTTAAGATGCATGTGTATATATGTGCATCCCACATTGCTAAATATTTTTGCCTAACTTATGTTAACACTCATATTTGTACGTGACATGATTTGGCTTAGGACTCCAAACTAGTAAATACCATGCATGTCCCATATGTGGTGAATTTTTGCATGCATATCACTCACAACATCTTAGAAAAATGGTATATGAAAGTCACACTTGTTACCTTCCATGTGATCACCCCCTACGTGATGGGGTTGTGACGAAGACCCCATGCTATGAAGGTAAATCATGCTTGTCCGACACATTTTATAATTACAGTACTTCGATCTATTTATGTTGTAACATCCAATTATATGAGAACTACCTAAATCTTCATAGGTTGGCCGATAAGGCAATAGCACTATGATTATCACAGAATAAAATTGTGGGGTTGTGCTGATACAAATTAATGTCTGACAGTAAATTTTTCAATCAAAATGCTTCTTTAATCGAATCATCCCCTTGAAAATCAGCGGGTGGGTATGAATCATCATCAAGACCCATTGTTGGTGGCATCTCATAGTTCATTTGCATGGAGTCCTCGCTCACCCTCTCTCTTCACTTCCATTGTTTAGGGACAACAACAGGGCCTTGTACTATAGGCTTCATAGACTTTTTTTTAAAGCGAAGTCTACCCCTCCACCCTAGACCAGTTGAAGCTTCAACTTGTTCTTCTCTATTCTGCAATTTATTGGAAAAAAAAATGATTATTACAGGTAGCAGTGCAATGTTGTCAATGCACCTAAACAATACTCTACATTAAAAGCAAAAATTTCTTACTCGTTTTTATCTCTTCTTGAGATGCAATGTTGGCGATTTTTCTCAATTCAACCTCCTGATCTGGAGTCCGTCCCTCAGGGAAGTCAAGCCACCATGGATAGTTTAATTTTTCCCAATTAGAGAGGCCCTGCAAATATTGACATTAAAACCATGAGCGTGCTATCCAGACTCAAATGTACATTGAGTAGATGTTAATCATAGCAAAATGAAAAAAGTCCTACCGATGCAACCATAGAATTGGTGTACATGGACTGTCCACCCTCCAAATTACACCAAATGTCCACATGTTGTGGGGATTGATGGTAGCTCATTGCAAGCAACAGAATGAGAGAACCATTTACATTCCAAAAGAGAACATGATTATTTCTATAGTAGTTTGACATAACATAATAATACAATGATCACAAAAAAATCGATCCATAATGATTCACAAAATATGTGCTGTGAATTGAGATTGAACGATACTTAATGTCAACAAGAATACCTGAATACAATCCTCTTAGCTGCACACATTATTTCTGGTTGTTTTTCAGGTGGGAGGGAGTGCATTATCTTGCCCTAGATGACTTTGAAAATATCCAAAAAAGTATTTTCGTTTCCATATTTTCAAGTACATAGAAAGCATTAGGGGTAGGCTAATGAACTCTACTTGCTCCACAATCTCAATCACTTGTGGGCACACAATGTCCTCTAGCTATATCCAAAACGTTTCAACATCTATCCATACACGAAAGACGTTCTTATCTCACGACATCATGACAACATTTCGTGCATGCGCTCCGAAGGATTTATCATAATTTTCATTATGTTCGCCTTTCTGGCTTGACTAATCTACACTCCAATGTAAAAAGTGTAAGAAAATTTTCACAATCAATCAAACACAAAGCATGGGCTGTACATTTATCAAGTTCTATTTCAAGTAAATCCCATGAATTAATCAAAACATTTACTGTTTGATTAAATGCATTGGAATGCACTTTGCTTACCTTGGCATTGGATACCAAGACTAGCTTCTCCTCTGAGGCCACATGAAGCATGGGCTTGTCCCATGGAATAGTCAGTGTTCTGTTTCCTTCATGGCATGTCCCATTGCCTCTTCTTCTAGTTTTGATGATTCGACTTGATATCTTCAAGCTCGTCCTACATAAGAGTTTAGATTTATCCATAAAAAGACTTCAAAATTTCTATGGTGCTAATTATCATGTATCAAAAAAAATGCCATACCTTAAAGACTATCTGGCTCAGGAGTGCCAAAGAGCAATTATACCATGTCTTCTGAGCTCCTTCTCTCTTGGTCTCTTTTCTAGCTCTTTGCCCATCCAAATCAAATCTTCTCGAGGAATGTGTTTCAAAAGAGCTTCTTTGTCTGCAGGTGCAAACTGTCTGATTTGAAATATTCTATTAGATAGATTGGGCTTCTGCCTCATTTAGCCTACAACAACAAATGAGAGATCATGAGAGTGACTCCAAAAATCTATAATATAGCTCCAATATAATTCATAATAATCTGATACTGCAAATAAACCAACAAGTCTAGAATACATTCCATTCTTTAACAAATAGAGAGAATACCTTGGCGGTAACCTTCTATTCTTTCATCATTACATGGACGTACAATGGTTAATGGCATTTCATACCATGTAATGATTCAAATAATGGTTCACACCATTTTATTTGATTAAAAATCTTCGTATTCATAGGAAAAAAATACACAAGTACCTATTTATTCCAGTCAAGACCAATAACAACTCTCCCTCATCTCACTTCTCAAAGTTGATGAAGGTTGTAGCCACACGAATGTGCCAATATTTATGTTTTGAAAAGCTATATTCATTAGAACAGAAAAAAAGACTCTAATGAGTAAAACTCAAAACAATAACAATCTTGTATTCACATCAAAATATTGATACAAAGATTTATTCACATCAACACTAATACTATTAACATCAACATAGATTTATCAAAAAATAACATTAATCTTGCCTTCTTTGATCGAATAAATGCTCTCAATCTGTTGTAAACAAAAAACATCTTGTTTCTCAAATGGGACCACTCTGGGCTTCTTGCTAGGTCGGCCTCGAACTCCTCATTTACGACGTGCCACATGGGGTCCCAATTTGAAGTGATTGGAGGAATTACATCAATTTCATTGCCATCCATGTTGGTGCATGATAAAATGAAGGAGCCCTTCGACTCCAGGTAGCCATACTTTTGAAATTCTTCCTTTAGATGAGACAAGTCTTCCCTAATTGGCCTCACAGCTTCATTTG
The DNA here is from genome assembly GCA_029204225.1 of Diphasiastrum complanatum. Taxonomy (NCBI): domain Eukaryota; kingdom Viridiplantae; phylum Streptophyta; class Lycopodiopsida; order Lycopodiales; family Lycopodiaceae; genus Diphasiastrum; species Diphasiastrum complanatum. Next base: position 7,055,448 of record CM055109.1, on the reverse strand, counting down.
GAATCATCCTGCATAGTGGAACAAAAGGTACAGGGATGCTGGTTGGGACTTTTAGTTTTGTCAGAACTGATTGACATAAATATGTCTATATCAATTTTCCATAGTACACACTAGCATCTTCCTTTCTCTTGTGGGACTTTTTTCCTGAACATATCATGGACAAAATACAGTGACAAATAAAATAATGAGAATAATCTCTCAAATACAGTAGAAACTCTATAAAACACAATGCCTCGCAAATATGTGATACTAAATGATAACAAGAAACATGAACAAAACTGATTCATAGAATGTCTATACCTTTTGTGGGCATCTCTTGAATGAAAACATCCACGGACTCGGATATGAGTATGGCTTTGCAAGGGTGGGTCATCATCCTGTGCGGTAGACTCTTGAGTGGGTCTAACAGCCTTAGAGAATGGTTCTATATCTAGTTGTTCAGACAACGGCTCCATGTATTGCGACTCAAATATAAGAGATACAAGTGGTACTGTTGGGGCAAAAAATGAAACAGTTTGTTGGCTATCACAACTATCTCTTCTGCAACGAGATCTTAGATTGTATCTGGACAACTCTGAAAATGAAGACGATGCCATTGCTTGACAAAAGAAAATGAAGGGTTTAGGGCTATTTAGATGTAAATTGGTAATACAACACTTTCTTTACTAACAAAGCATAAAGCTCATAAATGAAACACAATCGATAACGCGTTTCATTGTGCAAGTGCAATAAGAAACGAGAACTCATCCTTGAGATAACAGTTTGTATCTTTTGAAATTATGTAGGCCAGTACCTTTTCCAACAAGTTGTCTCTGAAGCTCAATGAACTTTTCCAACGGTCGTTTTTAAAAATCTGTAACGAAAATCCTTCGACCCAAAGTTCTTGTGGATAGTGCAGATTCTAGTGCTAATGCGAACAAGACTGCCCTTGAAGATGATTTGTGTTTTGAAGGAGAGAATTTGAGGGTGCATGGGAATAGTCCACCGAATGAAAATCATGATTTTGAGCACTCTATAGCGGAGCAGATACTAATTATAGGAAAAGATGGAACCTTGTAGAAACTCTTGTCTGCATGTGACAAGATTGTACGCGTGTCTGAGCTGCCTGTGGAGTATGATGGCAACATTGCTTTATCAGGAGTGGATGATGTTTGCAATACGTGGGATGGAATGCAACAAAAATACGATCAACATTTGTGGACCAAACTAGTGACATCAAATGTCTTTTTTTATGAAAGGTGCGCAAAAGCATATGTGCAGGTTTGTACGAGTGTCCTAATCTAAACTATGGAGGGCGAGATAACCTAACAAATGAGGAGGTTAAGAATCTCAATTTGGCAGGTTTTCATTTGGAAACTAAAATAGAGGTTCCAACAACGTTGCCTCATAACCAGGAAGACACTCATAATGGGCGCTACAAGTCACATGTATCAAGAGAGGCTTTAAAGAGAATAGAGTCAGCTGCCAACATGATAGCGAGAGTGGTGTCAACAGAAGTAGTGAGGGCAAAAGACACTCAAGGATTGAGGGACGTACATACAGAGTCATAATTAGCACAAACCCCTCTTGCACATGTCCCGATTTTATGTTTCGTTCCACAAGAGATAAAAGGTTTTGGCCTGTAAACATATGTGTTTTGTTTACATGCGGGTATTTGGAATAGATGACACCATAGCATGTACATACACCAACTCATGTTGTCAAACATTGAGGTCTTTGGTGCTATCTCGTGCACGATTGCTATGAAAATTTCCTTTATGGTTCACATTTATCTTTATTGGTGAAGATGTATTTCATTGATATTTGTCAATGCAACAATTTTTCTCCAAAAAAAAATATTCCACTATCCAAACACTGTGCATGTGGATCTGACTATATTGGTACATATTCATATCGATAGGGAATGTGTGTTATATTTTCTTACCCAAATCTTAAACATATGATTGTACTGCGATAGTGTGGACAAAAACCAACTTGAGAGTCTCTCTATATGAGGGATATATCATCTTTTTTGGATGTGTGCATGTTCTAATTTTTTTATTTATCACAATGATAGAAAATGTCTGTTTTAAATTTTTTATCTGAATGCTAATAGGATTGTATTGCAACAGTGTGGTAGGAAATGAATTCAGTAGCCATTGTGTATGATAGGTATTTATCATCTTATATGGTACTTAAGATTTTATAACCACTATAATGTATCTATCATCTTTTATAGCCACTATTAGATTTTTCTATCTGAATCTTACACAGACTTATACTGCAACATTGATGTGGAAATATTGATACATATGCACAATGATAAAAAAAAATGTTTGTTTTATTTTCTTACTTGAATGCTATGGATGGTGGCCTTGGCATTCATCAATAGAATCGCAGGAAACCAATTCAGTAGCCACTGTGTATGATAGGTATTTACCGTCTTTGATGAGTGTGTCCAGGTTGACTTAAATTCCAGCACATGTACTTAAAAACTTTTATCAAGGCTCGCTCACACTTGGATGATCCTACATAGTGCTTACTTTTTCAAGCTCGCTCGAATGGATACTTGCTCGCTTTTTCATGCTCGCCAAAAATCTATATTCACTTCTCCATAGCAAATGCACTGTCCATGGTAGCTCAAATGTACCTCATGACTCTTATGAGAGCCTTGCAATGGGTAATGCCATTAGCCATATATTGGCTGAGTGAGCTTACTGCAAAAGAGACATCTAGTCTTGTATAGACCATTGAGTACATGAGAGATCCAAGTATCGATCGATAATGATACTCTCTCATCTACTCCTCTTCCTGCTTGGTCTGGGGACATTGGTCCTCTGTCAAATGTGGTGAGTGAGCTAATTTACAATTCATTAGATTGTATCTATCAAGAACGTTGTAAAGATACCTTTGTTGAGTGATATAAATCAGTCGTCTTTGTGGATCTGAATGCCCAGACAGAAGTGAGCTTCGCCCAAATCAGTCATGTCGAACTCTGAAAACAGCATCTGCTTAGAATCCTTGACCAAATTGGTATTGTTGTTGAAAAGCAATGTATCATCTACATATAAGGTGATGATAATGAAGGATTGCTGCACCGACTTGGAATAGACATTGCAATCAGCAGTGCTTGGTTGGAATCCTTGTTCGATGAGGAATGTATTGATCCTCTGAAACCAAGCTCTAGCGGACTTTTTCAAGCCATAAAGTGCTTTATGGAGTTTACAGACACGATTCTTCATACCTTCCAGAATGTATCCTTCGGGCTGGATCAAGTAGATGTCTTCTTGTATGAATCCATTCAGATAAATTGTTTGTACATCAAGTTGATGTACTTCGAGGTTGGCAGCTGCAGCATATAATAAGAGCGCCCAGATTGATGAATGCTTGACTACATGACTGAAAGTCTCACTATAGTCGACGTTGGAGATCTGAGTGAATCCTCGTGCTACTAGTCTTGCCTTCCTTTGATTAATTGCTCCATTGGCATTATACTTGATTGTGAAGATCCATTTGCAATCAATAATATTGCAGCCAATAGGAGCTTCAACTAGTGACCACGTCTGGTTCTTGATCAGAGTGGAATACTCTCTGTCCATAGCTTCTCTCCAAAGATCAGAGTCTGGTTGGCTGAGTGCCTCTTCGACTGTCGTCAATTCTTGTATCAAGAGACATGCAGACTCATGAGTATTCCTTGTGGGCTGTGTGCTTACTCGGCTTGATCTTCTGGGAGGAATCAACTGATGAACCACTCCTGGGACTTGTTGCTGGGTAGCAGCAACATCTTCGTCTGATTCACTATCAAATAGTGGGTCAACAATGGAAACGCCTGAGCCAGAAGCTCGGATTGTCGTGTCAATGGCAGGTGATGAAGGTTCTCCTGGAGCAATATCCTTGCTTTTGATGTCAATGAACTGATCCTTGATAAAGACTGTATCCCGGCTGGGTATCAGGATCATACAGCTTGTATGAATTATCAGATAAAGTATATCCAATCATGATGGTTTTGAGACCTTATAAGTCAAATTTCTTCATTGTGTCTTTCGAGATCTGGGCATAGGCAACGCATCTGAATACTCTTAGATTCTTCACAGAAGGCTTAGAGCCTGTCCACACCTCATGGGGTGTCTTACCTGAGAGGGCCTTGGTCAAACATCTATTCTAGACGTAAGCTGCAGTGGAGACAGCTTTGGGTTTTCCTTCTGCACCTGTAAGAACGTCATACAATTCTTTAGCCATTAGCACTGTTTTCATCTTAAATTTCCACAGATGGTAATTGGCTCCATCAAGCTTGTCCATGATAGGATTGGCTTTTCCTTGGGAATCCATGTGGAAGATTAGTTTAGGTGATAGAAATAACAATCAGTGACTTAAGTATGAAAATCTGGTGCAAAAATACAGAACAAAAAGACAATTACTCTATCGGCTAGTAGAGTCTTGTTACTGTGGAAGCTTATCAGGCTACAGAGAACAACTCTGATACCATGTTGGAGAAAGAGGGTGTGTGTGAGGAATGAGAACGCAAATAGCTCGAACTCGAACAAAAAGTGTTCGTGCGCAGCGGAATGAGCTATCTTACTCTTTCCCTAAGCATGGCTATGCCTATCAAACACAAACCAAACGGTAGTGATAGAAATCACATTCGATCTGATTACATAGCCAAACATTAAGCAACAAAACATCAAAAAGGTAATTTGTTGTGAGCAACTAGACAAATTATCAATCACAAATTGTCACAAAAGGTGAGACTAACACAACAACACCCGTCGCAATTTGCGACATAAATCACGAGCTTAATTTTTTTTAATTCGTCGCGGACATCGGAAAAACACGTCGCTATAAGATCGTCGGAATCCAACGACTTTAAAAAACATCACATTATGATAGGCACAATGTGTCAGATTTTGAAACGTATTTTTTCGATCACGGAAACTTGATCTAACATGGACATCGCAATGCGATGTTTGACGTGGACGTCGCGTTGCGAAGTCCAAAGACGTCGCAAACGTTCTGACGTGGATGTCACATTGCGACATCTCAGAACTCAGTCGGATTCTGACGTTTGTAAACACAAAATGATGCCAAAATTTCACCGACGGATGTTCGACGCCCATCCGACGTCCATCCAACGTATGCTTGGATGTCGGAATCCGACGTTCCATCAAGTTGTCGGATTCCGACGTCTGTTAACAGAATGATCAAAAAATATGTCCAACGTGTGTCCGACGTCTATTCGACATTTATCCGACACATTAGGATGTCGGATTACTTTTACCTCAATTAAAAGAGAAAATTGACACATTCATATTATATAATCGTGGACAAATGGAAAAGTGGATTTCAAGGTACGAAGAAGCCAAAAAGGAAAGAAACATAACATTGAAACGAAGAAGAAATATCAATCGAAGAAGAAGAAGGGCGTTGGAGAACGACGAACCTTTGGAGCCTTTACTTTCAAAATGCTCTCGTGAATGGGTTTTTGATACAATGCAAAAAGCATCCGAAAACGGAGAAGAAGTGACCGAATTAGAATGGGAATTTGTTCGCAAATGTGGATGGAAGGTTAGTGTAATATTTTTTATGTGAAGTTTTGTTTTTGTACTACTCAATATATAAATAGTATTTCTAATTACACACATGTGTTTTTTTTTTTTTGTGTTTTAGTATACATCATACACTGCCATGTGGGCATATGGACACCATTACCGTGTTGAGAGAGTTGACAACAATCGACGTACATATGATTAATGGCCAACTTTCAACAAGAGAGTCGTTCTAGTGCGAGGGACCCTAATGTCATTTCGAACGACCTAGCTCGGCACATTGCAACATATTTATGAAGTCAATTACGAGACTAACGACAAATACTTTATTTTTGACGTGAAATGGTTTAAGGTCATCTATCGTGGAAGCAACGCCATGATTAGAAATGATAACTCAAAGTTTTTTCAAATTGACTCAACAAAATGTATATCGATGGACACTGATGACACTTTAGTATTGTCACAACATTGCAAACAAGTGAGACTCAAAAATTTCAATGTCATTAATCTTCGCAATCCAATTATTTATGTATCAATCTTATAATACTAGGTTAATTTTTTTTAATTCTTTGGCAGATTATACTCCATCCAGATCGAATAGACCCAAGATGGTGGTATGTGATCCAACTTAATGCAAGAAAACGACGCGTGTTTGAAGGAAAATATATTGTTGAATTGAATACACACGACGAACCACCACCCAATTTTGGTGACTTTTTGGAAGAACCTGAACCACTCATCCAAACTCCAAATGATGTCAAAATGATAGGAGAATAAGGTACAAATGAAAATGATGAGATTCCTACGATCGTACAAGACCAAATTGGGGGTAATTTGAGGCCCCCACGTTTGGATGAGATAGAATTAGAAGAAGAGGAGATTGAATATGAGGGTAATTCACATCATGAAAGAGACACGATAAAAAATTTACGATTATACCTAGACCTAGATTCAGATGAGTGTCAAGACTTGTGTGATGACGAAAATGATGTAAATGATGAGAATGGTCTATGATTATCTATCATTCTTTTTTTTTATATTCATCGCAATATTTTTTATGTATATTTTTACATATAATATGATAATTATAATACCCGAACCTTGCAGTTATGTCCTATTTCAGAATGTCACCACATATTCCCTCCTTGCGGCGTGTAGGTTTTTCCATGCAAGTTGGAAAGATTAGAACCTCACCTTTAACGGGAGAAAAGTAAGGGCTACACACCTTCCTAGGATTGGGGATTTTAATTATCTACATTTCACCTTTGCGTATTAATTAATTGCTAGTGTATGCGATAAAATACGATATTGCTTTGAACAAAATGAATATTATGAATTACATTTAATTTCTTACTATGTTAGATAACATATTCTAATAATAAAACAAATTGAAACAACACAAACTCACCGGTAAACTCACTCGAAGTTTCACTTGAAGCTTAAGTGCAAACGTGCAATTGCTCGCTCTTTAAATGCTTGCTCTCTTTTTTTTGAATATTTTTGTCACATGCACAAGCAATTAAAAAGTAACACTATATTACACAATTGAACCATTATTATAAGCAAATTCAAACATATAATAACCATCAAACACTATCTAGTCATCTACTACTATAAATCTTAATCAATACACACTCACACACATACTCTCTCTCTCTCTCTCTCTAAAAATCCAATATAAATTCTATCAAACACTATTTATTTATCTATCACTCTTAAATACCCTAAACTAATGCATAATACAAAACACACACACACACACACACACATTCTCTCTCTCTCTCTCTCTCTCTCTCTCTCTCTCTCTCTCTCTCTCTCTCTCTCTCTCTCTCTCTCTCTCTCTCTCTCTCTCTCTCTCTCTCTCTCTCTCTCTCTCTCTCTCTCTCACATCTATTATTCTTAGTCCAAAATAAATATAAATCTAACAATCTATTACTACCATAGACTATGTATTTATCTATAATCTTAAATTTTAAATCAATGCAAAATGTTCAACACACACACACATCTTTTTTTTTTCTCTTTTTTTTTTCTCTCTCCCTCTCTCTCACACACACACATTATAAATTTAACAATCTATTACTACCCAACACTATCTTTATCTATTTGTCTATTAACTTAAATTATAGATCAATGCAAATTTCAAAACACATACACATCCTCTCAAACACACATACACTATCTTAAATAGTTCTAACAATCTATTAATAACAATATTTATAATTTTATATCAAACACTATTTATTTATCTATCACTCTTAAATACCCTAAACTAATGCATAATACAAAACACACACACACACACACACACACACACACACACACACACACACACATATGTACACACACACACACACACACATTCTCTCTCTCTCTCTCTCTCTCTCTCTCTATATATATATATATATATATATATATATATATATATATATATATATATATATATATCTCACACATCTTAAATTTTAAATCAATGCAAAATGTTGAACACAAACACACACACACACACACACACACACACACACACACACACACACACACAATCTATTCATCTACTACCCTAAATCTTAATCAAATCACGCACACACTCTCTCTCTCTTTTCATTATCTTAAATTCAAAATGCAAGACACAATACATACACACTTCTTCTCTTTTCTCTTCTCTCTCTCTCTCTCTCTCTCTCTCTCTCTCTCTCTCTCATTCATTCAAACCTTAAACCTTAAATCAATATAAAATGATTAACATGTTTTCAAAAACTCTCTCTCTCTCTCTCTCTCTCTCTCTCTCTCTCTCTCTCTCTCTCTCTCTCTCTCTCTCTCTCTCTCTCTCTCTCTCTCTCTCTCTCTCTCTCTCTCTCTCTCTCTCGATTGAGAGTTCTCTCTCATGCTTGATCGATTTATCTTGCTTGATAGCTTGTTTTGAAGCTATTTTTGTCTAGTTTTTTATGCAATCAGTTTCAATCCATTTGGTTGAGCCAATCAGAAGTTATAAGCTTTTGAAGAGGGTTAGGTAGGGCACCTAGACCTAGGTGAACACATCTGGTTTGGTCAAGAGATTGCTTGTTAGATCTCTGTTGTCAGTTGTATGGTTACCAATCTCATCTATAAGTGATCTAGACATTGTTTTGAGATCATAGCCAATTTGTTTCATGCAATATCATTGAGTTTCAGTTATTCCTATTTTTCTCTCTACAAATAGGAATGTTCATTTGGAGGATGTCTTGTTATTCCATCTATTACCAAGAATTTGCTTAGTGTGAGTCAAATGCTAAGTAAGGGCCTTAAGGTGGAGTTTGATGGAGATGCTTGTTTGATCAAAAGGAAGGATGTCTTGATTGGAAAAGGTAAAAGGCAAGGGAAGTTGTTCAAACTTGATGCTTGTGTTATTGCTAACCAAGTTGGATGTGTTGCAAGGGAGCAAATTTCTATTCAAGAGGTTTGGCACAAAAGGATGGGACACCTCAACTTCAAGTCATTGGAGGTAATGGCAAGGAAGAAGGTTGTGATTGGTCTTCCAAGTTCCTTAAGTAATGACAAGCATGTTTGTGAGTCTTGTGCTTTGTCTAAGTCACATAGACTACCTTATACTAGATCTATTTCTAGATCTACAAAGCCTTTTCTAACACCTACAATCTCACATTCTTGATCACTTTCAGTGAAGATAAATCTCTTAGAACTATTGTAAGAAAGTAGATTAGAAAAGTAGTCTTTTTGGTGAGTCATGTGAGAGCTTGCCCAACTATCAGTCCACCAAGTGTCTTGATTAGATGTTTGTGGTGAGGATACCATCAAAGATAGATTGCCTTCTTCCTCTTCCTCCTCAAGCACAAGATTGCCTTGATTGTCCTTCTCTTGGGCATTCTTCTTCTTGTAGCACTCGAATGCAAAATGTCCCTTTTTTTCACAAAAGAAACACTTTAGCTTCTTCTTGTCTTTCTTGCTCTTGCCTTTGGAACTTGATGCTCCATCTTTGCTCTCCATCTCCATGTCTTGAGTCTTCTTGGATGGAAAATTCTTCTTCTTGCCTTTCAAGGAAAAGTTAGCTTTTTCATCACCATCATTCAAAGATAAGGAACTCATCCTACTTTTGATATGAAGCATTCTACTCTCCTCACTTACAAGCACACATTGAAGTTTTTCATACTAGGAAGTGAATCTTGAATAACAAAAGTTTGAAAAGATTGGAATAATCATCTCCTAATCCATTCCAAATGATTTGAGCTAGTTCATCATCTTTGATTTTATCATCTAAAGAAGACAACTTCTTATTCAAAGATTTGATCCTAAAGACATAATTTTGGGCACTTTCACTACTTCCTTTCATGCTTTGAAGGATTTGATTTCTAAGCATGAGTATCCTTGAAGTATTCTTGGATCCATAAATTGCTTTTAATGAGTCCCATGCCTCTTTGGATGTGGTACAAGATGAGATTTCCTTCAAAAGTTCATTACTTACATTCATCTTTATGCAATGTAATGCAACTCTACATCTCTTTTTGTACTTTGCCAATTCAACTCCTCCTTGGGGTTCTACTTCCACCTCAAGTACTATGTCATAAAGATCATGAAGTACAAGTAAAGACTCCATTCGAACTATCCAAGTAGCATAATTAGTGGATGTAAGTCTTTCACTAGCTTCAAGCAAAAAACCACCCATTGATGCCATTTTTTAATGTGAAAAAACACTAGAAACTCTTATGGTTTCTCTAAGAAATCTGAACGTAAAGTCTTCTAGCAATTAGAAAGCTTATAGACACAATCCTATCACTCATGAACCAATCTAGAATGATGGAAATTTAGATTCTAGTCTCAAACTTGCAAAATCACTCCTTAATCTATGATTTTTAGCAATATCTCTCTTCAACTTAACATACACTCAAAAAATTAGAGTAGATCAATTAGTGCACCTAACTCAGGCTTCAAATTTAATTTTTTGGTTGATATGATTCAAGAACTAATCAAGGAATTAGATTCTCTATAGAAAATGCTTGATTTTGCACTAAAAATCACTCAAATTGGGTGTGTTAATCAAATTGTACAAATTTTTGAAATTTCTCAGCCAAAACCGGAGCTGTACGGCCTCACACGTGTGAAAAGGGTTCCTATAGCCCACAACAAGTTTTGGTCCAAAAATTTTGAGGATATCTATCAAATCCAACTCGCTACCCAAAATTTGACTAGTTTCCTAAAACTTGCTAATTTTGGCTTTGATTTGGATCAACCCTATCAATTTCAATAAAACATCTTGTACTTGGCTCTGATACCATGTGGAAAAAGTACAAAATAGACCAAGAGTGGATCCTAATCTGATTCGTTAGATTTACTTGATCTAAAGATTAAGATCAATCTAGATCAATTCTAGACATAAAATCTTAACAAGAACAATCATTTAATGAAGGTAAATGTACTTGCTAGTTTCACACGTGTAAAACCCTATCAGAGTACGGACTCCAACCTGAAAATAAAGTACACTATGATAGCAAAACAATCAAAACAAATGTAGACAAATAGAGAGAATTTTCCTAAATTGCTTCCAAAACCAAGATTGATGTTTCATGTTGATTGTGGCCAAATATGCCTCTATATATACAAATTTTGGAGCTCGAGATACTGATCATGCATCAGATCTCACACGTGTGAGGATGCCTTGTCATCATCATGCAATTTTGACACTTGGATCAAACTTTCTATTTTGGGCATTTTTGGTCCAATTTCAGGAGATTTGACATTTGACTCAAATAAAATCTAAGTACAATGGATCTGAATATTACAAGTGTTATTTCACATGTGTGGACAGGTCCTCACATGTGTGGATCCACATAGATGCCAAACAAATTGCTAAAACCATGTGAAAATTGTTAAAATCTAACACTCCTTAGTTTTTACTTTGGTACATCTATCTACAACTCCTAAAGCTGATCCTAACTCAATAAATGAAGCCCTTGGCAAGGCTATAGTGAGTAGATCAGCAAGACAATCTAAAGAAGATACATGTTGTAGCTTGATCTCCTTGGCTTGAACCTTTTCCCTCATAAAGTGGTGAGCAATCTCTATGTGCTTGCTCCTTGCACGGAATGTGGGATTGGTTGCGAATGCTTGGCTTGATTGGTTACTAATGCTTGGCTTGATTGGTTGTCACAATATATGATTGGCTACTCCTCAACCTCCATGACTTGTAACTCCACCAAAAGCCTCTTCAACCACAAAATCTCCTTGGTTGTTGATGTTAATGCCTTGTATTCCGACTCGATTGAAGATAGAGAAATTGTGTCTTGCTTTTTGGAAAGCCAAGACACTATGCCATTGCAAAGAAAGGTAACAAAAGCACTTGTGGACCTCCTACCCACCTTATCACCTGCAAAATCAGCATCCGAATATGTCCTCAAAGCAAGGTTAGATCCATGATACAAAATGCCAAAGTTCTTGGTGGCCGAGATGTACCTCAACACCCTTTTTGCATTTTTCCAATGACAGACCAATGGATTTTGCATAGATTTGCTTAGCTTACCTACACTATAACTTAGATCAGGTCTAGTTATAGTAAGATAGATTAGGGAGCCTAGAAGTCTTCTATATAGTGTGAGGTCCTCAAAGGATGCTTTATCATCACCATTAGAGACTTTCACATTTTGCTCCATAGGAGTATCTACTCCTTTACAATGTTTCATTTCAAAAATTTCTAAGATAGAAGAAGCATATTTGGATTGACAAATAAAACTCAAATCTTTGCCTCTTGATACTTCTATTCCTAGTATGAAATGAAGAACACCAAGATCCACCATCTTAAACTCTTTAGACAATGCTATTTTCACTTCTAGTATACCATCATGATCATTTCCACTAAGGATTATGTCATCTACTTACAAAATAAGAATGATGACATTACCATCATTAAATTTTAAGTACAAAGAAGGATCATAAGCACTTACAACAAAATTTATAGAGTTTAAGAAAGTATTCAAGCTAGAGTACCACGCTCTAGGTGCTTGCTTAAGCACATAAAGACTTCTTAGCAACAAAGTTCATACTTTTCCTTCTTGATCTTCCTTGATGAAGCCCTCGGGTTGTCTCATAAAGATCTCCTTTTCCAAATAGCCACTTAGAAAGGCATTAGTCACATCACATTGAAATAGAGGCCAATTGAAAGTAGTTGCAAGAGAAATGATCAACCTTATGGAAACTAGTTTAGCAACATGAGCAAAAGTTTCATGAATTCACTTCATCCTCTTCTTCCTCAAGGGTAAGGTTGCCTTGCTTGCTCTCACATTGTGCATTCTTCTTTTTGTAGCACTCTTCTTTCCACAAAAGAAACACTTTAGTTTGGCCTTGTTCTTCTTTTCACCTTTAGAGCATGATGCTTGATCATCACTCTTGGTCTCCTTGTGTTGTATCTTCTTCTTGGACTTTGCCTTGCCTTTTCTTGAGAAGTTGGCCTTCTCATCTCCATCATGTAACTTCAAGGAACCAATCCTTTGTTTGACATGAAGGATTCTACTCTCCTCGGCCACAAGCACACTATGGAGCTTGTCAATAGAAGGTAGAGAATCTTGAATTGCAAAGCTTTGTACTAGATTGGAGAACTCATCTCCAAGACCATTTAAGATGATTTGCACAAGCTCATCATCTTGGATACTCTTACTTATGATGGAAAGTTCTTTATTGAGAGATTTTATCCTCAAGACATACTCTTGAGCACTCTCATCACTACCTCTAATGCTTTGAGGAACTCTATTCCTTAGCATAAGCACTCTAGAGGTATTTCTGGATTCATAAATTTCTTTTAAGGAGTTCCAAGCATTCTTGGCCAAGGTACAATATGCAACTTCTTTAAGAAGTTCATTACTAACATTAATTTTAAGACAATGTAATGCTAGCTTGTACTCTAGATCTTGTCCTCCTTGAGGCTCTTCCTCTTCACCAAGGACATGATCATACAAATCTTGGAGCACTAGAAGTGACTCCATTCTTTCTTTCCATATTGAATAATTACTTGAATTTAGCCTCTCACTAGTTTCAAGAAGATAAGTTAAAAGACTTTTTTGAGAGAGAGGGTATTCAAAGAGAGTTTTCTTGTTCATATACTCAGCAAAATGGAGTTGCTGAGAGAAAAAATAGAATTTTGTGTGAATGTGCAAAACCCATTAGGCTAGAAGCTTCTCTACCTAAAGAATTTTGGGGAGAGGCAGTTGCATGTGCAAAGTATCTTTGTAATAGGCTTCCAAATCTTGCAATAGGAGGAAAGACACCATTTGAGATGTTGTATCAGAAATAGCCTAAGGTAGATCATCTTAGGATTTTTGGCTGTGTATGCTTTGTGCATGTGCCTCTAGAAACTAGGAAGAAGGAAGATCCTAGTGCAGTAAAAGGAATTTTTGTAGGATATGCATCCACTAAAAAATCATACAAGATTTATTTGCCCTCTATTGAGAAGAATGTTGTTAGTAGAGATGTGATCTTCCATGAAGATCATAAGTTTAACTTGGATGATGCACAGGTCAAGGAGTCTCATGCAAGATCAATCATCAATCTTGATGCTATTCAAGAAGAGGTGAGGCCGAGGCCTGAGGAAGAGCAAATTCAAGCTACCACACCCAGAAGATCTACAAGAGCAAGATCTGAGCCAAGGAGGCTCACATATGATGAAGAAGGAAGGCAAGTGGAAGGTGAAACTTCCTATCATGCACTTTTTATATTAGATGAAGAGCCTAAGGATGTCCAAGAAGCTTTTCAATTCAAAGAGTGGGTTGAAACAATGACCCAAGAGTTTGAAGTCTTGATATCAAATAACACATGAGAGCTTGTGGAGCCACCAAACAACATGCATGTGATTGGATGTAAGTGGGTATTCAGAATCAAGTATAATCATGATGGATCTATCAATAAGTATAAAGCAAGACTTTGGGCCAAAGGCTACTCACAGATCAAAGGTCTTGACTATGAAGACAACTTTGCACCAGTTGCAAAGATGGTAACAATTTGAATACTCATCTCTCTTGCACGTTTTCACAAATGGGGTATGTTCCAGCTTGATGTTTCTAATGCATTTCTCAATGGTTACCTTGAGGAGGAGATTTACATGGAGAAACACTTAGAATTTGCTTTGCACATGAATACAGATCATGCTACACAGTAACACAGCTGTTTGAAACTTCTATCTTAGGCTAAAAGTAGTATGCCAAGGCCAACTGTGATGTCAGAAGTTGAAAATAATGACCTGCACTTTTTTCCTTACCAGGCCACTCGTCGCTTTTCCACCAATTTGAAAGCCAAATCGGCGTCGCCTTCCGAATGCACTCAATGGTCCACTCCCAACTTCATGCCCAGTGGAATGGTGAAATCACTTTTGGTGCACTCCGAACACTTTCTCCATTGCAATCACTCTGTTTTGTTGTACCATATTGCAGGTACAGTTGGAGTGCCCTTCGTTTGGAGGTTATAGCCTTTCGTTTGGGTCAAAACAGGCAAAGGACCCAAAAATAGGGATTTTTTTTTGTTTTTGAGCTGTTTCTTCACCTTGAAGAAACTTCACTCTTCACTTGTGAAAGGACCCAATTCCAATTTCAGTATAAAATTTTTTAATGCAGTTGAAGGCCAAAATGCACTTCAGTTCAATAGGTCCCTCTTCTCCAACCCTTTAGACTCCATCCAATGGTCAATTCTGATCCAACTGTGGATATCCCTCCTGGGTAGCACGATCTGAGCCGTCGATCTTGCAAATTCTCTATCCAACAGTTCTGAGCACTATTGTGCACTAATGGAGACACTTGCAAGCGTTGTCCACTTCAAAACACTACTGTCTTGGTTCCACGCGCGAACATACCCGCAACCTCCCTGTCTACGGCCGCGCCTCCCAAGCTACCTGTTGCTTGATCAAACTCGCTTTCGGATCGATTTGAGCATGATCTGAGGGGGGCAGGGTTGCCCTACTAATACCAAATCTGTAGAGTGTTCAATCATGAAAT
Source organism: Diphasiastrum complanatum (assembly GCA_029204225.1). Lineage (NCBI taxonomy): Eukaryota > Viridiplantae > Streptophyta > Lycopodiopsida > Lycopodiales > Lycopodiaceae > Diphasiastrum > Diphasiastrum complanatum. The sequence continues at coordinate 7,039,964 of CM055109.1, read as the reverse complement.
TTCGTGGAGAAACGATAATTTTAGCTCAACTTGACAAAGGGGCTTTTTTCACCTTTTACCACAAATCTGCTAGGTTAACTGTCTATAGACAAATCTCTGACATAAACCTCAGAATCTCTCCATAACTGGTTGACAATATAATTAGCTTTCTTCTTGTCCTTACAACATCCAAAATGGTGCACAAACAGCGAAGAAATCACCAGAATTTTTCACCAAGTTTTACCTTGTCTTCTGCTATGCACATGCTACTAATCCCTCTGTTGAGCTTGGCAAGTCTCTATAAACTAGAAACCGTGCACCAGTGCTTCTCTTTTCGTGTTCAACCCGCCGTAAACCCCAAACTCTCAGAAGACAGTTGTCCCGAAGCTCTCTTCAATGGCGATGTTGTACTGTGTACACTCCCTGTATGGCTCTGATACCAACTTAGAATTTGCTTTGCACAGGAACACTGATCATGCTACACAGTAACACAGACAGAAAAACACTCTCCACAGCAAGCTCACATAACAACTGTATTTCTCAAAATGAAATTACATTGGACATATAGTTGTTCACTCAGACAACCCATGCATGACCCAAGTTGCCATTGACGGGACACTACAGATTTGGTATTAGTAGTCGACTTGCCTCGTGGTGAGGCCAACTGATCCTTATCAATTGATTGGACCCACAGTACAGTAGCACAATGATTCTACTTTAATTCTAACTGCAACCTCTAGGTTTTGTGAAGGAAGGTGATGAATCAAAAGTTTGTCTTTTGTTCAAAAGTTTGTATGGACTGAAACAGGCACCAAGGACTTGGTATGCAAGGCTCAACTCCTAACTCATATCACTCGAATTTTGTCTAAGTGAATATGACCCTTCTCTGTATTATAAGTTTGTAGATAACTTTGTTATTATTCTTCTCATCTATGTAGATGATATCATTCTTTGTAGAAACAATGAGAAGTTAGTTGAAGAAACTAAGCATGCACTTGGTATTGAGTTTAAGATGCAGGACTTAGGAGTTCTTCACTATATTCTAGGCCTTAAAATAGATTTTTGGAAAGGTCATGCATTTATAAGCCAAAGTAGATATGCACTTTCCATGCTCAGGAAATTCCATATGGAAAACTGTAAAGGCATAGATACACCTATGGAGCACACTGTAAAAGTTCCTATGAAAGATGATGAAAAATCCTTTGAGGACATCACTCTTTATAGGAGTCTTATTGGCTCACTTATTTGGTTAATAGTGACTAGGCCTGATCTAAGCTTTTGTGTTCATAAGCTAAGTCAACACATGCAGGACCCAAAGTTATATCTTTGGAAGTTGGCTAAAAGAGTCTTGAGGTATATATCTTCTACCTTGGATTATGGACTATATTACAAAGGAAAAGGTCTGACTTTGATTGCTTTTTCAGATTCAAATTTTGCAGGGGACAGGTTGGATAGGAAATCCACAAGTGCTTACACTATATTTCTTGGAGGAAATTTGGCTTCTTGGCTCAAAGAAGCAGGCAACTATTTCCTTATCATCCTGTGAAGTTGAATACAAATCTCTTACAACCACAACAAAGGAGGTTTTATGGATCAAAAGGCTATTTTTGGAGCTAAAGTGTTATGCTAATGAAGATTTACCAATTATTAAGAATGATAACATTTCTGCTCAGGCTCTTGCAAATAATCTAGTCTTTCATGCAAGGAGCAAGCATATTGAAGTGGCTCATCATTTTGTAAGAAAAAAAGTCATTGGGAGAGAGATCTCATTGGAGCATGTTTCATCTTCAAATTGTGTTGCAGATATTCTCACCAAACCTCTACTCAAGAATGTCTATATGAAGATGAGGTCAAATCTTGGCCTAATTTTGAAATCTATGTTGATAGGAACATAAATTTTAAGGAGGAGTGTGAAGATTATTAAAATATTATCTTCCTATCTCGAGTTTGGGGCCATGTCCATGGTGATTTCCACTAAAATTCATGTTGTACATAAAAGGAGTGTGAATTGAGCACATATTCTTCTAGTGTAGCTCGGATTTGAGCTAGATAGGCTCAATTATGATGACATGTAGATGCTTAGATAGCATGCAAAGTCTTACTGTATGCATGCAAGCCACATGCAATCAATGCATGCAAGCCACATGCAATCAGTGCATGCAACATGCAAAGTAGTTTTAGCGATCTACACATGTCTAGGTAGTTTTATGAGTTGACATGCAGTACATGCAACATACATGCATGCAGTTACACATGTGGATCTCTGGCAGGTGAATTAGTTCACTTAAGTGGACTTTCCATGCAACTCCACTATAGGAATTCGAGTCTCTCTCATGTAGGGAAAGTTGGGCATGTTTTCACATTGTGAATATTGAGATTTTGGTGTTTTGGACTCATTATCTCTCTACCCAAGTTTTCTATGCTTGATTTTCTCTCTCTACCCGAGAGCAGCCTATTTTCCCATATTGGACACTTAGAATTATTTTTGACATTCATTTCTCATAGTGAAGAGTTAGATTTTTTCATCTGATGTATGCCATTGTGCTCTTGCCTTAGATTTTTTAAGCATACTGTTCTTTGATCAATCTTGTGCAATCACAACACCTCAATAAGATCCTGTAGGGTGTGTGATGAAGTTCACACGTGCTAAAAACTTCACACTATTCAAGACTTTCCCTATTCACTTTTTCAGAATTTAGCCTCAAGGCTACTCTCTTGATTTTCTCTAAACTCAAGAAGTAAGATCTACAATGATCTTAAACTCAAAGGAACAATGGAATCAAATTCTACACAAACTATTCAATTGAAAAACTTGGATTTGACTCTTGGAAGTGCCAATGCCTTCCTATGGTTTTTAGAATGGATTTTAGTCTCACTCTTGAACTAAAAACATAAGCCTCAAAACTCACTCTCAATGATTTGGAGGTTTAACAAACATCTAACACCATTCCACATCAAATCTACAATGAGATCAATGGATTTTCTCAAAGCAAATCACTAGTAACACAATTTCCTATTGAATGGGTAATTTTTTCAACTAAGGGGAAACATTTGGAATTTTCCCTAGGATACTTCAAAAAATGACCTCTTTTTATAGGTGTCAACAAAAAAAGCATCCTTTACTTTCCTGAAGATGCCCTTCTCCATAAGCATATTTAAATAACCCAAGACCATTTGAATGTTATTCTCTCTTGCTATGTTGTCAACTGCACATATAAAACAGCCGGAAGCAATCCTCGCCATGAAGATAAAACATGATGAATAATAGTCATGGTTAAGTTGGGATCATTATGCATGTTAGGGTATGTGAAATATACTCGAGGATGAACAATTTCATTGTATATCAAGCAACCGACCAAATGTGCTTGAATCATCATTTATTCGTAAACATCCTTTGGTAGCCGTGTGAAGTGAGGCAACTGTGTCTTTTTTATATCCATCCCATCAATGACAATGCCAAAATACTACTATGGAAACCCAAAGCATTTTTTACGGTGATGCATTATTTTTTGACGTTCTGCTGCCTGTTCCTCTCTATGATCATTCAAAGTTGACTTCACCACCGCAATCTCCGTCGGGTCCCTTAAGGCTTTTCTTTTACTTTTCAATTCTACACATGTACTGCATACTCCCATTCAAACTTTTCTTGGAATAGAGACATTATTGAAATATCTCTTCCAAAGTTTTGTGAAATATGAGTAAGATATATACATGTCGCTATTTTGAATCATATGCGTGAGAAATTGGCAAAATCTAGCTTGGTATTTTTATGAAAGATGTTTGTAAGTGAATCTCACATGTGTGGAGGATGTTCCCACGTGTGGAGAATTGTGAATTAAATTAAAAATGTTAGATATAGGGGTCTTATGTTTTTTGTATCAAGCATCTAGATGTAGGATGTTGATAGGGTCAAATTTGGCATAGATGGCAAATTATCCATTTCCAATTGTAATGCCACTATTGAGTCAAAATAGAGTAGGAGGCCAAACTCAAACCAATTAGAGTGTAGACAAGTGTAATGTCTTTGTTTAATGAAGTCTAAGAGGTCCAATAGGATTTAGAGGTGGAACCATGAGTGCTCCGATAGAATTTGAGATATGCTTGAAAATGGTCCAATAGAATTTAGAGGTGAATGGATCAATGGTCCAATAGGATTAAGAGGTGGCAAAAGTGTGGTCCAATCATGATTGAGCATTGTGGTAGCTCATGGATCTATTAGTATCATTGTACTTCTCATTTGGATCTAATTGATTTTGAGATTGAGTGAATTTTGTGAGTAATTGGTTTTCTAGCTTTCTCTCTCTACCCGAGAGCTCATGATGATTTTCTCTCTCTAGCTGAGGAGAGCAGCTTGTTTTATTTAGTCTATGTTTGGAACACTTCCCACACGTGTGAGTGAGAGTTGGAAGTGATTGAATGCATGTAGTAGTGTGTTTTTGCCATAGAATCAAAGATAGATCTTGAATCTCAATCTAGTCTTGATCTTGGTGCATCTACACACCTTAGGAGATCACAAGTACATGTTGTGGACAGTCCACACATGTGAAATCAACATGGTATCAGAGCCTACCTAAGGTTACCATGCATTTTGATCCATTTGAGTGGAAACTATTCATTAATCTTGAGCTAGAAATTGTCAAGATCCATTTTCCTAGCTATCTTGTCCAATTTTGGATCAAAAGAGATCAATAGGGCATTGATTGGGTCTGACCTGGTACTGTACGGAATCAGGTGCTCAGACACGTGTGAGGAACATCCAATTTTGTTTTGGGAGTTCTCTGTCATTTTTTATCCAAAAATCTTGCTAGATAGCTTGTTTTGAAGCTATTTTTGTCTAGTTTCTGATGCAATCTGTTTCATTCCATTTGGTCGTGCCAATCAAAAGTTATAAGCTTTTGAAGAGGGTTGAAGGTGCCCTAAAATAGTTCAATTCTTGAAAGTGGATGACCTTTAGGAATTTTCTCTCTCTTTGCGATTTTGCAAAAAAGCTGGAGGTGTTTAAAACAGTTAAAATTTTTGAACTGTGCATAAGTTGACTTCTTCAAAATAATTGAATGGAAGAAGCCGAAGGCAAGTGTCGTAGTTTTCGGAAAAACGCGACAAATGCAAAATGTGCGACACTTAGTATTTTTTCTTCAATTTGTGAAAGTGTTGCATTTTTTGGAAAAGTGCGAAGTGCGACACTTAGTGTATTTCTGCAGATTGTTGAAAAAGTAAAGTGTTTCTGCAGACTTGTTCTAAATGCTAGTGTGTGGAAGTTCTTGAAGATGGGCAAGTCTTCAATGGTTTTCAAATAGTTGAACTTAACATTTGAACATGGAGAATAATAGGATTGGTTACCCTTTGCTGGAGATCAGCCAGAAGTCCATTGTAGACGTTCTTCAAATAGTTTGGCTGTCTAGGTTATGATTCCTACATGTATTGATGGGCAGACTTTGAACCCAAAATAGGTTTCACCTGACCCTAGATCAAAGATCAATAAATGTGCAAGAAGAATCTTGAAATAGAAATTAGTCATTCACCAATGAGGCAACTGTGGGCTTAATTTCCAACAACCGATACATCTATAGCTGCAGCCACCACCACATATTCACAAGTGCTCCAACAAATTTAGTTGCAACCCCACCCATACTAGTTCACACGCCTACACCGCCCATATCACCAACGACACATGCAGTCTAGACAGAATTTTTGGTGACAACTGTAGATCAAGCCCAAACGGAAGCTGCCATCCAAACAAATCCCAAACCCTCACAGGCACAGATTTTGGGAGGGGAGGGAGATGGGAATACCATTCCCAAGGAAACAGCAGCAACACAACAACAAGAGCAGGCCCAGCATGTCCATATCATCACGGACACATCCTCGTATTTCGATGATGTAGACCTGGTCGAGATAGAAGACGATGTTGACGACAGAAAAGTAGATCAGTCACGGGGAAATTAGATCTCACCAGATACCATCACCACATCCACCCAACCTGCTAATCCACCTCTCACTCTCACATCCACCACCACCACTATTATCATTCCTCCATTTTCGCCATTACCACCCCCACGACCCTCTCAACCATTATTCTTTGGACTAATGCCACCCCACTACGCCCTTGACAAATAACTCATTTTTTCTAACCCCGAGGAACTCTCAAAGATAGCGAGACATTCCATAGTAAGCCTATATGAAGCTAGCTACCATGTACACTAGTTGGTGAGCCAGCAGAAAGAATTGGAAGGCAAAGTAAAACAACAAGACCAAGTCATAACAGAGCAACAAAAATAGATCAAGAAGAAAAATGATGAGGATGAGGAGAAGAAGATCTCAGTAATGGAGTTGCGAGCCACCATGGCCAAGCAAGCCGAAGAGCTTACCGATGTCCAGAATCAACTTAAACGACAGATAAGCCAGATCGACCAAACTCGAGATGGATCGTTTGGTGCAATGATGGTTGATACCCCTCCCGTGAAGCCAGTAGATATCCATATTCAGGCCCCTCAAGCCTCGACGATCCGTATGAAGAAATATATCAAGCTTATTCAAGAGAGGGAAGTCAATGAGAAGAACTTTGAATATGCTACAGAAAAACAAGCAAAAGTCATTCTAGAGTCCTAGAAGCAGCTAGAAGAAGTGACGAAGATCTTGCAACAGGTTTTGGATAAAGTGAACCAATCTTGGAACACAGTGTGCAAGGCCCAAGTGAGAATTTATGATTAGAAGTCAAAGGACAATGACGGAGATGATGGAGCATGAAGATACAATGGATCCACTCACTAATTAGATGGCAGCTCAAGATCGGATGGGAAAAAGATCGAAGTTGTCTCCAAGAGTTTCTCTATCCCCCCTCCTAACTATAAGACTTCCCATTTTTCGGATTTTGATTTCTCCCAAACCTTCATACCCACGTACCCCATTTCCCAACCATCATTCTTCCATACCTCTCCAAGTCACGACTTCTAAAACCGCACCAACAAGGGCCTCCCAGACATACAAGGCCCGATGAGACGAGTTCATAAAACAACTTAGCTCCTCCGGCGCTGCGTACAACCTTGTTGAGAATCTCATTCCTTGCACTACAACACCTGTCGCAATTTGCGACGTCTTTTGCGACGTGATCGCGAGTTTAATTTATTTTTAATTCGTCGTGGACATCCGAAAAACACATCGGAATAAGAATGTTGGATTTTGACATCTTCAGAACACGTCGGAATCCGACAAGCACAACACTCCAGACTCTCGAACCACCAATTGGGACCTCCGAACGTCGGGATCCACGCGGACATTAGAATTCGACGGCCACGTGGGACGTCAAAATCCGACGTCCACGTCCGATGTGGAAGTTGGATTCCGACATCCAATCAACACGTCAGAATCTGACGTCTGTTCCACAAAAAAAAATCCAGAGAGATGCCCAAAAATGTCCACCCCGATGTGTGTTCGACGTCCATCCCCAACGTATAATGGGACGTCGGAATCCGACGTCCAATTAAGATGTCGAATTCCGACGTCTGTTAACAGAATGTCATACGACGTATATCCGACGTTTGTCCGGGAAGTATTTTTGTGTCGGATTCTGAGGTCTTGGATTAAATTAAAAAAATAAAAAATGTGTCAAAAATAACACGCACATTTTTTTCGGTCTATTCTTGGAGTCATGTTCTTGGAGAGGCGCTAGTCTTGGAATGCTTTTGAGACAATATTATTGGATTGCATTCGACATTTGGATCAAGTAACAAGCATGAGGTACTTTCTATACTTACATTACTTAATTTACATTATGAATTGCAATATCCTATTGTATTACTTGAAGCGATGTTTCTACATGCTTACTTAAAAGGGGCTAACATGCATTAAGAAAAGTATTTTTCTCAAATTTTTACAAAAAATCATGACTAGACTTTTTGAAAATATGACATTGCACAAAGTTTTGCAATTCCTAGTTAGTTAAGACATTGCACATTTTGGAATAGGACATTGCTCATTTTTTGGAATCCAACATACAAAACCAATAACAATATTGTGATCAATTGCAATAATATATATATATTGAAATCAATGTATCACAAAATTGTTGCTTTTGAGTCTCTCTAATTTATGATAGACGAACTAAAATTATATTAAAAATCTAATCTACTCGTTGTCGTCTTGATGTCTGCTCTGCATGAAGACAAGCAAACAAGACACATTAGTATTTAATGCTTGATCATACTAATGATTAAAAGTGAACACATATGTGTTTTACATTAATAATATATGAAAAATATAAAATATAAACCTTTCAAAGAAACTTACTCGTGGAGATTACCCTCGCACTTCAGTTTATCAACAATGTCTCGTATAATTCCCTGAAGGCGAAGTCGTACTCTTCTTTGGTTGGTAGACATCCAACTATCCATTCAATTTAAGTTGGAATTAGTTTAGGGCTAGGTTGGAATAGTTAGTCAGAATGCATGCTAGAAAAGGAAATCATATGAAATAAAAGACAAACTATAAGAATAGTTTAAATTTACTTACCATGATTGCTTGCAAGCCCGCCCGCCTGTTGGGCGGATTTTTCGTCGAGGGACTAGTCCCGTCGGAAGATCCCCAGTGGGGGAAGGGCCCATAATGCCCTTACGCGAGCGATCAGGGTAACGCCATTTCCAATCCCAGGGGCCGTCCCGATCACCTCATACTCCCGGATCAATGAGAGTTTTCTAGGCTCTCAGAGGTATGACCGCTTGGGAGATAAACTGATTGTCGATTTAGGATGGTGTTTTTGTCACTTCTACTCTCTTAGAATATGGTATGCTAACTCTCTTCTATCCTTGGCATAGTCGGGTCAAAGTGGTGGACAATAGTACCCATACAGGATCTATGCGATAGTAAATGTGGATTCGTAACTGTCATACTTCTCTGACTATTTCAATGGCTAAATCTCCGGTGGTCACACTCATGCTGTGTGTCAAGGGTAACAAACCTTATGGCCATCCATCCTTTTATGCGTAGGACTGGGCAATATCTGAGCGGTGTCGCCGTTCATACTATTGACCTAGAATTCTGCTAAATTTGACTCTGAAACCTAGATAGAATCTAACAGAATCTCAAAGATTCTGAGATAGAAATTGTTCGAGGGATCTCAAGGAGATTTCTAGTATCTGAGTTAAGTACCATTTAAACCATTGACTTTTACCCTTTTGTGGTCCTGTCTCAGCCTTTCTGTGCTTATGGGTTCGACACACCTTGGGAGTTAGGCGGTCGAGTGTTCGCCTCCCAAGGCCCATGTTTTTCAATGAGTAACTTGGGCGAGGTGTCTCTAAATGCGGAACATTCATTATCAAAGTTTGTTCTTTCCTAGCCCGGGCGTTGTGTTTCACCCTCATCAATCCACCCTCGCCGAGCATTAAAACCGCCTTTGTGTTTCAAGAGGATCAACTATTTCTTTTTTTTTATAACACAAAACAACATTCTGAAAAATAAAGAATTGTTGTCCAAATAAAAAAATCTACTCAGTTTTCATAGCCCATCAAATTTCTATATCAAACTCTCCTATATTTATACTTGAAGTATCATTCCCCATACACACACAAATTAGTCATTTATCTTCAGCACTGAACAAACCTCGTTAATGACGTAACAGACCTCATAACACTAGCTATCAATCACATGTATACTCAGTTTTGTATAGAGATTATCGTCATGTTAATTTCATACAACCAGAATTGGTATGACAGATAGCAAGCATTCCTTTACAAGTTATCGATGGCAGAATGTCAGCCTAGTTTTAGACAAGACTAATCATTGTTCTAACAACATCATACTTGGTGTGTTTAAAAACCGAGAGTGATAACACTAACCAGACTCTCTACATAACAGAATGACATATCAAACGTATACAATAGCTCACGTACATCATTTATTAAGAAGTGACAACCTACAACTAATCCAACAATTAGTCCATCGATTCACAAGTTCATAACAATATCAAATATCCATGAAGAGAAGTACCTTGATGTTTTCTAAAAACAGTCGGCTCTCCTCAAGACATCTCTCTGTCTATCACATATGTTGATCTGCTTGTTTCTCTGACTGTCCGCTATCTTTGAATAACTGCTCCTCTTAAGTCAGCTATTCACACTAATGCATTCATATGGGACTATGTGGGTTGGCTGCATCACTAATCAACATAGACACTTCTCATTGCATTCTGGAGCAGTGAGGGATTGGCAAAATTCTTTGAACACTGGCTGTGCTTAGCTTCAAGGTTGTTTTTTTTGGTTCTGAAGCACTCATTCTAGCTTGGTGATGATGACTAGAGGTCTTGAAATGTCCGAAGAATGGTGTTCATCATTACTACTCCTTATTGTCCTTCATAAACTCAGATATCAGATTTTTGGAAGGAGGGTGAGCGCTGGATCTGCGTCAATCCACTTGAAAGATCTTTGGTTAGAAAGAGAAATACACTACCAATCTCACCAATCAGCATCTACACACAAAATGAGATGCAAACTCTAATAGAACTTGATCAAACTTGAATGAAATGATAAAGTATTGTTGTTGTCCATACAAAATCAGCAAGCTACTGTATTTCACATGTGTGGATCCAAAAATAACAACAATAAAAGTCACATCCCTGTTAGTGAAAATTTTACATGTCTCTATATTCGGCAATCTATACATTCCATTAGAAGTACAGTAGTCAACAGAAATAGATTTGAATGAATGCTCATCTAATTTCTTTCTATTTTCCTTTGGATGAGCATATTCAGTACATCTGAATACTCTCAAATATTTCAATGAAGGCTTGGATTCCGTCCAGACTTCAGGAGGGGTTTTGCTGTCAAGGAGGCCTTTAGTTATACATCAGTTCTGCACGTAAGTTGATGTTGATACAACATGTTGCCCGAACGATTTGGGCAATGAGTCATGAGTTATCATGCATTTGGCAGACTCAACTAGGGTCTTGGTCTTCATTTCTGCTAGTCCATTCAGTTGTGGAGAATAGGAAGTAATAAACTATTGCTTGATGTTGTTGGCTGAGCATAGGAAGCAGTAAATGTTGCTTGATGCTGTTGGCTAAGCAATAATCCTTGAACTCATTTGAGATGTATTCGTCGCCATTGTCGCTCCTGAGAGCTTTGATCTTCTTGTCTGTCTGCAACTCAGCATTTTCTTTGTATTTATTGAGGAACTGGAAGGCTTCAGATTTGTGCTTCAGAAAATATACAATAGTTCTTTTAGAATAGTCATCTATAAAAGTAATAAAGAATTTAGCACCAAGCAATGATAGTATTGGCATTGGGCAACATATATCAGTATGTACAATGCTTAGCAAATCTTTAGATATATGTTCTTGATTTGACTTAAATGGCCTTCTTGCCTACTTTCTAATGATACAGCTTTGGCAGACAGGAGGGTCGACAATTCAATAGTCTAAATCATGAACTGAATAACATCTAGAAATATTACCTATCGATACATTATTAAGGTGACCAAGTCTATAACACATCAATTTTTTATTAATAGATGTTGAATTGCTGATTTGTCGAATGTTGGGGTTGACTATTGGAGTTGATAGTGACATACGCACAATTGGTGAAGTCAAATTGTCGATATCGAGGACGTCCGACGAATAGTCGGTGTTGGATGAGTAATCGATGTGTCGAGGTCGGCCGATTAGTCGAAGGGTGGCCGAATAGTCGATGTCGGCTCAATCGACAGAACATTGTCACCGATTTCTTTGTATTTCTGCAGACTGTCAAGAAACATGTGTATTTCTATAGAGTATGCAATTGTACAAGTATTTACAACAGCTAGTGAATTCTACCAAAGTTACTCGCTATAGGTTCAATTGGGAAATTGTTTCTTGTGAAAATGATGAAATCTAGCTTTGGAGGTGTTATGCTAATTTAACAAGGTGAAAGTGCCTTATTCCATTTTTTTTAAGAAAAAAAAATGAATTTTGATTTGAAAAGTTCTCCTTGTGGATACTTGCATAATAGAATATTTTCCAAAAGGGGGGGAGGGCCCCCATCTTGACACCTCTATTTTGTGCTACGTGAATCATGTGATTAGTTAGAATGTAAGTTCTACTTTTGTCCATGCATGCAATGACACTTTTTACACTTTGTTGATTTTTTCAACTTTAATTCTTTATGCATATATATTAAGTCATTTATGTCCTGTTAGAAAGAATCATCAGTTGAGTTCACAAGCAATGATGAGGCATAGGAATTAGAGCCTTCTACGATGTGCAAATTTTGTACTTGGGATCTTCTTTTGGGTATAGCTATGGCACTTTAGCTCATTGTTGTGTGGGTGTGGCATCGTCGATTGTGCCCTAGCTTCGCCATTTGTTCTTTAGGTTTTATGCATCAATCTCATTGTAAAAAGTCCCTAAAACAAATAAGATACCCAATAGTTCTAGGAACTAGCTATTCAACTACCGTCTAGATCTTGTCATGAAGAATCTTTGAACTACTTGAATTGGCTTTATGCCCAAGATACAATAGTTCATTTTTTAAGAATTCACATTTAGATTCTTTAGGATACAACTTCTCCTACTTAAGAATACATGGCATAGTATGGAGATGCTTGACATGCTCTTGTAGTGTCTTAGAATAGATAAGGATATCATCTAAAACCACCACCACACACTATGTTGGTCCTTCGTCTAAGCCAAGATCCTTGGCCTTATCCTTTCCTGGCCTTAGCCTTTGGTTGAGAACCACGACATAACCTTGTTCATATCCATCTACTTGGGCTTGCCTTGGTCATAGCCCTCTTGGGCTTTACCTGGCCAATAGCTGACCTGGCCATCTATAGGTGGAGTAATTTCACAATCTTATGTGTGAAAAGCCACATGACAAAATATTGGATTTGTTTTCATGCAAAGGTAGGTCCCTACATAATGCCACATGCTTAGCTTTTCTTTGTATTTGGAGGCACTTGGAGAAACAAATGTTCATGTAAGTTTCGAACCAGAATCTTTTGTTCTCAAGTGGACATCGAATAAAAAGTTGACACATAGCACATGAGAATTCTATGTGCTAAGTATGTGGACAGCCAACAACGGGCTGTCACATAGCACATGCATAGCACATGCCACATAGCACATGCACATTCACATTCTATTGGAATGTGCATGTTGTAACATCCCGTCGTTGGTTGTTCACATACATAGCACATAAAGATTTTTATACCTAAATGTGCACATGCTATGTGGTAGCCTATTATTGGTTGTCTGCATGCATATTTTGTTAGGAAAAAAATGGAAATAAAATTTTGGCATAGAATGCAAAAACTGGAAAAAAAAAAACATAAAAAGAATCTCAAAAAGAATAAAAACTTTGCATGTGACATGGAGGAGCGTATTACGCACCACCACTGACATGACAGTGGTGGGCTCCAATGCATCCAAGGATGAGGAGGGTGGGATGCATCTTGGTGGGACCTGGGTGGGATGATGACATCCCACCTTTTCACCCTTGGATCATCTGTTCACCATGACTGTCATGTCAGTCACGGTGAAGAACACGCTCCTCCATGTGACATTACGTAGGGGAAGGCCCAAGGGTGAGGCCACTGTGGCCCTTGGACGGACTTGGGGCCTCACTTAACAGGGTGAAAGGCCCGAGGAATAACCTAGAAGTCTCCATAAAACACAAAAAGTTCACTTATTAGTATGAAGGATCTTGGGGCAAATTAAAAAAAAAAAAAAAAAAACTACTCGCCATGCAGCCAACCATGATTTCCCAACTACTCGCCCCTTCACATCTCTCTCTCTCTCTCTCTCTCTCTCTCTCTCTCTCTCTCTCTCTCTCTCTCTCTCTCTCTCTCTCTCTCTCTCTCTCTCTCATTGATTGATTGATTCAGTCAGGCACAATGTAAAAATTTATAGGCAATTGATGAGCATAAAACGTTGTTGGGCGAGTACGGAAGAGGAAAACACACACAATTGTATACAAATACATATGTGCTTGTTAAATTTCCATGAATTCATAATATTGTGTACAGAATGGGTCCAAGAAATTTAGTCAAGAATAAGGCACCCATTACTTGGTTTTTGGTTTTGCTTCTCATTGCCATAAGCGACTGTGCTCAAGGTGAGCAGTTCTGATTGGATCCAATCACGCTCTTTCCAGAAATCACAAGTAAATTTGTTGAAAATTAATAGTGTTTTATTAGTCCAACCATCTTATCAATTCACAGGACAGTTGGTTTTGCCAGGAAATGATTATGCTTGATGTAATCTGCTTTAGCTACAGCCTAACTGTATAGTGCTACTGACTTCATGCATGTTTGATGGGTGATTTTATAAGCATGAAAGTGAGATTGGCATTTGTATCCAATATAATATTGCTGACAAGGGACGTTGAACCTGAGAAAACTGAATTCATTCTGCTAACCCAACTCCATAAGTATGAAAATGAGATTGAAAATGTGTTGAATATTGATTGAGAGCATTCCAGAATATTGCTGCTGAATCTGGAAAATCTGAATTCATTCTACTAACCCCCCTCGAGGGATAATGAAAATCCAGTTTGAAGATTGTTTTGCTTTAAGAGTAGAAGCCTTTACAAGATTCTAGTTGAGCGGCTTTCCTGCAGGGAGCATTGAATGTGAAGAGTTACCCATAGAAGATTGTGCTTTTGCCGTCTCGTCATCAGGGGCACGATGCGTGTTAGAAAAATATGTTTTAAGAGATGGAGCCAGCCAATTTGAATGTCAGGTACGAAAGCTACATACGCTAGTATTGAAAAACAGAAATAAGTTAATCACTGATCAGAAAAACCTGCACATGAGAATCTATCTTACAAGTTACAACCAACATTCTCACGTATGATAAGACTATACTTTTAGGCTTAAGTAATGTCTTACTAGGGAATCCGAATTTAACGCTTTATCTTCGTTCACTCTGATTTCTGGTTTGCTTTGTGACTATATTCAGACCTCTATGATAATGGCTGAGAAGAAGATTGAGTTGATCGAAACTTTAGAGTGCGTAAATTCTTGCGGACTTTCAAGGATGACGGTTGGCCTATCAACGGACACGTTACTTGGGAAGGAATTTACAGCGAGGCTTTGCTCTCCGGAATGTCAAGACAACTGCCCGAACATCTTTGATCTATATATTAAACTTGCCGCAGGAGATGGTGAGTCGCAGTGCTGCATAAATGCAAGAAAGAATGGTTAATGCGCGTAAGAAACCGCCTGTGGGCATAGTGTTTGTGACTTTGTGTGATGCAATATAGGATACGTCTCTCATAATCAATAACTATCGTCAGTCTAATGAGTGTAGCATGCAAAAATATTTCTGTCAAAACTTGTTAAGTCGAGACTAGACAATAGTAGATCGATCATACGTGTCACAGGGACTGATAAGGTTGCTCTTGGCAGGCCTCTATTTACCTCATCTCTGCAGATTGCAGACAATACAATCTCGTCGTTTGATTTTCAATCCAGTTGAAGACACCAAGCCAAAAGATACGACCGCCTGGCTTCAGGAAAATGGGCTGTCTTCTTCATGGACTTATTACAAAGAAGCTCCCGTGGATCACGATCATGCGCATGATTTAGCAGTTCCTGCAGCTTCTGAACCTTCTGGATCAACGCAAAGTGACAGTGAGAAGGACTGGACGTCACCAGCACCTGCACCTGTGGAGAGTAAAGACGCCAGCAAGCCTCTCCCTATCAGTCCTGTACCTCAAATCCAGCAACAGCCTCACAGTATGCCTGCATCCAGTCCAAATTGGGCCTCCTCTTTGTTTGAGTTTATCTACTAGAATCTAGTCCTTTAAGGATTGAAAGGAGCTAGCTAGATAACCCCAGGCAGCAGAGCAAGTAGAAGAAATCAATGTAACATTTGTATTAATTTGTGCCCACAACCAAAAACTATATTGTTAAAGATCAACATGCCGGATACCTAGTACATAATTTTGACAAGATCTTTGGTCCGTCGAAGTCAAAAGTATGTTCCCACTTAGATTTTGCCCAATGTGTCCATTAAAGGGTTATAATAGCACTTTTGCTTTTGTTATGCTATCAAACTGCTCAAAACTTTGAAAAGCTCATAAATCATGTGGTTTGCTTTAATTGATGTTTTGAAAAACTAGAGTGATCAATATCGTCTTTAGGAATCTCACATTTTGAGAGTTGGTCTTACTAAGCACGTTGATTATTCTCTTGGTTTGGCTAATATCAAGTATCATATAAGACAAGATTTACACACCTCCTGTTATCAGTTGTGGGCTCAATCATTAAAAGGAGCTTATATAGTTTTGAAGCATACATTCTAGACATCCTGACAACATATGTCAAAAGATGATTAACAATCAGACCATTCATCAAACTCTTTTTTCAATTTTTGTGGGACTTATATGTTTTAACAAGATTTTTTCTTGACCAAGCTTTTTGTCTTTGTCATGCACAAGAATGATATACCCTCCCCAAATTCATGTTCATGGATACCAACATGTATAACCATTCTAATAAATCTTGTATCAAAGAATGCAATAATAAAATTTTGCAAAGCATTGTTTTATACGTGATGGTGCATGATACCAATAATGACATTTCATTGAGCCACTCTTAGTAACAACCATCCCAAAGGACATCTACTATTCAATCTTCCAACAAAATGATTTATGTTCATGGCATTGGCATTGGGAGCACTAATATCCATTAAAGTTTGATAAATGCATGAGCAAAGAATTTTATTGGCATTATTACATACCACCTATTCACTTTTTTGCCCACAAGGACATCTTTAATGTGGCATCTACACACCAACTTGATAATCGTAAGCACAAACTCTTAACCTTCGCCCACAATTAAGGTGGTGAGATGGTTTGTTGTGATGCAAACATGCCTAGCCAAGGAGGTAACACTAGTCTTGAATCTTGAAATGAATCTTTAGATCCCAGTAGGAATGATTATATGCCATAGCTAAGGAGGGATCTCCTCCTCGAACATCATACCACAAGGATTAGTTTCAACATTATAGTCCAACTCGAAAAGCCTTCCAAACCTTGTCCCTCTTGGAACAATCTCTCTATCCTTTTCATTCAAGCAACCATCCACATCAAACTTAACAACAAATCCATTGCACTACAATAAATTAGAATATTTTCGACCCTAAAACCTGTTGGATTTATCCAAATAATCGACCTTTAATCTACATCCATTCATCTATCCAGTACTGCAATTTTACTCATATTTTTACACAGTCTGCAAATACACAAGAATGGCTAACTGATGGGTTTGACAACAACAAAGAGTATCGAAGGTGTTCAAACTATCGAATGTTAATAGAACTTGTTTCCACTTATTTTGAAGCTTAAGAGTTGCCCTAACGATTTTTGCACCTAGTTTTTGGGAAGCCCAACTGGATAAGTGACAACGCATTGTGGCTAAGTGCCAATTGCGATCTGCGACCATCCAACTATCTTCAAATGTCATTTGGATAAGCCTAAATGACATTCATAACTAGTATATAAATAGTTGATCACTTTTTAGATTAACTTGATCTTTAGTTTTTTCTCTTTTGCATATTGATCTTGTAGATTAATGTAGCAAATTGTTAGAACACTTACTACTTATTAGCGGAAGTGTCAGATAGAGTCAATTAGATATTCAGAGATAGTTTCGAGTACGTGGTTGCATCCACTATTGTTTTTTGCTCACGATTCTTGTAATTTGTACATGCTACTTACTAAATTGGTCATATAGTTTTATTGCATTCAATATTATGTTAGAATAATCAAATGCTTCTCTATTGTATTGTAATTTGATTACGTTCTCTTATAGTTTTGTTTGTGTTAAAATACTGGAAAAATCTATCTAAAGTTGTAAGTAGGGGTCCTAAAAATGCCAAAGATGAATTGAGCTCTTTTGGCTTAGTAAAGACCCATCTTAGAATAAAATATTCAAGGTAGGTAGAAGTAGAAACTCGAGCTACCATAGGAATTGCCATTTGTACTTTGCATGCCACATTTAATGCATGAAAATACTAGCTGGCACAATTAGACATATTGAGGTGGCTTGAATAAGTCTAGATAGCTTGAGAGGTGGATTCATAACTCCAATTCAACTCAAAGTAGGAGGAGAGTCCATGGATCTATATATATGTGATGTACTCTCATTGAGAAGATGATGAAATTTGTGTGTAATGCAAATTTGGAGAATAAGCTCTTTGTGCCCTCTCTCTCTACTCGAGTTTTGTACATTCATATTCTCTCTCTAGCCGAGTTGAGGCATTTTTTGTACTTAGTTTCATGTTTTGTTGACAGATCTTGCTTGTAACACAATAATATTTCTTGTATGATCAGCTTTCCTATTGTCAATCAATGCTAGTTTGATGTTTATGGTATTATTGGGCTTAGGAGATCAAAAGTACATGTGTAGGGCGTCCCACACGTGTGAATTCAACAGTTTGAACTATCGAATACTTCGATACAGCAATGTTTATTCTGTTATGTTTGTCTATAAACTCATTCTAATAGATTCTGATGATTTCAAAGTTAGAATCACTTAGAATTCGAACGTGACAATAGTCATGATAGTTTTGTTCGAATTTGATAGCATAGTCATACATTAGAAAACGGATTATTCCGTAGAGCCCGAAAATGCATCTATCAAATGCAACCGTTTCTCTATTGAGCATCCTTTCCTTCTTCCAACATGGTATTTGAGCTCTATTATTTGATATCCAATAGGTATTGAAGCAATAATTTTTGGTATCAAATCATTTTCTATTGGTTTACAAATAAGACATTGCATGGTAACAATGTCTTGATATTATCAAGTACTATTTTTCATTCTTAAGTCATCGAATTATCGATAGACTAACTTCCAAATGGATTTACAAAGCAAAGCTGGTCTCATCGTTGTTGGAAGTAAATCTGCTCCGCTAAGTGGCTAGATCTAATGAGAGGTTCGTGCATAGTATAGTGGTAGACCGGTCGTCCACACCTTCTAAGTTCTACACAAGCTTTCAACTGTAAAAACATAAACAAATGAAGGGAACACCAAGGCTTTCCCAACTGGTGCTCGAAACATAATTACAACCAACTAAAGTGTGGCTAAGGCATACCCAACTAACCACATTTGCAACATAATAAAAAACTTTGCTAAGGCGGTACCCAACTAGCAAGAGGTTTAACTAATTCTAATCTAGCACCCAAAAGAGAATGGAAAATAGTATTGCGGCTAATTAAGCAAATAACAAATAAAAGCATGCCGCAATTAAAGCCAATGAAAAGGGGGCAAGAGGAGGTCCGAGCACCTTCCCTCAAGCTATGCACCTTTCCAAAGGGAACACAAATGAAATAGAATAATAAACTCAAAATAGAGAAAGACAATATAGCATAATCTCAAAAATGTTACTTACAAGGGAAATGTCTCTCTTCTTATAGCAAGAAGGGCCTTCCATAAGCATCTACTAGCTTATGGGATTTGTATCTAAACTAGCCATTCTAAGGCTTCTAAACTTCTACCTTAGAACTTTTAGAATTTTAGGATTTCTAATTCTAGACTTAAGATAGCTTAAGATAACTTAAAATCTTTCTTAAGTTTTCTTAGTCTAAGTTCTAAGTCTAAGTTTATGTTATTTTATTTGTTTAAGCTTCTACCCATGGACCTACAAAAAACATGCCATAGTAGAAGTTCATTGGCAAATACTCATACATGGGCTTACAATACACATGCCGCAAAGTTTTATTTTATTTTATTTTTTTACTTTTCACTTTGTTGCTAACATTATCCCCCTCCTTATTGGATTGGTGGTCCCACACCAATTGAAGTTGTTTTCATCCTGAATCTTTTGAGCTTCCTAGAGGCGAGATTGTTGTTGGCGAGATTGGTAAATCTTGTTGTTGATGCCCTCCATCATTTGCCAGCATAGTTTGTTAAGGAAGGGCAGGGGTAGTGGTTACCTGAGTAGACAAGACCACACATACTAAACCAAAACCGGAAGCACCGGCATCCAAAGAGCTAGTTGTTGTAGCTACCGCTTCTCTTCATTGTTGGGCCTGTTGGAGTAAGGCCTCTTACTGCACCAAAACCTCCTTTGGGACTTGAGAAGATTTCAAGCTCCCGCCGGATGCAGCATATTCTGTCCCTATATCATTGGATAAGATATCAGGGGAGATGTCTTCTTCTGTGCTTACCGCCTTGCCCTTCTGCTTCTTTGTTGTTGGTGCAGGTGAAACAGGTTCGGTTGACACTTGTGGGCTGGCCCACTTTCTGGTGATAGGATAGATGTCGTCTAGCTCTTTAAGGGTCGCGACCGTTCATTGTCCTAGTTGTTTTGTGACCAACATGTGGAGGAGATATCCACATTTGGTGGTGGGTCTTCTAGCTTTCAAGGCCACACATAACTTTCCAGCAACCTTTTCTACCCACTTGTAGTTCTAAGTGGGATCATCCATAGTGAGGGTTAGGAAAAATAGATCGCTTGGTGGAATGCAATCCATTTTAATAATATGCACCTCGACCATTGTCACGAGAACTTCTACGGCTGCCCTTAGCTTAGGATCCTTGATCAGTTTGATGGCAATGTCGTCATTGGTTTGTGCAATGGTCTTTTTGTCGTCCATCAGGAACTTCGTGAAGTATTTGGAGTCATAGCTGGTACCCTTTCCATGAACCGTCTCGCCCAGGTTAGGAAATCCAATGCTTTGTAGATGCTTTGGGGAGATGGTGATGATGGTATAACTGCCATCTTTTGACTTGATCCGGAATGTATGGAATTCGTTGGAATAAGTTGAAAGGCTACTTGGACCAAACTCTCGCTCTACTGATCAGTGAAATAAGTCAGATCGAAGCCAAGGTTAGTGAAAATATCCTGGAGCAATTGATCAAAAAAAGGCAAGACTGGTAGCATGAGGATTCACTCATATCTCCAACGTTGACTACAGTGAGACTTTCGTCCTATAGTCAAACATTCGTCGATCCGAGCGCTCCTATCATATGTTGCAGTTGTCGATCTCGAAGTGCATCAATTTGATGTGAAACAACTTATCTAAATGAAATTATACAAGAAGACATTTACATGATCCAGCCTGAAGGATACGTTCTAGAAGGTATGAAGAATCATGTCTGTAAACTTCATAAAGCACTTTATGGATTGAAACAATCTGCTAGAGCTTGGTTTTAGAGGATCAACACATTCCTCATCGAACAAGGATTCCAACCAAGCACTGCTGATTGCAACGTCTATTCCAAGTCGGTGCAGTAATCCTTCATTATCATCACCTTATACATGGATGATACGTTGTCTTTCAGCAGCAATACCAATTTGGTAAAGGATTCTAAGCAGATGTTGTTTTCAGAGTTTGACATGACTGATCTGGGTGAAGCTCACTTTTGTCTGGGCATTTAGATCCACAAAGATGGAGCGAGATGACTGATCTGTATCACTCAACAAAGGTATCTTCACAATGTTCTTAACAGATAATCTAAAAAATTGTAAATTAGCTCACTCACCGATGGATCCAAGCCTGCATTTGTCGAAGGACCAATGTCCCCAAACCAAGTAGAAAGAGGAGCAGATGAGAGAGTATCCTTATCGATCAATACTTGGATCTCTCGTGTATGAAATGATCTGTACAAGATCTGGCATCTCCTTTGCAGTAAGCTCACTCAGCCAATATATGGCTAATCATGGCATTACCCATTGGAAGGCTCTCATAAGAGTCATGAAGTATATTTGAGCTACCATGGACCAGTGCATCTGCTATGGAGAAGTCAGCAACGACAATCTTCATCAGTTGAGTGGATATTCTGATGCAAGCTGGGGAGGAGATGTAGACAATCGTAAGTCCACATCTAGATTTACATTCTTCTTCAACGACAGTCCTATCTCATGGAACGGTCATAAGCAAACCCCTATCGCTCTTTCTTCTACAGAAGCAGAATACATTGCTACTTCCCAATCTATTAAAGAAGGGTTTTGGTTGAAAAATTTACTGTCAGACGTTAGTTTGTATCAGTACAACTCCACAATTATATTCTGTGATAATCAGAGTGTGCTATTGCCTTATCGGCCAACCCTAGATTTCACTCTAGGAGTAACCACATTGAAATCAGATATCACTACGTTAGGGGCAAGGTTCTCAACAAGGAGGTAATCTTAACGTACTGCAGAACGCAGGACATGGTTGCAGATATATTCACGAAGGCATTAAGTGTTAATGCACAAAATAAGTTTTGTGCATTGCTTAGTCTGAAGATCAAGGCATTCACGAATCCAGATTAAGAGGGGGTGTTGGATTTATCTCCTTTACTTCTCCTAAATCCTATGTTAATCTGCCTCCATTCATGCTACTGCATTTTTATTCGTGTTGTCACACAGTCTGCATATTTACATGTAAAATAAGACAAACAAATAAAAATGCGACTGTCTGCATAAATACAAGTAAATTTTCACAAGCGAAAAAGATGAACAAAACACGACACTGTGTTTTTACACGTGTTTTGTGATAGGCGAAAAAAAAAAAAAAGGCTGACACTGCCCTACAAATGCCAATGGTGCCCTTATAAAAAAGCGAAGGTACCCTGTGAATCACTTTTTAAGGCATTTGTCAGAGTGTTGCATTTTTTGCATTTTCACCAACGTTAATTTCAACAAAAAATGACATCGCGGCCTTCTCACGCTCATCCCCATACATTGTGCAATCAGATTTGACAACGACAGTAGCCACCCACGATATCCCATAGACATCACTTCTACTTTGTACTTTCTTCATCTGTACACCTATAAAATCATGTACATATTGAATACCATTTGCGTATTGAACAATAATACATCAGAGAAACAAGCAACAAGCATAACAGCATCAGAAGCTTATCAGAGAGAGACGAAGTAGATGTTTTCGAGCATCAATTATTTGTATTGTCAGTAATAGGCTTACCACCTTTTGCAAGTTGCATTAGCTTTGTGAAGCACGCGGTTTCGTCCGCTATTGTCTAGTGCTCACCTGCATTATTGACCTGTATATTTCGCTATACTTAATCTAATTATAGCTCTGTTTGTTCTGCGTTTAGATTTGTGTCAATATCGCTATGCTTTTCTACATTCTCTCTGACTTTCTTATTGCTTAGTCTGGTAGTTTGTTCTTTGCGAATTATTATTAGTCTAGCTGTTCGCGACTAATATTTAGTGTTATGTCCATGACCTGTAAGTAGGACTCAATATACTCCTAGTCTTGGATACACAGTACTCCAGGAAATCAAGCTGTTAGTTATGCCATGTCATACTGGATGTGACCCGAAAGTAACTAATATTCTTGTGAGGCCCATAACACACTAAATGGAGTTTAGACAAGGTATGAGACAGTGTATGCATGTGTAGAGTTATCAATAGCAATTCTATGAATAGGTGGTCCATGCATAGGACTCTATTCTAGGTGAATCTATGTATAGGAAACTTAGGGCTATACATGGCTATGTGCCCATGATGCTTATGGCTCTATATATTGAGGCCAAACTTGCCCTACTCCTCATTGTGATCATGGATTCATTGCCAGAGTTTCACTCTACATTCATGCTTCTTGTTCCTTGGCTTGGGGGTGAAGCTTCTAGAGTTGATTGGTTGCTTATACTTGGTTGGGTGGTTGCTCCATAGTGTGTTTTCCATTGTTTGTTATCTTGTAAGTAGGATCTTAGGGAGCTTCCCTTATAGTGGTATCAGAGCAAGGCTTATGAAGATTGGAGAACATGGAGAAGGGCTATCTTTCGTCGAAATTTTGGATTGCCAAAGTTATGATCATCTGAAGTTTTGCAATTTTGTGAGTAAAATTGGCAAAATTTGAATTATTCTGATTACATGTTAGTCATTACCCTAATTTGTAGTACTGTGTTTGCATGCTGATTCTCAGAGTGATTTTGACATGCATGAGGGTTTACAATCGATTTGAGTGGTCATACGCATGTGCTCTGACAGTTGGGTCACAAATCTGTGTTAATGGTTGACAAATTCCGTAAAACTGAAGTTTACGTAAAAAATTCTGTAATGACGTTTGTGACTGATGTAGTGTGATTTGCATGCTACGGTTCAAGAATTACTGAAATCCTATGGATGGGATTTCCATTCATGTAATTTCATGTTTGGATAGTTTTTGTCAATATTAACGGAGTAATGCCAGACCAGTCAATAAAAAGGAAGAACAGTCCAACTTGGTTGGAAATTTGTAATATAGGAATTACATAACGGATTTCAATTCCAATAAAATCCTATGGTGAATTATATTCAAAAGATCAGACTATTACGGTTTCACATACTAGTAAATGATTTTTGATATATCAGATATTCAGCCCAAGTATAGGACATAAATGAAATTGTTTTGGACATTTTCCTACAGTGATTAATTTTTAAACATTTACTAATGTCGTTACGTCTTCTAGGTACCTTAGCTGAAATAGATTTTCAGGGAACTGCAAATTCTAAGGAGGGAAGAAGAGTGGACATCAAAGGTAGTAAGTGTGATCAGGAAATGTATTTCGTAGTTAGGATTTTTGTAATCCCTGTCAATTATTGCTTAATACTGGTTATTAATTTCCTAGTTAGAATTCATTCAATTGAATTTGTGACCGATATCTTTGTAACCATTGAGTTATCCGCAGTTTTGGATGTCAATTTTGAGGTTAGAAGTCGAATTTGATACGTGGATTACATTGGATCTGTTAGTTGACAGAAGCTTGTCTCTAGATTTGATGCATCAGTAGGGTTTCGAAGCTTATCAATAACCAGAAAGGTTCAGAGTGTAATAAGTGAACCATGTTAATTCTTCTGCCTAAGTCACATAATCAGATGTGGATTTTGGGTATCCGTCTGATAGGCATGCCAATCATCCAAATAAATGGATTCTCTAGTGTTTGGGAACAAGAGATAATTTCCTGTAGTGATTGTAGGACAGCTAGATGATCCATGGATCTCTAGAATATCAGATAAGGCGGTTAAGGGTTTTTAGGAAGGAAAAGTTGATGGTATGGGACATCAGTAATTTTGGAAAGAAAATTCTAGGACTGTAAAGCTCTGATGATCAATGGTGTGTTTAATACCTAGTCGCGATATGGGAAAGAAGAAAACCATTTGATCAAAGGTGGGATATTTTGGAAAATTTTGAGGTTTAATCTAGATCCCAATGTGGTATCTCATTATTTACAAAATCAGAGGCCCTCAAATCTATTTCTCGCTTTCTTAATTAATCCTTTACTTCTTAGTAATTTCCCGAATATAAGACATCAGACTAGTTTATATGAATTCTTTCCAACATGAAGTTATTCTTCTGAAAGGCTGTTATGTCATATAAATTACTACATGTGTGAATAGACTTGGAATTCAGATAAATTCTAAGGTTAAATGTTTCAATATCTTAAACCATGGAACATCTCTGTTGCATATTTGTACTTGAAAGCTTATAAATTATCTGTCAGAGTTATGGATAATTTCATACTGTAATTATAATTATTTTATTATTTCTTTAACTTTAATCTCTTAAGTTAGGTTATTTCCCCCAGTGTTTCATGTAAGTGTTTTACTAACTTGTGATCAATGTAACCCAGATAGAAAATTTATCGCTTAGTGTACTTTTCAAACCTGAGTTGTACTCCAGTGCAGAGATTATCTTTGAATACTTGTTTGATATGAAAGTCAAACTAAGGACAATGATTTTCTCGGTTATTATTGAAAGTTAAAGGAACTATAATTCTTTCCTGTTTAGAAAGCTTCTAAGGATAGAAGCAGTTTAAGGAGGGAAGAATGTTATGTCCATGACCTGTAAGTAGGACTCAATATACTCCTAGTCTTGGATATACGGTACTCCAGGAAATCAAGCTGTTAGTTATGCCACATCATACTGGATGTGACCCGAAAGTAATTAATATCTTTGTGAGGCCCAGAACACACTAAATGGAGTTTAGACAAGGTATGAGATAGTGTATGCATGTGTAGAGTTATCAATAGCAATTCTATGAATAGGTGGTCCATGCATAGGAGTCTATTCTAGGTAAATCTATGTATAGGAAGCTTAGGGCTATGCATGGCTATGTGCCCAGGATGCTTATGGCTCTATATATTGAGGCCAAACTTTCCCTACTCATCATTGTGATCATGGATTCATTGCCAGGGTTTCACTCTACATTCATGCTTCTTGTTCCTTGGCTTGGGGGTGAAGCTTCTAGAGTTGATTGGTTGCTTATACTTGGTTGGGTGGTTGCTCCATAGTGTGTTTTCCATTGTGTGTTATCTTGTAAGCAGGATCTTAGGGAGCTTCCCTTGTATTTAGTCTTGCCTTTCGCGAATAATTTGCGATTGATAATTTGTCTGGCTGTTCATGACAAATTATCTTTCGGATATTTTATTGCTTAATGTTTGGCTACGTAATCAGATCGAACGTGATTTCTATCACTAACGTTCTATTCGTGTCTGATAGGCGTAGTCATGCTTAAGAAAAGAGTGAAATAGCTCATTCCGCTATGCACGAACACTTTCCTTTCGTGTTCGTTTCTTTTTGAGCTATTTTCGTTTCTCACACCTCTCTACAGTGCATTGGTGAGGGCTTCTTTCAACTGAATGAATATGACTTGTTGTTCATCAGTCCATTTAGGAACAATGACCACCTTATAAATTAATTGTGCTTTATTTGCAAAATCGAGAATGAAGCAGCGATAATAATTAGCGTGGCCTAGGAATGAATAGACTTCGCGGATAGTACGTGGTTCTGGCAGATTTTGTATGATCAAGACCTTGTTAGGGTCATTGCGATGCCGTTTTTTGAAATGATATGCCCTAGGACGATGCCATGTGTTACCTAGATCTGGTATTTTTCAATTTTCAAGGAGATGTCGAAGCGTTGACATTGGATAAATTTTGTTCCAGTACAGACAAATGACGTGTTTCTTCGGAATGTGTGCCTAGATCGTCCAAGTAAACCTCTAGGGTATCTCCCATTTGTTGAGAAAAGGTAGCTTGCATAACATGTAGACCAAAGGGCATGACTTTCCAACAGAAGGTTCCCATTCTGTGGCAAAAGTGGTTTTATGTTGATCTTCTTCAACAATTTAAATCATATTGTAGCCACTAAAGCCATCTAAGAATGAGTAGGCCTCATCTCCTGCTAGATTTTCTAAGATGGATTCGCTAAAAGGTAATGGAAAATGATCACGTTCTGTGATGGCATTAGGTTTCTTAAAGTCGACACAAATGCAGAGTTTTCTATTTTTCTTAGGAACGATGACGATAAAAAAAACCCACTCAGTATGTTTGATTTCATAGATGAATTTTGCCTCTAACAAGCGTTGTAATTCTTCTTTTATTTTGGCCTTGTAGATGGGATTGCATCGGTAGGGACGACTAGAAGTGGCCTCACACCCAATTTAAGGGGACTACGATGCACAGCTACTTGGGGTGAGACTCCTTTCATGTCTTTATATGACCAAGCAAAGACATGTCGATATTTGCGCAGAAGCTTCTCAAGCCTTCTGCATTGTTCTCGATTGAGGTGAGCCATTCATTTTTCTCATTGTTCTCGATTGAGGTGAGACATTCATTTTTCTAATTGGGCATGCTCAAGGATAGAGTGATGGTTCATGCAGAGCCTTCATAAGGTGAATTACCATTTGGCTCATGTTGAGCTTGTGGTAATTGGATAGTCACATCCTCGATCGTATAATCCTTAAAATATTTCGGCATATCATGTGTGGGTGATTCAAGGGGGGCCTTGTCTTTCAACTTTTGGGATGGTGAGTTGGGAGGTTTTGGGATTCGTGTATGAGCTAAGGATATTTTCGAAACTTCTCGCACAGTGGTGAGATCTCCAGGTGGTTGAATGAGAAGCAGTTTCTTCATCTTCTCCTTTATGGTATTGCCACAAGGTGGTGGCTTCGGAGGACGTGAGGTGTGCGGATGAAGAATTGATGGCACATCTTGGAGGATTTCATCATCTATTTGAAAAATGGTTTCGTCCTCACATAGGTCCCATGGATAATTTGGTCGTTTGACACGGTATCGTTGGGTATCAGGTTTTTCAACCGTAACCTTGGCAACTGGTTCCACCTTGGATGAGTGTTGTGGGAAAGCTTTAAGTGGAAGTGCCTCCATGTAGTTGAGGATTTGAATGTCAGAAATGTCCATTGTTTGGGCAATTCGGGATTTGCAAGACATTTTTGTCATCTACAAATAAATCGTCTGATTCATCAGTAGGTAGCCAAGCAACATTCAACAATTCATCATTGTGTGGAAGAATATCAATAAAATTGATATTAATGATAGGTGTGTCTAGATCAGGAGGTTGTTCGATATTGTCCAGGGGAGTATAAGTACAATCAGCCTAATTTTGAGAACAGTAATCAGCATTCACGCAATCAATCGTAGCTGAACTGTGGCTCTAGTTTATGATATCAATAGATTCAACATAATGACCTTTTTCTTGGGTAGACTGGTAAGGCTCAAACACGGAATTGGTAGTGGAGGAATCTGTATCGTGGAAGTGTGCGGGTTTGAGTTTCCCAGATGAATCAATGGTAATACAACTGTCTCGATTACTAAAGGTGACTCAACCTTTTCTCCAGTCGTGAACGACTCTTGAATTTGTGAGCTAGGGGCGACCAAGTAGTAACTCATAAGAATATCGAGTACTACCATATCTATGAAAAATTTCAAGCCTTCTAGTTTGATCAAAATTGGTGGGAGGAATCTTGTAGGTCAAACCACACTTTGATCAGCCATTCTGAGTTGGCAAGTGGGTTTGGTGAGTTTGTCTCTCAAATTCTATTCCAACATGAGAGATGTGGAGATGATGTTGACACCTGAATCACCATCTAATACAACTAAGACTCTCGAGATTGGCGATGAGTAGCTAAAATTTTAATGTTGCCCCTTTCAATGAGCGGATTTGTTAGATGTAATGGCATTTCAGGTAGCTCATCAGGGGTGGTGGTTTTGGTGGGTTGGAGTTGGTGTTTCCACTTACTAGCATGTTTCCATAAAACATGGAAAGGGAGAGTCACGTTAGCTTGTAGCATATCTCCCCGGACTTCAATGCCTTCAAGGGTTTTAGTCTCAAAAGACATGTGAGGTGCGTGATAGGAAGTGGTAGAATGTTGGTCTGCATTTTGAATTTGTTGACGATATTTATAATGTAGCCTAATCTCTTCAGAAGGTTGAGGATAAACAATTGGTGTAGAACCTTCACTTGGGGGAATGTTGGGCTGATGGATGTGGCTGGGTGCAATGGTAGGAGCTTGATGTTGGGTTTGTGCACGAGTCAAGACCTAGGCTCGACTGGCAAGGTTTCTACTTGCACGGAGCCTATAGGAGCAGTTGTTTTTTTATCTTGAAGGAAAATCCTTCACATGATGTTCAATGCCACAATTTTCACAAGCTGGTGGAAAGCGAAGTTTGTTAGGGCAGTGAATACTAGGATGTTTACCTGCACAGATAAAACATCCGTGTATTGTTGGAAGTTGATGCGTTGCAAACACAGCTTGGTTAGGATCATAGGTTTGGGAATTGGGGTCAACCACTTGAGCATTAGGATCATACGCATAATCCTTTTTGAATTGAAACTCGTACAACAATAAATTAGTCTCCTGATAGTAGATCCATAACCCTTTCCAACCCTTGGAAACATAAGACACAAGGGGGTGTAGAAAATAGACCACAATCCTTGGCTAATTGTTTAGTATTCACTATTTACAATGTATAATCAATTTATGTCCACACTACTTTGGAATCAAGTCTTTCCCATGAATTTGGTAACATTTCTCTTGCCACTAATTGAGTGCCAGTCCCTTGGCACAATCACTACAAAACAAAGAGTGGCAAGCTACTTATGACATTCATGGTCTTGGTGGATCTTATGGATTAGTTCCCATAGTTGTCCATGATTTGGGCCCTCTTATTGTCACCATCTTTGAGTGACCCGAATACCTTGGATATAAGGGAGCTTTACTATGTAACTTGACGCTGCTCTACCATGTCAACATGTTGGTATGTCGTCAATGCTACTCTATGATAGATTTTGGCCACTTTCAAATGATCTTCCACTGCCATAGAAATTCAACGACTTATTGGGATAAAAGAATACTACACCAAGAGATTGGTCCCAATGCAATGGACACAAATACGAGATCATGTGCATGTATGGCTACCTCTCTTACCACTAGATTTGGTGGTGCTTGGGATGTGCAGCAAATTTGAAATTCTCAACAATTCATCAATTACCATATGCCATGGATGGCATCAACACAATGGGTATCTTCTTAATATGTTGGAAGTCCCATAGTTATTGTGTGTAAAAGCCTAACCAGCCAACCTAGGCCCACTTTTTGACAACTAGGAAAAGCTGGACTAATTGCTCTTGAGTTGTTGAGCTACCGAGTGGGTGGGAGAGGTATCACATCTTTGGATTCAAAGTAAAAGCAAAGAGATTTTGAGTGATTTGTCAACCATTTTGTGACGTATGGAGAGGGAAGTCACCATATTTTAAAAGTTATCGTCTGATTTAGGTGCCTCTAGTAACCATATAATCCTAGTTAGAAACACTATGGAATCTTCATTATTTGCTTCTTTTAGTTTGCAATATAGTTCACGCATTCTTGATACATGGCACAAAGTCTATTGAAAATGCCTAGAGGTTTGCTAGACAATGGGTATGTGTTGTCCATATTTTTCTTGGTGGAAATGCTATTGAAAATGCCTAGAGGTTTGCTAACCCATGGGTGTGTGTAGCCCATCCTTTTCTTACATGCCAATTCAGGGTAATTTTGTCTCTTTTAGAAGGTTTTGCATAAAAAAATATTTTCATCATGCATTATAAATGGGGTCTTGCTTGGAATCACAAAGATTGTCAAGTAGAAGCTATATTTGGAAGCTAGTCTTGATATGGATCAAGATCCCAAGCTACCAATCACTGTTTGTGATAATTTGTAGATCAATTTCGGTCCTTAAACTCTGAAATTTAACATAGTATCAAAGCCAAGTCAAAGAGCTTAGTTGATGATCCAAAAATCTTCATTTTGGTAAAAGCATTGGTGCTAGAGTCACTTTGAAGGAGGGCGACCTTTTCTAATAGTTTACTTGTGATGATGAGGTTCAGATTAGTGTGTAAAGTTCAGATGTACTTCTCACACGTGTGAGAGGCTGCTGGAGTTGTACTTTCACCAAAACTTTGTGTTTTTTCAATATTTGAGCTTCAAACAAGTTGTGTAGAGTGAAACTAGTGATGTGCTTATGAAAAACCATTGTTTCCATTATAGATTTGATGAGTGAATGGTGTTAGAATCTTATTAAACCTACAAATCCTTGTGAGAGAGTTTGAGGCTTATGTTTTTTAGTTCAAGAGTGAAACTAAAACCAATTCTAAACACCATAGGAAGGCATTGGCACTTCCAAAAATCAAATCCAAGGTTCTAAGTGAATAGATCGTGTAGAATACACTTTCTCAAATCTTTTTAGTTCAAGATCATTATAGATCTTGCTTCTTGAGTCTAGTGAGATTCAAGAGAGTAGCATTTTAGCTAAATTTTGAGAAAGGAAGAAGGGAGAACCTTTGAATGGTACATTTGTTGTACTTGTTACTAGATAGAATGGATTCAACTGGAGCCTATCTTCTTGAGGCTAGTGAAAGGCTAAATTCTAATAATTATTCAACTTGGAAAGTAAGAATGGAGTCACTACTTGTGCTCCAAGGTATGAGCAACAGAGATGGCAAATTTATTTCTAGTTTCTCAAAAATCTTAATGGACAAGTTAGGCACTTAATTTTGCTTAAGTACATCATTCATTTGAAATCTAACAAACAAATAGAAATGGTCGCCAATGGTTGGAGTGCTATCTACGACATTTTGTTTCAGATTATCAGATGGAGTGGATAGAATGGCTGTATTTAGCTAAATTTTGTTATAAATTCAACACATGAATGATATTTGTGTCAAAAAATGGTTGGTTATCATAATTGAGTTCTGACATGTCATAAAAATATTAGATTAGTAGAGATTTGATAGAAACAGAACTCTAATATCAAATCGAAAATGTGTAATAGCAGCGGAAGTTTTAGCAATGGATAGTTGAGGATCGAAAGTGCGTCAGTTACCAGCAATATAACCAAGATGAATGAACAATAGCAATGTGCAATAGAACAAAGTAGTAGTGTAGACAAAAACTTGCACTCTGATTGATTGAAAAATGAGTAAAATACCTTGAAGCAAAAATGTGAGACAATGTATCACAAAATTAGCTTCAGTTGAATGTCGTTGAGCAAAAACTGGTTAGCTACAAAGTAATGCCTACTGAATAAAAAAATCTGATCAGGGTGCTGACTCCATTGTAGATTCACATTGATTATTGGATGTCAGTGATCAGTACATTGAAAGCATGACATTAATCTACTTAATTTACTAGATCCATCCTACAGTAGGTAGCCATCATTCTAACCATAAATGTATGTACAGAGTAGGTGCTATCAACGTTGAGATGTGGGTCGGATTATTCTGGTTGATAGTATAAAAAATTACCACATATCGAAAATATAAAATGCCTCGAGAAATTACGAGACTGACACAAAAAATACGAGTCGAGTCGAGTCGATCCAATATCGAGAAATCCAAAAAAATACGACTCTCGAGTCGAGTCGATTCGGTATCAAGAAATTCTAAAAATTGACTTGACTCGACTCGAGTCGAGTCGAGTCAATCTGGTATCGAGAAAATTTGATTTTGAATTTCGATCTTCTGCTTAAAAATTCAAGTAACTTTTTTTTTTTTGGGTTTTCTAGTATAAGTATATACAGCTTTCAACATGCTCATTACCGAACGGATGAGCATTGAAATCCAACACTCCCCCTTAATGTGGATCCTAAAAAACTTCGATCTTTAGATTTAATATATTGTTAAATCTGAGATGGTGCTCCTTGGATAATGCTTTCGTGAAGTAATCTGCTGCCATAAAATCTATCCTGTAGTAAACCAATGACACTTCCTTGCTTTGCACTTTCTCTCCAAGGTAGTGAAACCTGATTTCGATATGCTTGCTCCAAGAATGAAATCTCGGATTTAAAGATAGTTTGATTGTGCTTTGATTATCACAATAGATGGTCGTTGGACGTGGCTGAGCAAGGTCGATATCTGCAAGCAGGTTCCTTAGCCAAATCACCTCCTTGGTAGCATTTGCGGCAGCTATGTATTCTGATTCTGAAAATAGCCATGACCCAGGTTTCATAGGCATCAGGCAGACTTGATAATAGAGTCATTACTGCATCGAAATCTTCACTGACTGAGCCACTTGCAGTCATCTACTCCATGAGATTTTTGAAAGTGTTCAGATGGCTCAAAACACTATTTGCATTAGACATTCTCAATGTGAAGAACTTCCTCCTCAAATGAAGTTTGGAAGTGACATCCTTGATATCAAAGAGGGTTGCTAGGATGTCCCAAGCATCCTTAGTAGTCTGAGCAGTTCGAATATGACTGATTTGGAAGTTTTTGATATTGAGTGTGATTAAGGCAAATGCCTTGCCATCTCGTTGTCTCCATTTGGTGATGATGGATGCATCACCTTCAAGTTTGACTTCTGTGCCATCAACGATGTCCTCCACAGTTCTTTGGCAAGTAGAACTACTTTCATCTTGAATTTACAGAGATGGTAGTTCTCTCCATTGAGTTTGTCAATTAGAAATGCACTAGAAGACAGATTTATTTTGGCATAGAGAACGAGATCGTTGGTAGAAACAACCATATCGAAATAATGTTGGCTGCGCACTTGATGAAACGATGTCTTGGTAGAAACAAGACTGATAACCAACAATAGAAATGCAGATTACTGAACCACCCGCACTGATACCATGTCTAAAAATGGTTGGTTAATGAGTTTTGATTCCATGTTGTAAAAATGATAGGAATGCGAAAGGATCAACTAATATCGGATTAGTATAGATCTAATAGAAACAAAACTCTGATATCAAATCAGAATTGTATAATAGCAGCGAAGGTTTTAGCAACGGATGGTTGCGAATCAGAAGTGTGTCAGTTATCAGCAAAATAATCAACATGAATGAACCGTAGCAATGCGCAATGGAACAAAGTAGTAGTGTAGACAAAAACTTGCACTTTGATTGATTGAAAAATGAGTACAATAGCTTGAAGCAAAAACACAAGACAATGTATCTCAAAAATAGCTTCAGCTGAATGTTGTTGAGCAAAAACTGGTTAGCTACAGAGTAATGCCTACTAAATGAATAAATCTAATCAGGGCATTGACTCCATTGTAGATTCACATTGACTATTGGATGTCAATGATCAGTACATTGAAAGCTTGACATTAATCTACTTAATTGACCAGATCCGTCCCATAGTAGGTAGTCGTCATTCTGACCATAAATGTATGTACAGAGTAGGCGGACTATCAACGTCGCGACGTGGGTCGGATTTTTGGTTGACAGTATTGAGAAATACCATGTATAAAAAATATACAATGACTCGAGAGATTACGGGACTGACTCAAAAAATATGAGTCGAGTCGAGTCGATCTGGTATCGAGAAATCCTAAAAATACGACTCGAGTCAAGTCGATCCGGTATTAAGAAATTCAAAAAATACGAGTCGAGTTGAGTCGAGTCAATCTAGTATCGAGAAAATTTGAATTTGAATTTCGATCTTTTACTTAAAAATTTGAGTCACCCCCCCTTTTTTTGTTTTCTAGTATAAGTATATACAGGTTTTAGGATGCTCATTACCGAATGGATTTGGGCTTGAGCATTGAAATCCAACAATTTGAAAGCTAATCGGGAGCATATCAAGGTAGCACAAATATTAACAAAGTGATACATTGACCAGAAAAGGACTTTTTGTGACTTTGTCGAAGGAGATTTTGTGTATTTAAGGTTACAACCTTATAGATACGCTAAGGTGAAGAAATCTCAAAGCAAAAAGCTGGCTTTAAGATTTTATGGATCTTTTAAAATTTTCAAGAAGATGGGAGAGTTGAATTATAACTTAGATCTACCACCAACCGCCCATATGCATCAAGTGTTTTATGTCTCTCTTTTAAAGAAATGTATGGGAGAACGCTCTACTGCAACTACTACTTTATCATCTTTGGATCATGAAGGCAACATGGTTTTGGAACCAACCAAGGTTGTTGGATATCGGGACAAGTTATTGCGAAATGATAAGATAATCAAAGAACATTTGATTCAATGGAAAAACCTTCACGATGAAGACAATACTTGGATCGATAGCAACAATGGCCATGATTATGACCATGAAGTTGTTGGACATGGCATCCTCAATCAAGACTACTTAGTTGGAGCATTCAAGTTCACTAAGCAACTGTCTTCATTTTTTAGGACAAAAATGTTTTAAGTAGGGGGAGTGTCATGTACATTAGTGCTTATGAATGCATTATAATATCCAATGTAAGTTTTGTTAGGCCCAAAAGGGGCTATTAGCCTTAAGAATAAGGCGATTCCCTCATAAAGCCACCCAAAGTACTTAAATAAGGATAATAGTCCAACAAGGGCCCAAATACACTTAATAACGCTTAACAAGGGCTAACTATCCTTCAAGATAGTTATGCTTAGTTAAGTTAGGACATTGTCTATAATTAGGCTAGAGACATCGCTTTTGTAATCTTCTGGCTCATTTGCAATTGAGAGAGCTTGGAGCTCCATCTCCTTTTCCTCCTTTGTGAATGTGAGCCTTGGGATCTTGATCTTGCAAAGTTTCATGTGCCCCATCACATGAATCCATGTACTCTCCATCTTCCATAATGGAATCCATCTCCTTTTGAGCTCCATTTTGATATGAGCTTTGTGGTAGCTTATGGTTATTGCTTATCTTTGGTTCTCTTCAACATAGGTGTGGTGGTTGCCTCCATTTCCTAGCTTGCTTGGCTTGGATTGGGAGGTATGTCACATGACAATCTCCAAGTTTTAGTGTTTGCAATGCATTTTGCATCAGAAGTTCTGTGGATGTGATGTCTCTTTGATAAGTGTGATGAATGCTTGTACTTGAGAACTTGAAAGTTTAAACTTGTCATTTATAAAGTCTTGAATAGGTAATCGTCAATAATGACTACTAATTAGTAATTTCATGAATGTGACATTGTGACTACAGTAGTGATTTGAATTTTTGTAGTTAAATGCTCTGTGATGTTTCAATAAAACTAACTTCATGTAATTGACAACTTACCCAAGCATCGGCAAACTCCAATAATCCGGAATGCCACTCAAAGTCAACAAGCACATTCCGTCACTCTACATTGTAGTTTCCATACGATATGCAAATTCATCAAAGAACTTCTATTACAAACAAATGATTTCATAAATCATATTCATATATTCCAAAGCATCATAAAACTTATATATTGGAAGATATCACTACGAATATTAACTAACATCATAATCTTTACATAATAATCAAATGCATCAATCATTATTTGTTGTGTCTCACTAAACTGCACGAAGGTGTAACATCACAAAGATATAATGATTAATTAAATAGCACATAAAATTTGGAGGTACTATCATCAATATCTTGTAAGGATTATAAATAAATTGCATTCATGAGAAGAGTTCAATGAAATGTGGTCATGTATGTCTTTTCTGGCTTTGCCGCAAAGATGTGTCACTATGCTGTGAGTGTGAGCAAAAAAATCAACTCCATTTTCTAAAAAATCAGCTAAAACTGCAATCTACCAAAACTTGAATTATTCTTCCACTTTGAGTCAAAGCTTTGTAGGGATCTCAATACCAACATGTTTGATTCTGTTGTCCCTATTAGTGTGTTCAATATAAAAGGCAATCTGCATCCAACCTGATCTTTCTAGTATTATAATAATAAGGCCTTTGTTGTTTCTTCTTTGATGTTAGTTCGAAGTATAGCAAATGCCATAGACTTCGTACACGATAGAATAGTATCGTGTCATTGTGAGGTGAAGAAGAAGTTG
This sequence comes from Diphasiastrum complanatum, assembly GCA_029204225.1. Taxonomy (NCBI): domain Eukaryota; kingdom Viridiplantae; phylum Streptophyta; class Lycopodiopsida; order Lycopodiales; family Lycopodiaceae; genus Diphasiastrum; species Diphasiastrum complanatum. Next base: position 7,003,067 of record CM055109.1, on the reverse strand, counting down.
CAAGTGTAGGAGGAGGAGAGGAGGGGTTATGGTCTCCACCATAGCTTCGCTAAGCTGCATCAGCTCATTGCCCCGATGCTCCCTCCTGCTTCGACCACGCTCTCTCTGCAATAATTTTTTCGTCTTCCATGCATCATCATCGTCACCATCGCCATTCTCTGCTGTTTCAACCCTAGGACGGTCTCTGAGCTTCGGTTTCGGCTGCCAGCGGCTTCGGAGCTTCGGTGCTATTGGAAGGAGATTGGATCGCAACAGGATGACCGGAGGTGGCCGTTTTCATGCACTTGCTTGCCTGGCGCCAGTGGAAGGCAGCGCTGACGCAGCGCTGGGAGCGGAAAATTCTACTAAGATGGCAGGCGGCGAAGATGACGGTCTTTAATCTGCCTCATCTTCTGTGGCATGTGTATTTTGTTGATGTACAGCTTCGATATAATGTAATATTATGATAAAGCATCATGATGCAATATTGTGATGGGAACATTATGATAGAATCGATTCCATGGTAGCCATTCTTAACACAACTTCACAGAAGAAGATAATTTGATAAAACTTCATGCTACATTATTATGATAGAATCGATTTTATGGCCGCCATTCTTAACACAACTGCACAGAAGAAGATCATGATACAGCATTATGATCCAATAGTATGATAGAATTGATTGTATGGCCGCCATCCATTCTTAAAGCAACTGCACAGAAGAAGATTATGATACGACTTTATGATAAAAAAATATATGATAGAATTGATTTTATGGCCGCCATCCAAATTCCAATCGCACAGAATAAGATTTTACCAATAATTAAAGTATGTATTTGAACTTCACTCGGCTATGCCATTTACATCCTTCAACACTAACGTATTTAGCAAGTCAATTCATATAGTCTGTGAAATTGCCTTGACTGATTTGAGTTTATGTCCACGGTCAAGTGCAATGAATTTGAAGCAAGAACTAAATCATAGCATTGCTACAACAATAAGGCGCAGTTGTTTGCACTCTTAGGAACTGGGAGTAGAGGTAAGGACTGGCAAGTATAATCACAACAAATTGCCGAGCAGAAATGCAAAAATTATCCTAGGATTCTCCACGAAAGTGCATCAATACAGTTAGAAGCCAGGGTGTTATATAGACTTTACACAGGTTTTGGTCAAGTAAGAGTTGATAAAGACGAAGACTTGGACAGTTGTTGCTGATCGTATATGATACATTAATCTGTAAAATGCAACGCATTGTTGAAATTCATGGGTTGAACATAAGGATTTCAGTTTTTGTGTGAAGCAGAATGAAAAGCCAAGGGACATCTCTGGTTCTTTGATATTATAAGGTGGAAGGTATAGGCCCTAATTTACATGTGGTCATAACGTCATTCTGCACTCTGTTAAAGTCTCAAAAAGAGCATAGAGACTCAAGACTCTTGTGCTAGAAATGTGCGTGTGCATAGAAATGACGCATGCCATATTTAGCTGCATTTGAACTTCTTGAGCTTCAAATTTGGTGGAACTGACAATCTTATATGAGGCGTATGTGCAGTGGAACTGGCTTACTACCCTGCTTTATGAAATTTATATCTCTTGAATGGCAACTGGAGTTCTCTAACCTATTTTTTAGCTGCCAAAAATGGTTGCAGAGTTCTTGGGTTACCGTCTGCCGCCTAAGGAAATTAAAGAGATTGTGGATGCACCTCCAATCCCCGCTCTTTCATTGTCTCCTAAGAGAGATAAAATATTGTTTCTGCATCGGCCATCTTTGCCACCATTGTCAGAGCTTGCAAGGCAGGAGCTCAAACTTGCTGGTCTTCGGATTGATCCTGAATGCAACACCCTCAGTCGTATGTAAGAGATGAGAATTCACTTTGTTATATTCTCGACTTACTTTAGTGTCAGCTTTGACAATTTAGGCCTTGGTCATGTCAACGTCATTCTTTTTTACATGCTTTTCTCAGGTCATCCTACACTGGGATAAGCATCCATACATTGCTGGAGGAGGGAACTCTAAGAGAAGGGAAAAGTATTATGGGCCTTCCCGATGATGCAAAAATAAGTTCCGTGAGCTGGTATGGATTCTTCTTTGGCACTGCATTTAATATTGTTGCTCTTAGCAGTCATTGACTCGTTGGAAGTTTATTCTATCCTTATTACTAGGTGATATCTACTGCTTGATACGAATGTAGTGCTGTCAACTTGCACTTAAGTGATATATATGATATCAACATTTGTCCTGCAGATGTTTCCAGATTTAAAGATTTGAATATATCTGGAGATTTCAATATGTTACATTATCTTTCAATGGTTAGGCACTAGGGAATCGGTTTTGAGAAGGTTGTATGGAATAACTTTCCTTTGTACTTACCTATGCTGTTTGTATGTGATGCAGGTCTCCAGATGGGCGTTATTTGGCTTTCAGTATCTGTGAACCAGAGAAGGTGATTGGCTTCAAAATTTAACCATCATCAAAGAAAACCTTTTAGCCATAAATTGACTATAAAATTTTCGCTCTATGCTTTTAGCACAGTCTAGTAATTTTTGCTGATTTTTGCTACTTGAATGTGGGTTGGATACGAAAATCTTGTTTTTTTATAGTTCAAGCTTTGCTGATATCTCGTAAAGAAAGTCCTATTTTTTCAAAAGCTTTCAAATTAAACTTCTTCAAATCTTTTTTGACATATCATGATGCATGCTCTTCACTTTGTAAGATGTTAATCTTCAATTGTCATTTGTGATTAAGAATCGAGCAAATCTCAGCTTTGCAAGCTACTACTGGCAGAATTTCTCTCAAGCAACCATCCAATCTGCATATGCAAGAAACTCAATTTTGGTGTAGAATCCAATCTAGCATGCTCTAGCATTGATATCTTCTCCAAATCATTAATAGATGTGAATGCTTCCTTCATAGCCTGAAACACAAGCTCTGATACCATGTGAAACATTTCAAATCAATTAAGATCCAAATCCATAAAAGGATCTTGGGTTAAAAAGACAACAAATCACCAATCTTGCCAATGTAGAAAAACCAACATCTACACTATGAATGAGATGCAAACTCTAATAGATCTTGATCAAACATCAACCAAAACATAAAATAAAGTTGTTGTCCATACAAATACACTGTATTTCACATGTGTGGATCTGAAAATAGCATTTAATGAACATTCTACACACAAAATTATATAGCAGGTCCAAACCTAAGTTCAAACTTTGGTTTCCCTCCATAATGAAAAACCCTATTATTATTGTGACTAGATTCAATGTCTCTACTACTCAAATTGAATTTACCAAAAACTTGTGTTTTACACTTTCCCACACTTTCCAAAAGTGTTTATTAAAATGCTTTTAGACTAATATAACTTTGAAAAGTCAAACTCTAAGTCTAATATGAAATTGGCCTCAATTGCCATATAAACAAATGTAGCAAATTTGACTAAACTAGTTGAAATCTCTCACACTCCCTCTTCAACTAGTTTTAGCATGGACTTTGATAACACTCCAAGCGATGTCCTATGCTTCATAAACAAGTCCTTTCCCAATGCTTTAAAGTAACATCCATAATTGATATAGAGAATAGTGTCCACTTTGGATGCTTCACTATCTCTTACATCAATTTTACACATCAAGATGTAAATAGAACATGAAGAACCAAATAGATTGTAAATGAGATGATTCCTCCATGTTATAAACTCTGAACTCTCTGGAATATTACAGCAACCAAACAATAAATGTGAGTGATAACCATTTGCTTGCTTGTATCCTTCCTTTTTGTGCTCTCTTGATATGTCTCCACCGTAAAACTCCATGAATGAGCCTCCATCTCCATCTTGACACGCTCAACATAGCTCTCCCTACCAAAAGAAGAAGACCCTGAAAAATGACAAGATGGCACTCCTATTTATGCTGGATCTACAACATGGGATCTAGAAGAGAGAGGCTGGCTGCATGCATTAACTCCCCTTCTAGGGGAGAGAGAGAGAGAGAGAGAGAGAGAGAGAGAGAGAGAGAGAGAGAGAGAGAGTGTTATGAACAGAATTACAGTTAGTGGTATCAGTGATGCATAAAGGATAGCAAAAGGCATTCACATAGCATTCTCCAACTAAGAAAATGTATGAATATCAATGGCTGTCGATAGCTCAGGCAGATCTTCAACTAAGATTTCCAAAATAGTACAACTCCCCTACAAGAAGCCCAAGACTCAAAATGATCAAAGCTACTAAATGACCAGCCTTAGTGGCTATTTATAGTGGACAAAATCTACCTCCCTTCATATTGAATTGGAGGGCCAAATCTAGAAAACCCTGTATTTCTAGGACCGTCACGTGTAATATAACTGTGTCCACAAATATTGTCAGAAATTGAGAAGGATGGACTATAATGTATGTCCATAACACTCCCCTCATCTAAAACATTGCCCTCAATGTGGACTATAAAAAATAATGTTAACTACCATAGCTACTTTAGTACCGCTGTATTGTCGTCTTCTTTCCTGGGTTATACGTTTCATGCTAATGGTGTCAGTCCAAGAGCTAAATCCCCTATAGCCGCGGAAAACTGCTTTTAGTACAATGAAGCTAAGAGAATTTTATCTCAATTCCATTAGATGCTAAGCCTAGATCAGCATGTAAGTATCGGCAGTTGTCGGGCAACTGAGGCATCATCATCAACAAGTAATGAAGAATCAATAGTTGGAGCAGTAGGGGTACAAACAGTAGAGGACGAAGGAGAAATGGTCGAAGAAACAGTGGACGAAGTAGATGGTGCAGTGGCAGAACGAGAGAATGGTGGCCGAGATAGTGAACGAGATTGAAAAGATGGTTGTTGGTCAAGGTACTTACGTTGTAACGTAGAAGCAAGCGACATAGCACGATTTATTGAAGCAGGCTGAAAAGACTGAACATCGTAACGTAAAGAACCACGGATGCAAAAAATGTACCGACCAATAACTTCAACAAGTGGATGTTAGGTCTTCTAGATAGCGCAGCAGTAATATATATTGGATCAGAAAATGGAAAACTTGTAAAAAGATTGACCAGCGCATATGCTTTTCACGAACAAGTGGCTGTCTTAGAAAAAGTATTGAAGGCTTTGGTGATCGGTCTTCACAAGGAATTCATTCCATAAAAGATAATGCTTCCAAATTTTAAGTGCATGGACGATAGCCAGTAGCTCCTTTTCGTAGATATCATAGCGCAATTTGGCATTTGGAAGATGTCGACTTTCATAGGCCACATCATGACCTTCTTGAATTAAAGCAGCCCCAATACAAGTACCACTAGTATCAATGACTACCAAGAAGGGTTTTCAAAGATCTGGAATTATAAGGACAAGTTTAGTAGATCCTTTTAAGAGAATCAAAAGCTTTTTTTACAAAATCTGTCCAAGAGAATTTAATCTTCTATTTTGTCAAATCGTGTAGAGGAGTAGCTAGACGGGCAAAATGAAGAATGAATCTTCTATAATAAGAACACAACGCTAAAAAGATCTTACTTCATGAACATCTCAAAGAATTGGCCATTCTGATATGGCTTTTAAGATCCATGGAAATTCCGTTTGCAGAAACGACATGACCTAAGTAGTGAGTCTCACTCAAAAAGTACTCACTCTTTTTCTCATCGATGTAAAGTGAATGTTGGGTTAAAGTATCAAAAAGAATTCGAAGATGTTTAAAGTGCCCTTCTTCACTTTTACTAAAAATGAGGATGTCATCAAAGAATATTCCAGTAAAAATTCTAAAATCCCTAAAAACTCTTCCAAAGGCAGCATTTGTAAGACCAAAGGGAGCAACAAGATACTCAAAAAGGCCGAAACTGGTTCTAAAAGCAGTTTTATTTACATCTTCTTGTGCAATAAAATTTTTTTTAGCACCCCCCCTTCCCTATCTTCACTATGCATTACTTGTTTCTTCTTAGAGCAAATAAAAGATAAGTTTCCGTACTGCCTTGTTGATTTGAATATGGTTAAGCAAGGAAATTGACTCACTGCTGCGATTACCCCTGATTTTTACCTCACGGACAGCAAGAAAGGAGGAGGTATGCTGGTCATAGTCCTCTCTAGGCTTTGTTGAATGTCACCATTGTAATCCAAAATTGCATCGGCACCATTAATAGGTCCCATAAGGAAGTTGATCTCATCCTCATAATCTTGAATTTAACCTTTTCAAATAACGAAGTGATGGCGGCATGATAGTGCCCAAATGCTCCTTGCGCTTCTAGCACGTTGGAATCCAATGAAGGATGGAATCCAAAGCTTTGAGCATCATTTAGTCAAAACAATGCAAGCTTATGTTTTATTTGTCCCCAAACCTTAATAAGATCATGGATGGAGGGTTTTACTGCTTTAAAATGAACTTCCACCTCATTTTGTTTCCCATCTTTATTTCTTTTGTTATGGATACAATTATAGAAGTTATGCCCTTTTTCACCACAAATAAAACATCTTCCTTCCTTTTAATAAATTTCTTTTTCCTCTTAGAAAGTTGTTTAAACTTTTCCTTTTTCTCCCCATATTTCCCCATTTCTTCCGAGAGTCTTCTTTTATTCTTTTCCTCTTTCCTACTTTTCACCCTTAACTTCATTTCAACTTTTTCAGCTAAAGCATTAGTGTCCTTTAAAGATTGAGAGTTTGCAATGTTTACCTCATCTTGAATCCCACCAAAAGAAAAAGACCCCTGAAAATGACAAGATGGCACTCCTGCTGGATCTGCAGCATGGGATCTAGAAGAGAGAGGTTGGATGAATGCAGTAACTCCCCTTCTAGAAGAGGGAGTGGAGAGAGAGTTAAGTTCAATGAACCTAGACTTAATGGCCTTGGGCCCTTAACTTGAAGTTCACATGGTTTTCTAATTTTTTTATTACATAGGTTGGTGATGGTCCTAGTCTTTGGCCCATAATTAGACCTTGTTGATTGTGTGAAACTTTTCATGCTCATAGATTTCCACATTAGTTTGGGTGTGCTACTCCTAGTGGATGTGAGATTTTTGTTCATGCTTTGAGGGCTATTTTGGACTTTCATCTCGATTAGGGTTGTTTTACAGGTGGATGTTGCTAATGCTTTCAACTCTACCCCTCGAGGAGCTATTTTCCAAGAATTTCGTGGTAGTGCGCAGATTCCACTTGCTCAAGTCATCCCTTTTGTTCATTTCTTCTAGTCACGTAGTTCTCCCTTGATTTTTCAATCACATATCTCGGGTCGGGATGTAACGGGGTGATCCTTTGGGAGGTCCATTCTTTGCTTTGTCACATATTCGTTCCTTGTACAGCTGCAGCTTTTTCCTCACTTTTGTTTCCTTCCATTGCAGATGATATACATATCGTGGGGCCTGCTAATGGTGTCATCCCGACTTTCTTGCATTTTTCAGATTAACTTTCATGTCTTGGACTTATGGTGAATAGGTCTAAGTTTTGCTTGGTGTCCACAAGGCCTCCCAATAGATTTTGCTCTGCTTGTGGCTTGTGGGGTTCATGACTCCTGAGCATGGCATTAGGGCGCTTGATGTTCCCATTGGTACTCTTGAGTTTGTCACTTCATTTGTGTGGATTACTTTGGAAGAAATACTTCGTCGTTCTAATTTTTTTACCAAAGCTTGAAAATTCACAATTTGCTTTAGAAATTCTCATTCAGTGCTTTGCTCAACATCTTGGATATCCTACTCGTATTGTATTTATCATTATTTCGACATTTTGATGATACTTTATTGGGGGATTTTTGTAGCTCTTGAGGGTTTCTGTAGCCATGCCTGTGGCGGGACGAGGCTTGTGGTCGGAGGTGGATCTTACCGTGGTTTTTACAGGTTCAGGTGAACGCAGTTGGCGTTGCTTGTTTTGCGGTGCCACCTTTTGCAGCATGGCGACAAACAGTTGTGATTGTGTTCATAACATGTTTAGTTAATGAAAATAAGGTTACCTTCTTTGATGTATCTAAATCAAGTACCGTCCTTGCCCTAAAATTCACCACCCTCAGGAAACCTGTTTATTCATGACACAAGCTTTGCATGCTTCATATTCTAACTTGGTGGTAGGTGAACCGATGATCATATTGTTTCTTTCAAAAATTTGAAGAATCTGGTAGTTTAAGGCTTCTCATACCTTTCATGCCATTAATTTCCCTTGTCTCCTCAACTGAGAGTGCATTCTGATCTGGAACAGAGGCATAAAATTGTGAAGTCTTCCTTCCTTTCTACCATTAGTGTTAACCTCTGTTAACTCTATACCATAGTTGCAGCGAATCGCGAAAGTAATATTTATTTTTTGTGTAAAAAAAAAAAAATCGAATCGCGGTTTTTTTTTACAGCGATTTGCGAATCGTCCATGCAACTATGCTCTATACTAATCTACTATATCTATGTATATAACAATTCAAGTATGGTTCTTGCTGTAAAATCACCACCCTTAGGAAACCTTTGTTGATGGAGTTTACTCATGAAACAAGCTTCGCACGCTTCATATTCTAACCTGATGGTAGGCGAACCAATGACCATATTGTTTCTTTCAAAATGTTAAAGAATTTGGTAGTTTAAGTCTCCATACCTTTCCTGTCATTAATATCCCTTCGTCTCCTCCGTAACTGAGAGTGCATTCTGATCTGGAATAGAGGCATAAATTTGTAAAATCTTCCTTCTTTTCTACAATTAACATTAACCTCAGTTAACTCTATACTAATTCACTATATCTCTCAGTAGACACTTTCTATTCATATCTTTGATTGATAATTGCAGCAAGGGAAACCTGTGGATCCTTACTGAGTATGCACCTTGTTCCTTCACATCATGAGCCTGTTCATCTCTGAGACATACTCTCTGACCTTTTAATTTTTTTAAGCTTAATGAATTATTCTTTGTCAGGAGTCATATGTTGTGAAGCACCTTAGTCTATCCACCATCCTTCCATTAGAGTTATTTTTGACATCCAAAAATGAAGTAAATAAGTTAGTCTGCTTCCCTCCTCGTTACCACTCATAAGATTGCTGCCCCACTCCTCGTTACCACTCATAAGATTGCTGCCCCATTTGAGTATTAAGAAAGTGAGTGTAGTTAATTCCCTGTTCTTTTTTCCAATTCTGTGCATAAGCACCGATCAGCAGAAGATGTAAAAAAGCTTTTATCAGTGTGCTGCTCAAAGAAGCCGTTGAAGTCAATCATGTGGGTGCTCCCAATTTCTCAAACTGCTGATTCTGGAGGCTTGTTATCTTGTGTACTGCTTGCTTAGGAGTTTCTCGTTCTATACTAAAAACTTCTGATAGTCACGTGGGCAGCCAGCTGAACCCTGGCTATCTCAATCGCAGTTACTAAGGAATGCAGTTTCCTCGCTTGGTAATGACATTCCCACCACATCCACCATGGGAACACAAGGTATGTGGTGAAGTGTTGCGGATGCATGGGATTGCTTGGGGAGGGGGATGATCTTTCCCCCATGCTGTAGGCCCTATTAAAAGAGTTTGAGGCCGGAATTGGAGTTCGAAACATGATATTATGTATTGTGATTCAAATTTTGTAATGTATAAGCTCAAATTTTGCTCATTTTAGAAATATGTTGCCATCTATGTCTCCAGCTCTGTCTGTTCTAAAACTTGATGGCTTATGGGCTGGGGTTATTGCATGCAGTGCGATCTGCCAAGGAGCACACTTGGTCTCTGGATTGCAGATGTGGAGAACGGGCAAGCCAGGGAACTGCTTGCCCCCCCAAAATTCAGCCTTAACAAAATTTTTAATTCGTAAGACTTTTTCACACTCTTTGACGAGTTTTATGGAACTGAGTTAAGATGTTATGAGATATGGCAGCTACGAATCATAAAAGTGTAAAAAGTATTCAGCTGAACCATCTATAACATGTACTTGAGAGGGCATGAGTACTTTGATTGAGAAGAGAAGTTACAAATGCACTGGTCTTGTGAATTTCCCATGAAACTAGTTTTCTCCGATTGTTATAGCGAAGATGTTGATAAACAATCATGTGCTTGCTATGTTTCCTGTCAGCAATCATGTTTGTATGAGTAATTTAGTGCAGTGAGAAAAACAAAATCATATTTTTAACTTAAGTCCAGACAACACATTCTGATCATCTTCAGGTTGACATTTGCTGCAACAGATATTCTTGGATAGATGATTCAACATTAGTTGTCAGTGTCATACCTTCAGCTCGTGGCTTACCTCCAAAAAAACCAGTAATACCATTCAGTCCTAAAATTCTTTCGAATGAGCATCAACAAGTTCAGCAAAATGCGACTTATCAGGATCTCTTGAAGAACATGCATGATGAGGATTTGTTTGACTATTATGCTACAGCTCAACTACTTCTGGTTACCTTGGATGGAGAGACAAAGGTCATTGGGCCACCAGCTATATACACTTCAGTGGACCCTTCGCCTGATGGGCGTTTTCTTCTTGTATCCTCAATCCATAGGCCATATTCCTACATATTACCATGGAATCGATTTCCAAAGAAAGTACATCTCTGGAAACGAACTGGTGAATTTTATAAAGAGTTATGTAGTCTGCCTCTCGCTGAAAATATCCCAATTGCGTTCAACAGTTGTCGGAAGGGCCCTAGAAGTATCAATTGGAGAGCTGACAAGCCTTCCTCTCTGTACTGGTAAGTGAGCCTGTGCCTAAGGTATTCTTTTGTTTGTTTTCAGTCCTGACTTATTGGGAATAAGTTTGAGTTTTCGATGTTCATGTTCCTGGTATTTGACAATTTAAGTATTGTTTTTGTTACATGGATGAAGAATGAGCTGAAAGTCTACATGATATGACATTGAGCAGAAACTAGAGCTTTCAAGCTGAATGAACAGCTGAACAGCTGGATCATGTTCTAAGCGTGAAGTGTGCCTGTCATGTGGGCGAAGCGCTCTCTTCATTATCAACCATTTATCCTGCTCAATGCTCAAGCTTTCTACTCTAGAAAATGCCATGCTGAAAGTTAACTTACAATGACTTTTGTTTTCTCTGTTTCTTCCCTCTCCCGTGTTTGTGCAGACTAGTCCAGTCAAGCTGATACACAATCCTCAGATTGGGCCATGACCATTTGGAAATCTAGTGTGATGCTGCCAGTTGAATTCTTTAGAGGATATGTGAAAGCTTACTGTTGACAACACTACTCACTTGTATACCCTCCAACTTGTGGATGGTAGTAAGCTGACATGATATATGTATCCCTGATTCATCCCAATAGTGCTTTTGAATTTCCTACGATTCCTAGGATAAACTGACTTGTCAATTTTGTATAGTTCCATCACTTCTTTACTCTCTCCTTTGGAACCATCCAGTACGTTTCTGAATCAAGCCATGCTGTGGCACAAAGTGAAAAGGTCTCCTAAAATCAATGAAGCTATGCAAGACCCTCCCTCCTGCTACCCCCGTGTCCTTTTCTGCCTCATGTATCTCAGGCATCCCCTGTTGATCCTGGCACCTGTCCTTTTAGATCTTCCTCTGCTTGAAGAAACCATTTGCTCCATATTCTTGGCCAAGGCGGCTATTGTTGTCTTATTAACTCCAACACAGCCTTGTGCCGTCTACTTGCTGTTAAGGAAAACCATTTTGCTGATTTCTTGTTTTGTTCTTCGCTGTCTTCTTCTGCCTGCAAAGAAGATCAATTGTATGTTCCCGTTCTACAACTATTGCTTGCTGACCATATTCTCGTCCTTGTGTGGCTCTAATTTGCTCTCAAGGCTCACGAGCTTAGATTTTTTCTGATGGATCAATCGTTCACAGAGTTCTTCATTCTCCTAGTACTACTATCTCTTTTAGAAGAGCCATGATATCTTTCTTCCTCTTCGTCTTTGGGCAGTATTTCTTCAAGTTGTCTATGGACGGGCTCTAGCATCTCATTTAGCTTGTATGACAAAGGGCTGGTCGTAGGGGAGTAAATATCCCCTTCTTGTGCCATGTTGAATAGCCTTGACAGGAGGGGCTGCAGCAAAAGGAGGCTTATCAAAAGCCTTTCAAATGCAGCCTAAAGGCAAGAATAAAAGAAAGATGACCAACAAGGAAGAGGAGAAAGAAAATCAAGAAAGAAAGCTTAAATAATGTCTTTTAGATGCCAAAAAGGCATGTAAGTCGAAAATACCACATGTCAGGTGTGTAACATGAAACTGCGGGAGCATGAAAACGTCTACAAAAAACTAATATTAAGGGAAAAACCTTGGAATAAAGTAATATAGTGAGTATGCAATGACAACTAAAAACATCATCCTGTCATGATGAAGAAAGAGTTGATATGTGCAGTCATAGGAAATATATCCAAAGTTGATTGATGCCATCCAACTGGAAGTCGAGTATGAACTCTGTGAATCTGAACAAATACCCTTGGTCGAGATCCGAACGAATACCCTCGGTCGAGATCCGAACGAATACCCTCGGTCGAGATCCGAACGAATACCCTCCGTCATGTGATGCTGAGTGCGGCATTTTTTATCTCTATGCTGGTCACGAGTAGGAATATCACTCTTACCTTTAGGCTGTAAACCAACACGTGATCTTCTTCTCCCAGAGAAGAAAGAGGTAATCTGGATTTGTGTGGTAGACTCGCTGCACCATACATAGACCACTCGAAAGTAATAACATCTCATGATTCATGAGTGACACAATGTGGATGTACATAGGCGATGAGAGAGTGCAGTGTGACTGGAGTGTCCTTGAAGAGGCAAAAGAATTTCTCTTTGATGTCATAATCTATGGGCACCTGAAAATAAAGTAGTGCTCAATCTTGACCTCACCAAGAGTACAAAATTGGCATAACCTCTCTATCTGTGGGATACTGTGGAAGTGTCCCATCTCCATTGCAAGTAGGTGTGATGAAACTCAGAGCTAGCCCAAAAGGAATTTGAGACCATGAGAAAGACCAGAGTCCAAATAATGAGGTAAGATCAGGGAACCAACTGCATCCCACTCCAAGTCCATAAAAGTTGGGTTTGACCCCCACCTTGCCTTGCCAAGTACATTGAATGAATTGGTGGATATATTGATGGGATCTAGTGGGGAGATGTGAGACGGAAATGCCAAATGCGTCTAGTAGACTTGACACCTGAGAATACCATGAGAGCTGGTAGTACCCCTGACTATGGAGATGTTGTGAAGAGGTAAGTGCCATCCATGAGTATCTCAAATCAGTGTAAGGAAACTTTGTGACGCTTTGAATACAATTAATAAGTTGAAAGATGGCATCGAGCTATACTGGAATGACTGCAAACTTTGCAAGGATGATTTGATGTGGAATTGTAAGCTTAGCCCGTATTGTCCGCAATAACATAGTAACTTGTAGAAGTTACAAGCTAAGATTCACTAGCTATGCTAGAAAGCAAGACATAAGCTAGAAAGCAGGAAGAAAGAATGCTTAAGGAGGCTAAAGAGGAGCAATCATCATAAACTGAATAAAGGAATACAATGCCGCCCTATATATACCCTCTCCCTGAATCAAATAGAGGATTCAAAAAAGGGAGGGCATAGGATTTGGAGGGAGTGCGCCCTCCCAATAGGAGGACCCCCACTCCAAATCAATGTGACCAAGTCCTAAAAATATGACCAAATAGCCAGTATATGAATAAAAAGGGCCCTTAGGCCTGCTTATGCATAATAACGAATAAAAGAATGGACGCGGCGAATGTAATGAGCCAAGTCCATAACTCTCCCCTGCAGAAAAACAAAGCCCTCCACCGGCTAGCAAGCATAATGACTATCTAAAAGAATAATGTAAGCATGCTAAATACTGAAAAATCACGAACTAATGGAAATACTGATGGAGAGGACATAAGTCGTGACAACAGATACCCCAAAAGTATCATAAATGTGTAAAGTAAGTACTAAGCAAATACTACAACAAAACAAAAAAAAGAATAGTCATAGCTAGCCGAATCATGAAGTAGAGGGAACATCTGCAATGACATCTGTAGTAGAGGAAAGAACTAAAGCCATGAGGGCTCGAGCCTGATCTGCCAATAATGGTATATGATTAAAGACATGAATAGGCTCCCAAGTGGCCTCCTCAAGAGGACAACCATCCCACTGTACTAAAAACTGAACCTGCCTGCGACGTCGACTATGCTGAAGGCGAACCTGATGGATGGCAACTGGCAAAAAAAGGAACAGCTCTGGCTCTGTAGGAAATGTGAGATTGCGAGGAGCATCATCCTCAATGGTAGCTCGTAAAACGCTAACATGAAATATATCACAGGCTCGGGTAGAATCAGGCAACTATAACCGGTATGTAACAGGGCTGAGCCGATCCAAGATACAATAAAGCCCATAATAGTGTGGTGCAAGCTTCTCAGCAGAAGCGTGACCCTGAACAAAGTGATGACGTGCAAAGCGTAACCGGAGGTAAACCATATCACCAACCTGAAACTCAACATGACGGCGATGACGATCAACGGAAGTCTGATAGCGCTGCTGAACATGCTGTAAGTGAGTAGTAGCCCTAGCAATAAGCTTGCGAGCACCGGATAAAAAAGAGGCAATGGTAACTGGTGTCATCAAGAGGAAGAGGCACCCCTGGCAAAAGTGGAGCATATCCATGAGCCAATAAGAAAGGTGAAACTCCAGTGCTGGTACTAACAGAGCTATTATAGCTATACTCTGCCAAACATAAATGCTAATCCCAATCCTTTGAAGGAGGAACAAAATGTCGAAGAGAATCCTCAAGGATCCGATTAAGGACCTCAGTCTGCCCATTAGCAGTAGAATGATAAGCAGTACCCATCAGAAGCTGAGGACCCATGGATGGAGTAGGAGGAGAAGCAACTGATGTACTCTAAACGATAAGAAGAGCTGCACACTGAGCCTTTGGCAGGCTACGCATAAACTGCTTCCCGATAACCAACTGATAGTCACCTTGGGAATCAATACCAGAAAGTAAATGATGTCGACCAACATGTGTAAAAGACAATGTCTGCTGAGAAAGATCCACAACAACAGTGAAGAAAACCAATCTGCACCAAGAATAATGTCATAGCGCTCCAGAGGAATAATATAGAAATCGGCTTGTCCAGAGAAGTCACCAATGCTATAGTCCAAGCCCTGAAACATCTGAGAGCTGATAAAAGAATGTTAGCTAGCAACCTCGACACTGAGAGACTGTGTAGCACGAATTCTGGAGGAAATGTAACTGCTAATAAATGAATGTGTACTACCAGTATCCACCAAAGAAATAGGTGTAGCACAAATCCTGGAGGAAATGTAACTGCTAATAAATGAATGTGTACTGCCAGTATCCACCAAAGCAATATACTCTCGCCCCAAAATGCGAACACGTAACCGAATAGAACGAGAACCAAGACGCCTAGCCCAAGTACCATAAGCAAGCTGTGCATGGCAAGCAGCGGAAGCAGGATCATCAGGAAGCGGGTTAGCCGGCTCATCAACAGAATGTGGGTCAGGAGTATCAAGAATCCGGATATAAACATCAGAATCATCAGGAGTAAGAGCCTCATGGTAAAAAACAGCGGTAGGAGGACCAGGAGACTGTCGGCAATCACGGGCTAGATGATCTGGACTCTTACAGTGATAACGGAGGCGCTTTTGCTAAATCTCAGTGAACTCTGCGGCTGAATAACGTCGAACGAAGGCAGGACGGGGTGTAGGAGGGCGACAGTGTTTCCTCGAAACGCGTTTCGAACGCTGAAACGCGTTCGAAACGGGACGTACGAAACGACGTTTCGAAACGCCGTTTCAGTGTTCGAAACGACTGAAAAAAAAAAACAATTTTTTTTTTTCTGAAACCACGCCATAAGCTTTGTAGTATGTATTGGCAATGGGCAATTCTCACAACCTAATAACCTATCCATGATAGTATCAATAATTGACTGAGGAAAGTGACCATAGTCACTATACACAGCTTCGCCTCTTGAAATTGCATTCTCTAGGGCATTCTCATGAAATTGGATGTATCTACTTGTTACTATGACTGTCTATGACATCTGTAAATCCGCCATAAGCTTTGTAGTATGTACTGGCAATGGGCATGAACAAATTCTCGCACCTAATAACCTATCCATGACAGTATCAATAATTGATTGAGGAAAGTGACCATAGTCACCATACACAGCTTCTCTTCTTGAAATTGCATTCTCTAGAGCATTCTCATGAAATTGGATGTATCTACTTGTTACTAGACTTTCTATGACATCTGTAAACCCCAAAAACCCTCAAAAACACATTTAAAAAAAAATAAAACCTAAAAAAATTTCCCGTTTTGAACCTAAACCAGACGTTTCGTACGCGTTTCAAATGCGTTTCGAAACGACATACGAAACGCGCCCATGAAACATTGGAGGGCGAGGAGGAACGGTAGTAGAAGAATCCAAAGTAGGAGAAGCAATGGAATGAGAACGAGAAAAACTAGAAGTGGATAACTCAGGATACTTATGCTGCAAGGTAGTAGCCAAGGAGATAGCATCTGAGAGAGTAGGAGGCCGAAAAGATGAGACATCATATCGTAAGGAGCCTCTAAGACCGGCAATAAAACGTGGAATAAGCTCTGTAGGATGAAGATCAGTAAAAAGGTAGGAAAGCTTAGTAAACTGATTAATATAAGTAGCCAATCACTAGTATGGCGAAGTCTACGAAACAGATCACGTTGGCGAACCAACCACTGTGGGTCAATCATAGCCATACGAAGATCATGACGAAAAGTAGGCCATATATGTAACCTCTCACGAGTAGGCTCAGAGCGATAGACACGCCATGCAAAAAGACAGCAAGTAGGTGCAAAGGAAGTGCAAATGGGCGCAAGCAATACCTGAGTGGTGGTGATCCGTCGTCCAATCAGTAGTGCCAACAAAGAGAGGTAAAATCTGAAGATATGACAAAATAGATGCGCCAACCAGCCACCAATCCGAATCCTCAACTCGCACCAAATAAGCTGAAAAAAGTGCTGAAAGAGGGCGCTAGATAGCCAACAAATAATCAGCAAAATGAGCAGCAAGTCAATGGTGTTGAAGTAAGGCGCCGATCAGCCTTCAATCAATAGCCAAAACGGACAACAAGTCGGTGAAGAGAATCAAGCGTAGGCTCCCATAGTTCAAATGGCCCATCCTGCGATGCCACAATTTTGATTGAGATGCAATCGATAATGAGACGGTAGTAGGGTGCTGGGCAGCAGTTACTGAATCTGAAAAATGATGAGTAAAATAGCTGAAAATAATGGTGATGTGGGGCGCTGGACACCCTCCAATCAAGATAAAAAATGGTCAGCAAATCGGTGACGAAAGTGTCGAAAATAATGAGGTAGTAGGGCGCTGGACAACAGCTACCAAATCTGCAAAAACAATGAAAAGCTGCCGATAAAATCGACGAAAGTAATGGGTTAGCAGGGCGCTGGACAGCCTCTACTAAATCTGAAAAAGTGCTGGAAACGGAGACAAAAACGGACGATAGTGACAAGTATGAAGGGGTTGGACAGCCTGCAACCAAAAGTGAAGAGAGGGCTGAAAATGGAAGGAGAAATGGATGAAAGAGATGAGGGAATTGGGCGACAGACAGCCTGCAAACAAGCTGGACTTAGGCGCCGGAAGTAATCTACCAAATTTTTTTTTTTTTTTTTTGGCCGCCATATTTAGCGGAAGTACTTCCGCTATCTGTCTGCTAAAGCTCTGCTAAAGAAAATGCGAAAAATGGGCACCCAATCAGAAAATCAGATCTGACATTCAGCAATCAGGAAAGTGCTCTGATACCAAGTTACAAGCTAAGATTCACTAGCTATGCTAGAAAGCAGGACTTAATGTAGAAAGCAGGAAGAGAGAATGCTTAAGGAGGCTAAAGAGGAGAAATCATCATAAACTGAATAAAGGAATACAATGCTGCCCTATATATACCCTCTCCCTGAATCAAATAGAGGATTCAAAAAAGGGAGGGAATAGGATTTGGAGGGAAAATAGTGCGCCCTCCCAATAGGAGGACCCCCACTCCAAATCAACGTGACCAAGTCCTAAAAATATGACCAAATAGCCAGTATATGAATAAAAAGGGCCCTTAGGCCTGCTTATGCATAATAACGAATAAAAGAATGGATGCAGCGTATGTAATGAGCCAAGTCCATAACTGTAGATGAGAGAAATCAGAAGAAGATATACTAGTGCACCATGTCTCTGCAACAAATAGGGCTATGGGGGACAAAATATCTTCTAAAACAGAACCTCTCTAGTTGGACAAAGGAAGAGTATACCATCCCATGTCTAGCCACAACTGCCCGTCTCATACAGAAGATAGGTCTGGGGAAAAAACGCCCAAGTATGTGTAGGATGATACTACGTCCAATGTTTGCCGTTGAAGATAAGCTCTTGATGCTACATAAAGCCTTGGAAGTATTGAAGACCATGATCTTGGTCTTCAAAATTTAAAATGTTAGCCCTCAAGCCTTGACTAGTATAGAAAAGTATGGAGGCTATCCAACTGTCTCTAAAGGCCCTCTTTGGTCAATGAGAGCAGAATCACATCATGAACATACAAATACAATAGCGATATGTCATTGAGTTTGCAACCAACACCACTGCATTGGCTGATAACCCTCTCCAGCTCAGCAATATACGAAGAGAGTAGGTGAAATGGAGCAACCCTGCTTCACTCCTATGGTGTCAATATCTGGTTAGAAATATCCAAGTCACCTCTGAAACATCCTAAAACTCTCATGTTGTTTGCTTATTTAGAGACCTTGGGACTTGGGTTTTTTCATAGACACGATGCTTGCTATCATGGTAGAATCAAAGGCTTTCCCGAAGTCTACAAAGCAGCAAAAGACTCTCTTATGTCTATGTTTGGCCTACTCAATGATAGCTCTGAGAGTACATATATGATCTGAAGTAGAGTTGTTCGCCATGAACCAAGCCTAACATAGCAAATAATCTCTTGGTATCTACCTCAGAACTCACAGTTGACTGTAGAATCGTGCCATATAACTTCGCAATTACATGACCAATCATGATATTATGGTACTTGTCAGGTCTCATGTGTGGAATGGATGGATGATGTTCGTACACCAATATGGCCAAAATGCGGAAAGTGAATCAATAGTGTAGATGGAAAGCTTGGATCCAAGATCCTCAATATCACAAGCACGAAGAGTCCTTGGCCACCTAATGGCTACTAGTACCACATTAGAGGTGAAGAATGAGAACTTAGATGAACGGGGGGGAAATGAATGGCAATGTTAGTAGGTATGGTATAAAGAGTGGTGGCATGATCAGTCCAAGATTGTAAATCTAACAAGATGGGGAGTGGGGCACGTGGTATGAAGTCACTCCAAAAAGCGCCCAAAGAAGAACTAAAGAGAAGGTTAAGAAGTCTCCTCCCTTCAGACACTTCATAAGCACAACTTTTATGGCGGAGTACACAGTGATAGGATCGACAAGTGGTATGCAAGAGATGAGGAGCATGAGTGTGAGTGTGGTTACTTATTGATGAAGGTAGTGGCACTCATCATCGTACCAAGGCTGACAAATGGAGTGAGATGACATGGATTTGTGATGAAAGGCTTAGAGTGGGAAAGCAAGAGAGGCAAGAGAGGAAGGAAAGTAACCTGGGCTTCTCCAAGCTGTAACAAATATTTCCCCATAAGAAGTGACGGGGCCCAACACATCGATATTGTTTCCACCCGGTTCAAAATCAACCTTTTCAGAATTGGATGAATTGACATGAACCGGGTCCAGAATTGGAAAAAGTCGGCAAGAAAGTTTTTTGCAAATTTTTATAGATATAATACTAAAAAATATCTAATGCAATATGTATAATGTCAGGTTTCTAAAATCTTGTAGGTATTAGATTGCTATCGACTACATACATTTCAAAGTTCAATGTTACATGTAAAAAGCTGAAGCTTGAAACTAGATTAGCGTTCACAAGTGCACATGATAGTGTTGAATAGACACAATTCAAACTTCACAAAATAGGTAGTTGATTCCATGTTCCAACTTCCACTTAACACTTTAATTTATGATTTATCCATGATCAATGATCAAACATCCATCATACAATACATTAAGTAAACATTTGAGTACTAATGAAAACATTGAAAAGCAAAATCTCATGATTAGCACGATCAAAGAATCATTCAGAATCAAAGAACCATTTATTTATTGTTACTTTTTTTTATTCATGGAAACAATACATTAATGTATCTCATGTCCACGTAACAATTAATTTCTGCTAATAAATGGGGAGCCAATACTATCGGCAAAGGAAGGGGTCTCAAGAGGGAAGTAATATACAACAATGAAGAGATCGTTTTCAAAACCAATACACTAATATGAAGTATGGAACCACATGAATTGTGCATGCTCATCATGACTGAGAAATTCTAGGTAAGGAGATAGTGAATCCCTAGAAAACCCCATCGGAACCTTTGCCACTGGCAGAAATTGTCTTTGCTCTGTACACCACGTCCCACCTAAAACTAGGAAACATAGGCAATCCTCTCTCTTGATTGTCATGAGTCTTTGTAAAGAATAGAATATCTCCATGAGAGAGATTCGATTAAGTCCCCTGCCAAAGATGATGAATGGATGCCGTTACCATTCCACCCTCTATGCAAGTGGTGTGGATGGGCCCTTGGTGCTAGAAAGTAATGTTTATTTGCACCCCTAATGTTGGTTTGGCCATGCCTATGAGCTATTTTAGGGGCCATTTGTATTTTTAGTATATCAAAGTCATCCTAAAGTCAGATTAATTAGTCTTGCATGTAGGAGGGAGAGTGCACTAGTCCTAGAATAGAACGTAATTTTTTACTTAGAGATTTATTAAGGGTCTTTACCCAAAATAGAGAGCAAATATAGTAATCAGCTTATTGCTTATGCTTTTAGCTTTTGCTAAGGACTAGAGAAATTATGTAAGGAGGGCTAGCTCATTCCATTCATTCCATTGTAGAAGGCTATACTCATTCTTCAATTAATCTAAGTTCTCTTCAATCTCTTATGTTGATTTGATTGTTGTATTTGACTGCTAATATGATGCGTTCACTGCTATTTGGAATTTGAGCATCAAATTCCAACATGGTATCAGAGCTGGCTTCTTGATCTTGGAAGTTATCAAGATTCCACGTGAGGGAGAGAGATTGTTTTTGTAGGTGTGCAATCGGATTGTTGAAGGAGCATTAGTTGCATGTGGAGTCAACATTGATATGAGGACAACGTGGATCTTCTAGGAGGAGATCGGATCGTCGAAGAAATATTGATCGCTGAAAATTAGGCTATTGAAAGTTGCAACAAATCAGTGTAATTGTTTGACCTTGGTAGGATTGAATGATGTTGTGTTTTCGGAATCTAGTAAGCTAGATGGTACAAACTTTAGCTTTTGGAAGTTCAAGATGCAAAATATTCTCCAAGATTGAGAATATTGGGACATTACCACATGTGTTGAGATACCTCCAACTACAGATAGGGAGTTGTGAGAGTATCTGAAGCAGAGGAGAAAAGCTCATCATATTATTAACTTGTTTGTTAAAGATATGATTATTCCTCACATCAGGGATGCTACTGGACCCAAAGAAAGGAGGCTTGGAATACTCAAAAGAATTTATACAAGACTGTAAATCAGTCTCAAATTTTGTTCTTAACTAATAAGCTACATACATTAAAGATGGGTACAGGTGAATCGGTAACGGATTGCTTTACTCAATTGAAAGATTTGAGAGGACAACTTATTATAGTTGGAGAAAGTGTTCCAGATTCAGTTTTGGTATCTATCATGCTTAGTAGTTTAGCTTTGGCCTATCAAAATTTTGTTATGATGTTGTCTTTATGGGAGACAAGGCCTTCTTTCAATGAGCAAAGAAGCAAGGGCAAAGTTCCAAGAAAGGTGGCAAAGGGAAAACGAAGCAGTAGGATGAACAAGAAAATCAATCAAATCAACCAGAAGATGGCAAGAAAGCAATTCAAGAAGGAAATTGCTTTATTTGCGGAAAGCCAGGGCTTTACACAAAGGAGTGCTGGAAAAACAAGTTCAAGAAGAAGTAGGACAAAAATTTTACTGATGAAGAAGGACCTAATACCAAATTAAGTGCTTTGGATCTTGGCGATTGTGAGTTGTTTTTGGCATCAACATCTTTAGGAGACTGCTCAATGGAAGAGGAGTGTTGGTTTATTGATTCAGGTGCATTGAAACATACGACACCTAGGTGAGATTGATTATCTAGTTTTCAAGAACTAGATGATAGATCAAATGTGAAGTTGGGAGATAACTGCACATATGATATAAAGTGATTTGGAAAAGTACAAGTTCAACCACCTTCAAGAAAGATTGGAGCCATAAAAAATGTGCTTTATTTTCTAGGAATCAAGAAGAACTTACACTCTTATTTTAGCTATTTCGAAGCAAGATATGATTGTACACTTTGATGAAAGAACAGTCTCAAATCAAGAGGAAGGACAATGTGGTAGTAGTTGATAGCATTCTTGTAGGAGGGTTATACAAACTTCGGGCTCAGATGGTGGGTCATCATGCAAGTATTGCAAATATTGCTTCAGTGAGTAAGTTATGGCACGAAAGGTTTGGACATCTGAATTTCAATAGTCTACAGGTCTTGAGGAAATACAATATGGTTACTAGTTTACCTTAAGTTGTTTCTGATCACAAGTTTTGGGAGGGCTGTGTCTTAGGGAAACATCATATGAAGCAATTTCCGTCTAGTACTTCTAGGGCAAGAAATGTTCTAGAACTTGTTCGTACAGATTTGTGTGGTCCTATGAAAACTCAGTCTTATGGTGGAGCACCTAGGGTGACCATGCATGAGAAAGGAAAAAGGAACGAGAGATCAAGTACATGGGATACTTATTCACCTCCGACTTCACTAGGTAGGAAGCATCCTACATCAGATACTAGAAGATTACCTAGATGGTACTAATAACTATGAAACTATCAAGGATAGTGTTATTTTGGAATAGGGAGAGTCTAGGACACAAGGAACTCGGAGATTTTCTAGGCTTGTAAAAAATCATGAGGATCAAGGTTGGCATATATGGCTACAATTTTGGAAACTAAGGATCCAACTCTTTCAAGGAAGCTGAAAAAGAGGATATTTGGAGGAAAGCTATGGATGAGGAGTATAACTCAATCATAAAGAACAAGTCTTGGAGGCTTGTTTAAAAAGGCTATTGGATGCAAGTGAATCTATAGAACTAAGTATATATCGGATGGTTCTATAGACACATAAGGCAAGGTTCGTTGCAAAAGCGTATGCTCAACAAGAAGGGATTGACTATGATAAAACTTTTGTACCAGTTGCTAAGTTAACTACTATGAGGACAGTTTTGTCATTGGCAGCTTAGTTTGGATGGGATATTCAACAAATGGATGTTGAAAGTGCATTTCTGAATGGATTTCTAGAGGAGGAAGTCTACATGGAGCAGCCAAAGGGATACATAGTAGCAGGACAAGAAGACAAGGTTTGCCAGTTGGACAAGGCATTATACGGACTTAAGCAAGCACCCAGGGCATGGTATATGAGGATTGACATATACATTGAGGAGCTTGGTTTCAGAGTAGTTCGGATGATTTGTAGACGAGATATATCCACCCACTTCGAGGAAGTGAGGCCCGTACACCAAGTCTTAGTTGCATACATGGCTGTCGATGTGACCATGGTATCAGAAAGATGACACTTACTCGGAGCATCACGTATGTATCGTCGTCTGAAACAAAACAAATCAAAGAACCATGTCCCTTCCCTAACCTGGTGATGCTTGCCTATCTCATACTAAAACTAGGTCCAGTAAAGAGGACACTAAGATATGTGTATGAAGAGACTTCCTCCAATGGATGACCATCCCATAAACTTTGAACAACCGTCACTTTCTTATTATAGCTCGGATTGAGATGATCCAGAAAGCAAAAATGTTCCATTCTGTATGTAGAATCCATTGGTTCAATCAAATTTAGGTTTTTATTTTGTCTTTGCAGATGAAATCCTGAGCACGCTGGCGTGCTCAAGATCTCAAGTGCCAAGGACAAATTTTTGTTTTTAACTTTGAAAACTTTGAATGACTATAACTTCCTTATTATAGCTCGGATTGAGATGATCCAAAAAGCAAAAATGTTCCATTTTGTATGTAGATTGGTTCAATCAAATTTAGATTTTTTTTTTTTTTTATTGTAGCTGAAATTGAGAGCACGTTGGCATGCTTGAAATTTCAAGTGCCAAGGATGGTAATGATTGGGATAAAAAGAATTAGCTTGAAAAAAATACACATGGTGGTAATCAGTTAGGTAATAAATTTAAGCTAGACAAAATTTAAATATGGCAAGAACAAATGTCCACAAACCACAAAAAATGGTAGCACCCCATGTGCTATCAATTTTATGTAACTTAAAAAATCCAAAACTCGCAAAACTCGCAAATGATTTACTCGCAAAATGCCAAAGGCCTAACTTGCCTATAAGTATGTATAGCCAACTATGCATTAAAGGAGGAGAAAAACCTCTAACTGATGAAGCATAATGTGTCCCCAACTTGCGTTGGCTCAAATTCTTATGAAAAAGGTCCGATTGCATTGGATCTTATGGTTTATATATCTTGTTTGGGTTTTAGTGTTGGAAACTTCTCATACATGGTTTATGTCATGTCATGCCCACAACTGGTCTTAGGTAGCGTGTCCACGCTATAGATCAGTAGGCCCACAACTCGTAAGTTAATTATGATTATAAGGGGTTTGGGGCCCTTATGTGCATATGGTCATAATTAATGGTTGTAGGCCTAAACTCTTGATGGTGGATTTTATGGGTCTATCAGTGAGTCATAGGGGAACTGGATGATGTGGCCTAGATAGGCTGCATAGGTGTCTAGTGAGGTGTCACAGTGCACCACTAGTGGTGCATGGGCCTTGGAGGATATAAGTATACCTATTGGGCTCTCACTAGTGTATGCTTGATTGTGGTGCTAGTAGCGGTATGTTGCTAGTATGACTCCTCCATCCCTGATGAGTGATTGATCCATAGCTTGGGGGCTAGATCCGTAAGATCTAGGTTTGGTTGGTTTGGTTTGTCCACCATCCGTTTCCCTTGTGTTGCTTGTTACTGGCTTGCTTAGTGTAGGATCCTTGGATTGAGGACTTTATAGTTTACGTGTTACTCTTGCAAGCCACAGATCTATTACACTTCATTGTTTGTAGGGATTTGTATTTGGTAATCTTTAGTAATCTTCGAAGGAGATTGCTAATCATTCATCAATTATAGTCATCCTTATGTTTTATGTGAGGCCATATCTGTGATTGTCTTCATAACTCATGGGGAAACACTTCTCCTCGTAATGGAAAATGTGAGTTAGAAACTTTTTAGGAAACCCACTTGAAAAACATTTTTTTACCCAGAACATGAGCGCTGTGTGGGAAACAATTTTCCTATTGGGAAGCATGTATTGACCTTTTATTTCTGTGACATATTACAAGTATCCAATGGAGGAAAAATTTTAAAGTAATGAAGTTTGGATCAAATACTGCAATTTGGAAACTTTAACCATATTGTGATGCTCGAGTGGGAAATATATGGAGTGTTTTTATTGCTGGATCTTGTTTCAATTTTATGCTCTTTAGTGGTTATGTTTTACGATATAGGTTTTAACATTGCAAGCCACAAACTAGTACATGCTTCATGAGTACGTTGTTTGGGTGTTGTAAATGCTGCATATTCCTTTTATTGCTTACGTGATAATTTACCATAAAGATTTCTAATGTTATCTTAGAAGTCGGTCTTTGGAAAATGATGTTGATCTTACCAATGGATCTTCTTTGATGTGAAGATGGAGAAGCATGATGCAGGCTAGGTGTCTTTAGTGATTTTGTAGTGACTTTCTCTAGCTGTAATTAGATTTGCTTTCTATTACAGCAAAGCTTGAATGTTTTGAAATGTATGTAACTTGCTTGACAGCATAATGACAATTTTCAGATTCTAACCATTTTTCTCTCACTGACTTCATATTCTATTAGGGTAGAGGCACAAGATGAAGGTGATGCTAGGGTGAATGTGTCTCCTCGTGATATTATTTACACGGCTCCAGCTGAGCTGCAAGCAGGAGAAGAGCCAAATGTTGTACATAAGCTTGATCTTCGCTATGGGTATGATTTCTTACAATTTGTGGTTGCAGTATTAGCCTTCTAGTTATATTAGCTTAGAGCAATGCAAATTTTTGATACTTTTTCTCATTTTGAATACATGTTGTTACTAAGTTTATAATGAAAGTGCAACAACTGTTCTGCAGTTTTGCATTTTGAACTGTTTTGAACTAAAAAAAAGTTTCAATATATTATACAGATAACTTTTCGACAAACTCTAATCTGGAATCCTGTTTTCTAGCTTCATATTAAGGCTGCTCTTATCCTCTATTGTTAAACCTGATTATCATTTTCCCTGTCATCTTCTCTGAGCTTGGTTGTGGTGTAGTTGAAGTTAGAATTTCTTCCTATCTGTTCTGAAATCTAAATCCCTATGTTTTAGGCTGCATGAGTAAAGCCATTTTTGATATAGTTTGCATTGGTGTTGCTTGTCAGTGCATCATAATTGGGTGGAATTGCAGCATCTCATGTGTTTTTTATTTTGTGTGCGGAGCACTGTTATGTCAAAGTTTGAAGTTACATTTATGCCTTGTTTATGAATAACGAATGTCTATTATTGGGGCTCTGAAGAGCTTTTCACTACCTCGTAGTTTCATCCATTTTAGTTGCACTCTTATTGCAGAGTGCTCCATGAAATTGCAGCTACCTTCCATTTTTTTTATTGTATCGACCAAGAATTTCCATTGATTTGGAAGTAGGGACTGCGTTTGATAGTCTTTGCCCCTATTCCTAGACTTCTATGTGGATGATCTTGTACTACACTTCAGTGACAGCTAGCACATTCAACTCTGTATAGATATATGAAAGCTAATTATGGACATGTCTTTATGCATGCAAATTGAGAGTGAGGAGGTCACAGCATACAGTTCCTGCTATGTTTGGAGTTGATGAAGAATTTGTGGCTGGATTCCATAAATCTAAAAAAATTCATGTCTGTTTTGCTATGTTCGAGTACTATTCTATACATAGATCATCGATAGGCATAGCTTCGGAGGTCTCTATTTGAAAGGATCCAAACCTTTGGAATGACTTCAAAATTCATGCCTAACTTCCTCCAGGCAAAATTAAATTGTTGCCAAATGTATTCATCTAAGGTGACACTTTTAGGATTTAGAGAATGGGTGAGAGCTATAAGAAAGGTGCCCTATTAACTTTAGATGGAACAGGTTTTATGCAGTTGTGCTGCATGTAACTTGTCTTTGAATTTTTGACCTTTATTCTGTTACCATTGTTTTGACGCTCTTATGTATCGACGTGCACATGCCTATATGTTGAGATCTGACTGGAAATATAGCAAAATTCAAATAGCCCAGCTTGTTGGGAGTTATTCTAAGCGTGCCTAACTTTGCTTATTTCTGAACGTTAAGGAGAGGAAAATCAAGCTCTTTGTCAGTTACTCAGGAAAGTTGGGGTTTCTTAAAGAGTTCTGAGATAGTTTTCTGGCTTGTTTAGGGGTGTTCTTTGGGGTACAGAGGCACTTGCTTTGGTTTACGAATCATGGTATAAAACCCGCCGCATTCGCACATGGAGAATATCTCCTGAAAATCCAGAGGAGGTGCAGATACTTTTTGATAGATCAACCGAGGATGTGTATTCTGATCCTGGTTCACCAATGCTGCGTCGAACTTCTTTGGGAACCTATGTTCTAGCTCAAATCAAGCTGTCAAATGGAAAGAAGTTGCTGTTAAATGGAAAGGGAGCTACACCAGAGGGATATGTCCCATTCTTGGATCTTTTCGACATGTGAGTCATGCTCATTTTTTCAAATTCATACTTTGGTCAAAGGCAGAAATTTTTATGCAGCAGTTCAACTATAGAAAACAAAAACTTGGTGACATTTTTTTTTGAATGAATAGATAAAGTCGATTGTTTTAAAAAATTCAGTTGCAGATGGCCTTTTGCCAACCCATCTAACTCTTAAAAAGATGCTCTTCCATCATATATTATGTACTTCAATTTTCTTGGCATGATCTTGCTTTGATAAATCACGTTGTCTACCTAGTGTTGTATTTAGCAAAGCTCCTCAAGCAGATGTTAAGTAATCCTAATTATTGACTAGAAAAACAAATGCATCTACTTGGAGTTCTAATTTTAGCAAGCTGCAATAATACTATTGCAAGCCAATTTTGTTGAGTTGACTGTACTACAGCCTTTTGTGATCTACGATGTTTGGATTTGCACATCTCATTAAAATCCTTGATGGAGGATTTGGACATCTGCATGGGATTAATGAAAGATGATATCCTCAAAGAGAGTGGAGATATTGATGAAACCTTTAATGGGGTTTGTACATGTTGCTGAGATCTTTGATGCAAGATTTGGACATCTTGACAAACTCCAATGGATGGATCTGCACATGCTGAGGAAACCTATTGTGGATTTGTACATCTGATGAAATCCTTGAGAAGTGAAATTTTTTAAGAAGTTTGGATGTGCACATGAAATTTTAAAAGGTTATTTGTGAATCTGATAAGCTATTTTGATGGATTGTTGGAGATTGATAGGACATGTCACAAGTTTGAAGTCCAAGTTGCTCTTATTCACGATTGTTATTTCATAATGATCCTAAAGCTTTTGGCTATGATTAACCTCAAGTTGCAAATCAAATGAAGAAAATTCAAATCAAGAAGATGGCACATCAAGATTCGTGTGCTTTGTAAGTGCTAGCATGGGCAAAAGGGATACCACAAGATAGAATAGG
Source organism: Diphasiastrum complanatum (assembly GCA_029204225.1). Lineage (NCBI taxonomy): Eukaryota > Viridiplantae > Streptophyta > Lycopodiopsida > Lycopodiales > Lycopodiaceae > Diphasiastrum > Diphasiastrum complanatum. The sequence continues at coordinate 6,974,359 of CM055109.1, read as the reverse complement.
CCTAGGGAAACCATCTACATTGCATCAAGTTCTCTCACAATGTTGCCTTGGAAGATTGCTCTTCTTGTGTGATCTTGTTTGGAGCTATTGGATCTTGGCACCCTCTCTCTCTCTCTCTCTCTCTCTCTCTCTCTCTCTCTCTCTCTCTCTCTCTCTCTCTTAGGTGGTCCACCCTCAGCAAGTGGCCGCCATACCTGCTGTTGCCATCGCAATGGCTGCCTACCCTTCCGCTGTTGTCCACACTTGCTGCCATCTCTTGATCGTACTTCTGACTATTGAGCCACGTACCTTGAAAGCTCACATTTCTTGCGGCTACCACTCTGTCTACATATTCTGTCTTAGAATCGTTGTTGCATTGATTTCAAACCTTGTCTTTGAGGCGGGCTCGGACCTTGGTTGATCTGGAGATGGGATGCACACATATACATAGTCCAAGATGACTATCTAACTTCATGACTATTGGCTATCCAATTACTTGAATATTGACTATCCAACTTTCTATAAGTTACATAGAAAGAATAAGGTACCTCCAATATGTCTAGTTGGGGTACTTAATGTCACAATTAGGCCTAGTGGACCCACGAGTCCCTACCAAGTTAAGTTCATACTAACTTAGCTAACTCTAAGTTTAGTAGGCCTAATAGAGATAAATTCGACCTTTTGGGTCAAAGTAACCTATGGTAATGTAAGCAATTCCATTTACATTCCAATAGGCAACGATGATTACCATGAAGGGCATGTCCTTATGGGACCCAAGTACCATTCTGAGTTGCCATTATAGTATATATAGGGCTATCATTTGCTCATTAAATAGCTTATTATCTGGTTCAATCATTATTTAGTAATTAGGTAGCTTATGATCTACCATTGCTTGTAGAGCTTTAGCCATTGATTATATCATATGCTTTTGTCCTTTCTTTTGGGGGATTGATTTATGTGTCTTTTATAGTCACTTATGCTTCATTGATACGATATCCATAGATCGAGTCTATAACTGATCAATGAAGATTTCTTGATTTTTTTTTTAAAGTCTCATTGGTTCTATCTTTTAACACTCATACTTCATTTTCTATTGAGAAGGAAGTTTTTGTCGTAAGTTTCATAGACGTTTTGTCATTTTGTGTGTAGAAAAATGCTCAAAGTTTTTTGTTTTGTTTGCAAATTTTTTTATTTGGAATCATCATTGAATGAAGCAGCTTGTAAAACTACTCTACTTGACTTTTCTAAGTGGCTAAGCAATTACTCAAAAGCCTTGTGAAAAATTGTCAAAATTGGCAATTTTAGCTTGATTAAACTATGTAGATGTGTACGTAGGTGGGTCCCACACGTGTGAATCCATGTTGCCACGTGTGAAGGCTACCCTAGATATGTTAGATTTCATTCATAGGGTTATTTAGGTTTGTATGGTTATGATTCCTAAATTATAGGACCAAACTCCTCAAATCATGGAGGTAGTTGATCAACCTAACCATCAAATTGGCATAACTCTAGGGTTAGGTAAGATTGACATATTAGGGCAAAAAATGTCAATTAGTCTCCTTATTACATGCTGGATTTTCACCTAACTTGAGAGGAGAAGAGTCCTATCATTCCATAGTGAGGAGATAGTTTTTTGAGAGCACATTAGCAATCTCGAGTTTCTTACACATTTGTCTTGAGTTTTTGTGAATGCTTTGCAATCTAAACTTGATTACACTTAATCTCTGATAACAAGCCGTACCACACACGTGTGGGGTCGGAATTCCATGTTTGATCAATGCTTTTGATTGATCTTGATTGTGGGATCCAATACTGCTTTTCTAGATCAAGATTTTGTGACTAGTTTTGCAATAGATAGGTGTATCTATCAATCAATCACTCTTGGAGCCTTATGTAGGTTCATTTACGGTCCTTAGTACTGAACTTTCAACAAACGTTGGATAAATTGAAGGATGCACAGTGCAAATGTTCTTTGTAAATTGTAGCTGGATTTTAAATGATTCTGTTAGTAAAAGTGATAAAGTATTTCAAATCTTCTCGTACTATAGAAGAACAAAACCCAGCCTATGCTTCTTCAATCCTATGACTCTACGACACTACACTAAAATTGATTTGAAACATTTGATGTTTCGTAATGATAAGCTAATTCGAGATGTTTTAGGTAGCGTTTCCACTCCGTTCAGAATTGACCTGTTCAAAATCACATGACTCGGCACAAATTGTGGTTCAAAACTGGGTCCATCCTGAAAGGATTGGCAAGAATTTTATTATTGCAAATTTATGGTGCTAAAAAAATTTTAATGTAATATGATAATGTCTACAATGGTTTTAAAATCTTATAGATATTAGAATGCTAATGAATGCATACATTTCAAAGTTCAATATTGCTTTTAGAAAGCTGAAGCATGAAATTGGATTAGTGTAGTGTTCTACTTTGGGGGACAACAAGAGTCCACTACCTCAATAACTTCGTATACATACTTTTACATGGATCCACTTATTGCAATTTTCACCTTTTCTAGATTTTCACTATAGTTTCTTCCGTCCTTTCTTTTTCACTTTCTTCTACGTTATTCTTATTTGACTTGTTCTTTTTCTCGTGTTTGCTTAGTTTGCATCAATATTTTTTGTTAGGGTTACACAAAAAAAGTTGATGCTTTGTCCTTGCATAGAATCGCGATTCGTGGAAACACCATTTTTAGCCATGATCTGAGGCTTCATTGTTCTGGTTCTAACTTCTAGCAACTTCTTATAGAAATACAGGTGAAACAGAACGCATCTGGCAAAGTGACAAAGAGAAATACTATGAAAAGGTGGTATCTCTAATGTCTGATCAGGAAGATGATGATTTGCCCTATGATAAACTGAAGATTCTCGTTTCCAAAGAGTCACAAATTGAACCTCCTCAGTACTTCTTATGGTCCTTGATCGATAAAAGAGTCACAAAAATAACAGACTTTCCTCATCCTTATCCTCAGCTGGCTCATATACAAAAAGAGATATTAAGGTACACGAGGAGTGATGAGGTGCAACTTACTGCTACATTGTATTTGCCTCCGGGTTATGAACCTAAGAGAGATGGACCTTTGCCAACACTGATATGGGCTTATCCACGTGAGTTCAAGAATAAAGACAATGCTGGTCAAATGCGTGGTTCTCCAAATCAGTTTCCTGGTATTGGGTCTACTTCACCGCTTCTATGGTTAGCAAGAGGGTCAGTAGCATCTTCCCCTGTCCTTTTGCTGTATCCATTAAGCTGATTGTTTGAAATATTGTGCATATGCAGTTGCCTTGTAGGGAGACATGCATCAACATGGTATTTTATAGTATCAGCAGTGAATATTTTTAAAAAGGTGTATTTATCATTATTTATCATTCTGTAAGATAGCATGAGGGAATTAGTGGGCCCATTTATGTTCGAGGGTAAAGAAAATCATTTCACTGAAATGAATTTGTAAATTCATTGTTCCATAGGTTTGCTATATTGGAAGGCCCCACAATGCCTATTATAGGAGAAGGTGAAGCCGAAGCCAATGACAGGTACATTCTGAATCTATAGTCCGCTTATTGAATACAAAGATTTTGCTAAAAATCAACAAAGGTTTTTGCTACTAACTATTTGTCTTTGTTCAAGGCAATATTGAAAGAAGGTAAAGTTTCATCTTTTCAAAGATCCTATTTTGGAAAACTGGTATTTGTTGTTCCATATACTAGCAATATGTTGGACGGGTAGTTAGGGCTTACCAGAAATTGCAGTTCAAAAAGAGCACTAACAAGAAAATTCTTTAACTGTTACTATCTTGCTCATTTTGCCAAAGGGCCACTGTTAAGTGAGCTCTTGCCTCAAGTTACCAACATCTATGATTTAAGAGAATAAATTATGATGAGTACATAAGTTTTGGGGATTATGGTGAAAATGTGAAGTCCAAAACCAGGTGAATTCCAGGAATGAGATTCATTCAAAATTTTGAAGGGGACACAGGAATCTTATCTAGCTGATTATGTTCATGTTGCAAACTTGGCTGTCTTCTGATGAAACTCATTGGAAGAGGGAATATTTACAAAAGCAAAATTATGCTGTCCCTGAAAGAACGAAAAAGAAAATTGAAGATGGTTAAACCAAATGAACAGGCAAATGAGGAAAATATGATGAATATTAGCATGGACAGAGAGTGAAGAAGTTGCCATGAAGATTTGAGAGGAGAAGAGGTCATCTAATCAGATATAACGATTGAATTGATAGTTAATCAATGCTAGTATAAAATATGATAACAAGTTTTGCCATGCTGAGATAGACTTTTAATTGCAGGTTTGGTGTAATACATCACACTACACAGACATCTTTACAAATACACTGCAGCACATGAAAGCTGCTTTCTCTAATTTTTTAATTCTGTGAAATGTTGATGTCTCTGTAGGTATGTGGAGCAGCTTGTAGCAAGTGCAGAAGCTGCTGTCAATGAGATCATGCGACGGGGGGTATAGCCTGCAGAGCCTTACGTTGCTACTTTTTCTCATGAAGGGATATCTTCTGGTTTCTGCTTGAATAGATTTCTGACAATTTCATAGTATTTATGGTTTATCCTATCACTCTAAAACTAAGTTTCTGTCTATTTTCTTTTTTATTTGTGTAATCGTAGTGTTATCTTGTGTGCAACCTTTTGGTAATTCATATATACTAACTAGTTGTGACCTCATTATTGTCAAGTACATGGATACGTTTGGAATGTTTTTTTAGCTCAACATATATCCAACAGAGTCTGCCTCCTTTTCCTAGTTCAAATCACAACATTGTCTCTTTTTCATATACTTTCTTCCCGTGGTTCTCCTATATATCTCTTGAACAAAAGGAGGTACTATTTATCACCTCAATCTTGGAACTTTCCATCGCTATTCGCCATTATTTCTGACAATCAATAATCAAGCTCGGTGTTGTACACAATCACTAACAGAGCTCCCTAGGACTCTAGGGGGTCAACAATCTAAGTCAGCCACAACTTGTTTCAAAGCATCAAAGTTTTGCTGCTGAACTTCTATACGTTCTTTCCATTTATTTTTCTGTAACATATCGATCAATGGTGCATCTAAGTTTGAATAATTCTTCACACCTTTACGATAAAACACAGCTAATCCAAGAAAGCCTTTTAACACTATCAAGTCTATAGGTACATGCCAAGCAAGAAAAACAGTCACTTTCTCAGGATCTGGTTTTATCCCATCTACTGACGCTATAAACCCAAATTTGCTATTGCTTTTAAATAATTCACCCTTTTTATTATTAGCAAATAATATGTTTTCCCTCAAAGTTGACACATAGTTCTAAGGTGACTCACATGTGCGACATCACTACAACTGTAAACTATGTCATCAACAAAGTTAGCCACAAACTTGCCCATGAATGGTTTGAGCACATCGTTTCATCATAAATGTTGCGGGGGCCTTAGTCAATCCAAAAGGCATAACTAAAAATTCAATGTCCAAAATGACTTCGGAAGGTAGTCTTATGCACATTAGCACTCTTCAAGTCAATCTTGCTAAACATCGTAGCACCTCTAACCATAGTGACCAGGGAATGGGAATGAGCACAGGAATGGGAACGAAAATCTCTGAAAAAATGGGAACGGGAACGCCACGTCAACATAATAACATATAATCAAAACTTACACATACACATCAAAATTTGAAATTTATAGAATTTTGTATATTGAAATTACACATAATATAAACAATCCTCTCTCATCTATCTTGTTTTTAGGTCTTAGTAGAAATTGTGACTAGGGGACACGTTGCCAATCACGTTCCCAAGGCTTCCTCCATTTATCTTGTTTTTGAGTCTTTGTAGAAACTGTAACCAGGGACCGCATTCCCAACCACGTTCCCATTCCTTGGGAACACGTTCCCTGGTCACATTCCCAAACTCACGTTCTCGAGCACGTTCTCAACAAGAGCACGCTAGGAACGCATGGCACATCTAAAAAGCCACATGCCTTGGTCACTATGCATTTAACAGATCATCTATACATCGCATAGGATATTGATGCTTAATAGTTATCTTGCTCAAGCCTTGATAATCCACACACATCTTTCAAGACCCATCCTTCTTTTTAACAACAATAATTGGAGAGGCAAAGGGGGAGAAGCTAGACCTTACCTGCTCCTTGGCGAGATAATCCTCAATCACACTTCTCACCTCGTCCTCATCTGTCAGACTCATTCTATAATGTGATCTATTCACAGGAGATGGTCCAAGAATTAATTTAATCTTATGTTCCACTCTACATTGAGGGGGTAAAACAGATGGAAGTTCATCAATGAACACATCTATAGACTCCTCCCTAATCTGACGATCTAGGTTCTTAGTAAGGTTAGTTTGTTCTTGGCACACATCATTCTCACAAGCAGAAATTGACATATCGAACAACAAAACACCAACGTTGCTTAGTTCTTGCAAACAGGAAGTAGCCTCGACAATCTTTTGGTCATCATCATCAATGCCACTTTTTTGAAATGCCTTTTCCCAATTTTGAATCCAATTCTCAACCACATCTGTGTTTTGCATTGCAATGATTGGATTAATGTTTCCATGTTTGAACCGGAAGCAGTTCGAATCAGCCTAGTTCAAAACCAAGAAACAAATTCAGGGCAAATTTTCCTTGATTTAGATTTTTTATTATAAATGTTTCTTTTTTGAAAATCTGATTTGTTATGGGTACGTTGTTCACTGAATCAATGTGCAAACCTCTCTCCAATATATGTTCGAGGCCTATGTGATCATCTGATTCAATTCAAATAAAACCTTCATTGAATCAATGCGCATGCAAAAAAGCTCTTCTATATCTGATCCTTGTGAATTATCCTAGTGCATGAGGGCCTAATAATAGTTTTTTGATGGCCTATTTATACTGTTTGAAGGCCCAAATTAAGGCTAGGTGCATAAGTTTTAGACCAATTTTGAAGAGCTCTTCAAATTACAATATAAATGTTAACATTGGGCATTGAAGCTACCAATCTAGTTTTAAGGTTCGATCATTAGGTATCTTGCTATTACTAATTAGATAACTGTGCTACTTAGTTTCAAAACAATTTCGAAGAGCTCTTTGAGAATTGAAACCACGAAGTGCTCATCATCTGGGATTCACGAATCCAGTCAGGAGACGGGACCACATTAATTGTAATCTACACTGCACAAAGCTGTAATTAAACCTCAAACGTTAAACATGCACTTGCTTTTTCATAAGTAAATCGAAAAAAACTAAAAAAAAACTGAACAATTCGATGGTTCAAACCTGGCTGGTTCTGATTCAAACTGATGAGGTTCAATCCGTCTATTCAAACTGCCCCCAGAAACCTTGGATGGGTTGCATTGTTGATTGCTACAATTCCATAAGAATCTTAAATTATTTTCCTCTAGCTACATATGATGCTGACAATTCTAAGCTGCCCAATCATCCGACTCATGACCTAGCATTGTAAACTTCCTATTGCTCCTAGTTTGTGTGCCTCCTAATTGGGTTCATAAAAAGTTTTAGGTTTGTTTTTCTCCATAGGGACGTTCCTGCATTCTAGAATGATCCAGCAGCGGAATTTCATTTCGGTGCAACTTGGGTACCATCATAAGAATGGTGAACTTCTTTTTAACCATGAGTTTTTGGCCACATGCATAACTGGAGCGAACTTGTCCATGCAATTGCAATGGAATTGATAAGAATTGTCTCATGAATAGAATTAAAATGTCCCTTTATGTATAGCATACGCTGATACTGAGCTATTTTGCTGCAGGTATCAAGAGAGAACCAAATTGCAGTTGGAGGCCATTCATATGGAGCCTTCATGACGGCAAATCTTTTAGCTCATGCCCCACATTTGTTTTGTTGTGGCATTGCACGAGCTGGGGCTTATAATAGGACCCTCACTCCATTTGGATTCCAGGTAGTCTTATTTTGAATTTGTATGTTATAGCTGGTTACTGAAATTAATGAGAATCTATATATAAATTTTTATTTGTTGAGTCTTTAACGAAGTGATGCACAACTTAATCTTCATGGTGAATGTCTTATCGAACATCTCAACGCCTGTACATGGCTGAGTGTTGTGATCAATTTAGAACTTCATTATCAAGCAGATTTTGGGTTATTCCATGGCAGTGACAAAATATAGTCTCGATTCATGCTGATTAGAATATTTTGTAATGGCTGAGTTGTTGATATAGATTGTACGTGATGTTTCTGGTTTTTCTCAGAGTGAGGATAGAACCTTTTGGGATGCTCCCAAAACTTACATGGATATGAGCCCTTTTGTTGTTGCGAACAAGATAAAGAAGCCATTATTACTCATTCATGGCGAGGAAGATAATAATTCTGGTACATTTACCATGCAAGTGAGTATCCTTTATGTATACTGCTAACGATTGTGACCTGTATTTGTGATGATTTCTGTACTTTTACATCATATTGATAGTTATCAGCTCCACTAGGGCCTGCAGATCAGCTTTTGTACTCATGCTAGTCATATGCTTTTTGCAGTCAGAGCGTTTTTATGATGCTCTTAAAGGGCATGGTGCTCTCACCCGGCTCGTGCTTCTTCCTTATGAGAGCCATGGCTATGTTGGAAGAGAGAGTGTGATGCACACGCTCTGGGAAATGGATCGGTGGCTGAAAAAGTTTTGTGTCAGTTCAGTAGGTAATAACAAGTTGCCCAATGCTGAAGAAATGTCTAATCCAAATGGACAGCAGGACTTGAGCAGCCTTGCTATGACTGGTGGGAAGGATTCCTTCCATGACTCAACCTTGGAAGATTATAAGGAGCTGTGCCAAGAGGACTTTCTAAGTACTTGTCCAAGGTCTTTATTATGAAAAGAATAGTAAAAGCTTTGAAAGTACTATACATATGAAGCAGTTTAACTTGATGCCAACCCAAAAAGCAAGGAAGGTAATGCATAAATGCAGTGTCATTGAAGGTTGCTATCAACATTATTTACAAAGCTTAATGCTTTCTCTATTTTAATTTGAATAAAAATTGGTAGTTCCAGAAAGCAGAAAGCTGCAATCTATCATCTACTCAGCAAGCATTAATAAATCAAACTGCATGAGGGCGTGCTGGTCAACAAAACATTCAATTTGCTGTGGAGTTCCAAGTCAGGTAGAAGGGGTATGTTGCACATCTGTGCATTGCATCAATAGTGTGGTGCATTTCTAGTGGATTCTCATGATGTGATGCTCATCTCGCATCGGAGTGAGATCCAAGTTGCATTATGTCATGGATATTGTTTGGCACATTTCATGAGAGTATGGTGCTTTTCTGAGTTACCCTATGAGTCGACTTTTTTGGGAACGCTCTCTTTTTGGGACCTTAACCAGGTGTTTTTGGTTTAGTGATGTGGAAAACATGATACTTGGTCGACTTTGGTTTAAAAGATATTCTAGAAGCCACTTGAACACTGCTCATTTTTCCTTGCACACTGCTCATTGATATAATCGTTAGTTCCCACCACCCATGAAATTAACTATATTTTAAGCATAGTGCATGGTGAGTGATTGAAATTTAAACACACATGTCAGAATCCACTAGCGTCATGAAAAATGTAACGTAGACTCTAGCAAGTATAACATGTACAACGGGGATGAGTAAAACTGAATCTAATGGTACAAGGGTTGTTACAAAGGTGACTCGAAAAGGCATGGTATATTGCAGCTTGCTATGGAGACCTCCCCGATGGAGGAGAAACAATACGGAGATTTGAGCTGTAGTTTTTTTTGCCATGACCTTGTGGTTGACCAGGACCTTCCTCAGTTATGTAGGTACTAGGCTCTACATGTGAAGCTGTCGTCGCCTTGCTTCCATTTGCAGGACCGTGTGCAGTCTTGACTACGCCCCTGCGATATACCTATAAGAACGAGCCTTGTAGGATTAGGTGATGCCATTACCTCAGGGTCCACCTCTATACTGGCATCTATTGCTTTAGTTGCCTCCTCCTTAGCCTCCCACCCATCAATCTCCACCTCAAAACTTATTAACATCTCTAGCACGCTTCTCAACTTGGATCATGGCCCTATTGGAACTACGATGCTTCATGTCATCCTCCATCTTGTGATGCCTTACAAAAAATATCCATCATCTCGATGTTGGTGGTTTAGGTGTTGCTTTGTGATCAAGATTTATTTCAATGTACTTCTTAACTTCATACATCATATAACCCCTCAGGCTGTCGCAAAGCACCAATCTGTCACATTGCCTCAATGATAGTTGATTATACCTCAAGTGACTACTAGATCAAGTGCTCTAGTTTTGCTCTCATGAGAATGTTGTGTAGTTTTGTAAGAGAAAGTCATGGCCAAGGTTAACAAGTCAAGTGTGCTTTGTCTCATCAAGTACCTAGCTCTAAACGTAGCTCTCTGTCACCATAACACATCACAGTGCCTACATGTTGTTGAATTGAAATACGTACCTCTGAATTCCCAAGTGTATCTAACCACCACTAGCATGCATGCTTCATATCGCATATATTGTAATATATGCAACAAATAGGCCACAACTTGAATTGACCAATGGAAAATTTGCGCCTCCCTGTACGCAAACCATTTATTTGGCTTACAAAATCTAAACCATTAACTAACAAGTAGCCACTTTTTGAAAAACTATGGTAAACCCATCCTTAAAATAGGTTTGCTACAAAGCCATACCTTTGGATTTACAATGTCCATCTTTGCTCTAAATAATCTAATTTTTTAAGCAGGCTATTACAATCTCATGATATATGTATGTTTTGTGATAGGCATATGAGTCTAGAGTTCATGTATCATTGTGCCACATTTCTAATGTGAGGTACATATTTGTTTTTAAAAAAAAATTAGATTGAAAAAAATTATGTTCATGTAGGCCAAGGAGAATATGATCCTGGAATACCTTGTGGCACGGACATGATTGAACCTTATGGTACATCCTATGTGAAAGTACTGTACTTTAGGACCATAAATGGATCTACAAAAGATCCACAAGAGTGATTGGATGCTTGCTTAACAATCTATCAAAACACTAGACACAAAAAAGTTGATCTAGATTGGCAATTTGACAAACAACAAGCATTAACAATCAAAAGCATTGATAAACATTGAAATCCGAGCCCACGCGTGTGTACTATAGGCTGTAGTACGGCCTTCAACCTGAGAAACAAGTAGAAATTGATTTGGTTTCATTTGGATCACAAAAACTCAATGTACATAGTGAACTAGTTTGAGATTGCCAATGAGCTCCAAAAAGTTTTTATCTTCTCACTATGGAGAGAGAGAGAATACATAGCAAATTCGACTTTCTTCTTAAAGTTAGGTGAATTTCCAACATGTAATAAGGAAGTTAACTCACTCTCCTTGACCTAAAATGAAACCCTAGTTAAAATAGCAATGATCGACTTATACAGTGCTTTCCTATTTCGACGACACCACGTGTGCTTAGTTCTAGAGTTATCGGGCCATCTTTCTTTTATGTGCCCTTTAAGTGTTTTTAAGGAACTCATCTTTGTACTTACTAGTAGTTCTTGAATATACAGTTTGAAGAGAGTAATTCTGTATTCTTGTTGCAGTTGACGTTGTGTTGTGGTGATCGATCCGGTCGGGTGCTTTCAATTGTGTTTTTCTTAACTTGGTATCAGAGCCCTCGGTGGCTGGAATCACCAGACAAGAACAGAGAGCTGCGAATTCACGATGGTTTGTTGGCTAGGAAGCACAAAACCGAGTCTGTGGAGATTCGTGGAACGGTTCAAAATTGTAAAAAGGGTTCAGAGACAGAGAATTGTTGGTTGAGTCAAAAAGCAAGCGAGGTTGAAGCTGAAAAATTCTTCTGGAGGGTTGCTTGGCGTTTGTGATTGGTTTGAATCCAATCGAATACCGTTTGAAGAGCGGTTTGGAGCAGAAGATAACCTACAGTAGGGCGACCTCAGTCAGCTAGGAGCTGCAAAGGAAAGCTCAGGGAAAGCCTGAGTAAAGCTCAGTATATTTTTCTCTTCAAAAATTGCTAGGATTTCAAGAGACAAAATCAGAGATATCTCCTTGTAGGAGGACGTTTTTCAAGCTGTGAGAGGCTGTGAATGGGCGCCCTGGTAGCGCGATTCTGCGGTAGGAAGGCCGCGACTGGCCGTGGAGGAGGAAGACAGCTAGAGCGATTAATGAGGAGCATCCATAGCCCGTGAAAGAGTCTCCATCGCTGGTAGAGAGAGAAGAAGGGGAGGTCGTAGGAGCTGTCGCGCGCTCAGTCATGATCACCAGCTAGCGGCCCGAAGTGTTCAGTACTTCGAGGGCCTTTGATCAACGCACAGACGCGTTGACAGCCGTCTGATCTTGGTTCATACAGATCAACGATGGTCATTTCACAATGGGTGGGTTGTTGGATCTAAAGGATCCGTTGGATTGAAGTGAAAGAGCCTGAAGGGGTCTGAAGTGCAAAATGCATTGCAACTTCGTTAAAAATCTTCAAACTGAAAAAATTGTTGGGTCCCAAGTCTTTGAAGGGTGAAGTTTCTTCACACTGAAGAAACAGTTAAAAAACCCAAATTGCCCTTATTTTCACCTCCTTTAGCCTATTTTGACCAAATGAAAGGCTATAGCCTCCAAACGAAGGGCACCCTGACTGTACCTGCAAGTACGGTACATCGAAACAGAGTGATTGCCGTGGAGAAAGTGTTCGAAGTGCGCCATAAGTGATTTCACCATTCTACTGGGCAGGAAGCTGGGGGTTGGTGACGTGAAGCATTTTGGAAAACGACGCTAGTTTGGCTTTCAATTTGGCGAAAGAGTGGCGGGTGGCCTGGTAAGCTAAAAATTGCAGGTCATTATTATCGATTTCTGACATCGCGGTTGGCTCTAGCATACACTTTATAGCCTACAGGTGAAGTTCTAAGCAGTTCGGAGATGGCAAACATCAATGAGGCAATTTTGGGCGATGCAAGCAAACTTGATGGGGCTTCTAACTACAACATTTGGAAATTCAAAATGAAGAGCATTTTGATGGAAAAAGAGTTGTGGGAAATTGTGGCAGGTATTGAAGTCCGACCAAATACCACTCCAGGTGACATAAGGGCCTTTGATAAAAAGGCACAGAGAGCATTATCCTTGATCAATCTTTCAGTGAAAGACCATGTGACCACTCACATAAGTGATGCTACGACGGCTAGGGGAGCTTGGGAAGCTCTTAGAATGCAATTTCAAACTTGCAATCCAGCTCGAGTCATGTTCTTGAAGTCAAGATTGAACACAGTAAAGATGGAAGAAAATGAATCAGTGGGATCCTTCTTCACCAGGATAAAGGAGCTGAGAGATCAACTTGTGACAATTGGATAACCAATCAGAGATATTGAATTGGTACATACCACAATGAGCGGTGTCTCGGAAGGGCTACAGATGTTTGTGAGTGGCATTGCTTCGAGGGAGAGGTTGCCTACTTTTGAAGACTTCCACGGAATCATGTTGCAAGAAGAGTAGCGTCGCGAAGTGGTGAAGTCAAGACAAACTCCACAGGAGGATCAAGTCTTGCTTGCTAAAGGCAAACAGAAAGGATGGAAAAGGATTCCTAAGAAATTCAAGGATGATGATGACGAAGGAGAATCGTCATCAAAAGAGAAAAAGAAGAAGAAAGAAGAATGTTACTATTGCCACAAACTGGGCCATTGGGCATGCGAGTGTTATAAGAAGAAAGTAGACATAAAGGCGAAAAAAATGACTCAACAAGGAAACATTGCCGAAAATGATGGAGAAGATGACGAGACAAGTGTTTTCTCATTGACATTGGCATCCCAAGTTGATGATGGTGCCAGATGGTTCATAGATTCAGGCGCCACAAGGCATATGACCGAAAAACGTGATTGGTTTGAAAAATTCTCACCAATCCATGATGGGGATAAGGTCACTCAAGCCAATAGAGATGAATGCCAGATACAGGGTGTGGGCAATGTATATGTGCAATTTTTCGATGGCAAAATCAAAAATATCCCTAATGTACTTTATGTTCCTGGACTCAAAAAGAGTTTGCTTTCTGTTGGTGTAATGGCAAATCAACATCTTAAAGTTGAATTTGTTAAGGATGGATGCCTTATGAAGGATACGAACCATAACCACAAAGTGGTGGCGAAGGGTTATAGAGATAGTAACTGTGGCCTTTATAAACTGGATGCTGCAAAACCAGGTGAATATGGTTTGGCCATCTCAACAGCATCTCAATCCGAGTTATGGCACAAAAGACTTGGTCATTTGAACTATGGAATCTTGAGATTGATGGCGAAGCTGAAGATGGTAACAGGGTTACCAGCATTGCAGGATGATCACCATGCAATATGTGAAGGATGCATCATGGGAAAGCATCATAGAGAAACATTCAAAAAAGGTGGAGCTGCAAGAGCTAAGAAACCGCTGGAACTAATTCACAGCGGCCTGTGCGGTCCAATGAAGACCATGTCATTGGGAAAAGCATATTATTTTATGACTTTCATAGATGATTACTCGAGAAGGTCATGGATTTATTTCTTGAAGAAGAAATTTGATGCTTTTGCTCGTTTCAAGAAGTTCAAAACTTTGGTAGAGAACCAACTAGAGGCACACATAAAAGTGCTAAGATCTGATAGAGGGGGTGAATATAAATCTGATGATTTTGAAGACTTTTGCAGAGAACATGGCATTAAAAGACAATTCACACAATCACATACACCGCATAGTAATGGTGTAGCTGAACGAAATAACAGAACTATTATGGAGAGTGCACGCTCCATGATGAAGCAAATGGGCTTGACCGATTCACTTTGGTCGGAAGCGTGCAGTGCGGCAACGTTCTTGCAAAATAGGAGCCCTACAGTTGCGGTTCCAAATGTAACTCATGAAGAAGCATTTACTGGAATAAAGCCAAAAATCGACAAATTTCGTGTCATTGGATGTAAGGCCTATGTACATGTGCCAAAGGAGGAGCGAAAGAAACTTGATGCCAAAGCAATCAAGTGTATCTTCGTCGGTTATGATGAAAGAACAAAAGCTTACAGGTGTTTTGATCCTGTAATGAACAAGATTCACATTAGCAAAGATGTGATCTTCAATGAAATGCATAGGTATGAAGATGAAGACCATGCAAAAGGTGAAAGCATCAAGAGACTTCCCACAATACTGGAGGAAGAAAATGATGAAGATGCTCCACAAAATGATGCACGTGAGGACGAAAGTCGAGAGGGCGAATATGAAAGAACACCACCTATTCAAGAGCCTAAGGGGAGGTACTTGCCAATAGGAGCAATGAAGGAGAAACAGGTTGGAAGTAAGAGACATTACTTGGACACTCCTTGTGATACGTACTCTCCACGTAGTGTATCACCTGAATCTAAGATACCAAAATGGTATGAAAAGATCATGAAGGACGCAAAGCTAAATCAAACAGGATCTAGCACACAAAGTGAAGTGAGAAGATCAACACGGGAAAGGAAGTCTCCCGATCATTATCATGTGAACTATGCCCTAATGACTGACATTTTGAAGTGTCGAGAGCCATCAACCTTTGATGAGGCAAAAGATCACAAAGTGTGACAAAGGGCAATGAAAGAAGAGATAGAATCCATCCAAAGACATGATACATGGGAGTTAGTTGATCTACCACTTGGAAAGAAACCCATTGATAACAAATGGGTGTTTAGAACAAAGTTTCATGCGGATGGCACAATAGCAAAGTATAAGGCACGCCTAGTAGTGAAGGGTTATGAGCAAAGCAAAGGAATTGACTATGAAGAAACGTTTGCTCCAGTGGCTAAGTGGACTACGCTACGTCTTATCATTGCCTTAGCATCTCATTTTGGGTGGAAAATCCATGAAATGGATGTGAAGTCTGCTTTTTTGAATGGTGACTTAGAAGAAGAAGTTTACATGGTCCAACCGCAGGGCTTTATGGCAAAAGGGCAAGAACAGAAAGTATGTAAACTACGCAAAGCCCTTTATGGCCTTAAACAAGCGCCACGCGCATGGTATGAACGCATTGACAATTACTTTCTTTCACATGGATATGTAAAAACAAATTCAGATCCAAATCTTTATGTTCTTATAAATGATGACAACATTGCCTTGATTGTACTTTACGTTGATGATATCATTATCATTGGCAATGATGAGAACCTTACTCGTTCTATCAAATCCAACTTGTGCAAGCAATTTGAGATGACAGATTTAGATCTTATGCACTATTGCTTGGGTGTCGAAGTATGGCAAACTAGCAATGATATCAGGTTATGTCAAAACAAGTATGTAAGAGAGATATTGGAGAGATTTCACATGACAGAGTGCAAACCTTCCATCACTCCTTGCGAAGCTGGTAAGAAATTAATGGGACATAGTTAGAATACATCTTATCACTGCTTCATTTTTTTCTAACAAATCCTCAGACTCTGTAGGAATCTCGTGTTGATGATAGTGCACATGTTGATACTACACTATTTCATCAGCTAGTTGGAAGTTTAATATATCTTACAACTACACGTCCTGATATCTGCTATGTTGTAAGTTTGATTAGCCAATTCATGTCATCACCCACTTTGAACCATTGGAAAGCTGCAAAAAGGATTTTGAGATATGTAAAAGGTACACCAAACCTTGGTCTAATCTACAAAAGACAAAGTGTTTTATCTAAATTGCAAGGTTATGTTGACGCTAATTGGGCTGGAAGTATAGATGATAGAAAGTCAACAACAGGTTATACCTTCAATTTTGGTAGCGGCTATTTTTCATGGTCTAGCAAGAAGCAATATACTATTTCTCTTTCTTCCACAGAAGCCGAATATAAAACATTGAGTTCTACTACCCAGGAAGCTATTTGGCTACGTAAGTTGTTATGTGAGATTGGCATGAAACAAGAAAATTCCACTGTTATTTTCTGTGACAGTCAAAGCGGAATACAATTGGCTAAAAATCCAATCTTTCACGCAAGGACAAAACATATTGAAGTAAAACATCACTTTGTGCGTGAAAAATTACAGTCTGAAGACATTGGTATTGTACATTGTTCTACGTTGTTACAAGTTGCTGATATATTTACAAAAGCTTTGAGTAAAGAAAAGTTTGAAACTTTTAGAGCTAAACTTGGCTTAAACCAAGTTATGTAAAAAAAAAAAAAAATTTTACTTGTAATGCTATCATGGAGGTATGTTCCATGAATAGAGTATACTCTAAAATGAAAAGTGACGTTGATCATTGAGGGAGAGAGTTAAAATAGCAATGATCGACTTATACAATGCTTTCCTATTTCGACGGCACCACGTGTGCTTAGTTCTAGAGTTATCGAGCCATCTTTCTTTTACGTGCCCTTTGAGTATTTTTAAGGAACTCGTCTTTGTACCTACTAGTAGTTCTTGAATATACAGTTTGAAGAGAGTAATTCTGTATTCTTATTGCACTTGACGTTGTGCTGTGGTGATCGATCCGTTCGGGTGCTTTCAATTGTGTTTTTCTTAACTACCCTAGCCTAGATCCTAGAGTTATGCTTGGTAGGTAGCTAGTTGGTCAAATTTTTACCTTAAACTTAGGTGTAGGTCCTATAAAGTAGGGATGACCACCAAATAGACATGACCAACTCTTTTGACTTGACCTAACCTACATTAGGAGTGGGTTGCCACGTGGCATCTTGGTCTTACATGTGTGGAACCCAATTATACACAATATTTACAATGTTCTACATGGTCTTTGATCAAGCTAGATTTGTCAATTTTTGGCAATTCTTCACACTCCTCCTCAAATTTAGCTTGATCTATCTACAACTCTCTTGATAGATGAATGAGAGCTTTTAGAAGTGTCTAAAAAATCCAGCTACAAACAAGGAACTTTTGAGACTTCAATAAAGAATGATGTCCATGAAGGATCTTTCACCACCTCTTAGAGGATCCCTTACAAGATGTTCCATAAATGTGTCTATATACATGTAGCACACTTCAAAAACCATACATCATGCCAAGCCATGGATTCCAAGGCATTTTGTGCACTTGAAAATACATCAATTAAAATTTTAAGTGCATAAATAATGTTGCCAAAGACAACTTGCCTTGCTTGATCCATATGATTGAGCCTTGATGGCTCCATCTTGATACTCAAGGTTCTTCTTGGACTCCTTGGGTCTTGAGCTTGCTCCTCCACCTGACTTGACTCCAAACCATCAATGAATTGAATAAGGTGTTGATCCAAAGGTGATTCTTCAAGTTTACAAATCTTCCACTTTTGAAAGATCACATTTCCACCATTGACAACTTCTTTGATGGAAAACAAGTATATTCTACAATCTCTACTTGAAGAGCAAAACACTACCATTATTCCTATCATTGAAATAGGATAATCTTTGGTCCTTACATTGGAATGATCATGCACAAAGCATGTGGACACAAAGATTTCCAAAGCAAATGATGTTTCATCTTTTATTACTCTATTCAAACTATTACAAAAATAGTTATCCAATGAAATTGCTTTATCAACCATTTTGAAGTTCTATTTTTCAAAACCTGTAAATCTGAAAATCAGATCTGAAAATTGAAGTTTTCATTCAAACTTCATTAGTTACACCTTTCTATCTCCTAGTTTCATGAAGACGGCAATATAGGAAGAGATTGGTAGTGTAACTTTGTGCATAAAACAAGTTTTGAAGTTTTGTTTTTTGTCATTATGAAATTCTGATTTTCAGACTTGTAAATCTTAAAATCAGATTTGAAAATTGAAGTTTTCATAAAGCTTCATTAGTTATCCATTTCTAGACACTAGTTTCATGGATTTGGAAATCTAGAATACTGAGAAATGTGAAAACTTTGGTAGATTTTGAAATGACAAATGGAATTGGAATTGGAATGGGAACTTTATGTAAACATTAGCTTGGATTAGTTAATTGAAGTTTACATAAAGATTTGGTTTTCATTTTTGCTTTTAATAAAGGCAAATGTAGCTTGTTGTTGTTTTCCTCTTAAGCTTGGATTGAGCTTGCAAATAGTAGGCTTGGATTGAGCTTACAAACAATAAGATTGAATGAATAGAAGTAAATGCTTTTTATTTGCATTGGATATAACAATTGAAGCATTTCTTTTATTCTAATTTGAGCACTTGTTGTTGTATTTGCATAATAGGAAAACACACAAGCAACCCCAATGGATCGAACCAATGAAAACCCAACATTTGATCTATCAAACCCATTCAATGTGGCACAAGCTCTTGAACTTTTATACCAACAAATTCAAGCCACTAAAAAGCAGCTTCTTGAAACTAATCAAAGAAACCAAGACTTAGAGTCTAGGTTAGCCAATCAGAAGAAGCATGTGGTTCCACCTCCCGTAAAAGTGTTTACGGGGGATAAGAAAGATAGGAACTTACAAGTGGTAAGTTCTTGGGTAAATGTTTGGAACAAATACTTTGCCATGAACTTATTCCCTGAATCTAAAAAGTTATCCACTATCACCATGTTCCTTGAAGGAAGAGCCTTAGTTTGGTGGGATGACTTAGTTGCAAAGGACAATCAACCTTGTACATGGGATGATTTTTGCAAGCTTTTTAGGGATTATTTTCTACCACTTTTAGATGACTATGAACACTTCCAAAAGTTGAGTCATCTAACCATGAATAAAGGTTTGGAACAATTTATTCAAGATTTTCATGAGTACCTGAATCCACTTTAGTCTCTTTTCCAAAACACTGTACAATGGCAGACTCATGAAATTCTGATTTGTAAAAATTTAAACAAAGGTATAAAAATTTTCAGAAGTTGTCCAAAGATATTAGCTAGCTGTGCTCCCCGGCAACCATCGCCAAAAAAAAAAAATGTTGTGGTATACTTATTATAGAAAACATGATTCATGCATTTTAAAATGTGTCGATCCCACAAAGAGAACACCCAAGAGAAGGAATTTGTCATTACGGTGTAGTTAAGGATATGTCAGTGATATATAGTGGAATGGGTAAATGATGGTGGAAAAGATTGATTGTCAAGAGAAATTTGGATAAAGTAGCCAACACCACCACAGACAAAGACAAGTAATAAATTAGATTGAAGATAGGTAAGATGATATTTCCAATCCATCTGTTATTCACATATAGTCAGATTGTATGTTCAATGTTGTCTTGAATCAATATACAACAATGAATTGCACAAGTATCATTATACATTTATGTTCCCATGTTATAACTCCTCATTTCCAACCAGATAGTTAAGCCTCACACAGTACATGACAACAAGAATCAAAAGTCCAACTTCATATTAACCATGTATTCTACAGAAAATATAATTTTACTGATATAATGAATTATACATTTGCTTTTGCATGACTTAACTGGACAAATCTATGTATTGTATCATTCATGTAGAACATTAACTATGGCACAAATTGATTCCATTCAATAGAGTGCAATAACATTTACAAATCAATAGAAGAGTCATGAAAAGAGAGAGAGAGAGAGAGAGAGAGAGAGAGAGAGAGAGAGAGAGAGAGAGAGAGAGAGAGAGAGAGAGAGAGAGAGAGAGAGAGAGAGAGAGAGAGAGAGAGAGAAGATGTATGCCAATGATGTCTTGTCAAGTGTGAATGACTTCATAAGTGAAGGTGGTGAATTTGTAAGCCATTAGTCCAATTGCTAGATATCTGAAATAGCACTTAATGCACTTGACTATTGCAAACCATCATCACCAATAGAAGATTGTTGTAGAATGGACTCCTATGTAGGTTGTAATTACTTCTTAGCTTCTAGTAAAACATGTCTGACTGATTGATATGTGTAGAAAGTGGCACATAATCTAAGTGCTTCAAAGTCAAAATAGCTCCATCGATCCATGGTCAAAATGGTGTTCTACTCCTTGGACTAGGTTAAAGGGTCAGATTGAATCACCTCCTTACAGGGCCAAAATGTAGAGTCAAAATAATGTTGGAGGTTGATTTACAAGATCAGTTTAGCTGTGTCTTCTATTAGGTGATGAGTAGGGTCTTGATTCAGAGGATACAGATTGTCGTTGAAGTTCAATTTAAATGGTTATTGGCGTTCACTACTGGATCGATCTAGGATTGAAAAGTGAGTGGGATTCAAAGTACTTTTGTTGGCTTCATGGTCAAAATGACTTGTAGAATAAAGGTTGATCTTCAACAATTGGACACGCCCTTATGTGATGTTCATTTCTGACCAATGGGATAAGTAGTTCAAGGGTCAATCATAGAACTTGAATGATTATAGGCTTTGAAGGAAGTGTGAATCCCTTAAGATTGCATTTCATAAATGCCATAGAATTTTAATGACAAAGTAAATATGGCAAAAACATGTATTATGTAGCTCTCAAAGTATTCAAGGTCTAATGGATACAATTGAATAATAGGGCTATCACATGTTGGCACATTTTTCGTAGCATTTTGAGGAATGGAAGTGAAAATTTTGATATCATACAATGTACAACGCACAGGTGGAATGCATGACCAGATGTGCATAGGAAACACTAAATATATATCACATTTCAAAATCCATACAATCTTACAAGGTGAGTCAGAGTTACAAGTGAATTTGCTTGCCATTGTAAAGTTGTAGTAATTTCACTATGTGGTTTAAGGAAGTTCTCAATCATCATGTATTATTACCCCAGATTTTGGTCATGACTATGCACAAAGGCAACACTACACTATGATGCTACTTATTTTCCATGAGCGATCATGGCGCAAAATAGATCAATCAGACCTATGCTCAGCAAGACAAGACGTTGTATTTTAGGACCTCATGCAACTAAGATTGTTTCAAACACAACTGTAGAGCCTTATTTATGGTAACTATGAATTTGCTACAACATTTCTCATCAAGCTTTTCTAAGCATATTATTTAAAATTGTTCTATTTAGAGCTTTGATATCATTTTTTGAAGATTCGATACACATATTTGAAAATTCCAAACTCTTATGATTTTACTAACGAGTCATGTTATAGCAATAAATGATCTCATCAATAGAAATTTTATAGCTTTGTCCAATATGAGCAATCTATGGAAAGTTGTAGCTTACTTTGCCTATCTAGCTTCCTCAAATCAACAAATGACTTTTACCACAATTATACATCCACAAAAGCACTAGAGTTTTAAACTAAAGTGATTTCATAGTATTTTAAGCATTCTATTGTTTGTTGAAAACCTTGTTTGAAAGTGATACCTAGCTTCCGAATGGTGTATTGATGAATCTTGAATTCTTATGAACATCAAACATGTATACAATACCCCAGATAGTGGATAGTACATAGGCATTCTTTAAATATCTAAAAATAGATAAATCCTAATTACAAACTAGTTACAATCCTAAGCCATGTTACTATTTGAAAAAATTAGCAATTTTTTTATTGTTTTAGATCTTGCTCAAGTTGGATTTGATTCAAGCCGATTGCAAATAATGCAAAAAAGCACATATAGTAGTAGTGAAACCTAGAAATTTTGGAAAGTTATTAAATAAATTTTGTGATATAAATGACAATTTTAATGCACTAGAACAATATAACACCGCCTCAAGTGAGCCAAAAAACAAAAATAAGGTGTTCAAGAATTGAGGGTGACAATACTTTGTATAACTTATGGGGATTAAATGGCTCTATCTTTATGTAATCCGATTGAATTCATTAGAGAAATGAACCATTAGATTGAAATCTCACCATTATTGGAAAATTGGAAGCAAACAATTAAAATTAAGGTCTTCTCAAACTCATCAATTGCTATTTGAAAGGACTTCAAGAGCCAAATATATCAATGTAAATATCTCGACTAAAAAATGCTATCCATTTGTGTATGCAAATACACACCATGCCATACATACTACAAGTACCAAAAAATGCCAAAATAGCATTAGTCATGTGGGCTCGGAGGTAAAAAATCGATCCCAAGCTAGTACAGTAAGTGTAAACCCAAATCGAAATGTAGTTTGTATGTTGTTGCATTAAAGAGCAAAAAAAAATTGAGCTTTATTACAATGCAAACTAAACAAAACTTCAACTAGAAGTGCACCCTTTTGTAAAAAGAAAGGCATAAGTTTGAAAGGCAAATGCATGAAAATCCAAAAAATATAGACGTTAACAACATTTAAAGCAAATGACAAATTACCAATGGCAAAATCGGAGTTTCACACACTATCATCAACTACACAAACACTGTGGAGCTCGAGCGTCGAGAACCCAAGTATCCCTGGAGCGAAAAACAACTAAAATTTGATGTACGAAATCTTAAAGTAATCCTCAAAGGACCCAACAGGCAAACCAACGGCTTGTACCTAATGCCTAAAGCCTAGAGCCTAGGTTCAACGTCCATACTTGAATTCCTAACCCTCAAGTTCATTGGCTTCATTCAACCTCATTATCTTTTGCTTGCTCTCCACAGCATAAGGTGCTGTCCACGGTCTTTGATTGCTCTCCACAGCCTGCGGTGCTCTCCAGGTAATGATCAACATCCTATCTGAACGAAGTTAAATTGCATTTTGGATTTACCACATACATTGTTGAAATCATTAGCTGTATTTTTTGTGTGCAAAATCACTCAGAAAAGGAAAGATTTGAGAAACCCATTTATTGAAAATAGGCTGAAATCTATCCTGCGCCGACGGAGGATAGATTTTAGCCTTCAATTGAGCAAAGTTTGCTCATTTTCTAAGCTGAAATCTATCCTGCGCCGGCACAGGATAGATCTGAGCCTTAAATTGAGCAAACTTTGCTCAATTTGTGAGCTGAAATCTATCCTACGCCGGAACAGGATAGATCTGAGCCTTGAATTGAGCAAAGTTTGGTCATTTTGTGAGCTAAATCTATCTGCGCCGGTCGCATGATAGATTTCAGCTCAAAGAATGAGGAAAGTTTGGTCATTCTGTGAGCTAAAATCTATTTGCGCTGACAGCAGGATAGATCTGAGCCCATTTGAGAGCAAATGCCAAATTTTCTTTTGCTAAACATCTGTTGCTGGAGCCAGTCACGTGCCTGCAAAGACTGGCTACAAAAGAATTTGGAGCTACAATCACGAGGAGACATTCAGGCCTGGGATCTACCCAGCAGTCACGCATTGGGAAGGTCCTATACATCAGAGATATATATATATGCTGTTAAAAAACATATTCACCAGCTTTCTTGGTTTTGCAGATACTTTTTCTAAAGCAGATATAAGTTTTCCATATTTTTATCTTGTATGAAGCAAATCCATGCTTTGTTTTTGGAAACAGAAATTGTAGGGGATTGGTATGTACTTGACACACTTTGTATTCAAATGATTTGCACGATTTATAGTCCTGTCTATCATATTATTGCCAGTGCGTTACCTTTCCTTTAGCGTGTTTTACTGAAGGCACATCGGTTATCGAGATGAACTTCGAAGCAGCAGAGGATATAAAATGTGAAGTTTGATTGTGAGCGTAGAATTTTAGAAACCGAAAGGAAACAAAACAAAAAGAGAAAAGTTGAGCTGTGTTTCTAGCCATGTTTAGTCTAGTAACCCTTAGTCACTTGACGAGACATAACATGTCATCAAATGATTGAAATTTCAATCTTTCAATTGTATGTGAAACTAGACTTGACTTTTCATTGTGTTGTTGGAACATTTAATTTTTTTTCCCTCAATTGATGGCAATTTGCCTCCCAAATAACTTCAATTTTCAGCACTTTTCAACACTTCAAATGGGTAACTTTAGGTGGACGTATATATCTCTATAGGACTCCAAATTTAAATTTAGTTTTATGGACATGTTTCTATGGTCATAAAGGGCTTTTGAAAGTAGACAGCCAAAGAAAGAGTTATAAAAAGCACTTCCAACCAATACACAGCCTTTTTACAATTGAGATCTCAAACAGGTTCATTTGCTTGTCTCTCAGGAATTTAGGTGACGTGTGTGGGCAGTGTTCAATGTGAATCTGATCTCACTCACTTTACTTGTTGCAGATATACAATGAACAAATAACAAATCTGCTTGATCTGACTCAAAAAAACCTTCATGTGATTGCATATGGCTATTTATTGCTTATCATGATGGGTTATTTTAGAAGTATGGGCAGCCCTAATTGTAGGGCTTTCTTAACTCGCTTTCCACAATGATGTGACATGTGTTTTCTGCATGTTTGCTAGATCGCACCGTTTCTTCACTGAGTGACTTTGATGACACACCTAAGCCACCTAGGGGTCAACAGCCTAATGAGCAGAAAAAAGGTTTTCAGTTTAAGAGGAAGGATAGTGAAGCTGTTAGTGAAACACATCCCAATTCCAACAATCCTAAGAAAACCAAGATAAACTTTAAAAACCATCATGGTGGCAATGATAGAGCTGAAGCTCGTAAGAAGAGCCTGTGCTTCACCTTGCACGTGATTGCATCAAAAAACAAGCTTCAACCTCAGGTAATCTATCTCGAAGTAATGAGATGGATGTTTGTTTTCTTGGTTCTTTAGTTTTTGGTCCTAATGACCTTATTTGCATTAAAGGTCAAGTTAATGATCAAGTTGTTAATGTTCTTTTTGACACGGGATCCACTCATAACTTCATTAATGTAAATTTGGTGCAGACGCTAAACCTTCCTACCAAAAAAAGTGAGAAAACATATCGTGTGACAATGGCATCGGAAAGTATTTCCGATTTGATGAATTTTAATGTTTCTGATGTAGAATTGCACATTCAGGATTATTCTTCTGAAAAACTAGAATTCCATGTTGTTCAATTAGCCAATGTAGATATTGTCCTTGGGCAACAATGGCATTTTGATGAGAACAAGTCATTGAGAATTGATTTTGTTGAAAAATCTTTATCTTTTATGCATGAGAATTCTTTAATTAAGATCAAGGCTAGTTTAAGTGTTGACACTAAAAATGTTAAAACAGGAACTTAATTCTATTATGAAGAATTCTGATTTTAAAGTTTATTTTTGTTTTCATAATGATATCATTTGCTGCAATGATGATGAACTTAGCATAAATGCCATGAATATACCCAGTGAGAACACTACAGAATTTGAAGCCTATAATGAACTTAGGCAGAAATTCAATGATGTTTTTTTAGACCTTCCTATAGGTTTACAAGTGATCATAAAATTGACCTAATACTTGGAGCAATTCCAATCGCACAGTGTCCTTATAGGATGAGTGCATCGGAAGAGGCTGAGGTAAATATGCAATTACATGATTACTTGAAAAAGGGGTGGGTACAACCTAGTAAGTCTCCTTGGCATCACCAGTGGTTTTGGTGGCCAAGAAGGATGGGACTATAAGGTTTTGCGTCTACAAGAAATTGAACAAAGTAACCGTTAAGAATAGATATCCACTGCCGCGGATGGATGATTTAATAGACTATCTTGGTGGTGTTGGGTACTTTACCAAGATAGATCTAAGATCAGGCTACCATCAGATACGCATTAAGGCAGAATATATACCAAAAACCGGGTTTCGAACTCGCTTTGGTCACTATGAATTTTTGGTGTTGCCTTTTGGTTTGACCAATGCACTGGCAACTTTCCAACAAATGATGAACGATTTGTTCAGGCCATATTTGGGAAGATTTGTAGTGGTATTCTTACATAAAAAGCATCTTAGGATTGTCTTGGACATCCTAAGAAGAAAAAAGCTCTTTGCCAAGGAGTCTAAGTGTGATTTTTTTGCTAAGGAATTGTCCTACTTGGGGCATAAGATTTCCAAACGGGGAGTGGAGATTGAGGTTGATCGTATCCAGAGGGTTATTGATTGGCCTATTCTCACCACAGTTTGGGAAATCAAGTCTTTCTTGGGGTTTATGTGATTTTTCCGTCGGCATATTCCCCAATTTGCTCGATTGGCATTTCCCCTTACCCAGGCCTTGAAAGGCTATAAGAAGCTAAGCCGGAGGGCTAAGAGTCCACTAGTGGTGTGGACGGAGGATATGAATAATTGTTTTGAGTTGCTTAAGAAAAGTGTCACTTCAGCACCACTACTAATCATTGGCGATCCTAATAAGGCTTTTGTGGTTAGGACCGATGCTAGTGGTTATGCTATTGGAGCTGTTTTGATGCAGGATGGACATCTTGTGGCTTATGAAAGCAAGAAACTCAATCCTACTCAGTCTAGATATTGTACCTATGAGAATGAACTATTTGCAATTGTTCATTCCTTAAAAATTTGGCGACATTATTTGTATGGAGCCAGATTTGAAGTTTTGATGGATCATCAGACTCTTCGATATTTCTGTGATGCTACAGATTTAAAGGGGAGACAAGCTAGATGGGCTGAGCTGATGCAATTCTTTGACTTTTTTATACGTTATTGTAAAGGAAGTCAAATACTCTAAAGGATGCTTTGAGTAGATTACTGATTATTAATCAGTTGTGCTTTACTGTTATAGAACCGGAGTTGTTTCAGTCTCTTCAAGGACTATATGAGTCCGATCCTTTTTTTGTAAAGTATTGGCAACAAGTACTTTTGGGGGTTGATTCAGGTTTGCAAGATTCCTTGAATCAGGGAAAGACTGAAATGAAATTCCTAATTCAAAACAGGATTTTGTTTCGTAATTCATGCGCAGGACATCCGGGTATACAAAGAACACTTGACTTAGTTCGAAGGCAATTTTGGTGGCCTAAGATGAAAAGTCAAGTAGAGGCCTATGTACTTAAATGTACTAAGTGCCAGTTAAATAAAGCAGAGAGGCTAAAAGCTAGTGGCCTGTTACATCCTTTAGATATTCCTACTGGAAAGTGGGAAAGTATATCTATGGATTTTGTGGTTGGGCTTCCACGTACAGGGAAGGGCCACGATTCGGTTTGGGTCATTGTTGACAGACTTACGAAGTTTGCTCAATTTATCCCAACAAAAACTATTGTTTTCAACTTGCACAAGAAAATGACATCAACATTCTTCTATAAAAGTGTGTACTTTTTCACATGTGTGAGGACACACAAATCAATGTGTTTGACCTTCTAAGGTGGATGTGATTGCACATGAAAATATCACTTGACTGAAACAAGCAATCTTCCTAGACAATCTTCACTGCAAGAGCAAGATGTTTGTATAAGTTGACCTAATCTTGGTAGAATGACTAAGATTTGTTGTAGGTTGACTAAGTTGAAAATTTTTTGCCATTAAAAGTTTGATGGTTGGAAAACTGGTTGAATGTGGAATTATTCACTTCAGAGATTTCCCAGGTATGCTATTTACTCATGAGAGATAGAGTTCTTTTGTAGCTGAGTAGCAAGATTTTCAATGAGCTATGTGAGTAACATATGCGGATTATGGAAGACAAAAGGACTTGTCTTGGAATAGTTATTGGCATTCAAATAGAGGTGGTTAGGGCACCCAATTTGGTGATACATGCCAAGGATTGATCATATCTAGCTTAGATCATTAAAATTTATGATTTTGCATTGTCAATCAAGTTTGTGTATGATCTAGATGAGATTTTGAGGCCATAGTCACACAGTTTCATGAAATTGCAATGTGTTTGAGTGTTCTTTTGGATATTCTGAGTGTTTCCAAAGTGTTTTGAAACTCATGGAAGAGGTTGGCCCAAATTATCTTTGAGCTTCTAAGGAGTTGAATTCACTTTGAAGTATCATTCTTATATAGAGAGAAGAAATAAATTTTAGTGAAAAATAGACAAGTATTACTTGTTTTTCCAAGAATCCCAAGTTATGAGAGAACTAGTCAAGTTAGAAGAAAATCTAGGACATTGTTTGTAATCAAATCTTTTCAAATCCATTCCAACTCTCAAGAGGTAGGGTAATTGTCTTGGTTGAGTCCTGTAGGGGTGATTGGATCTTATTTTGGTGTGATTTGATTCAAATTTAGTGAGCCTTAATATTGACAAGGCCCATTTTCCAAGGTGACTAGTTTGTTGGTGAAGATTGATTCTTAGATTTGCAATCTAGATATTTTGTAGATCTTTCTAGATTTTTGATGTGTTTAGATATAGTTTCTTTAGGGTCACAAAATCACTTTGAAGAATCATTTCACAATTTTGTACTTTGTATACAAGTACTTCCTCATCATGGCATCAATGGAGGCAAATGGAAGGTCCAAATTAAGGTGCTACTATTGTGGCAAGATGGGGCATTTGGCCTTCAAGTGCTACAAGAAGAAAAAGGATGAAAGAAAGCAAGAAGTAAGGCAAGGGAACCTCATCAATTAAGAAAGAGATGGCTTCAAAGAGGAGGAGTCACTCATGGCATGCATTGGAACACCATCAATTTCTATGGAGGAAGATCCTTGGTGGAATGATAGTGGGGTGAGCTCACATGTCACAAGGCAAAGGGAGTATTTCTCTTCTTTTTCATCATGTTTCGAGAAGTGTGTGGAGCATCTTCCCACATGTGGAGGGTAGGCCTAATCATTTTAGCTCATTTATGTTGAGCTTGAATAGTCAATAGGCCTCAAACTTGAGTTCTAGTGAGATAGTGACATTTGTCACATAATGTTAGGATTGAAATGTATCCATTTGGCCCAATCACATTTTAGAGGAGTAGGTCACAAGGCCAATCACTTTAAGAGGTGCATTACATGTGGACCAATCATATTTAGAGGTGTACATCATGAGGCCCAATCAAATTGGGAGGTGGAAATCATGACGTCCAATCATGATGAGAGGTGCAAATCTAGGGGCCCAATCATGATGTAGAAAGGTAATCCATGACCTCCAATCAATCTTAAGCATTCCTCATGCTAGATCTCATGATAGTACTATATGGAAAGCTTTCTCATTGTACATATGAGTTTTTTGAGTTTTTGAATGATAGTTTTGGAGTTCTCCTTTTATTCTCTCTCTATCCGAGAGCTAGCCTCTCTTTCTCTCTCTACTTGGGAGCAAGGGCTCTTTCACTCTTTGAATGTGTTTGGGACTTAGTTTTCTTCATGTTAAGTGTGTGGTTTGAGTGAGGAAGTGTGAATGATCATTGATGAGAGCTTTATTCGTACCTGATCCAATCCATAACTTGATGGAACTTGGTAAAACTGATTAGCAGAACTTAAATTTAATCTTTATCTCTACTATCCATAGACACGAATAACTTACAATTCAATTTCCAAAACTCTCCTAGTTTCATATTATCCTCAACAATCCCTAGAGAGTTCCTTCATTTCACCTAGATAGTCCAACCTTTGCACAAATACTGGATTTCTCTAAACAAAATCTATGCAATTGGTTGATCCCATGAAAGTCTTATTCCTATCACTTCATCTCCCCCTTTTAGAAGAAATTTCATAATTTCCATTAAAAAGGTCCCCATGACACAATGTATAAAATATTAAAAGATCATAAAAAAAACTAGTAATGAGCATCCAACACTATTACAAACTAGACTTTTCCCTAGATCATAACATATTTGATCTTGAGTGACGGAAATAATACTCTCAATAACCAATTATCAAATAGAGATAAACATTTGGGTTCATGAAGTCTAAATTCCATGAATTTAACCATTACTATATCAAATCAGAACTGGTTCTTTTCCTTTTCAAATTTGGGGCTTTTGCCAGAACCACATTTGGGAAGGGAGGAAGGAGATGAAGTTTGAGAGGTAGATAATTGGTTGACCAAGTGGAACAATTATGTTAATCTACTTTGAATTTCGAAAGTATAAGTGATTGTGTGAGTGAGTGCAATTAGAAATTAGGCTTTGGAATTAAATTGTCCTTGGAAAATTCGGTTCCTTTCCCTAGTGTTCATTTAGAATTTCGAGGAATCGAAGATTCTAAGGGAAGAGGTAACGACAGTTGGATAATATTAAATCCCAAGAATTTGCAAATGAAAAGTAGTTGCAATGTATTTCATACAAGAATTTTGCACTTAGGATTCTTTTCTATTGTATTATAGAGGGTTTCTTTATAATAACCGAGGCAACCAAGAGTACTTTTTACTTTTGAAGGAATGACATTTTTCTTACCGATCCTGAAATAGATATGGATATCTATTATAGTATTTTTTGTTGTTGTAATGAGATTTGTAATGTTCCTTTTGATTCAGTGAATACACTTGTTGCATTTCAACAGTATTTGAACAATAAGTTTCGTCCATACCTAGGTCAATGCGGAGTGGTATTCTTAGATGATGTGTTCATCTACAGAGGAATGCTTAATGAGCATGAGAGATTTCAATAGCTAGAAATATCTCTAGAAATTGGTTGTGAATTTGATCCTATATTTGGGTATAGATAGCCAGTTAATCTTTTTGACTTTCTGGTAAGAAGATCTAGAAGCAGAGGAATTCTTGGAAAAAACTAGTGGTATGGGGCATCAGTGATTAGTAGAATTTTTTATCTACTGGTCATTTTAACAAATTTGGTTTTTCATTAGTTAAGTGTCGCACTCAACTACTACGTGTAGATCGGCATAAAAATAGTTCCAACAAGACTTGCATTATTCTTGGTCTTAATTGATCACATAAAACAAGAAATGCTCTCTTTAGTTGACAAATTACAAAATTTTCAACCGAAAGTGAAGGGTACTGTGACCTTATAAAACTAACCAATTTTCTCTCATTGAGGCCGTTCACTTTATAAGCTAACCAACGAATTTGAGCGAAATCAAAACATCTACGGTTCTTTCAAAATTTTACGTAACTGAGATTTTCAATTTTCGTTCGATATGGACCAAAACTATGAAAATCGCATGACTTGGCACAGTTGCCACCCCATTTCAAACTGATTTCGAAACATCCATCATGCATCAGACATAACATGTAGTGATTTCTAAAAATTCCAAAAAATTTACATAAAATGCCTAGTAACTAAGAAATTTGCTTTTCGACTAGCTTTCTAGGGCCACATGTACAAAAGAAGTGAATAAAAGTGAATAAAAAATGAAAAAGGAATCTTGACAAAAGGCCCTTTTTGTATTTAAACTTCCTCTAATGAATTCTATGTGAAAAATTGCCTACATTGGCAAATCTAGCCATGTAGAATATTGTACATTTTGTCAATATTGTTTGTTGGTTACTTGAATGGCCAAAGTGCCACTTGTACATACACACCTAAAGTAGGTTACCACGAGTCAAGAGGAGTGGTTGTGTCTATTTGGTAGTGATTCCTACTTTGTAGGATCTAGACCATGATTTATGATGAGATTTGTACCTACCATGCACCTACCAAGCATGACTCTTGGATCTAGGCTAGGGTTTTCACATTAGGGCAAGAAAGTGGAGTCTACTTCCTTATTACATGCTGGATTTTCACCTAACTTTGCAAAGGAAGTGTGTTTTACTATGTATTTCCATTCTCCATAGTGAGAAGATAGAAACTTTTTGGAGCCTCAAGGAGAAACTCGAGTTTCCTCTCATTGTATGGTGATTACTCTATTTTTCCAATGAAACCCAGCTTTGGCACTTTGTAAACACTGTCTACAGGCCGTACTACAGCCTTATTTCCACACGTGTGGAGTTGGATTAGACTATTTGATCAATGCTTTGATTGTCTCTACTTGTTTCCTATCAAGCTGCTAAACTAGATCTTGTTTTCTGATGACTAGTTTCTGATAGATTGTTTATTAAGCATACAATCACCTTGTGGATCATTCAAAGATCCATTTATGGTCCTTAGCACTGTACTTTTCACATGGTATCAGAGCCAAGTACAAGGCCATTGATCTGTGTTTGAATCTAATCCAGTTTTAGCAGGTTTTGGTGCAAAAAGCTAGTATTGGAAGGGCGAGCTGGTATCCAGGTTTTGGTGAGGGGATTTGATCCCAAACTTTTTCAGGATCAAAATCCGTACTATTCACACGTGTGGGCATCTCTGAACCAGCATTTAATAACCCATATTCATTGGATCATAGAAAATTCATATGGTGTCAGTTTGATGTAATTTTTGGTGCAAATCCTAGGATAAGCTACCAAGATCACTTGCCATTGATTAGTTTTGAATTTGTTTCATGAAAACTAATTAATCTAGGCTGATTTCAGACCTTCTTAAAGTGGAAACCAGGTCTTGAAAGTACATCAAAGTGAATGAGAGAGATAGAGTCAGTTTTTGTCCAAGAATAGCCAAGATTGGCAAGATTTGCTTGAGTGTAGTTTTCATCTCATCTTATCTTCATTCCAGCTTGTGAGAGAGTGATAGAACTGTGATTACAAATCCATCTGTTGGATTAGAAGTCAACATTTGAGTGAAACACTGCAAGTTAGAAACCTTTGTGAGTTTCAGGTCCAAACAAATCTATATCTTGTGTGTAGAATCTTGCTAGTAAGATGGGATCAGTGGGAGCCTACCTTCTAGAAGCTAGTGAGAGGTTAAATTCTACCAATTATGCTATTTGGAAAGTGAGGATGGAGTCACTAATGGTGCTCCAGGATCTTTATGAGTTTCTAATAGATGATGAAGATGAATCTCTAGGTGCACAGGAATTAGTGAGATACAAGAAGAGGTCTAGGCTTGCACTTCACTGTATTAAGATGAATGTAAGCAATGATCTTTTAAGGGAAGTATCATCATGTAAGAGTGCTAAAGAGGCTTGGGAATCTTTAAAATCTATCTATGAGTCTAGTAACACTTCGAGGGTTCTCATGCTTAGGAATCAGATTCTACAAAGCATGAAGAGGAGTGATGAGAATGCACAAGATTATGTGCTAAGAATCAAGTCTCTTAATAGGGAGTTAGCTTCCATTGGAGAGAAGATTCAAGATAGTGAGCTTGTTCAGATTGTCCTAAATGGTCTAGGGAGTGGCTTTACAAATTTGGTCCAAAGCTTTGCAATCCAAGACACTTTGCCTACTATAGAAAAGCTACACAGTGTATTAGTAGCTGAAGAGTGTAGGATGTTGCATACCAATGCAAGAATGAATGCTATTTCTCTGCAGGATGGTGATGAGAAAGCTAATTTCTCATTCAAAAGCAAGAAGAAGACCAATGGCAAGAAGAAGCACTTCAAGGAGACCAAGGAGGAGGATGAGGCTTCAAGCTCAAAGGGCAAGATCAAAGACAAGTCCAAGTACAAATGTTTTTTCTGTGGAAAGAAAGGACATTTTGCATCAGAATGTCTCAAGAAGAAGAAGGCACAAGAGAGCAAACAAAGCAACATTGCACATCAGGAGGAAGAGGAGGATGAAGAGTCATCCTTGATGGTTTCCAACAAACCACCATCATCCAAGAGCAACACCAATGATTCTTGGTGGATTGATAGTGGGGCAAGTTCCCACATGACATATCAAAAAGACATATTCTCCACCTTACTTTCTTACAATGACTTACATAGATCAATCTATACTGCAAGTAGTCAAGAATGTAAGATAAGTGGAATAGGAACAATTCCCTTGTATGTGGGATCATCCAAAAGGATGAATCTAGATAATGTTCTTTATGTTCCTAAGTTAACCAAGAATTTGCTTAGTGTTGGCCAGTTAATGGATAATGGCCTAGATGTACAATTTAAGCATGGAGTTTGTTCCATCCTTAAAAATGATGAATGTATAGCCAAAGGCTTTAAGCAAGGTAGATTGTTTAAGCTTGATGCTAATATTGCAGTGGAGAGTGTTAACTTGGCAAAGGTGGAGCTATCAAAGGTGGAACTATGGCACAAAAGGTTGGGCCACCCCAACTACAAAGCCATGGAATCTATGGCTACAAAGGAGCTTGCAGTTGGACTCCCCAAGCATTTGTCAAAGTGTGGGAAGAGATGTGAAGCATGCAGCCTCTCAAAGGCTCACAAGCTACCCTTCTCAAGATCTACATCAAGATCAAACTCTCCTCTTGAACTCATCCATTCGGATGTTCATAGTTTTTCACATGAGTCTAATGGTGGTGCCAAGTACTATGTAATCTTCATTGATGACTATTCTAGATTTTGTTGGATGTACCTCTTGTCTAGCAAATCAATGGTGTTTGATTCTTTTATAAAGTTCAAGACTTTGGTAGAAAATCAACTTAGTACCAAGATTAAGGTATTAAGGAGTGATAATGGAGGTGAATATGTCTCCAATAAGTTGATTGACTTTTGTATTTCTAATGGCATAAAGAGGGAGTTGTCATGTCCATACACCCCTCAACAAAATGGAGTGAGTGAGAGAAGAAATAGATCTCTTTGTGAGTGTGCTAAGGCCTTAAGGCTAGATGCTTCTCTATCCAAACCATTTTGGGGTGAAGCAATAACTTGTGCTAACTATTTGTGCAATAGATTGCCAAACCAAGCCATTGGAGGAATCACACCATTTGAAGCTCTATTTGGAGAGAAGCCCAATCTCAAAGATCTCAAAGTTTTTGGATCCACTTGCTATGTACACCAATCCTTGGATAAGAGAAGGAAGGATGATGCAACATCCATCAAAGGCATCTTTGTGGGATATGGTGAGAATAGCAAAGGTTATAATGTTTTCAATCCCATCACTAGCAAGGTGATAGTGAGTAGGGATGTTATTTTTTATGAAGGACATGCCTGTGATTTGGATGATAATGCTACTAATCATCTTGATGCCAAGGATCATGCTAGGATGGAGGAGGAGCTTCCAAGTGAAGAAGAACTTGAGGATCCACCTCAAGATGCAAGAACTCCAAGAACTCCAAGAAGATCTACAAGGGCAAGATCCGAGCCATTGAGACTCACCTATGATGGTCAAGGTGATCAAAGGGAAGGCTCGTCATCTTTCACATCTTACACCTTTCTTACTTCAATGTTAGATGAGACAACATGCTATGAAGATGCTTGTAAGTCTAAAAGTTGGATGGATGCTATGCAAATAGAGTATGATGTTCTTATTGAGAATTATACTTGGGATCTTGTGGATCTTCCTCAAGAGAAGAAATCTCTTGATTGCAAGTGGGTGTTTAGATTGAAGTATAATCAAGATGGATCAATAAGCAAGCATAAAGCTAGGCTTGTTGTCAAAGGTTTTTTACAAACCAAAGGCATTGACTATGATGAGACTTTTGCTCCTGTGGCTAAGCTTGTTACTATCAGATTGATCATTAGTCTTGCTACAACCTTCAATTGGGAGCTATTCCAACTTGACTTCACAAATGCATTCCTCAATGGTTATTTGGAAGAAGAGATCTACATGAGGCAACCCGAGGGCTTCATCAAGGCAAAGCATGAAGGAAAGGTGTGTTTTTTGAAGAAGAGCCTTTATGGGCTCAAGCAAGCACCTAGAGCATGGTACTCTAGGCTAAACTCTTTTCTCATTTCCATCAATTTTGTAATGAGTGCCTATGATCCATCATTGTATATAAGTTTTCATGATGACATGATCATTATTCTTGTTTTGTATGTAGATGACATTATCTTGAGTGGTAATGATCTAGATGGAATTAGAGATGTAAAAATTGCTTTAGTAAAAGAGTTTAAGATGGTAGATCTCGGCCTATTGAGCTTCATTCTTGGAATAGAGGTTATTAGAGGATGTGATTTTAGCTTCATTTGTCAATCTAAATATGCTACATCCATCCTAGATAGATTTGGAATGAAGAGTTGTAAAGGCATTGAGACACCAATGGAGCAAAATGTAAAAGCATCTATTGGTTGTGATAAAGCATCCTTTGAATACATCACATTATATAGAAGGCTTATTGGCTCCTTGATCTATTTAACTATAACTAGACCTGATCTTAGTTATACTGTTGGAAAGTTAAGCCAATTCATGCAAAGTCCTCTAGTTTCACATTGGAAGATGGCCAAAAGAGTTCTTAGATACATTTCATTCACTAAGAATTTTGGTATTTTGTATAGAGGAACTAATCTTGGCTTAAGAGCCTATAGTGACTCGGATTTTGCAGGTGACAAAGTGGATAGAAGATCAACAAGTGCCTTTGCCACCTTTCTATGTGATGAAGTAGTATCATGGCTTTCCAAAAAGCAAGATACCATCTCCCTATCTTCCACAGAATCCGAATACAAGGCCTTGACATCAACATGCAAGGAGGTCTTGTGGCTCAAAAGACTATTGGTGGAGCTTCATGTCATGGAGGAGGAGATCCCTATCATCTATTGTGACAACCAATCAGCCCAATCACTTGCAACTAATCCTACATTCCATGCTGCAAGGAGCAAACACATCGAAATTGCTCATCATTTCGCGAGGAAAAAAGTGCAAGCTAAAGAGATCAAGCTCCAACACGTGCCATCATCAAGTTGCTTGGTTGATTTGTTTACCAAACCTTTACCTAAAGATTCATTTGTCAAGCTTAGATCTTCAATTGGAGTTATTGATAAAAGCATTGTGATCTCCAAAGCTAGATTTGAGGAGGAGTGTGAAAAATTGCCTACATTGGCAAATCTAGCCATATAGAATATTGTACATTTTGTCAATATTGTTTGTTGGTTACTTGAATGGCCAAAGTGCCACTTGTACATACACACCTAAAGTAGGTTACCACGAGTCAAGAGGAGTGGTTGTGTCTATTTGGTAGTGATTCCTACTTTGTAAGATCTAGACCATGATTTATGATGAGATTTGTACCTGCCATGCACCTACCAAGCATGACTCTTGGATCTAGGCTAGGGTTTTCACATTAGGGCAAGAAAGTGGAGTCTACTTCCTTATTACATGCTGGATTTTCACCTAACTTTGCAAAGGAAGTGTGTTTTACTATGTATTTCCATTCTCCATAGTGAGAAGATAGAAACTTTTTGGAGCCTCAAGGAGAAACTCGAGTTTCCTCTCATTGTATGGTGATTACTCTATTTTTCCAATGAAATCCAGCTTTGGCACTTTGTAAACACTGTCTACAGGCCGTACTACAGCCTTATTTCCACACGTGTGGAGTTGGATTAGACTATTTGATCAATGCTTTGATTGTCTCTACTTGTTTCCTATCAAGCTGCTAAACTAGATCTTGTTTTCTGATGACTAGTTTCTGATAGATTGTTTAACAAGCATACAATCACCTTGTGGATCATTCAAAGATCCATTTATGGTCCTTAGTACTGTACTTTTCACATTCTATCTCCTCACTATGGAATGATGGATTGTATGTACAATAGAGCTCTTCTCCTCTCAAGTTAGGTGAAAATCCAGCATGTAATAAGGAAGATGATTGACTATTTTTGCCCTAATTTGTCAATCTTACCTAACCCTAGAGTTTTGCCAAGTTGGTGGCTAGGTAGATCAACCACCTCCATGATTCAAGGAATTTGGCCCTATAATTTAGGAATTATGACCAAACAAACCTAACTAACCCTATGAATGATATCTAACCTATCTAAGGTAGCTTACACACGTGGCAACATAAATTCACACTTGTGGAACCCACCTATGTACAATTTACATGGTTTTGATCAAGCTAGATTTGCCAATTTTTTGACGATTTCTCACAAATCCTACCAAAATAGGCAAGTACACACTTTGCAATGTGCAACCGTGGAAAATGAGGTGAAAAACAGGTGGTTGGAAATGAGTCTGGGATTATGAGAACTCAGTTTGCCATTCCAAACAATGACAAGGATTATCGACTTTGTGTGCCAAGGAAACATGGCTCCATCATTTATTGGAGCAAGCAAATTGCACGCTCCAAGAGGGTCTAAGTTATGGTATGTTATTTTGTGGTCATTTGATATGTATTGTGGAAGTGCACAAACTAGTTTTTTTAGTGAATGTCTATGAACTGAATAGGGTTGTGTTTTATTACTTGCATTTAATTTGCCAAAAACAAATAATCTTAAATCCTACCTTTCTAAATTCAAAGGCCAATATAGATAACAAATGTTTTCTAGTATTGAGTGTGACATAGATTTGGCACGGGAGAGAAAGGAACGACTTGACATCACCAATAGTGGCAAAAGACTGGTTTGGAGATGATGGTCGATGTTTTGCAAAATTGAATAGTTAAATGATGGTTTCAAATTTTATTTTGTGTTTTGTTGAAAATTGGATTGTGTTTAATATTGGTTTGTGGGTGTCATGTTTAAGTTTGGATGCCAACAGGTATGTGAAACAAGCTCTCGATCAACTACCACGAAAGCAACCAAAAAATCCATTAAAGAAGAACTTTCAAAATTCCATATATATAACACCTTGGATGGATTTGTGATCTTACAAGAGGATCGAAGGGATTTGAAGACCTCATAGGTGCCTAGGTGAGTGACCAATCATTGATCGTTGCTAAACAAAAGCCAAAACTGTAAAAATCTAAAAGAACAAAACTCCTAAAAATCCAAACACTCACAAGAACTAGCCAAAAAGCCTCATCCCATCTCATGACCCAATCTTAATGTATTTACGATTCATGAGAAGAGTTTCTATTCCCCAACCCTCAAAATCTAAGATATTAGATGGATGTTGTATTCTTAAAGTTGCCGATCAAGCCCAACTTACCTCATGTGACAATTCCTATCATGACAAGAATAGGTAATGCATTTGTTATGCAAAATGGGAATAGAGGCCCTGCCAAAAATAGAGTTGTTCAAGTTCAATGGGCAAGTCAACCCTAACTAATATCTCCATATGTATATCAAAGCCCCTAAAATGTGTGGGTTTGATGAGGAGCATGGAAAGAGAAAATTGGACTTGTGTCTCACAAATGCAGCAAGTGACTAGTGTTTCAATATTGACCCACACGAGAAACATGTTGAATAATTTGTTGCGAAGCGCATTCACTATGTGCTTCAAAATCTTTAGATTTGTGGAAGATCCTTTCCTATACTTTGGTCGCACAAAGTAGTCATGAAGTATTCGAGATTATATCAAGAGGGTTCAAAAGTTCAAAGGACCACCCTGATTTCGCTAGTGTGCTTGACATGAACATAGTTTTGTAATTTGTGGCTAGATCACCTAAACATATTACATGTCACATGAAACATAGAGGGAAATAAAAAAACTTTAGGTGAAACGTGTGCTGAGCAATACGAGAAGCCACCAAAAGCTCAACAAGTGATTCTGACAACTCATTTGACCGATCCAGGGCATCGTCGTGATTAACAAGAGGGAAAGATGAAAAAATTTCCTCCACAACCACCAAATCTACCCAAGCTTACATCTTTACTAAGCCATTGGAGAAAATGAAGATCCAATACAATGAGCAAATGCAGTTGTCCACTTGCAAGCTAGTCGAAATGGTAAATCAAAAGCTCAAGGTTGCAGAACAGGTGCAAAGGGCACCACAAGAGTGTGTTTATAAGTAGGGAACTCTTTATTTCCATTCCCCAGTTCATTGCTAGAACTAAGAGTCGTACCTTCACGACAAAGCATTTCTAGACCACCATTTCTATAGCAACTCCAAGGTTAGACATGGCTGATAAGAGGTGCTAGTGTAGTCAACTCAAAACCAAAGGAAATGCCACCTTTAACTTAAATGATAAAGGCTCATATTGAAACCATGCAAGATGAGCATGCTTGTAACTCAAAACTGTTATGAAAGGGATGAACACAGGTGCTTGCAGCTGAAAAATCATGGAAATAATACTTTAACGCCACACGAACCTTTTGATATTATAGGATCTCAAAAAAGATATCAAGGAATCAAAAGTGCCTTTATGTGATGAATGAGCATGAAACAAACAAATCTTGCAAGTACCAGCAATATTTAAACTTCCTATCCTGCTTCTTGTGGAAGCTTGTCTTCAAACTCTGAATCAGGTCTTTGTGACTGCTCGTCAGGATGAACAGGTACAGGCACATCTGATGAAAATTCTCGGTTCAATTCCCGCTTGACATCTTCCTCCAGAGCTTCTAGATCACTGACTTTCTCAGATGGATCAGGATGTACGGCTGAAGGTATTGAACCAAGGCTTACTGCACCACCATGACCAGAAGTTTGAAAATCTGCATTCATTTTGTCACTCTCTGTTGTACCAAGGCTTACATGTAACCCATGAAAAATATCTGATGCACCATCTAAGTGGCTGGTCTCAACTTCACTGATTGATTTTACAGCAAATTCACCATGATCATTATGTTTTGAAAGGGTAATGTGAGTCCCTTCTCCAAATAGAGTGGGCTTAGACTTACGTCCTGATAAAACTTCACCTTTGTGAGGTGCAGAACCTTCTACACTCTTGTGAAGAGCCACATACTTTACTACAAGGTGCTTATAATCGTTCAGCAATGACTCTACATCTGCTACTGTCAGATCTCCTGCACGTGCATAGAGGTAGGGAAACTTTCTTGCAAGCTGCCTACTAAAGCCAGGTGCCAATGCAGGAGATGTTCCAGCTTCAACTTTTGCTACAGAAACCATCTTCTCTAAATGCAGCAGAAAATTTGCATGATCACTTTCGGAATTGACATGAACTACTTTCGAATGTGAGGAAGGCTGGTCTGTCTGATGCAGGGAAGTGTTTTCAAGCTTCATAAGGAGTGGATGCTGGGCACCATCACTGTGAGATGATTTATGACTCGTATCAGCAGAAGATGGGCTTTTTCCAGTGATATCTGATTTTCCAACTGCAGATAAGCCAGCTTCACCATCTATAACAGCTTGTGCAGATTTCATTTTCTCTTCAAACTCTCTTTCATCCATTGACAAAGACTTTGCATCCAGGTTCTCAATAAAAGATGCAGCTGAAACCAGATTTGTATAGAAGTAAGCTGCTTCTGATACTAACCGAGACTGATGCCTAAATCTTTGAATGTATAGAAGATTAGACTGTAATTGTGGAGGGTTTGCCTGCAAGTCAGGTAGTAGTACTGTAAGACTTGAGGAAAAGTACATGATGTGTGAAACATTAGAATGTACTAGAAGTAACTATTCAATTTTCTTGAAACATCTGACTAAAACTTCAACACATAATGTAACAGATGCTTCAAATACGATAGCTACATACCTTAATGATAACATAAATGAGGACTGGAAGAAAATCATCAGCACCTGGAGGATTATCATTCTTTGCCATCATCGCATTGAGCAAAAGGTTGTTGATCACACGACAGCAATCTAAAATACAGACGAGCTTATCGCGGGGTGCCTTGTAAGTGTTTATTTTCTGTAGCTCTTTCTGTGCAAGCTGCAAGAAGAGTTTATTTCAAGCAACAACGCTAATGAGACATCTAAACATTCAAAAGGAAAATGCAATCTCGTCAGAATGTCCATTGCAGATAGGATATGACTGTTTGCAATCGGAACTGAGATAGAGGTCCATATTTCAGATCAACTTCATGGACAATTTCAGAAAAAAGAAAATGAAGCATAAACAAGAGAATTTCTCATGTTGACGAAGCTTTAGTATAATTGATGAGCTCAATCACTGCATACTCTAGATAAGACCTATTCTCAAATCAATTTATACCAAGGACAAAAAGCGGTACACATACAGAGGAATGCCAATGAACATTGATCACCACTTACAAGCCAAGAGCTCTCATTTTGAAAGTTGGGGGCGATATCAAGGTGCTCTGGATGCAAGAACTGCCGCAGCAAGCTCATTTTTGTATAGAGCTTTTGATCTCGCTCAGCATCTTCGGGTAAAGGAGCAAATGCTCTTGGGAAAAGCTTTGTCATCAAATACTTTTCGAGACCCTATGACCAAAAGAGAAGAATTTTTCAAGTCAAGGACAAACTGTAAACAAAATTGCAGAAGCTAATTCTTTGTACAAAGAAAATGAGTAAAACAAAGAGACAATCCATGGAAAATAATCCATCCAGACACAACCTTTGAAAAGAAATTATTATTTTCAGTAGGTCGTTATGTTTACAAAAGTAAAGGCTGATTTGTGTTCTCAAGAAAGAGACATTTTTGGGTAAAACTACAACTCAATAAATCGAAATATATCAATTTCATTGTAGGATAATAACCAAACATAAAGCATATTTTCACCACAAAGACTTGGAACATGAAGTACATACTCATTAGCAAGCAAGAGTAGATAAGGGTTAGGTGCATAAAAACATGTCTATTTCAGCTTTGAAGCGCTTATATGGAATCCAAAGATCAACATGCTGGGTTTTGACCATTTCTCTCAAGGCAAACTGCCCACTCAGAAAGCTAGGACAACAGAATCACAGACTGATGGGAACTTATCACAGGATAAATTGTTAGAGTTGATGTTCACATTAGTACCCCTAATGTCATCATCTAGGTTAATTAGGATTATTGGGCCATGCCTGCGTGCTAATTCTAGGGGCCCTTACCTATATTTAGTAAAAGTCTAGTTAGACTATAGTTAAAAAAGTTCAAGATTCTAGTGCTTGATTTGGAGCACAAGTTTTGCTATAGATAGGTGTTGGTGCTTTTACCATATATATAGAGACATTAGATAGGCAATTGCTTTTCGGCTGCTTTTGCTTTTGCTTTTCAGCATAGACCAAAGTCTATAAGTATGTAGCGCACCCTACCTTATTTGTAATGGAACATAATTGGAGGTTCCATCA
The DNA here is from genome assembly GCA_029204225.1 of Diphasiastrum complanatum. Taxonomy (NCBI): domain Eukaryota; kingdom Viridiplantae; phylum Streptophyta; class Lycopodiopsida; order Lycopodiales; family Lycopodiaceae; genus Diphasiastrum; species Diphasiastrum complanatum. The sequence continues at coordinate 6,931,204 of CM055109.1, read as the reverse complement.
CTTGTGTTCTCTCTCGTATGTTTGGCTATTGTTTCATCACAATAGGAATCTTGTCTTGGGTTACTTGTATGAGCAAGTCGGTTTACTAACATGGTATTAGAGCGTGGTTCAAGAACCGAGAGAACAAGGAGGTACACCAACGAACGGAATCAATTCATAAGGGATTGATTTGGCCATCATTTTCAAAGAAAAGCAAGTGCAGGTCGTGTCTCTAGCCAGCTCACAATTTTTGATCTTCATCTACAAGGGTGGCAGCTTTGTGGAAGGAGATTAGGTGCTATAAGGAAGAGCTGAGCTGCAAGGAGGAGATTATGAAAGCTGCCTCAGATTTCAGGTTGCTGTAGGACAGCAAATCCTTGAGACAATGTTTTTATGATCAGGTCGTTAGTGGAAATTGGATCTTTGCTTTAAATTGTTGAGGAGAACAAGGCAAAAAGATTTGATGGAGAAGAGACAACCGTGTTAGCTGATTCATTGGAAGAGAACGAAATGTTAAAGGAGAACCAAGCTATCTTTGCTGACCATTGGAAAGGTCGTTGACTGAAGGTGGAGTTCGCTGCTGGAAATTGCAGCAAGGACATTGTTGTTGTCCGTTGGATTATCGCTACTGGAAATCGTTCTTGTTGCCCGAGATTGCACTTGTTACTGAGATTGTTGCTAGTTGCTTGTTGCTAGTTGCAAAGCCACTACCGGATGCTGCCAGATCGTTACTGCTTCTACTATTGAAGATTGCTACAAGACTGGTCGCTAGGTGGAGCTGCAGACGTCTGACCTGAATTTATAGATTGATTGCTTTTTACACATCTTGTTGGATCGCTGTTTACAGACTGTTGGATTGCTGAAAAACAGGTGGATTGGAAATAGCTACAGATCAGTCTATTGATGGTTACAGATTGCTACTGCAGACCATTGTATCGGAGTATACTTGTTGCAGGTCGCTACAGAATTCCTAATCAGCCGTTCTTGTAATCTCCCGATCAACTAATTGTGCCCTCTTCTCTATATACATGAAGATCGATTGTTTTACAAGTGGATCGTTGCAGGTTATTCACTGAATCTGCAAGGCATAATTGATCGCTGATTAGTATTGTGCTAGATCGCTGAAAGTCAAGGAGATAGATTTGCAGGAGAACATTTACAGATCATTGAGCAAGGCAAAGTGAGAGTCAACTCACAGGTAAAGGAAAACTACATGAAACAAGAAGTCGACAAGGGAGATGGTAGGGGAAGACAATCAGTGATCATGGTGTCGCTGAAGCTGCAAAAAGTGTCATACTGAAGGAAGGTCAACTTCAGAAGTTCTAAGATTGGACAAGGTTTTGTCGAGGTTTGAATCGACAAAGGTGCAACCTCTAAAAGGGAGTTGCATGAGAAGTATAGACTATGAGTCTATATAAGTAAATCGATATTCAAGAGGATGTTTCATTGATTCACAGTTTCTTATCATGGTGGCAAATGATAGGTTCATTGTTACAAGTGACAGGAGTGGCAAGTTGTGTGGTCATCATTCTACGTTACATCAGTTTGGTTTCTATTCAAGTGGTTATGTTGTAGAAACTTTCTTGTCTATCTGAACTAGTGTCACTTGAGATTTATGAGTAATCAAAGTGATTGTTTGTTGTAGTTGTCAAGTGATTCCTGGATACCATCTAAGTCATAGTTGTTTGTTCATGTGGTGGTACCTACTACCAAGTGAGATGAATTCTACTAGGAAGATCTGTTTTGAGTTGGAAAAAAGTTGTTTCTTCAAGTTCTTGAATCTATCCAAGTTCATGCTCTATCATGAGGTAGATTCTGTTATAAGATTTGGAAGCCAAGGTTGTTGATTAGCCGTTGAAAATCAACAGTACAGGTTGCTGTTTAGCCTCAAGAACCATTCATGTTGATTGGAATCGAACTCCTGACCTCATATAGAGGAAAGGAAATGTTCACCAGCAGACCGCGTATTGGAGGACCTTGGAATACTACCCTTTTGTTGAACTGCCACCATCTTGAACAAAACTTGCACCGTCCAAGCTCCATTGTTAGGATCGGGTCATGGATCTAACATGTCCTGGCGAGAGCAGTAGCTCTAGAGGTCATAGGAGACATTAATTAGGCAATTGCTTTTAGACTGCTTTTGCTTTTCGGCATAGACCAAAGTTTATAAGTATGTAGTGCGCCCGACCTCATTTGCAATGGGACATAGTTAGAGTTTCCATCACTTGTGTTCTCTCTCATGTGTTTGGCTAGTGTGTCATCACAAAAGGAATCTTGTCGTGGTAGCTTGTATGAGAAAGTCGGTTTTCTAACATGGTATCAAAGCATGGTTCAAGATTCGAGAGAACAAGGAGGTACTCAACGAATGGAGTCGATCCTAACATGCAGGTTGATCCAACCATCTTCAAGGAGAGGAGGTGGTGTCCCTAGCCAGCTCTCAATTTCGATCTTCATTCACAACGGTGGCAGCATTGTGAGAAGATCCGGTGCACAACGAGAAGGGCTGTGCTACATGAGAAGGAGATCAAGAAGTCTGCCTCAGTTATATATATCACCAATTCGTTTTTTTAACAATAACATGTTAATTTGTTTAAGCGGAAAGAGGTTGGTTTGTTTAAGTGGAGAGACTGATGTGCCTCCATTTCCATGTATTTCTTCTATTGAATCAATGGAAAAAAAATTGACTTATGATATAAGATGTTTTATTTTGTTTGAAAGTCCAGTATTCATTGTAGCATCGTTACGGTCTTACGGATCATGGTAATGTTGTGTCCTTTGAATTTTCTAATTCAAGGTTGTAATCACTGAACAATAAATAATGAGATGATGTTTCCTTGTAGAACTACCTCATTAACTACCACCTGCAAGGGCGGTAGACCATCGAATAATAAACGTATTGTCAGAGAGCCAACCTATCTTTCGTCGATGTTGTCGATTTAGCCAAAAAGAGGAGGATGAGGTGGCAAGCACCCAAGGAATGGTATACAAGAATTCATGAACATTTTGAGCAACTGAGCTTTCAAAGAAGCAAGTCGAAGAATGTACTATATGCGTTAGTTGAAAAAGACCAAATAGTTATTGTGGTACTTTATGTTGATGATCTTATTATTATAGGTATAGATGAGCAGTTGATAAATGAAATCCAGAAGGATCTCTCTTTAGAGTTAGACATGAAGAATCTTGGAGCACTACAATTCTTCCTACGAGTCGAAGTTTGGAGATCTATACATTCTGTCAAAATTCAAAATGTCTGAGTGCAAACCAATTGCAGCACTATATGTGCTGCAATTGGTTTGCACTCAGACATACATTCAGGGCACAATCAGGTTTGGCATTTACTATGGAACAAATTACAATGATATGAAGTTACAGGGGTATGTAGATGTTGATTGGGCTGGAGATGCTGAAGATAGAAGATCAACAACAGGGTTTACTTTAAAGCTTAGAATGGGTGCTATCACATGGAGTTCTATGGCATAGTCTTCTACAGAGGCTAGGTAATTGTTTAATCTATTTTTTAAACATCAAACTAAGTTAAGTTTAGTTTAACAAGAAGTTAAGTTGGGTACATACTAGAATAGATTTAGAGCATCTTTCCTACATTAGTGCACGAGGGCTCTAATTTTGCACATGTAGGATATTCTGGCTTCATTGTAAACATGGTGCTTATGTAGGTCAAAGGCACCACTTTTATTGGAGATTTGTTTTCTTCATTGTGTTTAACCCTTGTTGTATCTTTGGTGAATGCTAGCCTAGTAGAATCTAGTTATTCCATAGAATGTGATCGTTGTTTTCTCACAAATGTTCTCACCCAACATTGCACCCTTAGATAATGCAAAAAATCTATTATATGCTCCCATGATATGACGCACACTTGAGAACTACTTTTCAGCCCTATCTACCTCTTGGTACCTGAAAGACATTAATAAGGCTTTCTTTCTTTCTCTTTCTCATTGGATTAAGAATTGATGAGCTAGAGTCGATTGTATCTCAGAGGGCAGTTAAGGTTGCAATCTGGGAGACATTCTTGTTGCCATTCTACTTTACACATATGATGTGGTTTTATTATTGCATACAAATGAGGGGTTATGATCATTAGCACATCGGAATTATTCATGCATAGGCATATATTTAATTCAGACAGTTAGCGTTTGGAGGAAGTCCCTTCTTACACTTAGTTGGGTGCTCTTTTCACTAGTCACAGATTTAGATTAAGACAGTCATCCATGAGCAAATTGGGAAAGGTAAGATTCCCGATTGTGCTTCAGGCGACACATTCATCAAACATCTGTGATGCTTTGACTTCGTACCATGACATCTCCTCATTCAGAGACGAAGGGACCTCCAGTTCTCACTTCACAAGTCCTGCATAACCTAGTAGGCTTCAAGTACTGCTACGGAGCCCACAAACAACCTAATGAGGCGAACCATGGTCTGTACTACATATGAATCTTAAAAGTTGCATTTATAGGTTGAATATCATTGCATGATAATAGAAAAAAATCATAAGCAAACAAGAGGCAATGCTTCAATGCAAGTCAGCTAATGTCACAGTTATTGGGGCCCGAAGATCTGCCCACACTCCTCCACTTCCTGCTTATTGTCCAGTTTTTTATGTGCTTTAACTTGAGTTGAATTTATGAACGCACATGAACGACTAAAATGATTCTAGACGTATTGATTATAATTAATAGCAATACCTCCCCTGCACTCTCGAGTTCTTCTTTTGTTGCACCTGACCACAAAGGATGAGCTCTGAAAGCCCCTTCCATGGCGCTGTAGAATTCCTGAACGCTTTGACTGTCTTTTTCTGGATCTGGAGGTCTGGCTAAGAAGCTAATTATGAAACTGCAAAAGTAAAAGCGAAACCTCAGCAAACAGAAACTGAAACAGCAAAATTAGGGTTAAGAAAAGTGAATCGCATTACGCCTCTGTCTTCATAATGCAATCTTTATCCAGCTACCGCTTTAAGGCTTTCAGAATAAGATGATGTGCTTTGGGCAATTTAAAATACAGGTCTTGCTAATTACCTTCCAGATGATGCAACAAAAAATGCTCATTTTATAATAATCATTGTTAATAGGGGTCAAAGATTCATATAATATACGAAATTCTGAAAGATAGATAACTGTTCAGTGCCCGATAATACGCTACAGACATCGTCACTCGATTGGTCTAGACATGAAAAGCACTTAATATGATTTTGCACACCGAGAAATAAAGGCAATTCCCTGCTTCTCAAAATTGAATGTGTGAGAGTGATTTCCAAATCCTTCATTTGTGCTTCTGTTTCATAGTTTTGATTGCTCTTTTTTACAAAAGTGCCCTATACACAAGTATGTTGTTCCTAAAGAACGAGCTGCATGCAGCGACAATCTGAGCAAAATCAGAGATTTTAGCGAAACACAAAACAGATTCAATGATCGGCCTGTCTCACCTTTTGATAGATCTGGCAAGGTCAGCAGCAGCAGGCTGCCGCATACGGTCCAAAAAGTCGTGGAAGGTAAGCGGAGCTGTGGCAGCACTGAACATGTCTATATTTTCCATGACGCGTCTCTTGTGACAACACCACCACCTACCTTCTTACTACCAGAATAATAACCTCAGCTTGTAATAGCTAGGATCCATTATGCATGCCCTAACCAAGCTACAAAAGCTTTAAACAGAATCAATCATGTACGAAACTGCCACACTTAAATATTTCTTCAACTGTCGCCTGATCCGATAACTTATGGTGCCGATGCCAGCAATCCAAAAAGGCTAGAGACCTAAAATACTGTAATTTTGCTTCAAACGCTGATCTGTTCAAGGACTTTTCCGGCATACAAGGCCGTCGCCATAGCTATCAAACACCACCACATAAGTAATAAGAAACACACCGATGCTTGCATCATTCTTGTGCTCATAAACCGAAGAAATTTCTCTGGTTTGTCAGAAATCGAGCGATTTTCTTTCTTTTGTCAGATAAGTTTGAACGCTTTGTGAACCCATTTGTGCTCATAAAAACTGAAGCATTTCATCAAAAGACATGCAGCTATAGATCATAGATCTGGACACACTAAAACCAAGCTTTCTTATTAACAAAAACGATGTGGTATTATACACAAAGGCCTTGCAATATCATATTGTCTTATTTTAACGTCTTGGCAAAGATTAAAACAATGTAAAAAAATAACTTGGTTAATTTTTTATGGTTGTTCTTAACTTTTATAGGCAAATGTTTTATGAGTTGTGATCATGTTTTTTTCTTTTGTTCATCCAACATTTTATAGAACTATGGCAAGGCCTTCATGATAGAATACCATAATAATAGCTCGAATGAACACATACAAGAAGATGAGTTTGGACTTGTTGATGTGAAATTGCTAAATTTCAAGTTGTGATTGAGTTCACATGAAGAGATTTGACATGATAAGTTCTCTTGATGATTAGTATTTCGTTGTAGTAGACAAACAATTAATCAAACAAAGTTGTCCTAGAAAAGACTCTTGCTCGCCTTGCTCCTGAATAAGAAGATGAGCATGTGGGTGATCGATTCTCTACTTTTTTTTGCATGCAATAGCGTCAATATGTTGCTATGTAAGTTAAGTAACACGAGAGCATGATAAGATAAATAGGATATAATGCACCTAATTCGAATATTGTTGTATATTTTGGATCTGAAATATATCTATTTTATAATAATAAATTTTATATCAGTTTATTTCTAACATTTGAAGTTGCACAAAGCAACAATTTGCTTACAGATTTGTGGTATTAGGCTTTGAGGTTCAAAACAATGCATTTATTAGACAACATAATCCATGATTGATTATATATATGTTTGTATATTATTTTTCCAACATGGTTATAGTTGATTTTATTTGAAGAGATGTAAGAAATTAGAAAATTGCATCATGATATTGTCCATTACCAATGTTTTATAACATGAAAACGTTAATTGATGTTGATTTGATAGAAACAGAAGTTATTACATGAGGTAGAGACAGACAACAAGTTAGTTGCTTAAAGCAACAAGTTGTCTAAAGATTAGATACATACATTTGAAATTGCTAAGTACCAGCTTGTCATTGAATTAACATGAAAAGATCTGACATGATAAGATTTGTTGATGATTATTATGTCGTCGTATTAGACAACATAATCACAATCACTATTTCCAATATTTGATTACTATTTACGGTATATTCGATTAGTAATCATAGCATATTCGATGTGTATTGTCAAAATTAACAATCATTATTCAAGAGTACACAATCAATATTCACGATTCATATTCACAATATTCATGATCAGTATTCACAATATTCACGAGCAGTATCTAAAAATACTTGTTTCTCAGTATTCGCAAAACTTAATTCTTTTACATGTTAGAATATTCCTCTTGGTTGCTACAATCATTATAGAGAAACACTTTATAATAGGAAAGAATCCAAATTACTAGATTCCTGTATGGAACACCTTCCATCTGCTTTACTTTACAAGATCCAAATCTAATTGCAAAACAGAGATGGTTCCATAAATGAATTATCAGTCTTGCCACTTTTCCCTTAGAATCATCAAATTCTCGAAATTCTAATTCACACAGGAAAAAAGGAATCCAAATTCCCAGAGGCAGTCTTCTTAAATAATTCCCAATTGTTATTCTCACTTGCAATTAGTTAAACTTCAGGAATTGAATGTAAATAAAATAATTGGATCACTAAGGCCACCAATTATCTACATCTCAGACTTCCACTCTTTGCCCCCTTCCAAAAAATGGTTCAGGTTAACCAAACCCCAAATTTGTACTAGGAAAAAACTCAATTTAGTATCAGTAACTTTTAACTACTAATTAACCTGACAGTTTAGATTGTTCAATCATTAAGTGCAGACTTAATTCTTGGCAAATCCCTTTATGGATCAGTATAAAAACTATTCCAACTATATTTACATTTTTCTTGGTCTTTATTGATCCTAAAACAAGAAATGATCCCTAATTGACAGATTCACAAAAGGATACAGTGACCTTATAGAACCGATCGCTTTCAACTCAGTAAGATCATTCACTTTACAAGTTATTCATGTTTGATCAATAACCAATGAATTTGAACAAATCAAAAACATCCATGGTTTCTTCAAATTTTACGTAAACTGGGATTTTCAAATTCCATTCAATATGGACCTAAACTGTGAAAATCGATCAAACATCGACTTGACAGTTTTTCAATTACTATCACATATTGGAAGGATTCTGAAACATCCAGCATGCATCCAACATGACATACAATGATTTCAATGTAAAAGTCAATTTTTACGTAAATTGCCAAGAAACTAGGAAATTAGCTCTAGGATTTTCAAAATCTGTTCCAAAAGGGACCAACTGTGAAAATCGATTAAGAAGATCGATTTATCAAATTCATAGGCACTGTCTCATATCGACTCCCGACATGCACTGACTTTTTCGAAAAAACAAAAAAATTCCCGTAATTAGCCTAGCCACTAGGAAATCTGCTTTTTGATCTAAAATTGCCAAAAATAGCTTCATGCAAGAAATATTCTGATCAATCTACTGATTACACATGCAACATGCATCCTAGCATGCATACAGGTCTATTCATACATTTTCATCAACAGAAAATCACTACACTGAGTTACAAGCATGCATGCATCAGAACATTTCAAAAAATTTGCAAATTTTAGTTCAAAAATTGCCAAATTTCCGACAGCCATAACTTTCTCTACAAAACACCAAATTGGTCGATGTAAAGCACAGTACGGAGGGAGATTGGGTCTACAAGGCACTTGCTACATCACCCTGCCACGTAGGCTTCACACGTGTGAGATGGAAAAAATGATAGAAAATCAGATAGGAGGGCGCACTTTTTGCAGGTGGCATCATAAAAAATTCAACTCCAGCCCAATAAGCATCCCATCAGAGGTTACAAGCACTCTACTAAGGCTCATTATAGAGGCATAAAAGCTTCTAACAGGTGCAAAAAGCAATCATAAGCTCAGATCATGCAAAAAATGCATTTTTGGCCTCCTTCAACAAGCAAAACTTCAACATGATGGTGGCTAATGCTCACCTATCCAAATTGGATGTTTGATGGCTCAAAACAGATGCAATCCAGATATCTTTAATCTTGTAATGAGAGCCAACAGGTTCAAACCCCCATTTGGTAGGTATTCATGCCCAAAGATCACCAAAAATACACTATTTTTTAATGTTTTGAGCCTCCTAATGGTGTCCAATCCTAACCAAACTTCATGAAAGCCTTAAAACAGCTTCATTACACCTTTGAAAACGTGCATGCAAAACATTGGCTGTGAATATTGAGATCTACCACAAAATTAGTCCAGAAAACATCAAAAAACCATGATTTTTGACCAAAATTTGTGGGATAAATCCACAAATAAGTGCAATCAGATCCAAATCCCTGTAAATCCATTACATGCAAGCACTAAAAGTTTTGATTTCAGTCAAAAAAGGATTCTATAGCCCATTTTAGTCCAAAAACAATTTTTGGTCCAAAATCATTATCTAATCATCCTTTTGACTATTCAAACATCATGCAATCATTAGATCCAATCATTAATGACTGTACAATCTGGAAAATGTACTATATCAGTACCTATGATCAATGCCAAGCAAAAAACTTCAATTCTAGGTGAAAATTTCACTAAAACCATCAAAAATCCTTTGATTTCCACCAAAATCTATGGAATTAATCCATAATTATGATCTTTAGGTTGAAAGTACACCAAATTCAGAGAAGCCACCTACTTGGAGATCAATTCCACCACCTGGAAGTAACATGCAAGGAGAAATCCACAAAAACTGAGAAAATACAAGAAGTAGCTCCACCTTCCGATTGATGCAAATCCATAGCTCTGATACCACTATAAGAATCGCCTTACGAAGACCTGACTAGATTTTGTTTCAAAGCAACCAAAAGGACACATGTGGAGCAAAACCACCCATCCAAACCTAGATCCCTCCTGGAGTTTCCTCTTGGACCTAGCCCCCAAGCCATGGTGAATGAATGCAAGAGAGGAGAGGAATCCTGGCTAAAGAAACTGAATTTCCAATAGGGAGATGGGCGAGTTTCCATGGTAAGTATTCTCTCTCCAAAGGATCACCATGCAACCTATATTAGCTATTAACCTCCTATTCTTGCATTATAGCAATCAGACACCATGCAAGTGCTCCTATGTCCAATTATAGGTCTGGGCCCTCATATGATTATTAATTACTTTTCAGGCCAAGCCCGGAATGACGAGGCATAACCAATAACCATATACACCTGGAGTGACCGGCTATCCATGTCAGGAATTATTTCGATTCCCTTATACAGGACATGGACGTAACACATAGCATCCTAACATTGTTCATGGAAGGATTACCCAAGGAAATTAGGTAGTTGATGAAATGATGAGACAAGTATATCTCATTCCAAGCCACATGTGTTGATGCCATCGAAAGGGTATACAATAGTGAGAGCACGAGATCTGACTCATATAACTCCTCTGTTGAGAGAAAACACCAAAAGGAACGACGTGCTAAATGTAAGAATAATCTTCATGATGATGCTTCAACCTCTACGGCCAACAACACCGAGACAATCATATCAGCCATAGAGAACTTGCATACACAAAGTAATGAGCATTTTAGAAAGCTTACTATTGACCATACCACAATCATCGACCAAAAGTTCAAAGGCTGTAATCAAGATCTATTGGAAGAAAGAAAGGATGCTTGATAGAGAAAAGACAACATTCCATAGATGCACTATTGGGCTCTACGGAATAATCCTTCTCTCAATGTATGACTGCACTTATCAAATTCAAAAAAAACTATCGCCACTATTTCCATATTTGAATTCTAAGTGATTCTAATTTTAAAATCATCAGAATCTGTTAGATTGATTTCATAAACAAACATACCATAATAAGCATTTGAGAGTTCAAACAATAGAATAGAGAAACAATCCATCATTTTGACATAGTAAGGGTAAGTTGTTAGCTTCAAAATAAGTGAAATTAAGTTTTGTTAACATTCGATAGTTTGAACACCTTGGATACCCTTTTTCATCGTCGGAACCCAATTGTTAGCTATTCTCGTGTATTTTTGCAGACTGTGTAAAAATGTGAGTAAAACTACAAAACTGGATAGATGAATGGATGTGAATCATAGATTGATTATTCATAGAAATCAAACAAGAACTGCGTAACCTTTGCACAGATGGCCGCATTGTGGTTCTCATTGCCACTGGCCCTGCTTCCATGGATATTCCGATCTCGAAATATGTCTCCCTCATCCAACAAGCCATCTCCACCTTCACCATAGATTATTTCATGATCGCCCATGAAGGACATGACTATGATGTCCCTATTGAGCCCGAGTTAGTGGCCAAGGCCTTCAGCATCCCACATACTACCTTCCTGCCAAAAATCTATGCCCTTGCCAAATACGTCATATTTACCTTCTTCTTGCCTTATCGCGCCAATACTAAAACCAAGACAAACGATGGCTATCTGATCTCGCATATCAACCCAAATCTCAGGAAAGCTATTGACAATTTAAGATAGCTATTTGATCACAGATCATAATTTGAGCTTAAGCCATATCGTGTTGTCACTTTTTTGAAATTGGACCACCATTGAGGAAGAATGTAAATCCGGCTATAGATCTACAAGTGTCTACACCTCCTACCCAACTTGCATCCAAATAACCATTGAGTATGTTGAGTTTGTCATTGTCAACTGCTCCATAACAGATGCATTTGTCCATAGCAGCTCAAATGTATCTCATATATCTTATAAGAGAATGTATAATATCAAGATTAGCCATATACTAACTTAAGGAACTGACTACAAAACCTATGTCTAGTCTGGTACATATCATCGCGTACATAAGAGAACCTATTACCGAATGATATGGGTACTTATGCATATGCTCCTCTTCTCTTGTCTAAGGACACGAATCCTTTAATAGTTTGAGTTCTGAGTCCATTGGTGAGTGAGCTAACTTGCAATTCATCAAATTATATCGGATTAACATATTGTAAATGTACCTCTATTGAGTGATGTGAATCAGCCTTTGATCTTTATCTATTTGGATTTGAATATTGAGATAGTAATGTGATTCGCCCAGATTTGCCATGTCGAATTATGAGGATATCATTCGTTTCACATCTTTTATTAGTTCGACATTGTCACTGAATAGTAGTGTGTCGTCCACGTACAATGTAATGATAATAAAAAAGGTCGAGATCAAGAATTGATGAATCTTGTTGGATCTAGATCATATGTTTGAGAGGGAGTATTTTCAGAGGTTCAGGTCTAAAGATATTCATATCTTTGATGTTCAAGAAAAAAATCAAGAGGTTGGTCTCAAAGGGCTTCAACAAGACAAAAGGGAAGTTGGCAATTTGGAGCTAGACAAGAACTTCAAAGGAGACTCAAATGGCAAATATGTTAGGGATCTATTTTTACAAGTGTTTGAAGACTCAAGTAAGGTCAAAGGAACAACAAGGAAGTGTTGTTCAAGTTTACTTTACTTTTTCTATCTCATGTTTGAGCAATTTCATGTGGATGTGTGCAAACTGTCAAGATATGGTGAAACTAGCTACATTGTTTTACATCATTTTGATGTTGGAGTTATACTAGCATTCTTGGCTGGTTTTGTTGATGGAAATGAAGCTATTGGAGGTTCATTATATCACTCATTCATGCCTAAGTTCTCAATGTGGTGCCAATGCTTGGAGATTGTCAATTTTTGGTGAATCTATGGTCATTTTCTTGTGTCAAGTGGATCTTCTTGAAGGATTAGTGCTACCAACTAGTTATATGGAGTCATATGGAGCTGGATTAGCATCATTCTATTACTCATGGATTTCGAAGGTTTGATGGTTTCTTGTGGCAAGATGGAGGTGGAGGCTCATTCATGGAGTTTTATGGTGGAGACATATCATGAAAGGACAAAGATGGAGGAAAGCGAGCATTTGTTGATTGCTCACATTTATTGTTTATTTTGCTATTATTTTCCAGAGAGTTGAGAGTTGGAAGCATGGTGAAATCATTTCATTTACATTCTATTTGGTTCTTCATGTTCTAGTTACATCTTGATGTGTAAAATTGATGTAAGAAATAGCAAAGCATCCAATTTGGGCACTATTCTCCATATCAATTATGGAAGATACCTTAAAACCTTAGAAAGGGGGTCTCTACTTAGGGTGGAGATCATTCTAAAGTTGGATCAAAGTAGTATGGTCAATACTATGCTAAAACTAGGTGAAGAGGGAGTGTGAGAAATATCAACTAGTTTATTCATGTTTAGTTCATTTGGCAATTTAGGACAATATGCATCTTAAACTTAGAGATAACCTTTATGAAGTTATTTTAGTCTAAGTTTATTTGAATTACCACTTTTGGAAAGTGTGGAAAAAGTAGGTAGGTCGAGTTTGGGAAGATTCAAATTTGAATGTTTGGTACATTGAATCTAGTCTATATTTGTGTAGGGTTTGGAATAGATCTAGAAGTTTCCTATTGTTGATAAGCTTGGAAAGGACATCCAAATAGGGCATAGACCTGTTATAAATAGTGTACAAGCAAAGAGACACATTCTCTTTCTCTCATCTCATTCATGCTTGTACATGAGTTCTCTTTGGGTTCATATATCCATTTTTGCATTATAGTGTTGATATCTTGTAATCTTGTGTGTAGAATGCTATTGTAAGTTGAGTAATGGATCCAAATGTGTGAAATATAGTACTTTATTGTTTTTATGGACAACACTTCATTTTATCATACATTTGCTATTCGATCAAGATCTTATTGAGTTTGCATCTTCTATGTGTAGTAGATGTTAGATTTCTACATTGTCAATGGTGCTAGAATTGTTGTTATTCATAACCAAAGATCAAAGGGACATATTGGATCTTAGTGATCTTATTATTCTTCACAAAGCATTCAATCCCCTCGGATCGAGCATCTACCCTACTTGGAAAAAGTGTTCATTCAATGTTGATTATTCGACATATCTCTAAACCCAGCCAAATGCAAGTTCTTGGTCACGCACAAAATAATGCTAGGCCATATAGTTTTGAGGCATGTTATTGCTACTGATGTCGACAAAAGATGCATAATACTTGCATTGTTCGAACCTAGAATTGTTCACAAAGTTTATACCTTTATGGGGCACTTCAACTATTATAAGAGGTTTGTATTAAATTATGGTGGCCCCTTTGATCTATCAAATGAGCATCCAACTAGAATGGAAAATTGAAGCTACTGAGGCGTATCACAAACTCAAGAGAGCCTTAGTTACTGTCCAAATACTATGCCCCTCGATCTAGATTCTAGAATTTCACATCCATACATATGCTTCCAACTATGCCAAAGGGAGTGTTATGACACAACCAAGGGCACTTAAAAAGGATTACCCAATTTATTTTGCCAGTAGGCAGTTGATGCCCAAGGAGATGAACTATACCACCACCAAGTGAGAAGCGCTAGTCATAATATATATCTTGAAGAAATTATGCCATTACCTCCTAACCAGTCCCTTCATTTTTTTTGTCGATCAAAAGCTATACTATTTTGGTAAATAGACCACTCACCACCAGACAAATCACTAGGGTGGCTGCTACTTCTCCAAGAGTTTGACTTTAAACTTGTCATTCGCAAGGGCAAGCATCACTATCTAGCTGATCATCTTTCATGGCTAAGAGTAGAGGGGTAGACAATGAACTCCCTAATGTCATACTATTCCATGTCGAAACCGTCCTGGAGTGGATAGCCGACATCGTTGGATATCTTATGTCAGGACGTCCTCCCTGAGAAATGACCAAAGTGGATGACGCAAGTTGGTCATAAAATCTGCTCTCTATAGTTGTATCGTAGATGTAACAATGGAATCATACGATGATGTGTCCTAACGCACAAGGTGCCCCAAATAGTGAGTATCGCACATGAAGGAAAAGGCGGAGGACACTTCCCTGCCGAAGCTACAACAAGAAAGTACTGCAACATAGGCTATGGTGGTCCACAATGGTCAATGATATTCACTATTAGGTTAAGAGGTGTGACATGTGCCAAAGGTTTAATAGAACCGATGACATAATGCCATTATGACCTAGCTTGGCTGGCTGAGATGCCCTTTGAGAAACGGGGTATTGACTATGTGAGCCCTATATGCCCGACTATGCAAGGATCCCAAGCTTGATATATCATCATAGCCACTGATTACCTAACCAAATGGGTCAATTCCAAGGCAGTGAGAAAAGTAGATGCTAACTCTACTACCAAATTCCTGTATGAAAACATCCTGGTTCATTTTGCTTGTTCACTCGAACTCATGAGGGATTGCGGTACCCACTTTTTATATGAAACCGTCACTCACTTGTTGTTTTCATATCTGGTTGCCCATAGAAATAGTAGGTCCTATTACCCATGATGTAACGGAAAAGCAAAATCATCAAACAAAGTCCTCTATAGTATTATCATAAAAATGGTAGAGGCCACTCACTTAGATTGGGAACATAAGCTTCATGCAACACTATGGGCTTTCATGACCACTTTTAAAGTGAGCAGAGGACAAAACAACGTTTCAAATGTTGTATGGTCAAGAAGCCATAATGCCCATGGCATTCATCATTCCTAGTTTGAGAGTGGCCATTACTGAGCGTTTGAATATAGAGGATTCCACCAAACAAAGACTCCAATATCTCCTCCAACTCCATGAAACTCATTTCCTAGCCTCCACGCATTAGTTGTGGAAAGAAAATGGAGAAAACCTAGCACGACTGTCACATCAAGACCAAGGATCTTGTGAAGGGAGACTTAGCACTTCTATACAAGGCCAAGGCGCATAAGGGAAAACTAAAATTTCTGGGAGAAGGACCATACAAGTAGTAGAAATCCAGTCCATCGACACAATTATACTTAGCAGCAAGGACAACTATTCAACACACCTGTTAATTGTAGCGTGTTGTGTCACTACTACTCAAGTGATGAGCATCATGCATCCTCATCGATTTCATCCTCATGAGAAGAACCATCAGAGCAAAATAAATTAGACTAAGTAGATATAGTTAGACTAGGTAGGTATTAGCTAGATTAGTATAGCCAAATTAACCTTGGATTAGGTTAACTAGAAATGGTTAGCTTATGCAGATTAGCTAGTTGTTAGATTAGGTAGCGCTAAGTTAGCTAGATCAGTCTTAGCATAGGCTTGTTAACTATAATTGGATTAGATAGATATGTCTAAGGTTAATCAGTAGTTAGCACATAGCTAGGTCAGTTTAGTCAAATAGCTCGTAGTATATAATATTTAGCATTTGTTAGTTTTGATAGGTTAAGTCGAATAGTTTGATTATCTAGACCAACTTTAGTGCAGTTAGCGGCAATTTAGCTAGTTCGACAATAGAATAGGCTAGTTAGGCTAGTCTAAGTAGGGTTAGATATGCATATTTGTAGGTTAGATAGACCTGTTAGCTTAGGAGTTTAGCCCCGTTAGTAGATCAGCAATAACTTATTTTGCATTAGAAAAGTTAGACCATTGAAAAGTGAAGGTCATTAGCCTAGGATCTATATTATTAGAATCCCCTTGTATACAAGTATTCGAACTCAGCCTGTCAGAGTTTTCGATGAGTATGCTCATTATTTTTTGCAAGAGCCAATTATAGTTGATGAAAAACTCACACAGACTGATTTTGACCTAGCCAGAGGGTTATGTGCTTAATGGAAAAGAGGATCAAGTCTGCAAACTCCACAAGACATTGTATGGCTTGAAGAAATCTTCAAGATCATGGTTTCATAAAAACAACTCATTCCTATCCAACAAGGATTCACACCAAGCTCTACAGATTGCAGTGTCTAAATCAAAGCCCTTCAAGAATCCTTTATAATCATCACAGATGATACATTTCTATTTAACAATAACATCAATCTGATAAAGGATGCCAAGAGGATGTTGTTTCAAAAATTTTAAATGATAGACCAAGGAGAAGCTCATTGTTGTCTTGGAATCCAAATTCATAGAAACAAGAAAAAGAAGCTACTCTACATGACTTAGCAGAGGTATATCTTTAAGATGCTTTCAAATTTTGATCTTATGAAGTGCAAGTTTATACATTCTCCTATGGATCCAGGCCTCAAGTTATCCAAAGAGCAATGCCCTCAAACCAAAGAGGAGAAGGACAAGATGACGGGATATCCATTTCACTCAATTATTGGATCCCTAATATATGCAATGATTTCCATGAGGCCAGACCTTGCATATGTTGTCAGCTCTTTGAGCCAATTCATGGCAAATCTTGATATGATCCACTAGAGAGATCTACTTTGGGTCATTAGATATGTTCAAGCTACAATGGACCTCTGCATCTGCTATGGAGAGACTGATCTGCACAATATCCATGCACTACATGGATATACATATGCAAATTGGGCAGATGACATTGACACAAGAAAATCCACTTATGAATTTGCCTTCCTTGTTAACGACAATCAAATATATTGGAATAACAAGATACAAACCTCTGTTGCATTGTCTTCAACAGAGTTAGAGTACATTGCAGCTACAAAGGCTATGAAAGAAGAGGTCTAATTGAGAAATTTATTGTCTAACATTGGCCTTTGACAATTTGCTCCAAAAAGTATTTAGTGTGATAATCAAAGTGTGATAGCATTGTCCAAGCAAAGTGAAGTAGATCAGGACTGATCGTGGTGGAGAATACATCTCGAACCGCTTCATTGACTTCTGCAACAATCGAGGAATCCTTGATAGAAGGACTACATCCTATACACCACAACACAATAGTGTTGTTGAAAGGAAGATAGGACACTCATGGAAGCTGCAAGTGCATGATGGCCTACTCCAAAGCACCAAGAGTGCTATGGGCTGAAGTAGTAGCTATAGCCGCCTACATCTAGAACAGGATGGGAAAATCAGGTGTTCCTCACATGACACCACACAAACTATGGTGGGGTAGAAAGCCCAATCTGGCGCACGTTCGGATCTTTGGCAATGACATATTCTAGACAAGCTTCGAAAGAAGCTCGATAAGAAAGTCAAACAAGGATACCTCGTCGGGGTAAGCATTTGTCCAGGATCTACATGCTAGAGATGAATCAAGTGAAGACAGTCAGAGATGTCAAGTTTGACGAGACCAAAACAATGGCCGATGATGATTCAGCCAACTATGAAGTCTTAGGAAAGCAGTACTACAACTTGCCAACCATGATAGAGGGAGCAGAACCTGAACACTCGGACAAAGATGTTCGAATCCCACATCAGCTAAGCGACTAATCCGGCGAAGAAAACAACAAGCATGCCTACAACTAGAACGCCTGTAAACCAAAATGGTTTTGGACCTAGCCGAAGAGATAAAGGCAAGGACATTATAGTACTTGGAGAATCTCCTAGGAGATCAACAAGAGAATGAAGAGCGCCAGCCAAAATCGTGCCAAGCAGCTCGGCTTCGACATCCGAAGAGTTATGTGGATTCAGTGGCAAACCACAAACATTCGAGAAAGCCATCGACAATCCAGACAAGGACAAATAAATCCAAGCCATAAACAAAGAGATCGAATCCATGAAGAAGAATGAGGTATGGACACTGTAGCCAATACCAGACAAGCGAAAGATAATGCGATGCAAATGGGTATACAAGCTGAAGTACGGACCGAATGGAAATTTTTTGAGATACAAAGCCAAACTTGTAGCAAAAGGATTTTCTTAGAAGTACGACATCCACTACATTGAGACCTTCTTTTCAGTCTTGAAACATCTGTCCCTACGTTTACTCTTTGCATATGCAGTCGCTTATGATCTCAAGATTCACTTAGTCGATGAGAACTTTCTTACATGGTGAATTAGACGAAGAAGTCTACATGGACCAACCTCCGAGTTACATCTGCGAATCACTTCCCAAGTATGCCTGTTGAATGCACAAAAGTATCTATGGATTGAAGCAATCTGTGTGATAGTGGTGCAAGAAGAAGGATCATGCCCTATGATCCTTGGGTTTCCAACCAATGTTTATGTAAAGGTCACAAATGGGGAGATCATCATTGTTGCTGTGTACATGGACGACACACTAATGCTATGCAGAAGTGAAGAGCTTATTGCCGAAGTGAAGGGCAAAATTTCGAAAAATTTTGAGATAACAGACCTAGGAGAAGCCAGATGTTATCTAGGCTTGCAAATCGACCACGACTATGATGAAAGAAAGCTATACCTTCATCAATCCAGGTACATCTAGATGATCCTAGATGATTTCGGGATGACAGTTTGCAAAGGAGCAAACACCCCAATGCTTGCAGGAACAATTCTGATAAACGAAGATTGTCCGAAGACTAATGAAGGCAACACACGCTTACAAGAGGCTGATTGGATCACTGATGTATCTAGCAGATAACAGACACTCCGACATTGCTTATGTCGTGCACGAACTCAGGCCTGTGAACCCAGGCCTGATACACTGGAAGATCATGAAGCAAATTTTATAGTACCTTCAGAAGATGAAGGACTTCGAGCTGTATAACTCTCGCGATACCGGATTCAAGATGCACTCCTATAGCGATGCAAATTGGGCATCACTCAAGGACGACTGTAAAAGTGTCTCAGAAGGGTGCACCATTGCAATGAATGCAACAATTCTATGGGTCAACAAGAAGCATACTATCACTGCTCAATTATCCTGCGAAGCAGAATATGTCGCAGCCACGAAGATGGCCAACAAAATCACATGGCTCAAATAGTTCCTCAACGAACTGGATGAAAACACCAAAGAGCCTCTAATCTTGCAAGTGGACAATACTTTTGCCATACACTTGATGAAGGATCCCGTGTTTCATTCCAGAATGAAACACATTGCAATCAAATATCAGTTGATAAAGGACCTAGTTGAGAGAAGCAAACTAAAAACCAGCATTGGAACGAAGCAGATGGTAGCAGACATCTTAACCAAGCCCTTAGACAAAGGATTCTTCGAGAGGCAGAGGAAGAGTCTGGGAATTGTAAAGTTACCATGCTTTGAGAGGGAGCTAAAAAAACAATATGTTTCGAGCCACAAAGCTTTGTTAGCTTTTGAATTCGACTCTGTAGTAATATCAAGGAACTGCCCACAGGCAGAAACCACCCCAGGTCATAATCATCACATAACGGTTTCATTGAAAGAAGACACAAAGACAAAGATCTCAAAGGTCAAACATTCGAGGACCAAAGGAGCTCAAAGATGAATCCGAAGGCTGAACAAGATGTGAAGGTGAAAAAGACTCGAAGACCGAAAGGCGCGGATGTTCACGTTCCAAGTACAAAGGAAATCAAGAAAGTACCAGGAGGACGTACTCCTCTACGGATGATGCTAAAGGCAATCAGAATGTTGTTGGGACATGCCTAATCAACATTCTTGTAATCAGAGATTAGACTAAACCCTTTCTCTCTCCATCTATATAATTAGATTGAAGATGAGAGAATTGGTTGGATTGTCAATTGGTTGAGTGTCATCTGAGCTAAGCATACGTTTTGTAGGAAAAATGATAACAATTCTTCCTCAGAGAACACAATGAAAGTTTGAATAAATCAAACTAATATCAGTGTCTTCAATCGGGTCTATTTCTGATCTATGTACTAATATAACAGTTTTTGTCTTGATTGAATAGATGTGTGAAATTAAGAGACAACTTTAGACAATAAGAAACTATTGACCAAAAATGAATTTTTATAACTCTAAATCTGAATCATCAATATACATCTCTTGTTGTCTTTTCTCGCTGTTGTGTCTTTGATTGAGTTAGTCTGAGAACCTCTCCAGTTTGAGTGTCTGAGAGTTAGTTACAACGAGTAGTGCACATGTATTTATATTGCTACAGGACAGGCCTTTTGGCCTTTTATTTATAGGTCTTTTGGCCTTTTAATTCTGTAACAATAGATCTAACCGTTTACAACGGTTCATATTCAAATAGACGCTATTTTTGCAGGGTCAAATAATTTCTGTTTGCGAATATTTCGCGACAGTCTGTCTCTTCATTATAGCTTCGTGTTTTGCAAATTATTCGTGACACTTGTCTCCTCGCGATATTTTCGTGTTTTGCAAATTGTTCACGACAGATGGCAATTTTGAGCTTGAAGAAGAATCCAGAATATTTCGTGAATTATTTGCAACAATTTTGTGACATCTGAGGTTTGAACAAGAAACAAGATATTTCGCGACAAGATTTTGTTCGCGAATCTTTTGCAAATCTTTCAAGAATCTTTCGAGTTGGCTGAAAGATTAATTTTGCGAATCCTTCGATAATCTTTCGTAAATCTTTTTGAGCTACTGCTATTTGCTTCTTGCTTATCCAGAGTATGGTTGCACCAGATACTAGAGTACAGCCTCTTGAAATACTTTTTCTATCATCCTTCATGGATGCCCAGCTTGCGCCACTGTAAGATTCGATGTAAAATCCAGCTTCCATCGAATAACACAGTCCATAGTCTTTCGTTTCCTGGAGATATTGTAGTACTCTCTTTGCTAACTTCCAATGCAATGATCCTGGGTTCTAATTATATTGGCTCAGTCTATATATTGCAAACGCTATATCAGGTCTGGTGTTGTCTACTAGACATAACAATGATCTAATCAGCCTACAATAGGGTGTATTGGCCATTTGTTTCTCTTCTCGAGAGTCTGCGGACAATCTGTCTTGCTCAGTATTGTTCTAGGTATCATAGGAGTATGCACACCTTTGCATTCGAGCATGTTGAAGTCTTCAATGATTTTTCGAGTGTACTTTTGTTGGTGAAGATACAACTTACCAACTTCAAAGTCTCTTTGGATCTGCAAGCCTAGATAGATTTTAGCTTCTCCTAGGTCAGTGATCTCAAATATTTCAGAAATGTTTGTTTTGACATCTGAAGTTAACTTATTTCTCCTTGAGAAGATAAGTGTGTCATCAACATAGACAACTAGAATGATTATTTCATTTTGGACATGCTTGGTATAGACATTTGATTCAGCAAATGGAGGTTTGAAGCCTAAGGAACGTAGTGCTTCGTCCTTCTTTCTATACCATTGTCTTGTTGTTTGTTTTAGACCATAAATGCTTTTATTCATGTGACATCCGTGTTCTGGATATTCTTGGCTTACAAAACCAAGTGGTAATAAGTCTTCTTCCAATTCTGTGTGCAAGAAAGCAGTCTTCTCATCCACAATATGGAATTTTAGATCATGAGCCATTGCATATGCGAATAACAAGCGAATTGATGTATGTTTGACTATCGGTGAGAAAGTATCAGTGTAGTCGATTCCATACTTCTGTGAAAATCCTTAAGCAACCAACCTTGTTTTGTATCTGATGTTCTCTCCATCAGGACCTGTTTTGATCTTGTAGATCCACTTGCATTTGACTGGTTTTCTACCATCAATGCAAGTGTCCATACATTGTTTTTATACATGGATGACATTTCGTCTCCATTGCTTGAATCCAGCGATCTTTATCTGGTCCATCAACAGCTTCCTCGAATGTTTGAGGTTTGTCAGAGAAACCACAAAATTTGATGGCTGTATTAAAAACATCCTAACCACACCTTTTTGGTGGTTTTCATTGTCTATCAGGTCTTCTCACAGGTGGTTTTGAGTTCGATTTTGCAGGTTTCGAGCTCGATTCTGATTCGACCTTTTCTACTAGAATTCGAACTGGTGATTTGAGTCTGTCAGGTACTCGATCTTGACCTCCCTCTGAATCTGGTAATTCTCTTTCATGTTCTACTTGTTTTACCTTTGTTGTCGTTGGTAGCTCATAATAGTTTTTGAGAATTTCATAGCCGACTAGATCATTGTTTGCTATGAATTTTGACTCATCAAATTCAACATCTCAAACAATTTTTATCTTGCCAGTTTCGGGTACATAGACACGATAATATGACCAATGTAACGCGAATCCTACCAAAAAACCTTGTTTTGTCTTTTCATCGAGTTTTTTTCTCAGTTTGTCTGGTATGTGCATATACATTGCGCATTTGAATGTTTGAACATGCACTAGATTTGGCTTCGACTTCCACCATATCTCATGAGGAGTTTTATCCGATGTTCGAGATTTCAGAATATGATTCTGAAGATAATTCGATATAGCCATTACTTCTATCTACAACTGTTTTGGTGCTTTCGCATGAGCCATCATACACCTAGCAGCTTCCATAAGTGTATGATTTCTTTGTTCAGCTATTCCATTGTGATGAGGTGTGTATGATGCAGTCTTCATATGCATATCAGTATAGTAAGCTTTGAATTCGTTGGAAATGTACTCACCTCCACGATATGTATGAATCTGCTTCAACTTATTGCATGTCTACTTCTCAGCCCAATTCATATACTCAATGAATTTTTTGAAAGCTTCAGATTTTGTACGTATAAAGTATACTATAGTGAACTTGCTGAAGTCATCAATAAACGTTATGAAGTATCTTGCATCACCCAACGACAATACTCCGAATGGTCCACAAATATCTGAATGCACAATTTCAAGTACCTTAGTTGCTTTATAAACATCCTTACTAAAAGGTGTTCTAGTCATCTTGCCTTTAAGACAGGATTCGCAGGTAGTTCGAATATCTCTGCTTTTGGTTTTGACTCCTTCAATTCTCTGACTTTTGTTGGCTTCGTACAAGGCTTCCATGTTCATGTGACATAGTCTCTTGTGCCACAATATATTTGTCGATTCCTGAGTTTGATTGGCTTGTTCAATTCTTGTTCGAATGTTCAAGTGATACAAATTTCCTTCTCTGTTGTCTTTAGCAACTAGGTTATCAAAATCTTCCTCGAACAGTTTACAAGAATTCTTTGTGAAGGTTACTGACATGCCTGTATCGACTATCTTTGTTGCGGATAGATCTTTTTTGTCAAGAGTAGGGACATAGAGAACTTCCTCTAGTTTCTTGTCTCCCTGATTTGTGTCCAGCCACAGTACACCAGTTCCATCAACTACTTGTTTAGAACCGTCTCCAAGTATAATGAACCTTGAATAGTTTGTCTTCTTGTACTCAGATAAAATTTGTTTCAAGAAAACAAAATGTGAGGTGGCTCGCGAATCAAGTACTACTTTTCGAATTTTTGAATTAGATAACATCATAGATCAGCACTAACATAAGCTGCTGAGTTCCATGTCGTCCTGTCTTCTGCTGCTCTGGAGCATTCTACTTTGTCTTCGACATAGTTTGAATCTGAAGGTTCGCTTCGATTCTGTTTCCTTTTGTTTATGGGATTTTGATAACAGTCTACTGCTGCATGACCCCATTTATGACAATGAATGCATTCAATCTTTGGATTTAACCAACACTTATCTTCTGTGTGACCTGATCTTTTGCATCTATTGTAGATCTTCTTATCACTAGAATATTTCTGTTGTTTTTCAGATTGTTGATCATTTGTCTTAGACTCATTCTTTTTAGATGACTCCCTCTTAAACTTAGACTTCTTAGAAGATTTGTTCTTCTAAGTAAATAGAGCATTTTCGAAATCACCATTGTCGTCATAGCGTTCAAGAGTTCCTCTTTAACTCCGTCTATCGCCTTTTGAAGTGCCATTGTCGCATCTTTTTCAATAAGATTCGAGTTGTGTGGAACGATCTGGGTAGGGCTCGAAGAAAATAACTAAGCTATTTTTCCTTTGAAATTGCATATTTTCGCACCAGAATTTTGCAAAGAAATAAACAGATGTTTAATCTTTCGTAGGAATGTGGTCAGGTCTTTGTTGTCCCACTGTAGGTAAGCTAATTGGTCTTCCAAGAACATGATATGATTACAAGATCGAGTCTCATGCTTGGTTTTTCCCATAAATCTTTTGTTCAAAATTGATATAAGATCTAGCATTATATTGTCATGCACTGAAGATGCAATAATTGCTATAACTTTGTCATTTCTCAAACTCCATTCACAAAGTTCTTTGCCAGGAGTAGTTATTGGCTTCTCCTCTATTGGTTCTACCCATTGCCATATACCTTCGCCCTTCAATATGAGTGAAGTCTTTAATTTCCAAATCAAGTAGTTTGAACCTTCTGGATCCAAAATCATAGTGATCTTAGCCTCCATATTGTTGATCGACGACATCTTCTATTTTCTGAATAACTCCAGATGCGGCTTGTTGATGGATGTATGAAAAATGCTGAGAGGGCTGCAAAGATACCACTGTATCGACTCTAACTCGCTCTATTACCACTGTATCAACACTAATTTGCTCTGATACCATTGTAGGAAAAATGATAACAATTTTTCCTCAGAGAACACGAAAGTTTGAATAAATCAAACTAATATCAGTGTCTTCAATCGGGTCTGATCTATGTACTAATAGAACAGTTTTTGTCTTGCTTCATTACAGCTTTGTGTTTTGCGAATTATTCGTGACACTTGTCCCCTCGCGATATTTTTGTGTTTCACGAGATTGTTCATCACAGATGACAATTTTGAGCTTGAAGAAGAATCCAGAATATTTCATGAATTGTTCGCGACAATTTCACGACATTTGAGGTTTAAACAAGAAACAAGACATTTCGTGACAAGATTCCTATTCATGAATCTTTCGATAATCTTTCGAGTTGGCTGAAAGATAAATTTTGCGAATCCTCTACAAATCTTTCGAGTTCTAGTTCGTTTCTTTCTCATCTTTTGTCAAGTAAACTGTGCACTTTGCTAGTAGAATTGAGATCTCTCTGATCATGTATTCTACAATGTTGTTGATCCGACGTCCAAGAAGTCTGCTAGTAAGCAAGACTATCTAATATAGTTCGTGAGAGACAAACTCCTCTTTTGCTGACGCGCTGGGTGGGTTTGTCGCACAACGCTCAAGAAAGGAATTCACTGATAATATAGTAGATGTTATGTAGATGGTTTTCTTATCTTGAATGATATCGAATGCTTTGATGTCCGATTGTTGTCTATACATGTTCAGCTATTTAATTTTATTCGGCATACTGGTTCATCCTTGTCGAATGCTTAAACGAATTATAATGTAGTGCAGTAGTGTCTGTCTACACTTTGGAGGATTGTAGATATGATCTAGCAAGCAGTAGCCGATAGCCAGAATCGAATTCCATCTGGATTTTTCAACAGTGGAATGAGAGCGAATGAAATCTATGTCGCATCAAATCACTCTTTTCTTTTTGTTTTTCAGAATCCAACAGTGGTATCAGAGCCTCTCGCTCCTATCAAAGTGCTGACATAGCTTCAAAGCTATCAGATTCAGGAGATCAAACACACAAGGAACCAGAAAACGAGCTGAAGAACAAAGTTCACAACAATAGCATCTATAAGCAGCATTCAGTCGAAGATCTGCACAATCCTCGACTCAGCTGGGTCTAATCTTGATCAAAAAGATGCCTCTGATCAATCTCTCTACAGTAACAAAGAGAAGCAGTTCAAGCCTAAGAGAGAGACAGACTGAAAGCAAGATCGAGACCAACATACAGAAGGAGACACCAAAGGTAAAAGTAAAATTAAAATGGAAAAGCGGGAAACGGTTCGAGATTACATTGAACGGGTGAAACGCCTCAGATCTAAATGCGAACCTAAGCTGATTAACGAAAATGCCATGATTATGTGATGTCTATCTAAACGGATCAGACGTGAGCTGAAACGCCACAATGAGTATGCACTCCCAATTCTGAAATAGATATTGGATATCTAGGACAATATGATATTTGGTTTTGTTGAAATCCATGTTCCTTTTGGATTAGAGAATACACTTGTGGCATTTCAACTGTACTTGAACGATACATCTCGTCTTGTCCATGTCGGGGTACAATGCAGAGTGGTATTCTCTGGGAATCGCTTGAGGGGCATGAGGGATTTCAATGGCTAGAAGTATCTCTTGGAATTAGTTGTGAATTTGATCCTATATTTGGATATATGATAACCAAATAGTTTTTTACTTTTTGGACAAAACAGATCTAGATGCAGAGGATTCTTGGAGGATAAGCTGGTGGTATGGGACATCAATGATTCTAAAAAAGATTTCTTGGGTTGAATGATCTGTAGACCGATGGTTAGTGATTGTTGTAATGGTAATACTAACAGAGTCCATTGGTTTTTGTTTTGGGTATTTTGGGAATTTATGAGATATAGATTGATCCCTAAATGGTATCTCATTAGTTACAAAATATGGAAGCCCTTAAATCTATTTCTCTTTTATATTAGACCTGCACTCTTTAGAAATTTCTTAAATATGAGACAATTGGATTGAGATTCATATAATTCCTTCCAATGTAGAACTATGTTCTGAAGGACTGTTATAGTTATATGAAATTGTACTTCCATATAAGATTTTTGAATATGGCTCGAAATTTAGGTTTTCTAAATCCTAATGTTTATCTCTATTTGATAGTTGATTATTGAGATGTAGTATTTCTATCACTCGGGATAAGATATTTTGTGATTTTGAGGAAAAAGTCCAGTTTGTAAAAGTATTGAAAACTCATTACTGACTTTTTCAAATCTTTGATATCTTGTACGTTGTCTCCTGAGAACTTTTAATCAAAATTATGAAATTTCTTTTTAAAAAGGAGAGAAGAAAAGATAGGAATAGAACTTTTGAGGCATCATCCAATTGCATTGATTTTGAAGTTAAAAAAATTTCCAGTTTGTGTGCAAAGGTAGAACTATCCAATTGGAATAGAGGAACTCTTTAAGTGATTATTTTGATTAATCTGGAACTAGAGGAGTTTTGGGGATATTGAGATGTGAGATATTCATGAATATGGGAAGTAGTGGTATAGATTAAATTAAGGTTCACTGATTATTACCAAGTACCATTTTGTTATGGATTGGATCAGTGAAATAGAGTCCAAAGATGTCTGTATAAGTTAGCCTAATCTTGATTTGTACGCCAAGACCTGTTGTAGGCTAATGGTTAGAAAAAATTTTGTTAATAAGAGTCAGATGGTTGGAAAACTTGTGATGTGGAGTTATTCACAGGGAAAGCCCCTAAGATGAGGATAGGAAAATACAACATGAGACACTATGGAGCAAAACCACCAAACCAGACCTAGATCAATCTTGATCTATCCCCCAAGCCATGCCATGTGATAGCAAGAGGAGAATAGATCAACTAGTAACCTAAACCCAAGTTGTCGACAGGAGAATCCCTACCCCAATACATAGAGAGTAGTTTTTTGTGCATAAACCCATGCAATCCCCATGCAGTCCAACTATAAATAGGTCACATCTCTTCATGCAGTCCTCCTGCCTATATCCGTCACACGTACATGCACTACTCTATATGTCTCAATTAGAGTGTCCGGGTCCTCTCAAGATTATAAGTCACAAACAGGCCTTCACGTGGAAGTAAATCTCGGTGTGGCCAATAATCTTGAACACTAGAGGGCCAGTCTACCATAATAGGACTATTCCATGTTCTTAACTGATTATGGTCATAACAGATAGACTCAAGGCCAAATCTATTTTCTTGAGGGCCAAATTTGATATCCCTGTAAGTACACGAGTCCTACTCTGGCTACTCTCAAGAATATCCTCTCCCTCGATAGTTGGAATTCTGTTTTCTGGAACATCAAGTCCTTGAGCATGAGTAAGAACAAATCTAGCTCTTTGTAATATCTCTTGTTCCTTAGGTTGTAAGCTAGTACCATTTTGTACAGGCCATATCGAAGGTATTTTAGGAATTTCGCACACAATTGATGTGCGTGGTGTCCACGTATGGTCCACACTGTCATTGTAGAACCACATGAATTGTTTTTTATTTCCACATGTCCATTGGCACATTCCCAAAAAACAAGGGGCAGGAACTTCCTTTTAGCTATTCTTGATCTGTTTTTTACCCAATCCAGATCCAAGCCATCCCATACAAGTCATCCTACTACCTTGCTTGGTTTGTCGAATTGCCCAGATGGTGTCATGAATATCAGTCTCCTTGACAACACTAGATGTTACTTTATCAATATGGTCAATGTGTGTTTCATCATCATGTTTTGTTTCCACATTGGAGAAATTAATGTCTACCACACCATGTTGTCTAGGTCGATTGACATTTACAACTTCTGGCCTATGTGAGCTGTTCACTTCAACATCAACAAAAAATGTTGGAATTCTTTTTATTCGACCTATGATTTGATCGCCTTGAGATCCAGAATAATTGTACATAGGTGTGCCTCCCATTGTCTCTAAGACAGCCTTGGGTTGGAGGTACTGTTGTTAGCCACCACTTCATCATGACTAATCTTTTTGTTTCCGCGAGTGTGAAGCAAGATGAACCTGCTCTTACAACATGATTGTGAAAACCTTGATGTATCATGACCCTACTAAATTGAGAGTTGCTAGGCATGCAATAGTATACATTTACTGCACATGCTTGTATGCAAATAGGTTTTCTCTTGCAATAAAAACACTCCAAGGTCCCATATCCATCAGTGGACACTCCCAATGGTGGTCTACTTTTCAGCTCACCAGTCCAAACATTGTCGATTTGGTGTACTAGACAATCCGAGTGATCCTCAAAGTCCATTCATACACTCAAAAACACCACCAGATTAGCTTTTTCTTATAGTGCCTGAAAAACTAACATGTGTTGTCACTGGTTTTGTCCAACAATGACCATTACAAATTGCTCCATCCCAATTATGGGAGATTTGTCACTTGCATGAAGTGTAGGCAATTCAGATGCAATATTTCCATTGTATTTTGTAGGAAGCTCATTTACTTTCTATACCATATTGCATTGCTTCAATAATTTCCAAGGAAGACTACTGTGAGAATTATTTTGCATAATTACATAGATGGTACTATTCTCAATGTTTTCGGGTTTTAGTCATTTGTGTCCTCAATGTCACACAAATCAATAACAGCTCTATCTTTGGTATTATTGGCACCTTGTGAATCACATGAAATTGTCTTAGCTACACAGATGACAAGGTAATGTCTAAGATGTAGTAGCTCAATGAGCCAAAACCTTGCATAGGGTACAATGGGACTAGGTCATCTGGAGTGCCTTGAGTTACCACCATTGCAAACAATTCGATTTTTGTGCATGGACAATCCATGCATTTTTCCAAGATGGTTGTATCCAAGACGACATGACCACCAGAGTTTGTAAGCTAACGGTATTCCTCTCCAATATAATGGCAACAAACAACAAAGTCTGCCCTTGAAGCTGTTGGATTATTCTCTTTCCTACTAATCGACTAATCAGTTTTTAATCTTCATCCAATTGTTTATCTAGTTCTATGGATTTTCCTATGTCTTTACACAGTCTATAGAATTACAAGTGTTTTTACACAGTCTGCAGAAATACACGGAGTTTGACAACAGTGTTGCATTTTCTCTCTCTACAAATCTGACAGTGTCGCCTGTCAAGAATCTCGTGTAAAAATGCAGTGTCGGCTTTTACACATTTTTTTGCCTGTCAAAAATTACGTGTAAAAATGTAGTGTCATCTTTTTCGCATTTTTCGCCTGTCAGGAATCACGTGCAAAAATGCAGTGTCGTCTTTTTCACATTTTTTGCCTATCAAAAATCACGAGTAAAAATGCAGTGTCGCATTTTTTGCCTGTGGCAGTTCATGTTCATTTATGTAGAATGACAGTTTACGTTCATTTATGCAGACAGACTGTTTACGGTCAATTGTCACCGCTTATCAGCAAGCAACTTCTGAGAAGAATTGGATGAATGCCAGCATGTTGGGAGAGAGGGAGGAAGAATAAATGACAAACATGAACGAGAAACGAACTCGAACAAGGAATGAACGAGAAGCGAACTCGAAAAGAAAATGTTCGTGCGTAGCGGAATGAATTATTTGACTCTCTCCGTAAGCATGACTACGCCTATCAGAATGAAGAAGAACTTTAGTGATAGAAATCACAGTCATTCTGGATTACATAGCCAAACATTTAATGGATGAAGCGCTAGATGAATAATTTGTCACGAATTGCAAGACAAATTATCTGTTGCGAATGATTCACGAAGAGCTAGATTGTGCTCGACTGATAATTAGTCGTGAATTATTCGCGAAAGACAAGACTAAAAGTTGATCATCTATTATCAGAAAGAGCAACTAGAAAGATCAGACAAAATGAAGAACAAGCATAGCAATATTGACACAGATCTGAATGCAGAACAAAGAGCTATATCAGATTAAGTATATTATGTATACAAGTTAATAATGCGACAAAGCACAATACAATAGCGGACCAAAATGCGTGCCCTACGAAGCTTATTTTGTCTGTAATGAGAAATGAAACCTCCTCTTAGTCTCTTCTTCACTCGATCATCTGATCATCATCATCAAAGAATATGCAGATGGTATCCAATATATATACATAATATTACAGGTGTGTAGATGCGAAAGTACAGAGTGGATGTGTTGTCTGTAGGAGATTGTGGGTGGCTGCAATCGTTGTCCAATTTGTTAGTGCAACTGCATGGGGTGAGCGTAAAAAGGGTGCGATGTCAGCCAGTACTGAAGTGAACGTTGGTGATGACGCAAAAGTGCATCACTCTTACGAATGGCCTTTTCTTCATCTGTGCAAATTTGCATGTAGAAAATGCAGATTGCGTGACAACATTAGAAAAATATGCAGCATGAATGGAGGTAGATTAAAATTGGGATCTAGGAGAGTAGGAGGAGTAAATCCAACATCCCCCTTAATCTAGATTCGTGAATGCCTTGATCTTCAGACTTAGCAATGCACAAAATCTGTTGTGTGCGCTAACACTGAGTGCTTTCGTAAAAATGTCTACAACCATGTTCTGCGTTCTACAGTACGTTAAGCTCACCTCTCTGTCGAGAACCTTTCCCCTGATGTAGTGATATCTTATCTCAATGTGCTTACTCCTAGAATGAAATCTGGGGTTGACCGATAAGGCAATAGCACTTTGGTTATCACAAAACAAAATTGTAGGGCTGTACTGATACAGATTGATGTCTGACAACAAATTTCTCAACCAAAATGCTTTCTTAATAGATTGAAAAGCAACAATATATTCTGCTTCAGTAGAAGAAATGCGATAGAGGTTTGCTTACAACTGTTTCACGAAATAGGACCGCCATTAAAGAAGAATGTATATCCAGATGTGGACTTACGATGGTCTGCATCTCCTCCCCAGCTTGCATCGGAATATCCACTGAGCTGATGAAGATTGTCGTTGCTGACATCTCCATAGCAGATGCATTGGTCCATGGTAGCTCGAATATATCTCATGACTCAAATAAGAGCCTTCCAATGGGTAATTCCAGGATCAGCCATGTATTGGCTGAGTGAGTTGACAACAAAAGAGATATCTGGCCTTGTACAGACCATTGCGTACATGAGAGATCCGAGTATCGATCGATACGGGTATTCTCTCATCTGCTCCTTTTTCTGCTTTGTCTGGGGACATTGGTCCTTTGACAAATGCAGCCTTGGATCCATTGGTGATTGAGCTAATTTACAATTCATCAAATTGTATATGTTAAGAACATTATGAAGATATCTTTGTTGAGTGATGTAAATCAGTCGATTTGCTATGTCTTTGTGGATTTAAATTCCAAGACAGAAGTGAGCTTTGCCCAGAGCAGTCATGTCGAATTCTGAGAAGAACATCTTGATCACAAAGATAGTTCTGGCCAGGCCCTCTACAACAACAAAGAAAAATCAAAGAAACAATTTAAGCCTAAGAGGGAGTCCAATCAGAGGCAGGATCGTGATCAAGAAGCAGAGGAGACCAGCAAGAGCAACTAGAAGAGCAAAGGGAGGTCCAAGCAACAAGGTGTAGACAAGAAGACTTGCGTGAGATGCAGAAGAGACAAGCATACAGTAGATACATGCTGGCTCAATCTCAAGATTGAGTGTATCCATTGTCACAAGAAGGGTCATGCAGCCATGGATTGCCGCCAGTTGTCGAGAAACAAATCAACATAGAACAAACAAGTAAACAGCAATAGTTCATCCTATGTCGAGGAGCTTGAGAGCTCGAAGATGGGCAAAGAAAGAACGAACAGAAATTGTTCGATCGCCTACATCTGTGAAGACATGTGTGCAACATCAACATCTGATACACATGAGGTGATTCTAGACTCAGGAGCCACCTCACACTTTGTGATATCAAGACAAATAATGTCTGATTTCAGAAGTGCAGATCCCTCAAGATTCATAGTTCTTGGAGATGGATCTAGACATCAAGTGAACGGTATTGGTTCACTATGGCGAATGGCAGAGACAGATGACTCGAAGACGTTCTGTTCATGCCTACTCTGCAACAAGACTTGCTATCTATAGCAAAAATAGTAGATGCAAGAATGCGTGTGACGTTTTCTGACGAAGCATGCAACGTGATTGATGCCAGTACCAGTACTTTGATCGCTCAAGGCAGAAGGAAAGGAAACCTATATCATCTGAAGGTATGCCTACCTGCAGATCAGGTGCATCAGAGTCATGATGACCAGCCAGACACTCTGTGGCACATGAGACTCTACCACATGAAGTCCATGGCACTTTACCAAACAAGCCATCATGGAGCAATAATAGAGGTCAGCATCTCGAATGCAACCAGTTCGACCACCTGTGATGCATGTTTGAAAGGCAAGATTTCATGCACTCCATTCAGTAAAAACTCCTACAGAACGACTAAGATTCTGGAGCTAGTGCACTCTGACATCTATGGACCATTCAATGTGATATCAGTAGGAGGTTCAAAATATTATATAACCTTCATTGATTATTATAGCAAATTTGTCGGAGTGTATTTTATTCAGAATAAATCTGAAGCACTTGATAAATTCACAGAATATATGAATTGGGTGAAAAGATGTACAGGCAACAAGGTGAAGTAGATCAGGACAGATCGAGGTGGCAAATCCATCTCGAATTGGTTCACTGACTTATGCAATGATCGTGACATCATTCACAGAAGAATTGGAGCCTACACACCGTAGCACAATGGTGTTGCTAAATGAAAGAACAGAACCCTGATGGAAACAGCCAGAGGTATGATGGCCTACTCGAAGGCTCCAAGGGCACTGTGGGCTGAAGCAGTAGCTACAGCCACATACATCTAGAATAGAACATGCAAGTCTGGTGTCCCACACATGACACCACATGAGCTATGGTGGGGTAGAATGCCCAACCTGTCTCACGTCAAAATCTTTGGCTGTGTAGCTTATGCACATATTCCTGATAAGCTTCGAAAGAAGCTTGATGAGAAAGCCGAACAAGAATTTCTGATAGGTTATGACAACAACTCGTCATACTACAGAGTCTACATGTTAGACACGAACATTGTGAAAACAGTGAAAGATGAGGCAAACAAGCAAAATGAAACCAACGATGGAAACGGAACCAACGATGCGACACAAAAAATGTCGCAAAACCTGTTTTGCCCTCACGCTCCAAAGAGTACCAACAAAGATCACGCAAGTATCCAGAAGTACAGATATATGATCTGATGGCATGACGTCAGTAGATACACTTTAAGTCGTGACTAATCTGCCACTCTTGTAATTTCCTGATTAGTTGTAGATGTTCAATCACTCTAATCTAAAGGTTACATAGAGGGACTATATACTTGCTAGATGATACTTGACATGAGATGACATAATACACATACAATGTAGTAGTCTGATGCTAGTAAGCAATCAAGACAAAATTACAGAATACATGTCCGCCTGCGTACGAAGACAAGTCTGTCTAGGATTTGTAGATCCAACTGTCCGCTAGTAAAGCAAGACGATTACTTGTGAGAGAACTATGTTTCTCCCACGCCAACACACTACATGGATTTGCATGCAATGTTTGAAGAAATCAGAGAAAAATCAATATAGATGATTTTCTTGTTGTGTATGATCTCAAATGCAAATGCGTCTGCTGTTATTTGTATGTCCAAGTTTTCTTGTTCATTTGAATTCCTCACCTTGGTTGAAACTATGTTGAATGCTGCATTAATTTCATAAACATAGATCAACATTGCCCTCTCTTATTCTCGATTCTCATCATTCTACAGTAGCGTTGACAATTGTTGATGCAATAATGGTGGATGTCGTAGTGGTCTGTCCTGTTGTATAAGGCAACATATTGATATTCAGTTCATCATCT
This sequence comes from Diphasiastrum complanatum, assembly GCA_029204225.1. Lineage (NCBI taxonomy): Eukaryota > Viridiplantae > Streptophyta > Lycopodiopsida > Lycopodiales > Lycopodiaceae > Diphasiastrum > Diphasiastrum complanatum. The sequence goes on along the minus strand of CM055109.1, from coordinate 6,896,185 downwards.
GAATCTTCATTCTCCTCCCAAATTGCATCATCCATAGCACTTTGCAAAAGTGCGTACTCATTATGGCGTTTCAGCTCACGTCTGATCCTTTTAGGTAAACCTGACAAAAACCACATAATCATGGCATTTCCGTTAATCAGCTCAGGTTCGCACTCAGATCTGAGGCGTTTTACCCGTTCAATGTAATCTCGAACCATTTCCCGCTTTCCCATTTTAATTTTACTTAAAAGTAGGAAAGGGTCTTCCATAAACCTTCGAGGTTTGAACCGTGTGATAAGGGCTCTTTCAACAGTCTCCCAATCTGTACGCTCAGTTTCATCTTGATTATAGTACCAATCTTGTGCTGCACCTGTTAAGGCCATAGGAAAAAGCTTAAGTCTATTATTTGAAATTTTTTTGCCATAGACTTTACAAGATTCAGAATAGATCTGAATAAATCTAATTGGATCTGTTAATCCATTGTATTTGGGTAGATCCAAACGGGGTGTTCTTCTAATGTCGATTTTTGCCTCCTTTTGACCAAAATCTGACAGATTTGACCGATTTTTACTGTTTTTTTTTATATCTTAGATCCAAATGGATCTTAAGATTGGTGATCTGAATAGCTTTCTCTGTGCCACAATCAGATTAGATTTCAAACAAGTAAATCCACTCAAATCAAGCAAAATCACTCCCAAACTAATCCTAAATGCATATTTAACACTATTCATGCCACAACAAGATGCCTAATGCAAGCTAACCATCTAACAAACATGCTGCAAACTGAAAAATTGGCGTAGCTCCCCGACAACGGCGCCAAAATTGTAGTGGGATTCTCTTTCCTTGCCTATCCTCAACCCAAGATCTAATCAATCTAGCATCGAGGAGATGAAGCTAGTTGTCACGTGTAGATTCATTCCCATGAGAGCGATAGTATAGTTTAGATTTCAGCATGAATGGAAGATCCAAATCTAACTCTAACATCTCTTAACCCTAAGCATTAACACTACATCCATTAACACTAAATCCACAATGAAGATAGGTTACTCTTTCTCTCTCTCCCTTTCTCCCTCATAAAAAGTATAAAAACATGCAATCCCAATAACAATCAGATCCAACAATTAGCAAACTCAATAAAAGCATGAGAGATGGAGGAAAAGTGATAGAGAGCAAGGACATTCATAAATCCATTTCACAAGAGAACCAATCTGCTTTATTGAAATGAAGAAATGAGCATGTGTAGGAACTTGAGTTGGTCCCTTTTTATAGTAGAGAGGAAGACCCTGGCCTCTAAATTCTATTGGTCCATTTCTGCCTCCCTAATTATTCAAATTTAAAAAAAAGTGGGAACCATCCAAATTGGAGGGAAACCCAACTTTATTCACTAACTTGACGTTTGGGCCCTGCAATATTAAAAGTCCCGCGAAAAGGCCTAAAGTCCTTTTATTGACTTGTAACTAATCAAATAACTATGTGATCATCGAGTTGGACTTACACACGCAAGGTGCCAAATCCCTCTCACTTATTAACTAGGGTTAGGGTTGTCTTGGGATCCGCAAACCCTCCAACACCTAAAGACTTTTACAACTTAACGAGTATATGAGTTCAACCAAACTTGTGAATTGGCACTTTGCATATGTAATGAACCAGACTAAACTTTGTATGAAATCCATCACAAGAGATATCTACAAGATATTTAAAAGAATTCAATATCAAATATAATCGTCCTTTCAAATACCAAACAATGGCTACATGTGCCACCAAGGACTCAATAATCAAAGCAGGAGACATTATTTTTAAGGACTCATAATAACAATATGCCCATGAATAGCATAAAATAACCCTCCAAATTATAACTCCAAAAAGTCACTTGCATTGGCATTTACAAGCCATGACACCCTTGGACTCATAAGGCGTTCCTATATCACGTCTTCCTAAAAGTACACGCTCATATATCCAACAATTCATACACAAATCCTACACTCAAAGAATTTTGTCTAGAGCCTTGAGGTCAAACTGGAGTTCTACAAGACACTTTTTATAGATGACCGCATACTTGGTTTTACCATGACTTGAAGATATCACATAATTTGAGATTCATACTAGGACAGTTCCTCACATCATCCTTAGATGGAGATGGGTAGATATAGTGGGATGCCTTGTGAGGACAAAATTCATCAGCTACTATGGGAAAAGGGAAAAATAGAAGACCATTTCATCTTCAGTTGCCCTTTGTATTATGAGAGTAGACATCGATATTACCTGAGTCTAACACCATCCGGTTACCTTGCATTCATTGATAGAGTATGGGGATTAGAGATGCATTTCCCTAATACTTCAAGAGATGTTTCGCCTTAGAGATCATACACATCAAGTTCCCAGTACCTCAATAAGACAAATCAATTCCTAGTTTTCTAGATAGACAAATCCGCAGCTCTCAGAGCATGTTTTAATGCATTAAGAAAGACAACGGACCTTTAAAGAGCTATGTTTTTTGGCCAGATACGCTAAAAATTCTATGATAAGTCACCAGTTTTGAAAATTAAGAGCGCTTGTTGATCATCACTTCATCTATTTCTCTTGAAAGTTTGAAATCCCTAACTTGAGAGATGCACGATGCGTTCATGCACATGATATCTACATTGCTAAGTACCCATCAATTGCAAGCTAATCAATCATTCAAGCTGAGTGTGCTCGGGTGCTTATGAGTGATTCTTGGCTACCATCGTTCCATGTAAAGTCTACTCACAGATTGAAACAGGTTAGAGCAAGGTGTTTTGCTCTAGGATTCTTGAGTGCTAGAATCAATGATTACGTTCTTGCATGTTGGATTTTGATGCTCAAGACCGCATCCACTAAGTAATGAGCATCCTGAAAAACCCTGTCGAAGTTCAACACCATCGACTTTGAAGTAATCAAAATCAACTACTTCATCGACTTATCCTTGTATATATATATTCCATCATCAACTCCATCAACTTGACATCATCTTCATCAACTCACACTCACTCAAATCCATCTTATCCATCAGCTGACTTAGTCGACCTATCCAACTTCATCGACTTTTCATCAACTACCAAATAACTCAACTTTGTAAATTTCTTCCTCATCAGAGAAAAGTCAATCCATGAACTGTCAGATGACTTCAAGTACATCAATGACAGTCTAGCTAACTTGTACAGACATTGACAGTTGGAAAGGATGACCATCTAATGCATAACAACCATAGTAAATTAAGTAGATAGATTTTATGCTTCCCAATGCACTGACATGCAATCATCAATGTATAGCGTCAACGGATCTAACATGCTCGGTAGGCTACATTCTAGTTAAGTAACTAAGTTGCTAAGTAGTTCAGATCAGATATAGATCAACGATCATCAGCTGAAGAAATTTTTGGTGCTGATTGTCTCGCGTTGTTTCATGCTCTTGTACTCATTTTTATACAATCAAAGTACAACTTTTTGTCTCACTACTGTATTGTTCTATTGTGCATTGCTATTGTTCATTCATCTTGTTTTGTTGGTAGCTGTTGCACTTCCGATCCTACACCATCTGTCATTCTACTTCCACTGCTATACTACCATTATCGATCCAATATCAGAGCATCTGTTTCTACCAGAGTTCCTCTGATCCAATATCAGTTGATCATTTTCTAATAAACTCTCGATTTCTTATAATCAGAGTTCTACTAATTTGATAACATAGTATCCCACAATTTTACGACATGGTATCAGAGCAGGTAGTTCAGTAATCTGCATTAGCAAGATGCACAAGAAGCAAAGTGAAGTAGATCAGAACTGATTGTGGTGGAGAATACATCTCGAACTGCTCCATTGACTTCTGTAACGATCGAGGAATCCTTCATAGAAGGACTGCATCCTATACACCACAACACAACAATTTTGTTGAAAGGAAGAACATGACACTCATGGAAGCCGCAAGGTGCCTGATGGCCTACTCCAAAGCACCAAGAGTGCTATGGGGTGAAGCAGTAACTACAGTTGCCTACATCTAGAACAGGATGGGCAAATCAGGTGTTCCTCACATGACACCACACGAACTATGGTGGGTAGAAAGCCCAATCTGGCGCACGTTCAAATCTTTGGCAGTGAAGCTTATGCACATGTTTCAAACAAGCTTCGAAAGAAGCTTGATAAGAAAGTCAAACAAGGATACCTTGTCAGGTAACCATTTGTCATACTACAAAGTGAAGGGCGAAATCTCAAAATATTTCGAGATAACAAACCTAGGAAAAACCAGATATTATCTAGGCTTGCAAATCGACCATGACTATGATGAGGAAAGCTATACCTTCATCAGTCCAGGTACAACCAAAGATCCTAGATGATTTCGGGATGACAGTTTGCAAAGGGGCAAACACCCCAACTCTTGCAAGAACAATTATGACAAACAAAGATTGTCCGAAGACTGACAAAGAAAAGGAGATAAGGCAGCAGACACCTTACAAGAGGCTGATTGGATCATTGATGTATCTAGCAGATAACACACACCCCGACATTGCTTATGCCATGTCTACGATGAGCCAGTTCAGCATGAACCCAGGCCTGACACACTGGAAGATCATGAAGCGAATCCTAAAGTACCTTCAGAAGACGAAGGACTTTGGGCTGTGTTACTCTCATGATACCAGATTCCAGATGCACTCCTACAGCGATGCAAATTGGGCATCACTCAAGGATGACTGTAAAAGTGTCTCGGAAAGGTGCACCATCACAGCGAATGCAGCAATTCTCTAGGTCAGCAAGAAGCAGACTATCACTGCGCAATCATCATGCGAAGCAAAATATGTCGCAACAATGAAGATGGCCAACGAAATTACATGGCTCAGATAGTTCCCCGACGGACTGGGTGAAAACACTAAAGAGCCTCTAATCTTGTAGATGGACAATACTTCTACCATACACTTGACAATGGATCCCAGGTTTCATTCAAGAATGAAACACATTTCATCGAATATCATTTGATAAGGGACCTAGTTGAGAGAAACGAATTGAAAACCAGCTTCATTGGAACGAAGCAGATGGTAGCAGACATCTTTACCAAGCCCTTAGACAAAGGATTGTTCGAGAGTTAGAGGAAGAGTCAAGGAATCGTAAAGCTACCACGCTTTGAGAGAGAGCTGAAGAAACAAAATGTTTTGAGCCACAAAGATTTGTTAGCTTTCGAATTCGACTCTACAGTAATATCAAGGAACTGCCTATAGGCAGAAATCACCCCAGGTTATAACCGTCACATAACGGTTTCACTGAAGGAAGACACAGAGACGAAGCTCTCAAAGGTCAAACATTCGAGGACCAAAAGAGCTCAAAGACGAAGTCGAAGGCCGAACAAGACACGAAGGCGAAGAAGACTCGAAGTCCGAAATGTGGCAGATCTTCACGCTCCAAGTACAAAGGCAATAACAAAAGTACCAAGAGGACATCCTCCTCCACGGATGACGCTGAAGGCAATCTGAATGCCATTGCAATGTACTTAATCAGCCGTTCTTGTAATCAGAGATTATATTAAACCATTTCTCTCTCCATCTATTTAATTAGATTGAAGATGAGAGAATCGGTTGGATTGTATGATTGGTTGAGTGTCAATCTGAGTTAAGCATAGTGTTGTTGTGAGCTGACGTCCGCTAGTAAGCGAGACTATCTGATATAGTTCGTGAGAGACATAGCTTCTCTTACGCCAACGCGCTGGGTGGGTTTGTCATACAACGCTCAAGAAAACAATTCATTGATAATATAGTAGATGTTATGTAGATGGTTTTCTTATCTTGAACAATATTGAATGCTTTGATGTCCGATTGTTGTGTATACATGTTCAGCTGTTTAATTTTATTCCTCACACTGGTTCATCCTTGTCAAATGCTTAAACGAATTATAACATAGGTCAACAGTCTCTGTCTACAGTCTGGAGGATTGTAGATTTGATCTAGCAGGCAGTAGCCGACATACATAACCAAATTCCATCCGGGTTTATCAACACTAAAATGAGAGCGACTGAAATTTTTGTCGCATTGAACCACTCTCTTTTTTCTATTTTGTTTTTCTATTTTTGAGAATCCAACAAGCTCTACAAAGGGTTTAAATTTAAGCCTAAAAGGAGAGAAATATGTTTTTTCCACCCTTACAAAGCATAATGTGACTTTCCGAGAAACCTCACTGCATGACACTATAAAATATGCAGTCTCATGTTCCTCACAATAACCTATGAAGAAGATGTAGGAAAGGTTTTGCGAATTCTTCCTCAGAGAACGCGATTAGAGGTTGAACAAATCACACCAATATCAGCGTTTTAATCATGCCTGAATCTGATCTGTGATTAAATTATGCGTGGGAAAATATGGGTGCAAAATTAGAAATATATGCGTGAATGTGATAGACAATTAGATAATCAGATAAACGATTGAAACTTTGATCAGAAAATGAATTTTTATAATTCTGAATCTGAATCAATATACATTTCTTGCTGCCTTGTGGTATTTCTTTTACAAAAAGTACGTAAGTGCGCAAGTGCATAAGTAAATAAGTCAGTTTGAGTCTAAGTCTGAGCTTGAATCTGAGAGTGTGTTTTATTACTACAAGTGCACATGTATTTATATTGTTATAGGATAAGTCCTTTGGCCTTTTTCCTTCTATAACAAAATCCATTCGATTTGGCAGTTGATATTCAACAACGTTCTGGTTTCTCATTGTACCACATCTACGAACATCCAGGTATGACTTCTTCTTACGATTTTCGGGTTCTATACAAACCACACACATCATGAACACTCTTGAGATGGTTGTTCCCGTTATTCTTAAATATATACCTCTCCTCACTATGTTTAGGTAACGACATAAGTAATAAAAAGAGATATCTTCTAATCCTATTTACAAACCAACCTAACTACTCTTGAATAATCCATGCCCAAAGCCTAATAGTAGAGTTTCCAATATAACGTTCTTAGACAACATGGATATGCGTAAGATACAAAGTTTTTACATAAGGGTTAGAATGGCACTGATCTACCCTAATACCTGGAAAAAACATTGGGAATCCCTCATTAGTAATAAAACATACCTATCCTTAGTAACGTCCTAATACCATGGTTGATAGACGAGTTCTGTATAGCATGGATTTGCAAACTTAACGATACGGTTGCCATCATTGCATATGCAGTATAGGTCGTTTGGATTAGTATGGTTCGTAACAATCAACCATGGCAACACTTAACCCTATCCGAATAAGTGCCACATTAGACTTTTGGTGAGATACGACTGTAAAGCATGGACAATAGTGCGTGACATACCTTGTTCTGCAAGGCTCACTTGGGTTAGAATGGCATGAAAGTCTTTTAGCTAAAAAGAATGTAAATGGTAAAAACTATTCATACTCTTGTGTAAAAATAAATACTAACTGGTATGGACCAATTGCCCGTAAACATGGCACAAGCCCTGATACGGTAAATATTAGGGCTTGGCCTATCGCTAAAAGCCTTTCTATTGTTTGGGAAGACATGACTATGATTTAAAAATGCGATTCTGCTGTTAAGTGGTATAGTTTCTATTGGACATGGATGACAACTGACGCTCAACTATGACACCTGTTTTCCCCAGTGTACTAACTCGTGCGGTTTTGTGTTGTGAGATGGTGGCAAGTATTAGCTAGATGTCTTGAAAGTGGTTATGCTTTATGGTGCTTTTTCAATACTGTATTTTACTTTTCAGCTATATTTTACCTTGTTGGATTATGAATAAAGGCTTCAAAAGATTTCAGTCTTGCTTTGTCAAGAGGAACTAGGTGAAATTTTGTAACTCTCTCTTTCCCCCACTAAATCCATAAAGTTAGTCTAGTTCCATTCATATAGTCAAAGCTACGTAATGAAGGCATTACAATCTTCATTCATGAAGTCCTAACGTTGTAAATAACCTATAAGACTTCATCTTATGAAGAGTTATGATCCCTGCCCATTACGATCTTTAATTTTTGCAGTCACTGCCCATAAGTAGCTCATAAGGAACCTATAAGACTTCCTATTACGAGTCATGATGATCATTGCAAGTTCTCGTAAGGAACTCGTAAGAAAACTGTAAGGCTTTCTCTTATGAGGCATTATGATAGTCGCCCATAAAGAACTTGTAAGCAACTCGTAAACAGCCCGCAACGAAACTTGTAAGTGACTCATAAGGAACTCATAAGTGCCGCAAGGAATCTATAAAGAAACATGTTACGAGACACTAAGATCATTGTTCACAAAGAAATTACCATACGACAACCTATTACAAGGGCACTGCAATCACTTTTCGTAAGGAAACCTGCTACGAAGGTGCTATGGCCATTTTTCGTAACAAGCCCATAAGAAAAGTTGTTACGAGGCATTACAAATAATTTATGACCTACATACGTAAGACGACGCCTCTAATGAAGATCGGTGGGGTAGTTTTGGCAGACATTGACGTCAACTACAAAGGCTCACAACTGACATTATGGATTGATCCATTCTTTTAATTATGTCTTGTAATTAAATTGTATAGATACAAATAAGGCACATAGACGCATAATTTATATACGTTGATAGATAGCTGCATTGTGCACTCTCTTGTGTTCCGCAATTTTGTTGCATCTATTTTTTCAAATTGATGATTCATATATAGATTCTAAATGTCTGAGTGTGAATGCTGAATGCTTCTGAATGATATTGATTTTGTTGGATTGCTTCTTTTGATTCCTATTGTTAGCCGATTTTATGGCTAACAAAATTGGGCTAATATGGGCAAATTCTTTTACAAAATCAATAAAAACCTATATGTACCTCCAGCATAGTTGTATGAAATTTGGCATAAAATGCCATAGCTAGGGGTCCCAGCCCTCCCCTAAAGTGGTTAGAGAGATTTTCGTGGCCTTAAAATGGGAATCTATATAGATTTTTGGCATGACAAGTATAGATTTTTGTGAACCGAGCAAGAAAATACCAGCTTATTTAGAAATAGTTCCCAGCTTGCTTGAATGTGACTGGCTAGTAGAAGTTTTAAGGCCTTAGAATTGGCCCGAAATTAAACAATGCTGGCATTGCCGAGCACCATTTTGATGTACTCAAAATATTTTTACCAATACAAAAATCTCATTGCTTTTTAGGGACGATCAGTCTTTGGTCCGGGATTGCTCTAGTTGCTAGGAAGTACCGTCAACTTGGAAATTTGAAAATGCATCGACTGGGCTGTCAAAGGTAAAAGACCGAGACAAGTCAATTTAACGGTACCTAATAGTAAGAGATGCAACAAGGAAGTAGTCGCCAGGAATAAAAATTTGGATAATCAAGAATGTGGAAGCAAAGGTAACAAAACTTGAGCAGGCAAGAATTCTGTGCCATTGATCGAAGGTAACCATCGGCTAGGGAACCGACAAATGGAAAATACAATTCGAGGCTAAGGATACACTAGAATGGGACTCTAGCAGGTTCTTCAAGATAAATTCCAGCCTTGCAACTGAAACTTCACTTTTCACTGAGATGTCAAGAGCCTAGTGGGCAGGTACTTCAAGTATCAACTTGGAGAAACGTAATAAGTGGCCCTAATGACCTTCATAGCTCTTCAAGAGCCTTCACAAGTTTGACCAAATAAACTATGTGCCTAAACAAGCTAGGTGTCAAGGAATGAGAGGATGGCAATCATTGAACAAAATCTACTTTAAAGCCAAGTTTCATAGGATCAATGGAGAAGAATTGTGACCATCATCATGAGAAAAAGGTGGCATCATGAGGGAATAAGGTGAAAGTACCAAGAGAAAAAGGGGCCCACCAAATCTAGGACATGGAAGGACATGAAAGAAAAAGGGGGCAAACCATTGGGACAACACTATAAAGAGGAGTCTGCATTTGCAACAGAATTCTCTCAATCTCTGTCCCAGATTCTACATCTATCTAGCCATCTCTTCCCATTGTATTTGTAAAAATTTGGTGTGGAAGCCTCCCACTCTCTTTGTAGAAGTTTGTGTGAGAGAATCATGTCTCCATTATGTGTGGAAGAAGGTTGTGAAATCCTTTTAGGAGTGAAAATATCATGTGTGAGTTGAGATCACCCTCCTGGAGTGAGTTCCTGGAGGATAGCATTCCTTTGTGAAAGAGTAAGTTCAATATGGTCATTTGTGTGTGTGTGTGAAAAATCCCTCTTTGAGTGAAGCTGGATGAGGAGACATGATGTTTGGTGAAGAGAGTGCTTATGTGTGAAAAAAATGTATTAATTAGAGAGAAAAGGCGTTGCTTTTATAGATTGCATTGAGAAAACGAGAAGTGTTGGAAGGGCAATCCTTCTTTATGTGAGAGAGAATGGCTTTGCTGAGTGGAAGCATTCATTCAGAAATGGCTGTGGGAGTTATCACCATGTGAAAGCCATCGTTATGGATATGTTTGAGAGAACCTCTACTGCTTATGTTTTAGTTGTTCTACATTTTGTATTCTCTACTATCAAAAATCCAACTCCATAGACAGAAAGAGAGAGAGAGAACATGTAGAGCAAGAGAAGTTTTACTGCTTCTGTTTCAATCGTTCTACATCCTGTATTGCATCATCGCTGCTGCCTAGTTTGCCTTACAGTTGCCTTGGTTATAGTAATTCCATGCCCTGCACACATTTTCTTCCTGCAATCCGGAACCGGAGATCCAGTGCTTTACTTGCTTTTACCTTCTACACCTGATCCAGCGTGCCTCTGGCCTCCAACCTCCATGCCTCCATCGTTGCTTCTGCCTGGCCACCTGCGTTTTGACATGCCAGAAGCTAGCAGCCCATCGCTGGCTTGAATATGTCTCCAGCGCACTCCACGTCTCATTTCAGGCTTCCATCGCAGTTGAGTTACTAGTCCACACGTAACACCACTGTTGGTCTGGTATCGTGTTTTTGTGATACCATCAGGTTCCTCGTATGAATTTTTTTTGGCTTTGGGCTTGGGTAGGGTTCAAATACCTCGTAAAAACTGAATTCTAGGACCAGTATGGTATCAATAACTAAATTTTCCTCCACATTTTGCCTATCAACAATAACAATGGTATTTGAGTTCCTATGGTTGCCATACATCAACCCGGGTACCATCCACAGTCCTTCTTCAGCAATCCGGTCCTCTTCTGATGTGTCAAGATTTTGCAAGACTTCCTCGCTGGTCACGGTTGTTTCCTGTCCATCAACGTCCTGATTAAACTGAGTTTCAGTCTCACAAAAGTCATAATCTTCCAGCAAATCCATGATTCCTAACTTCTAAACAAATGTAGACAGCAAAAACCAGACTCACGAGACACAAAACACAAAACACAAAACCAAGCAACAAGTAACAAAAACCTCAGTTAGAAGCAGATTTAAGAATCAAAATTCGTGATACCTCGATTTAGAGTCTGAGAGTTGTTGAAGCGGCCATTCAAAGCAGCCATTGTTGTGATTGTGAAGGCTTAAATGTCATGTACTGAAGGAGCGCAACTATCCATAGCCACCGCCAACTCTAGAAGGGAGGCCTTCTTGCTCATACCAGTGTCATGATACCAGGAAGAGTAGGTTCAGCTTCTAACTTTGGTATCAACAACTAAATTTCTACTCGATATTAGGCGGGTCGGTTTTTGCAAAGAAAAACGTCCTAAACATAACCGGGAGGTAGGTTTTTGCTCGAAACTTTTGTTCTCTAAGACTAGTAGGGTAGGGTCTTTGATAACCAGGTTCATACCCGAGTTGATACCCGGGTCAATCCCCCATACCAGACCAACACTGGTCCACACACCTGAAAAAAAAGAAAAAGAGATCTCACAAGGCTAAGAAACTAGCGCACCCCTTCCTACCTCCACCCCACTTGACTAGCGAGCTTCTCTCTAACTCTACTTGGCTCCAATAAATCATTGCGCTCTCTCTCTCTCTCTCTCTCTCTCTCTCTCTCTCTCTCTCAACTGACATTCTCTGCAGTTTTTGCATCGTCGCCCTAAAATTCCCACCATGATCTTGTTTCATATTAACGAATTCTCTTGAAAAACCTCTTTTCATTCCAAGCATCTCTCCAAGATTGGAAATAAAAGTTTCCAAGAGCATGAAGTCATGCAATTGACACCTAGCCAAAACCATAATTAGCAATACTTCAAGCATGCAATTGACAACTAGCCAAAACCATAATTAGCAACTTCAATGGTCAAGATAAGTCAATGGTCAATATAAGTCAAAACCATAATTAGCAATGCTTATGGTCAAGATAGGTCAATGGTCAAGGTAAGTCAAAACCCCCATTTTGAATAGACGAATCAAAACACGAGAATCACATTTTGTTTATCACAGCATACATTCTCTCTCTCTCTCAACGAGCCTCTCTAGTCTCTCTCTACTATGGGTTTGTCTCTCTGTTACTTTGAGAGAGAAGGGATTTTCTTTTGGATTGAACAAGAGGGCCCCACTTGTAACTAATCGAAACAATGAGGCTAATGCAGGATTGGTGCTAAGTCAGCAATTCTTCCCAGCTAAAGCTATTCTGGACCAATCCATCCCCAAAAGCTTATGAGGTACGTTATCTCCATCACTCTCAAATTTGTAACTGTCATATGATGAATAATTGGCATGTCTAAAAATGATGGGCATTGTTTCGATATAAGTGTGTTGTTTGTTGAGTTCCTTATGCTTTTGGAATCTTCTAATGGTATTGCAATTGTATGTGCATTAGCTATTCAGTTAAATAATATGTAAAGTTGCATGTGACTAAGCTCTTACAAGGCTCACTAGATGTTGGACGTGTGAAAAGTAGAATGCTATTGGAAAATGGATGTTATGATGTATTCATGTGTTCTACTTACATTTTGCATGATGAATGTGTGTTTTTTTCCTCCCCATAAAAAAACATATAACACAAGCTTTTGTAGACCCTCTTGAAACATAGAGGTGGCATTATACCTGCACATGGTTGAAACACACCACATGGGCTAGTGATAAATTGACATTGCATCATCTAGGACCACCCCGCCCAGGCTAACTGTTGAAACACATGGGCCATGGGAGGTGAGCACCCGAACACCAAAAATAAACAAGGTGAGTTGGCCTCTCGAGCACTATGATCCATCAACCTGAGAGTAGTATTATCTAGCGAGCTCGAGCCTTAGTATTTAAATTCACCTAGAGATGTTATGGATCAAAAGGATGATATTCATTTTGTAAGGGAACTAGTCATGGCAAAGGAGGTGGAGCTTCAACATGTCTCATAAAGGGAATGTGTGGTTGATATCTTCACTTAAGCATTGGGAAAAGACTTCTTGATGAAGCATAGAACTCATCTTGGAGTACTATCAAAATCTATGCTAGAACTAGTTGAAGAGGGAATATGAAAAATGTCAACTAGTTAGGTTGATTTTATCTGGCAATTTTAAAGCCAAAATGACATTTCAACTTAGAGATAGTCTTATTTATGTTAATAGAGGTATAAAATAGTGAATTTGCTATTTTTAGCAAGTAGGCAAGTTAATAAGGTTAGATTTGGACCTACTCTAATTGGTTGATTTAGATACATTGTATCTAGTCAAGTAAAACTAGTTTTATTGGTAAATACCTAGAAATTATAATTTTAGGGCAATATTTGGCAAGTGGCCAAGTGATACTAGTGCTGCTATAAATAGTTGTACCTACGTAGAGAACAGATCTTGATGTTCTCATTTTGTATGTAGAACTTTTCTTATTTGATTCTATATTCCTCTCTATCATATTTCTCTTGATATCTTCTATTCTAATGTGTAGAATGCTAATTTCCTTGTGTAGAATGAATCCACACGTGTGACATGTTGTTGTACGGATCAGAACAATAATTGATTGGATCCTAGTGATTTTGATGAGTTATGCATGTATTTTCATGTTCTAGCATGTTAAATGCATGCATTCTACATTGTTGATGAATCTAGATGTGCACCCAAATTTAGCTAAAGATCAAGTGATTCATTTATGATATTTTGGATCTGATTTTTTTCACAGTTGGGTGAGTTTTCAAACTTGAGCTTAACCATGATGGTAGTATAAGCAAGTACAAAGCAAGGCTTGTGGCCAAGGAGTATGCTCAATCAAAGGGCATTGACTATGATGAGACCTTTGCACATGTGGCAAAAATGGTCACCATAAAATTAGTCATTGCACTTGCCTCACATTTTCGATAGGCAATGTTTTTAAATGGATGTTTCTAATGCCCTTTTGATTGGTTTCCTTGATGTAGACATTTTCATGGAGCAATCCAAGGGCTTTATCAAGCACGACGTGCGTTACCTTAAAAGGAGCTTGTATGGACTAGTTGATTTTTGTTAACGTTGACTCTCCTAAGAAGATGTGGAATTTCTATAGTGTCTTGGATGTATGGATTTGTTTGGTTTCATTTTTTTGCTAGTCAATTTATGTAGAAAAGATATGTGTGACTAAAATCTAGATAAAAAATATGTGTTTAGTATGGTTGGCATAAAATGCAATGTATCTTATATGGGGATATTGTTTAGGCTTAGAGGGACCTTCTCAAGTGGTGACAATCCAAGTTAGCTTCAAAATTTGAGAGATTTTTAGAAAAAAACAACACATCTTATTAGGAAGGGGCAATCCATAGCATATTTGTCAATAAGATTTTGGTATATGTTTGCACAAGTTACACTGCGAATGGTGCATCACATGCATGCCTTGATTGGAATAGATGGTTAGGTGGATTATTGGACTTATGCCTAAACTTGAGTGTAATGCATTGGATGATCGTGGGTGGCTAGTGTCAATTGATCCATGTAGGTATAGGTTATCTGTCGAGATTCAGTTGGAAAAAAACATAATCTTTGTATTCCATTTGGTTGGTTATGTATTCATCATTGTCTTATCTACATTTGTGTTATCAGATCGTTATGCAAATGAATTTTTTTGATTCATGTTGTCTCTCAAGAAAGCGATGTGTAACCAAAGTGGTTGATATTTCAAAATTCTTAACATGAATTACATATTGATTGCCTTGCTATGCCAGGCAAGGACGATGGTGAGTGTTTGAGGATTGTAAGATGCACTGCCACACATAATTTATACAAGTATCTGAAATGTCAACACTGTCAATCTAGCTAATCAAAGATTGATAAAAAAAAACTTGCACACTTCCCACTAAAGATGTGGAAGCAATACTCAAACTTTTTGTTGTGAAATATGTCTTGTCAATAATCATACTTTTTGTTGTAAAATATGTTTTTTTTTTAAAGGTGCTTCTATTAGTATTCAGTGGCATGGCATGTGCTATCCTTTTTATTCATTGAATCTTGAGCAAGATTAGCGAAACGTTTACTCGCAAATTTTCTAGATTTTTAGCAAATCCTTATTTTTTTAAGGCCATATGATAAAGTTGAAAGCAAGCCACTCAAATTCCTAAACTACCATAGGTCCAAATCCAAAGTAGACCCAAAATATTTTTGACTAGAACTAGCAAAGGGTGCCCGCTGATGGGGTGTGTGTGTGTGCGCGCGCACGCGCACGAGAGAGAGAGAGAGAGAGAGAGAGAGAGAGAGAGAGAGAGAGAGAGAGAGAGAGAGAGAGAGAGAGAGAGAGAGAGAGAGAGAGAGAGAGAGAGAGAGAGAGAGAGAGAGAGAGAGAGAGAGAGAGAGAGAGAGAGAGAGAGAGAGAGAGAGAGAGTAGGTGTGACAATAGGATATAGGTATGTCTCTCTCTAAAGTACTTTTATTATATAGATAGTTCTAAAAGAAATCTTAGTTCAAAATGGACTATGCCCAACTTGAGATAGAGCACAAACCAAGAGTAAAGGACCATTTTTTAATTCAAAAGTTTATAATTTTTTCCTATGTTGAATATTAAAATAATTTATCATTAACTTCGATAACGACTACAATGCATGAAATTTGGGGGGCCATTGAATTGGTTCATTGACCATGTGCATTGGTTGGCCTTCATTTTGAAAGTATATGACGAGATATTTGCTCATCTTATCTTTATGATTTCTTCGTCGTATATTTCAAAGTAATGTGGGAGCTTTCTCTCTTCAAATTTGAGGGATTCAACTTGGTGTCCACAGTCTAATGCTTCCAATTATCATGGTTCATTAGATCCCCCCCCCCCCCCCCCCCCCCCCCCCCCCCCACACACACACACACACACACACACACACATCCCTTTCACCTCTTAATTGCTACTTTTCCACAACTCCACCACTCCCTCCAATCACATCTAGACATAGATATTTTTTTCTGGTTGCAATCAAAATTGGAGTGGTAAAAATGACTCTTCAATGCACCATGACCTACAACTAATGTGTATACAATGGGTGAAATATGTATAAACATGATGTTGTAGAGAGATTAATGGGTTTATATGAATAATGAAGGGTTAAATTGTAAGACAAAGCAAAGATGTTTCTATAATAATGAGAAAAGACATATCATCGGGCAACTTCCTTGATTATTTCAATCTCCAAAACAAGTAAAATTGGAGTGGCCACAACATTATATCTTGATTCAAGTGCTTCTTTTATGTATATGTTTATTTTGTTTGTATGCTTCATTTTCATTTTGGCAAGTATTATTGTGCAAAGCTCATTTTGTGGCATAACTTCACTTTCATCATGTTGTGGGAAGAGTATGGAACTGTGAGCCATTTTGGTCTTGCTCCAATTGAGGAAGACGTTTCAAGCCCAACCAACTACACCACCTATTTGAGTATCAATAGATGCAGGAGTACATTCGCCTCATGGCAAGACATATTTCGGCCTTATTGTTGGAAAAGGATGAAACTGTGAGCCATTTTGGCCTATTATTTTAGATGAGTGTGACTAAGGATGGTCAAAATATTGTTTCAAATTCTTTTGGGGTTTGACCAGGGAAAATGACATCATAAATTCATGTAATGAGGAAGCTAACCAGCAATGATCACTAACATCATTCACTCTTTGTTGAAAGCTGTGTGATCTAACATCATGAATGACATATATAAACTAGAACATTATTCCAATATTCATTTGTGTTTGCCTTCACAAAGCTTGGATAAAGTATTAATGAATTGTCATTTATGATCAAGTGTACAAATGTTAGTCTTTTTCTTTGGTCTTTACTTAATGATGAGGAGTTTGGTAGCATCACATTTTAATATCATGTAGCAAATATTTTCAAGATTGTTGTGCTCAAAAGAGATTCATAAAGTGTTTTAATTAGGCCACATGTTCAAAAGTCTTACTAGACCTTGGAGAAGGAATATCTAATTCTAAGTTTTTTCAATCCCGAAGTATACAATCACAACATGGACAAGAATCCAATCAATCACATATTGATATATTGAATTTAGCACAACATGCCAGAAGGCATTATCATGGCTCTAATCATTGGGCATAAGGCCCTTTCATAACTTTCAACCAAAGGGCATAAAGCCCATTTGAACAATTTTCAACAAAAGGGCACAAAGCCCATTAGTTCCTAATCATGTGTCACAACCAAAGATCTTATTTGTCTCCCTACAAATCCTTGGAGTGGCTTCTATTTTGGATAAACAAGTGCTATTTTGATTGCACTTGGTTTTAGTTACAATTTTCAATCTTGTGTACATATGATGGATCAATCATTTCAAGGTCTACTATAAGCAACTTGTGCTTGTAACAATCTATTTCTAAATTGGTGAATTGCATCTTAGTTTGTTGCATGCTTATTTGTAACAAGTCGCCTAATATTTTACAAACTAAAGACAATCAAACAAAAGTAACAATTACAACAAAAACAACAAAAAATCTGATTGAATGCAAAATTCCACAATATATACACTATACATCAATTGGAAGGCATAGAGCACAAGGCTCCCTATTATGTCAGTTCCAATTTGAGGTTGCATCAAATAGGCCACAATAGCAAGCCTATCCAACCCAACTCTTGTGAGAGTAGAGGCTTTGATTTTTATGCCATTTTTTTAGCTACACTTTGCAATATGGTAACATCAAATTGATCCTTCTATAGTGCTAGTTATTGAAGACAATTGCAAATGTTAAATATCACAAATGCCAAGGCAATAAGTGAATGCACTAAAAAGTGATTAATTTTACTCTATATACTACTACCATAGTTGCCCATTCCGGAATAGAACTAGAACGCGTTCTATTCCGAAAGTTGGCCAAATTTTTCTTTGAAAAAATATGTAGTTTTTAACAAAGCAATTGAGATTAAGAAACTGAATCAAGGTATATAGCATGGCTTAGATAGCGTTTCTAGCTCACATATATATAACGTGGTTCAAATAGCAATTTGGGATTAACGTGAATAGCAGTCAAAGAAGATATGCATTATCTAGCGTCAGAGAAGACATGGACATCAAGATTGAGGATATGACAGAGATGGAGGACATAATAGTAACCGATATGGTGGTGGTGGTCCATTGTGGTCCAAGGGATGATCACCCCAATTGCTGGCCGTGGAGGTCACTCATGTTATGATCACAACTAATAATTGTCAAATAGCTATAATTTTAAACAAAAGAATCCAGATTATCTTTGTTATGTTTTCCAACGTTTCTGATATCTAGTATCCTTGAATGCATTATAAAGCATCCATCAATATATTATCAAGAAGGAAGATCACGGCCAACAGGTCATACAATACGTTTCTGCCCAAAAGGGTACGGGTTTCTAAGGTTACTATTGTATACAAGAGAAGCAAATCACTCATGCAAAATAGAGATATGCTCTTGCTTAAATCATGCATAGACAAACATGCACAAATTTGTTTGAAGCATAGAATCTGAGAAATGTGTACGGTTCACCATAGTTCTTTTTTGTTCCCACCCCCAAAAACAGCCCAAAATATGCAAAAAAAATCCAAAAAACACTAGAATTGTCAGGGAGTTTAATTATTTTTTTTAGGGAGGACCATAGCATTTGTGAAATGAGGACCAAAAAATGAGGAATCTGTGAAATGAGGACCAAAAATCTGAGGCAACAAATGATCATTCTCTTGTGAAATTGAAGTGACAAACGAGAAAAATGAATGCTAAGAAGCTGAAATATGTCATACAAAAGATATAGTTTATTGAGAGAGGTTGGTCAATTATGTTCAAGAATAGCACTTACCACACATCTACCTTACAACTACAAAATATATGATGACATGTGCATGAATGATTGGCAAGAAATAAAGCATGAAAAAGCCTTGTATGACGTTAGTCGTGCGCTATTTGAATTGTCTGATAATTCTGTTATCTAAGCACATGAGTGTTCCCTGCTCGCTGTTGTGAAATGGTGAAGTCGTGCACCAGCAGGTGTTGTGAAATGGTGAAGTCCCGGGCCAGCAGGGTGTTACCTCAATAGATTTCACAGAAAACCAGCGTATTATGTTTATTTTTTTTACATTGTAAATAAACTCATTCTGACCCAGTACGTTCCGGAACGTACAATGGAACGTTCCGACCCATTTTGCTCGGAACGGGCTTCTAAGCTATAGTTTTCATTTGAGATTCACAAATTTCAAGGCAAGCAACAATAGAACAAATTGATGCATATTTTTGTTCAATTACCGAGTGCTGCTGCTCACTGATTAATAAATGATAGTGAATCAAATGGATTTTGATTGCTGTGTGTTAAAGACAATGTGTTTGTTAAGAAAATGCACAAACAATGTGAGCAAATTAATGATATGACAGTTTCTCTTCTATTTGAAGTACTTGTTTTAAAACATTACCAAATGTAGAATATGGTTTTCATTGAAAGCTAAAATATTGACAATTAGAGTTCACAGTTTTCCTTCTTATTGATATTTAGTAGTTTCTGTCATCCTCAAGCACAAATTAGTCAATTGTTGAAGCACTCACCAACAAAAGTTGTTCTCCAGCTGTTAGTATGTTCACTAAGAATTTGCGTTTGAGCTTGACCAACAAAGTTCAAATCTGAAAATGAGAGTACTTTTGAGGACACCTGAGGCCTTTATGCCCAAGTCCCTGTATTCAAGCTGTTTCAAAGCCACCTGTTGCTGTTGCTCATATGTTAATGGCACGGGATAAATTAAGCTGGAATTTGTCATAGACATTCAGATTTTGCCACATTTTCATAATTAACGATTGAAAAGAGGCAAGTGGCATGTATGCCATGTGGCAAATCATAAAATATACTGTCATTAAGCCCCATTGATTGCTATTTGGACAAAACCTGGATGCTGGTTGCTGATGCCGATATATTCTCTGCTTGGCCATATGGGCTATCTATACTATCTGTTCAACCTTTGGATTCTTCAGTGCCCAGTACCTGTAATGCTAACTGGTTTGTACTGAGCCTTAGTGCCTATCGATTAAATTGTAGATATAGCGTACATTGTTGTGCGTAATTTGCAGTCCGTAACCTTGGAACAAATGGAAAATTAGAATGCAGTCCTACATTTGAACATCGAGTTTGCATCAGTTTCAAGTGGAGTGATGCCATCTTATTTTGTGCTACATTTTGCTCGTCATTATAGGGTTTCAGGTACTACCAGCATATAAGGGATTTTGCTATTATCTCACCTCATTAGAAACATCAATGTTTACCATTGAGATTAGAGAATTCCACATCCTTAGAAATGAGTAAATACAAAATATATGCCGCAGATATGGGTAATTGATGCCTTGCCTTATCTGTACAATCGACTGTCTTTGTAAGTCATTAACTGATCTCAGAAAAGAGTTTATAGTAAGACTGATACCGAAACATAATGGGGATATGGATGTCTGCAGTTGAACTAGCTAGGGACATAATCAATTCATCAAATCCTATGTGATATCATTTCATCCCAGACATCTTATATGATAGATTGAAGAATTTTCCAGATAATTTTCTAGTCCTTGAAACACACTAAAAGATAACCATCTATCTTAACAGTAGATCAGAGCGAGTCTGAAGAATTAGACAGATATGATTTTTGGCTCGCATATTGGAATTTGATACAAAATCTGTTTACAATCAACGAGAGAATATGAGACCAACTGATCAAGTCACAGTTAAATCCTGGCATCGAATACCGAGCACATGAAAAAGCAACTTGAGAGTCCCAAAACATTGCAACTTAATTTACATCAGAGACTAGTCAGAATTTGATAATTTTACAGGCTACTAATTTTTCACATGCATGATCTTGGATCTCCTTAACTCAGAGCACCACCATTGATGGTGTTAGCTCAAAGTTCCAGGTGGTCGCCGCATGCTAAGCTCCCGTTTTAAATGTGGTAAGGCCTCAAGACTTTGAGACTGCTCCACAATTTCCTACAATACAATCGAAGATATTTTTTTAGTGTCACAGTTCTTTTTAAAATGTGTGTGAAGGGTTCACCCACGCAAAACAAAACACAGAAATGCCTTGAGCTCATAACATAAGCTTCAATCTGGCATTACGGCACGTGTCATGCACTCAGCACTCTCCAAATTTCCGAAGTATGAGAGGAGCGATTTGAAGCATAATCTTTGACAGAATTACTTAAATATCTAATAGATGTCAGAGCCACAGCTACTTCTAATGCAAAACAAAACCTTATGAGAAGGGACTTAGCATGACAAACAAGATAAATCAAGACAAATGTAAGAACCAGTTGATTCAAAATAGAGCCATGGTGTCATGTTAAGGAAACAGCAATATCCCCCAGAGTCTTTGGTGCAAAACGTGATAATTTATCATACTTATATTGGGTTCTGCTCACATTACATGGCTGAATTTTTTTTCCAGGAACACCGATGTGCTAAGATAACTAGATTATTAATAATCACATGGCTCTAACTTTGAGCAGTATTTATCTGAGAGAAGAGTTGGTGTATGGAGAAGGCTAGAAGTATGCAACGAATGATCATTCTCTCGTGAAAGTGAAGTGACGAACGAGAAAAATGAATGCTAAGAAGCTGAAGTATGTCATACAAAAGATATAGTTTCCTGAGAGAGGTTGGCCAATTACGTTCAAGAATAGCACTTACCTCACATCTACCTTACAGCTACAGAATCTATGATGACATGTGCATGAATGATTGGCAAGAAATAAAGCATGAAAAAGCCTTGTATGACGTTAGTGGTGCTTTCTCGCTACAAGAAGACAATTGCTTCTCAACAGTAAAGGAAAGAACTAGTTTCTGCTCAACACACAATCTAGAAGCAGACTTGGGTGATGCAATGAAAAGCATGAGGAAAAAACATCAAGTGATCAGCCCAGGATAAAGGTAAAGCTTCAAAGACAAAAGAGAAAGTGAAGTAGTTGATTACCTCTGCAGCTTCACGAGCTTGCTCCAAAATTTCACCATCTTCCTCCAGTCGAGCTATACTGAACTCTGGAAGATATCCTGACTGCCGCTTACCTAACAAATCTCCAGGCCCACGATGCTTTAAATCTTCTTCTGCCAGATAAAATCCATCTTTTGATGCTTCAAGTATTTTTAAACGGTTCAGCGCGCTTGGACTGGAGGATAGAAGAATACAGGAAGACTCTCTACTTCCTCTACCTACACGGCCTCTTAGTTGATGTAACTGTGCCATGCCATACCTTTCTGCATGCTCTACTACAATCATCGAGGCCTCAGGGATATCTACGCCAACTTCAATAACTGTTGTGGAAATCAAAAGCTGAGTCTTCCCTTCTCTGAAATCACTCAAGGCTTCCTCCTTTTCATGCACTTTCATACGTCCATGTGCAAGCCCAACTTTGAAATCTTTAAACTCTGTGCTCAGTTTACCATATTCAACTACAGCTGATCTCAAATCTGGTAGCTCTTCAGAGTCTTCTATGACAGGATATATGACAAAAACTTGGCCACCCTTTTCAAGCTCCTTATGTACCATCTGTAGAACACAAAATATAGTATTGACCATAATTATCTCAAAGAGCACATCAGGAGTTTTATACTGGAGTGCCTTCAACAGGGCTAACATAATGGTACAAGCTATGCATCTTCATTTTTTTTAAATAGTATGGCCATAATGAGAACAATCAATCAATGACTTACAGTTTCTACCATGTCATAAAAATGTTATGTCAAAGAAAGTTCTATTGTAGGGAGTCCATAATTATAGTTAGATTTGAAATTGTTTAAAGCCAGTAGTACGAGAAAGATATTGGGAATCAGATGATAAAACATTTTGGTGATTCCATCGGTTTAGGATGACAGATTCAATTGTCCTGGTCTATGAGAAAAGTCTCTCACTTAGCTCCGGTCAGAATTTTGGGTTATAGCGTATATTGCGTAAGGACTAACAATCAGCTATCATGTCCTTCAAACTTGATCCATGCAATGCTACTTCAACTTGAACATATTATCCAGAAATTAAATATTGGTTTTAGCATTTGAACATTCTAAACTTAAGCCGCCATCCCAGGAAGTGAGCTACAATAGACTATTGTATGAAATAGAAATGGTATCTCCAATACTTCACCAGCTCCACTAAAATACAAGCTCTAAATTTCTATATTTAGCTATTTTTGTAGCATAGTTCCTCTGCAATATATTCCTTAAAGCTCTCTAGACTTTCAGGCTGCAATATACTCCTGTCGATCCATTCATCTAGTGTGCCAATGTATGGTAGCTTGATGTGACACAAATCCATTCTAAAACCAAACACTAAATCCAGCTCGTATTTGGATGCATAGCCATGAACGGATGAAAGCACATCAATGAACTCCAAGTACTCACAACTATTGGTTTTCATAGCCTTTAGTGTTCAGCAAACCACCACATGTTCAAAGTTCCTGAGATCCTAATGTTAACTGCATGCCCAGTTTAGTTTGTTATTCTTCCTATTAGGGTTAATTATTTGACAGCAAGTTTCTTTCTTATCAAATCACATTTTCAGGTACAGAATAATTGAGAAACTAAGTTGCATATCCGCAAGTCGTCATGCAAATAGCACACCGCAGAAGTTTGATTTGCATATAAATATCTCGTTGCAAATAGAGTAACATTGAAAAGGGAACTAAAGGTACCTTATGTGCTGCTTGACGCCCTTTTTCATCTCCATAGAATGTATACGTTATAGTTGGAGGTCTCCCAGGTGGTATTTCAGTTATCTTCATCCCATATAAATAATAACGTAAAACATTGATAGTGGAAGCTAGCAATTTCCATGCAGGTAATTTTTGATAAAAGTTCAAATGACAAGATATGAATTGCCTCTTTCCCATGTACCTGACTCAATGCCATGTCACCATGAAGAGCTAACGCTAAAGTGCGCGGAATTGGTGTTGCTGACATCACCAAAACGTGTGGAACACCAAGAAATTTCACATTTTGCTTTTGAAATCCACATTCTGGGTGTTCCTTAATAATGATGCCCTCCATAGAATCTCGAATACTGGCCTGTAATCGGTTGCACATTTAAAATTAGCACCCTAATACATCAAAATTCAAGCAGAAATTTTAGGAAAGCATGCCTTGTTATGGTCGAAATGTGGCACAACTAAAGTAGACCTGTTCGAATCAATGAGAGAGTATCATGCTAGAGAATACAACAGACTTGCTCAAGAACATCTCATACAATTTACTTATGACTTAATGAAGAATAAAATTAAAAAGAGGTATTTAGATAGTTGTTTCTATACAGCTTAGGATTTTAGCATAGGATGGGTTTAAAAACCATCAATATATTGGTGTTGGAAATATATGAGATGTGGTGAAAAAAACTCCAAAAGTACTAGATTCAGTCATTGAACAATCAAAATCAGCCTAATGCTACTTCTACCATTCAATATTAAACATAAGACGTGGAGACATATAGGCCAATATGCATGTAAACAAAAAAAAATAATCAAAGCTTAGCAATTACATCAAAACTTGAACAGTTTAAAAATGTGCGTAAATGTAGGAGAATTGTAGAGACATCTATGAGATTAATGTTATGCCATATAGCATCATACAACCTGTTTCATAAATTGAGAAATGTGGTTTCCCAAATTAGAAACCAGATTCACAGATATAGCACCACTGCCTCAGTGTGAACACGTCAGACTTGTAAATTGTAAATTTGTAAAATATTAAATGGCTCACACCGGCCTGTGGTGTTTTTGTGAAAATGAAGATAGCAGGTTTCTGGTAACTTGTTGTCCTGCTTATATGTGGTATAGGGTACTGGGTCTTAATTTAGAGGCTGCTGGACTGACCTCCTAAAAAGTAGGAGAGTTGACCGGTCAACAAGACACGTGTCATATGCTCATTGGGACACTTGGTCTAGTGCATGAATGACACGGGTCAGACGGTCCTACTAGCTTGCCAACGTGTCAGGGTACTGCCATGTGGCAAGTGTCAGTTGTGCATGGGGTTTGCCATGTGTCGACGTTAGGAAAGGGTTAGAGTTAAGTGGGTGCTTGAGGATTGTGTATAAGTGAGCCTAGAGAGAGGCATTCCTCATCATAATCTATGCAGCAAGTGGCTGGGAGGAGACTTAGCAGCAATGCTCTTGTGTGTCTATGTGGATAGTTTGCCAGATATTTTGGAGCCTACTTGGGTGTGCTTTGCCATAGTCTTCTGGTGGTAGGTCGCTAGTGGGGTGGGGTAGTGCCTATCAGATCTCTATTTCATTATTTCCTCTTGATTTCGAAGATTGTCAGTTTCAAACCCTTGTTTGCTGTTTTTTCAAGAAAAAGAGTTTGTGGGTTGCCATATTTCGGCTGTAAAGGATCTATTCTATCCAGTTCTTTTAGGAATTCAAGGTAGTCCCTCTGTGTAGCTTGTTTGGGGTGGAAAAAAGCCTATTTGTGCTGTAGTTGCTTTTTTTTGCATAATTTTTGCAATGGCATCTTCTAGTGATACTACACATGATTCTCAGAGGATCGATGCACTTCTGCCAAAGTTGATGGCATGGAGCAGATGTTAAAGCAGATCATAGAAAAATTGAAGCCTGGCCATGCACCTGAAAGAGTTAGTGCAACAGGGAATTTGGGTGATGAGCCTGGTTCAACTGAACGAGATGCAGATCTTGAAACCTCCAAAGTTTACAGGTGCAGTAGCGGTAAGAACCACATATGCGGTAAGAACCATAGTTGCTCTCCTCTTGACCCCATCTTCCCCAGCAGATTCTCTATCTTCCATAGCCGCAATTGCTCTTCTTCATGAAGATCAACTCTGAATGTTTGAATATCTCAACAATCAAACTTATCACGATTCTATGCTTCTAGTTGTGCAATCTCACCTCAAGAAGTTAGAAAGCTCCATCAAAGAACTCAAGAATGAAGTTGCAATCATCAAAAGCGACCTATCCTCCCAAATAGCTACTTTAGCTAAGCTTGAAAATCAGACGGAACAACATCATACCACTTGGGCAGATGTACTTAAAGGTAATACAGTTTCTCCACCCTTGCCTTAACCTTCATCTTCATTGCGTTTTGGAGTGCGGAATTGTAACGGGATACATACCTCGTCCTCGGCAGGGGATATGATTGATTTCATAGATAGTGGTGATATACTATTGTTTACAGAGACGCATGAGAGTGCAGAGCGGGGTTTACCTTTATTTCCCGGTTTCCAATGGGAATCAGTTTTCAGAGCAGAGACCAGATCAGCAGGCGGACGTGGTTCTGGTGGTGTAGCATGTTTATATAGAGATACCTCTCAGAAAGTGCTTGAGGTGGTTCACAGAGATGATCACTCCAAATACATATGGATCCAACTCAGAGGGGAGCCCATAGGTTTGGACAGGGAAATTTGTAATGCAGTCTGTTATTTTCCACCAGATACATCTTCTTTCTCAGACAGGGACGGTTCTCCATACATGGAATTATCTGGTGATATCATCAGGTTTTCTGATAGAGGACATATTTTATTGGTAGGGGACTTTAATGCCAGGACTGGATCACGTCAGACTTTATTTCATGATGTAGATCGGGATCCTTTACGTATCAGAGCATTAGATAGCGATGAGCTTGGGCTTTTGAGACATTCTGCAGATGAGGACGGGCCTATCACAGGTTATGGAGAGTACTTTTTACAGCTAGGAGAAGCCCATGAGCTTGCCATTTTCAATGGCCTCGCCAGGTGGCCTTCCTCCAACAACTTCACTTGTCATCCTCACAGCGGCGGCCATAGTGTGGTAGACTACCTCATGGGATCACCCTCTCTTCTCCCTCATATTACTGCCTTCAACATCACACGCACTACTCTGTCTGATCACTCATTTCTCTCCTTCCATTTAGGAACGCAACCCATGGTCACTCATACTTCCCACCCGTCCTTTCCTCGTGCCCCAAAATATCGCTTCGAGAATTCATACATTCCCGCTTACCAGACTTCATTAACCTCCCTGCTACAACATTTCCCACATAACTCCACCATTGAACAACAGTCTGACTTCCTCACCAATGCCTTACATACTGCAGCTTCCCTTTCTCTTCCTTTCACAAAACCCAGAACAAAAACTAACACCTTCAAAAACCCAAATCAGCCTTGGTTTGATGATGAATGCTGCCAGCTTCATAACCATCTTAAACACGCTTATGCTAACTCACTTCCTTCTATTCGTGATATAAACCGTAGTTATCGAAACACACTCCATCATAAAAAAAAGGCCTATGATATCAAAGAAGGGAGAAGGCTTATTAACCTTCTCTTTAGTTCCTCTTCGGGGGCCTTTTGGTGTGAATTCATCCCTCGTGCTCCTTCTCCCACCTTGACCGACCTATATACCTGGGCAGATTACGCCAAATCTCTATATACTATTGACATCACTTCTCCCATCATCATGTCACCCCGTCCTTTGTCCTTCAACCTATTCACACCCAAAATGATATCTGATTCCATTAAATACCTCAATAGTCGTCGTGCCCGTGATATCGAAGACCTAGAAGCAGAACTTCTTATCCATGCAATATATATACTCTCTCCCATCCTTTCTAATCTTTTTAATCAAGCTGTGATTCAAGGCTTCCCCAACTCTTGGTGTACCAATGTCATACATCCCATTCATAAGGGAGGTGATCCCATGAGGCCAGAAAACTACTGCACTATTATGGTTGGACACATTATGGCTAAGGTCTATGGATCAGTTCTTCAGACGACAACAGTCAGTATCGAAGCTGAGCTCAGACGTCCACATGCTTTGGGGCAGGCAGGGTTCCGACCTCATTTCTCCACCTCATATCATATATTCACCTTGAGGGCTATTATTGAGGAGGCTAGACCCAGACGAGAGCGGGTATACTGTTGTTTTGTGGATTTCCGTTAGGCCTTTGACTTTGTTCCGCGACACCTTCTCATTCAGAGATTACACAACCTTGGCTTCCACTCAGACACAATCTTGGCGATTATGGGCCTTTATGAGAGAGTGATAGGTTGTTTCCGTTCTAAGCATGGCATATCACAGCAGGTTCATAGCACCATTGGGGTGAAGCAGGGATGTTCGTTATCCCCTACTCTGTTTGGACTCTATATTGATGAGTTGGAGAGGATGATCATGCAAGATGGAGGAGAGGGTTGTGCTTTATGTGACCTACTGATCTCGATTCTACTGTATGCTGATGATGTCGTCCTCATATCACGTTCCAGAGAGGGGTTACAGAGACATTTAGATGTTTTACGCTCTTTCTGTTCACGATGGGGTTTGTCGGTGAACATTACAAAGACCAAAGTTATGGTCTTCAACACATCTCGGACATTCATGCAGCGTCAGGAGCTTTTATGGGATGGCCATCCCTTGGAGGTGGTTTCTTCATACACATATTTGGGGGTCCTCTTTTCTGGTCCAGTTTTTAGTATGAGGCAGGCTGCTCTTGCTAGGTTGGGTAAGGGGCACACATCACTGGTTCAGCTTGAGAGATTTTGTTTCAGACGACACATACGTGATGCCTCGAGTAAGTGTCACCTGTTTGATACCATGGTCACACCGATAGTCATGTATGCTATAGAGACTTGGTGTACGGGTCTTACCTCTTCTGAGTGGGCTGATATATCTCGTCTGCAGATTACCTTGCTTTCACGTATGATTCGAGCGAAACCTTCTATCCCTCACCAGATTATACTTGCAGAGTTTGCAGTTCCTCCATTACAGGTTGAGGCTATTTTTCGGATTGTTATTTTTCTCCAGAGATTGATGCAGATGGACAGATCTAGATACTCCTATGTTGCACTTACCTCATCACGATTGCTCCACAGCCAGGGTTTCCACCTCTCATGCTTTTCTCAGGCAGGAAGGCTACTTGACTACATCGGTATTTCCTTATCTTCACTTCCAAAGGGCACACATCACTATATTTGGCAGCTTATGTACAGATCCTATATACGTAGAGTTTGGGAGGGGCAGCTTGGAGTGAAGCCCCTTTACTACAGATCCATCTTTATGGATACCGACTGTACAGGTTGTCCTATCCTTCCTAGATATTTGGACGGGGGTTTGTCACATGGTTTGAGATTTATATTGGGACAGTTTAGAGTCTCATCTCATCAGTTACACATTGAGACAGGTCGCTTTCATGGCATACCTAGGGAGGCCAGAGTTTGTCAGATCTGTTCACTTGGTGAGATTGAGGATGAGGATCACTTCATTTTCAGATGCCCACTTTATTATGAGATTAGAGGGCGATATCATTGTTTATATCGAGACTCCTCCAGATCACTCTAGGCTTTGATCACATATGTGGACCCTCGCTGTGTAGCCTTGATGATACGTGAGATGATGCTTTTGAGACGCGACTTAGTCAGTGACCAGATCAGTTTGGATCCCCAGACCAGTATTACCGATTTCTTTTCCGGACGCAGACAGAGGTCCACAGATGACACAGAGGACAGATCTGAGGATGAGATAGATATTCCAGTCAGTGACAGACATCGTACCAGACGTCAGTGCATCAGACCGAGTCATCCTCCTAGCAGGATGAGGCAAAGCCGGCGACATTTTGTCCACGAGTCCAGACAAAGGCAGTTTCACCCCTCACATCCAGAACACTCCACGATGTTGATTACATCCTACTTTAGAGCCTCAGCACAGACTTGAGACTTGAGGCTTTGTTTTACATCATGATAGATATATGTTTTCTTTCCAGCTTAGTAGAGAGATTAAAACATATTCAGTTCAGATTTCTTTTATTTTATTACTATGTTTCTTTTTTGAAGACGTTTTTGTCATACGCTCCTAGAGTACCATACACACTTGAGATGTACATTTATCTTGTCTTTTGTACCCGCGGGTACCTATAAGACATTAATAAAGCTTTTTCTCTCTCTCTCTCTCTCTCTCTCTCATGTGTTGCCATGCAGTCATGGTGTTTCCTGTTTTGAGCCATACCTAAACCATTGCTAATTATTCGACCTCCTCCTCCACTATGGCTCTATGTAAGCCGGGGGGATCTAAATCCCCCCGTTCCCCACCTCGTTCAAGCAGTAGTTTCTCCATTGATAACAGTAGCTGTACCTCCCCCAGCACCTCCACATCATAAGCTACCGAATGAGCAAACGATAGCCCTATCTAGAGGCCCTCAGAGGAACCTTCTAGAGATTAGGGCAACTACATTTGGACAGCTACATTCGGACGTTGGCATTCGAGAGACTTGAGGACAATTTCTTTTTTTGAAACTGCAACCTCACTTTTGCAAAGCATTTGGTGCATTAGAGGAGAGGCTCACAAGATGACATTAGAGCCACATGGAAGAAAAATCAGAGCATATTGTCCCTCACACATGAAGATAACAAACATGCTTTCCACTATGCAACTAGAGAGGCTAGTATACGTGCATGCCAACATAAACATTTTGCAGCTCCTGAAGAACACTAGAGAGCATAAGTAGGTACTTGTGGTTCTCAAAACCAAAATTCACAAATGTAGTCCAAAGTTTAAAAAATTCTTGTTTGTTAACTTACAAAGTGATGCTACAACGGATTTATGAAATTGCACTAGAGTGATGCTATGAAGGTTCCTGACCTACCTCCAAGTCACATGACAAGAAAGACATGTATGCATTCATTCATCAAGAGTCATTAACACATGTTGGCCAATGTTCATCATGACAAAATAGTTGTAGGCTACAGACGATAGCACTTGCTACTTAGCATGCTTTTGGTGATCACTAATACTAGATGAGCTCCAAAACATTGTACTGAGTCAACTTTCCTTGCTATGTTCAATAGATGCAAGACATCATTTGCGCTACTTCACACATGCAACAACACGCACAAGCTAAGTTTACTTGTGATGTCGAGGACAAGCCTCATGAGGAGTCGTCCTCTTATAAGGATGAGTATGGTGTAATGTCCTCTTCCTAGGATCAAACTAGGATGCTAAGGAATGGATGGTGAATCAAATCAACCAACCAAACTTAGATCAATTGGATCAAGCCCCCGAGCTATAGATCACTAGCAATGGCTCAAAGGTAGGGGATGTCAATCTGGCAAGATGTAGCTACCATCACATAGCCAAGCTTGCTCTCCAAGGGAGGCCTATGGGTATACTTTATACCTTCTGAGGCTTCTCCTCAACTAGGAGTGACTTGTGACACCTCAACAGCCTAACTAGGCCATATCAACCACTCATCTTGTGAGTCACTACTAGCACCTTGCAAATCCACCATCAAGAGTTTTAGGCCTCTAAACCATTCATTATGACTTTAATACCAAGAGGGCCGCAACCCTTCAATCTCATATTTAATTTACGGGTTCAAATAGGACCTCTGACCCCCTTATGAGATATGATTCTACTTTGTGGGCATGACAATAGGATTGGATAAGGAGGAGAATGGCAATAGTGATGGTGTTGAGGAGAAGCCATGGGATCAAATTTGTTACAGACCTATGTAACTAGCAGTACTTTAGACCCCTATTGGTCCATTTAGTGTTGGGGGCTAAATGGCAAGTTACCCTTGGATAAGGGTATGTTCCTTTGGATAAGGACAGGCAAGTGACTATACCTTGGTCAGAGGTATGGAGTCACGTGACGCTTGGATAAGGGATACCCTTAGGATTAGGATAGGTGCCTTAGATTAGGGTACTAGTGTCCTTGGTTAAGGGCAGGTAGGTGTCTATGCCTTGGATGGAGGTATGGAACCTAGAGAGGTGTTAGAAAGTCATTGGATGACTATTTTTTTAAACCTTGGGTCTCAACCTTGAACCATATCACTTTAATGGTCTAGGAACACCAAAGTATACATGCACAACTTGGGCAATGGGACCTAGTAGGAGGGCGCCCTTCTAAAGTGTCCAATGAGTTCCCAACTCCCACAAGAAAGGCATTCAAAGAGTCATAGATTATGGAAGGAGTCTCTTGACCTTCCATAAGCCTATGGAGGCTCTGGAGATTCATTAACTCCCCTAGGCTTCTCTCTCTCTCATTGGATGAGCATGAAACTCCATAGTGCACTGGAGGGGTCCATGGGCCATCTATATGAGGGTAGTAGGGCGAGATCTCTCTTGTTTGCTTTGCTTAGCTTATGCTCTAGTGTTGCTACTAGTGTGTAGAGTGCTTTCTTGTGGTAGTATGCTTAGGGTTTGGATCTTGCTTATGGTATGGGACATAAGTAGGGTTTGGATCTTGAGTATGCTATGGAGTGTTGTGGTATGCTTGTGATTTGTTTATGGTTAGCAAGGGGGTGCTAGATAGGTCTTGCTTGGAGCTTGGATTTAGCTATGGTTGGGTGGTGAATACTTGAGGCCAGCTTGTTATTTATCTTTGTGTTTAAAGAGTAGGGACACAGGTGGAGGAGAGATCCTTGGAGGCTTGCAGATCCTTACTTGCAGGTGGAGGCATCCTAGCTTGCAGGTTGCTTGGAGGACATTTGGAGGCACTACCTTGGATTTGGAGGACTTCCTTACCTCTACTTGTAAAAGTGGTATCAGAGCTAGACAAAGGATGGTAACCTTTCTAACCTTCTTCAAGTTCTATTAAGATCACCAACTAAATTTTTTTGGGGATGATTATTGGCTGCTGGCCCGCGCTGGCCCTGCTGGCCCGCGCATTCTGCATTTGCATTTCATAGATAGCGAGTTGTCATACTTCTAACGAGGACACGAAGGTGCCATGGAAGCCAAGGCACTCTGGAAGGAAGCTTCACGGAGGCGATGAGCTCCAGCGATTCTTCCTCGAAATTGAACAGACTTTTCTATACATCGATGACTGACATATTTTATGCTCATCTTTAAGTATAAAATATTTTATTGACATATTTTCTAATTTTACCTGTTGCTTCAAAAAGCAATTGCTTTCATGAAGAGATTGACATTATTGAATTCATCAAGAAAAAGATGAAGTGAATACTGAAGAACGGTCTATAATAATCTACAATGCAGCTCAGTCAAACTGACTCAAAGGAAAAAGAAAAGTAAATCACTCAGCAAATAAAATGACAAACATCGATTGGACATAAAAAGCACAATCACCAAAAAAATACGTAAAGAGCATATCATGGACGTGGTCCAGGAGTTTCCAGCGATGGTGAGCTTGCAGAAAGAAAGCAGAAAGCCTTGTGGACGTTCACCTTTGATTGAACACACACCTTAGATGCTCCTCAAGCTTCCTTGGATATTATGGTTTTTTTTTCCTTTGTAAAAAAACGTTTTTTTTTTTTTGAGGGTCTCGTTCCGAACGCGTTCTGGAACGCGTTCCGTTCTGGAACAGACAACTAAGGCAGAAAGCTGGATCAGCTGGGTTAGGTTCTTATATATCGATTCAAAGAACCTCAACAAGAACAACTAGACAGTTATATCTATTGACTTCAAAGGCAGTCACTGCAAATTCCCTCTAGCTGGAATGCTTCACTCATGTTCTCATGCTCCTTACTAAAAAGTTCCCTGAGTGTGTGAAACTCAGCAGATGGGCCAGACTAATGAAAACAAACTTTGCTAGACCACAAGCTTCTCTATCATGATATGTTTATGAAGTACATCTAAGTTTGTGACATAAGGACCTGTTGGCTTATTCTCAAACACTTACTGTCATATGAAATTCATAAATCAACTTACTGTTCTGAAACACTTTCACTCACAAAAAAATTAAACTTTGCATAGGTCTCTCTCAAATGAACCATGCAACCAAAAAATGAATCTGCAAAAAGGCTGGACCTTGCTGTTGAAGCGCTCCCTTTGCCCAACTCCAAAGCGGTGCTGTTCATCAATAACTGCAAGTGCCAAGGCTGAAAACTTGACACTATCAGAGATCAGACTGTGTGTACCAACAACAAGAGTAATATCGCCAGATTCCAAACCCTAAATAGATGAAAGTAGCAGTTAGTTCTTATAGATCCATTCTCTTTTATGAGATAAACAATATGAGTTTTAGGTGTTGCTAGGAAATTTATCAAAAACTTTATAACGAACACAATAGGGATGAATGTCAGAACATGATACTCTGCATGTTAGACAAATCATCCCTATACCGCCAATCTGCTCCACTAGCTTGTAGTTATACAAACTTACCGCTACAAGTGTACAATTATGAGCATTTATAGCATTAGGTCCTACCTCAATACTAGCAGAAAGAGCATTCAAACATGAAGAATAAAACCTACTCTGCGAATAGCACGAGCTTTGGACAAAGTAGTGGACCCTGTCAGCAAAGCCACCCGTGGTGTAACATTTTCTCTTAACAACTCAAGCCAAGATAGAATTCTCTCATAATGCTGATTAGCCAAAAACTCCGTAGGTGCCATGAAAGCTCCCTGCCAACAGACAAAAAACTTAATCTTCTCTGGTCACAAGTAGCAATTCATAACTCCAACTTAATCTTATATACCACATCAACAGTCATATGTTAGCATGTAAAGCACTTTTGTGTTTCCATTGAAATTTCTAAGCAGATTTTGAAAAATAAATCCTTAAAATAGATCTTAAGTAGTTTAATTTCTTTAAGGTTAGAATGGTTGATATATGCCATATCACATAAGCAAAAGCTAGTACTATTTGCAGGAAAAAAACTAATAAAAAATCAGCACCAAAAATTGCCATCGTACACACTCTTTTATCTTTTTTTCACAAAGTTGATAATTGCAAAATTTAGTTATGGAGTATCTCAACTGCAATACCATCTCAACCATGAAAGCTTGAGAAAATTAGCTATAGAAAACATCAAACACAAGGGAAATTCAATTCACAACCCCAAAACTTAGAAGAGAGAATGAGTTGCGAGAGAGAGAGAAAGAAAGAAAGAAAGCTTTATTAATCTATTTTCCATGCCAAAAGGCATATAAGACTAGTAAATGTACATGTCAAGTATGTGGTAACTTTGGAAGCGTATGAAACGTCTCCGAAACAATACTAAAAGAAATAGACAAAAGAAAATATGAACTAATGAGATGAGATATATATGGGAGTATGAGTGCTACTAAATGCCAGCGATGAGGTATATCACTATCTCTGTCATCATGTCATGTTGCTGCTATAAAAGGATGTGATACGAGCTACAACATAAGGTAACTCTGGTAGGTGCTGACGTTGTCTAGGAGGATGAGATGTCTGTCTCCTCATGACAGGGCGGATAACTCGAGCTGCAACATGACTATGAGTGGTGCGTTGTCTCTGATCTCTATGAATAGGCACGTCGTCGGGTCATCATCATCATCAGTAGACTCTGAGCCCTGTCGTGGTCGTCTCCTAGAGAAGAAAGAGGTAATCTGAGGCTGAGAGCTAAGATGACTCTGCTGAGCTATCTGACATAGATTACGTCACATCTCTCGTGTCACAAATGCAACACAGCAAGAGTCTTTGTAGGCTATGAGCGATTGGAGGGTGGTGGGTTTGTCAATAAATATGCAATAGTATCTCCCTCGGGTCTCATAGTATATAGGGCACCTGAAGATAAAATGCTCCTCAGACTCCACCTCATCTAGAGAGCATAACTAACAAATCTGCTCCTCTCTCAGAATACCATGAAACCTCCCGTTTCAATAGCCAACTGATGTGATGATACATGGAGTTGTGGTCCAGTGTGAATCTAAGGCTGTGTGATAATCCTGAGTCCAAATATTGTGGCAAAATTGGGACCCCTGCTATGTCTAGCTCAATGAAATGAGTCTAATATAGTCGGGCTTAACCCCCAGCTGTCATCTCCATGTGAGATCAAAATATGCCCTATATAAAAGCGCCCGATATATTGGTGGGTACCTGAAGGAAGAGCTGTAATAGAGATACCAAATGACACAAGGAGGAGGTGGGATGCCTAAGAAAACTATGACAACCTGTAGCCATGATCATGAAGAGAATGTGAGGAAGCCAGTGCTATCTGTGTATATATCCCCTCTGCATCTGGAAGCATCTGAACTCTCTGAATATATGCGATAAGCTGGAAAGCTGCATCTATCTATATAGGTGGAACAACAAACTAAGAAAGGAGGATCTTGTGTGGAATAGAGGGCTTCACCCGAATCATACGAGCTAACATGGTAATCTGTAATCTCAAAATATTGGCCCAATGTGAGGAAGAAAGACTGGTACACCATGTCTCTGCTGCGTATAAGGTTGTGGGGGTGACAATGGTATGTAAACGTCTACATTTACTCTGAGCATCTCGAATGGACTTCCGGAAGCAAAATTGCTCTAGCTGAACAAGGGAGGCATGTCTTCCCAAGTCAAGTAGTAGCTGCCTGTCGCATGCTAAATGTAGGGACAAAGAAAAGTATCCCCAAGTGTATGAAGAAACTACCTGCAGAGGCTGTCCTTCAAGAATGAGCTCTTGTCGCTGCATGAAAGCTCTAGAAGTGTTGAAGACCATAACCTTGGTCTTCGCAATGTTATTTCCCAAGCTCCATCGGGTGCAAAAGGTCTGTAAGCAATCCAACTGCCTCTGTAACCCCTCTAATAAGGGAGACTAGTACCACATCATCAAGATAAAGAAGAATGGCAACCAAAATATCACCAAGTCTACAACCAGATCCAACCAACTCAGAGAGTGAAGATATGGTCCGAGGTAGAATAGTGGGCTTGGAACCTTGTTTGGCCCAAAGCATGTAATCTCCGGGATTCCGATTCTGAACTTACTACAGACTGAAGTATGGTACCTTATAGCTTCGCGAGAACATGCCCAATCATGATAGTTCGATAGTTACCAGGAATCATGGGGTCACCGTTTTTGTGAATAGGGTGGATGATGTTGGCGCACCAGAATGATGGGAATACAAAAAAGAATTGCGAAATTGAGGAGATTAGCGAGTGTGGGAGCAAGTAGGTCGGCAGCATGAGTCAGAAGTTCAGATTCAAGGTCCTCGGATGAGTGTCGAGATGAGCGAAGAAGGGGAGGAGCATGAGTACGTGCATGGGTGACAAGATGATGAAGAGGGCGACACTGGATGTCATACTACGGAGGGTGTAGAGGATGGGGTGGTGAAGAACATGTGGATTTGCCTTTATGGGGCTTAGAAGGAAAGGCTAGAGAGGCGGTAGTGTGAAGAGAGGTGGTAAGGAAAGCAGCTTGTAATTCAACTGTACTGTCACGAGAAAAGGAGTGGAGTAATGAGGCCTGACTCTTGGTAGACTGGCATGTATAGAGGGTTAAATGTATATTTGGGTGCACGAATAAGCATGGGGTGAGAAGATGACTGGGGGGGTGGGAACCAACCAATAGCTAAAGAGAGAAAAGAGTGATCAGATAGGGTGGTGTGGGAAATATGAAATTCAGAGATGAGAGGTATGGAGGACGGTGACCCCATGAGATAATCAACGACACTATGACCGCCATTGTGGTAGTGTTATCAGTCTTCTTCTTCAAATCACTCCTACGTCCACACCATCTACCGATGTCACCACCACCACCCTTCCTTCCATTTCTCTATTTTCCATCATCTCGTTATCCATCTGAGAAATTCCCAGTTTTTTGAACCTTGATAGTCTTACCGACGCAGCTAAGAGATCATTGCAAATGTCTTGCGGAGACCAACTACCACCTACATTGGTTGGTCAGCCAAAGAGAAGATCTAAGAAAGCAAGCGAAGCAACATAAACAAATAAAGAGAAAGAACCAAGAAGCTGAGGAAGAAAGGAAGAAATTTAAGCAGCAAATGAGTCAGATCGATCTCGATAAAAAAAAAAAAAAACTCTTTGAAGTAATGATTGTCAAATTCCCTCCTATGAAGCCAAAAGAGATCCAAAAGTAATGGATCAAAGGAAGGAGCCGCAGAAAAGGAAAAGATGAAGATGACAGCGAGCTTGCAGAATAAAGTAAGTTCCTCACTATGAAGCCCGAAGAGATCCAAAAGTAATGGATCAAAGGAAGAAAAAGCTGCAGAAAAGGAAAAGATAAAGACAATAGTGAGCCTACAAGACAAAGTGAGCTCCTCACCCAGCAAGTGGTGGTCAAAATTCAACACTGCAAAGGTCCAAGGCTGCAACGGTAGTATTATCAGTTCCTTCACTCTTTGACAGGCAGGACAAAACACTACAACGATTATCAATCCATTCTGTCTGAATTGGGCCTTGAAACAAGCAAGATAAACGTAAAGAAAGGCCCAAGCAGCCTGGTAATAGGCAGAACAGATCTGTAAACAAGCCAGAAGAAAAGAATCCAGTAGAAAGACAGTGAATCTGTCTACATGCAGCCTGCTTGTTTCCAATCGTTTGCTCTAGGGATACAATCTTGGACTGCAACACATTCTTTTCATTGATCAGAGCTGATGTTTTTTCGTTCAGCTGTGATAGTTCTAGTTTCATAGTCTGGAATTCCGCTTTGAACCATAGTTGCACCGAAACGCGATTCTGGGGCTGAGCGTTTCGGAAATCACGTTTATAAGAAACGCGATTCTCAGCCCAGAATCGTTCCAGAAACGTTTTTTATAAAAAATAATAAATAAAAATTTTTGAACACCTCTTCACGGCCAGAATCGCGCCAGCCGTGGAGGTGTTAATTTTTTTTGTTTTGAGCTGTAGGCATCGGATCTTGGCGTGTGGATAGTCGACAGGCATCTACTCAGTGATACGGAGGTGATGTGCATGGTGCCAGGGGGATCTGAGCTTCGTGGAGATCGAAACGATCAGTTTTCGTTTTGGTAAGTGTAGGCTTGTTTTTTTGCAAGTGTTGACATTAAACTGTAGGCAACCAAATCAAGCACAGTTTGGCTCTAGACCACCTTTCTTCATGCCCACGGTGATTCCTACGAGGTCAGTTTCAACCATTATGGCACACCTTGCGAGATTTGAACACCACAATCCCAATGCTTGTTTTCTTTGCCATTTTCAGAAAATGGCTTCTGGGCAACCGATTCAGGTGGTGTCTGAGCCTAGAATGCATTTCCACATGCCCGCACAGATTCTTGTGACCTCCGTTCTGCCCGTCTACGTCCGTAGCACAAATTTCAATTTTCTTGCCCTAATTCCATGTTTTTTAGGGTTTAGGGTTAGAGCATCGTGCAAGCATCCGCCAGTAGCGTGGTTTAGGCTTGCACTGGACTCATAGATGCCTGCAAGGACTCTCATGCTAGCGTCAGTCGCCCGTTTTCGCTCGCAGTGGAATTATTCTATCCCTCGCCCTGTCTCGTGTGTTTTTTGGCAGTTGCTATGATCTTGCTAGAATCAATGTGACGCGTGCTCGGATGTGTTCAGCTCTGTTTTAGGCTGGTAATGTTTTTCAATGCAGTGTGTTTTCTTCTACTGAATGGTTGTTTGCTTGTTTTTGTTCGTAGGTTTGATCTCGTGTGGACACGATGCCGATGCAGGGCCAAGGCCTTTGGGGCGAGGTTGAGCTTACTGAGGGGGATGTGGCTACACACCATGGCTCGGGAGTCCGTAGATGGAGATGCTTGCATTGTGGTGGTCTCTTCACAAGATCACTTACCAAGGTTAGGGCTCACTTACTGAGGGTCAGAGGGCCGGGTGGGCGGGCATTGGGAATATCTGATTGCCCCAGGATTTCCGATGAGGAGAGACAGAGGTTGTCTATTACGTACGGGAACGGTGCTGCATCACAAGTTTCTGGACAGGGACAGGGACAGGGACAGAGGGGATGTCTGTGTTGCAAGTCACTTCTACGGCCATGCGCCTGGTCACTTTTGTTACCAGGAAGAGCGTGTGCTGGCTGGCCCTATTCCGCACCTTCTCGCACCTGAACCTGAAGAAGCCAGCACCCACACGCTTTGCCTTTTACTTTTTGGTGCTAGAGCGATTAGTATTAGTGAAGGATGCATTGCGGCGGTTGGTTTCCAGCGAGTCCTTCCGAGAGTTCATGGACGTCCCACATGCGGCGTTTTTCCGGTCCACTGTGTTCGGTGAGCCGTTCTGGAGAGATGCTGAGGAGATTACTGGGGTCCTTCTACCCATTTTCAGAGTGCTACGCCTGGTAGACCGTGAGGGGTGCACTCTCGGCCTCATTTACGATTTCATGGACCGCATCGGCGAGGGGATTCAGACGTCAGCCTTGGTCGAGCACATGTATGACTCTTCAGTGTCTAGTTTGTTGTTTCTCACTCAAGTCTGATTCGATTCTTTTATGCTATGGCAACTATGGTTACATGATTGTTGTGATTTGCCTACTGCAGGAGGCGCGAGATCTGGGAGGCCAGATGGGACTACTTCCACCGACCCATCCACGCCGTAGCCCACATATTGCACCCCTTGTGGCGCGAGACTCAGGATCGGGACGATCGGGAGCTGCACCGGGGATGGGTGGAGTACACGGAGCGTGTATGGCTTGGACCAGGTACGTGTGATAAATTGCTTGGTAGGCTAAGTACTGCAGTAGTGACTGTAGTGTGCTCATTGCTAGTGTGTGAATTCAAGAGGACTTACACGAGCCATGTTTTTTCTTCTGCCAACAGGTCCGATGCTCACTAACATTGCATACCAGCTGCTGATCTTTGAGCGCTACCAGTTTCCTTTCGATGGAGAGCAGAGTCGGCAGAGGGAGGATATGTTGAGGCCTGTTTCATGGTGGGGCTACCATGGGCGCGGCACAGGTGACCTGCGACGACTGGCCGACAGAGTCCTTGCACAGGACTGTTCAGCAGGAGCTTGCAAACGAAATTGGAGCACCTGGGCCTTGTATCACGTAGAAGAGGAACAGGTTGTCCGAGCAGTGTAGGCAGTTGGTGTTTGTGAACACCAACGGCCGTATGCTGAGGCGCACACGAGGACGGGAATAGATGCTCGAGGTGAGTCACATCATCACCCCCTGTTTCTTGCTATGCTTTGACGAACTGAATTGCTTTTGAATTATGCAATGAATTGCTGACAACAATGTATTGTTTTTGGTTGCAGGTGAACCCTGACACTTGCTTGGTGGATTCGGCAACTGCTGCTCCTCGGGCACCACCCACGCAGGAGGAGATGGATGATGAGATCTATAGAGATCTATATAGACAGGCGCAGGCTGACGCACGGGCTCTACGACGTTCGAGGAGGGCAGACAGGCAGAGGGCTAGGACTGAGGAGGGGGATGATGAGGGCTTGGAGGGTGGAGAGGAGCTCGGGGCTGACTATCAGGAGGAGGAGTGGGTTGAGGGGGATACGGAGGAGGAGGAGGATGAGGAGATGGGGGCGGAGGCACAAGGGGATGACCTTGCTGACTTGCTGGTGGACCCTGATGCGGAGATAGAGGAGGAGCCAGCCATTCCTACACGTAGGCCTAGGGGGAGACCTAGAGGTTCTGGGAGTGTGGGGCTGAGTTCGCTTTTTGTAGACAAGAGTGGAGCATCACAGGCAGCCGTCGGCCAGGCATCATCACAATGGGTAGGGCCATCCCAGGGCGTTGGATCACAGCCACCTGACACACAGAGACGCAGGGGTAGACACAGGGGTGGGGGCAGGCAGAGGGGGGGCAGAGGAGGGGAGAGAGGCAGAGGCAGAGGCAGAGGTAGAGCCAGGGGGAGGATCCAGAGCCAGAGCACACGGCAGAGCCAGGGCCACACCACGACATATGGCTCCCTCCAGTTCTGATTCATCTACAGACCCTTGGGATCTGCAGTCAGGCACAGATTCAGATGATGGTTCCTACCATGACTCTGACGAGCCTTAGTTGTGTAGTTTTCATTATGTTCATGGAACATCATTGTACCCCATTTTGGTGCCATGTGGCCCGATATTATATATTACGATGATCCTATTCACAGCAGTGTAACGCTTCGGTACTGTTCTTTGAGAGAGAGAGAGAGAGAGAGAGAGAGAGAGAGAGAGAGAGAGAGAGAGAGAGAGAGAGAGAGAGAGAGAGAGAGTTAAATTTTGGGGCAAAAAAAAGCGTAAACCTAGGAGTTAATGCACCTAAACTAGACCATCCTGCACCCGAAACGTTCGGCAAAATACACAGTAATTATGCTCTTAATTAGAGCTTTCACCTGATACCCATATTGCACAAAAGAAAAACCAATTTTTTTTTTTTTTAAAAAACGTTTCTAGAAAAAAATTCCATATTTCCGAAACGCGTTTCTGAACGCGTTTCAGAAACGCAGTGCAACTATGCTTTGAACTGATGATCATCCTACCAAGAGGAGAAAAGCTTTGTTGATTTAGAACGGGTGTAAGGGATAATTGTACCAATGGCATTTCTTGAAGGGAAGAAGAGTTGGCAGCGGAGGTGGAGAATATAGGGACATGAAGAAGTTCATCAGAGAGGAGAGGAGTAGTGGGAAGGTTTTGTAGCGAAGCAGATGAATCCGAAAGAACGGGCACAGGAGGGGGCAGTGATTCCACAACAGGAACGCTACTGCTTGTGTGGTAGGTAGCGCTGCCATCTGGTTTGCAGCAGGGCGCAGGGGGGGGGGGGAAGAGGAGACTTCCGATTTGGAGGCATGGAGGCAGCAGGGCAATAGAGGGAGTAGCAGGGCGATGAGAGCAGCCAGTAGCATGGCACGTGCCTGAGAGAGAGAGAGAGAGAGAGAGAGAGAGAGAGAGAGAGAGAGAGAGAGAGAGAGAGAGAGAGAGAGAGAGAGAGAGAGAGAGAGAGAGATCGATCGATCTTTATTAATGTCCTTGAAATACCCTAAAGCACATAGGACTAAGAAAAGGTACATGTCAAATGTGCACATATAGGAGCTTAAAAGCTCAACTAGCTAAAAAGAAACAATAGTTGCAAACTCAAAAACTATATATAATGAGATGGCTGGCATTGTCAAAGCCCATCAACCTGGTATAACAAGAGTCCATTAGCCCAGAAAAAATGGTGTATAGTATGCTGTGAAACTATAGCTGAATGTGCCACGGACCTCTATCTCCGAGTGGACTATCGGTGTCATTGGAGCGGTGGACTATGGTCTATGAACTGGCTGTCTCTGTAGGCGTCGACATTGTCTCTGCTGTCTGTGTTTGGAAGCATTTGGAATTTCAGCCTCTCCATCAGAGTCACTACTCAAGGCTACATCCTGTCTCTGTCTCCAACAATATAGGCACTCCACGATGCTCAACTATATCAAGCAAGGTACAGCCATGTCCAGTCTTGCCATCCACAAGTCTGACATCTCCCGAATCATCAATGCAACACATCTGGGGTCCTCATATGATATCAAGGTAGAAAGTGTGATTGGTTGCTCTCTGAACAAGCAGTAATATCTCCCTTGTATCTCATAACAAGCTGGGCATCTAAAGAGAAAATGTGACTCATCCTCTACCTCATGTGTGTCACACATCTATCCACAGTCTGTGTGAGATACTCTCCAAAAGGTATCTAGGTAGTATAGGACGTCCAGTTGGATCTAGAGATAGAAAATGTGTGCGATAGAACTTGCTCTTGGTCCCCAGTGGATGCTGCCAAGTGCACTAGAGATATGCTCTGTACAGGTGCCCCCGAATATACTGATGAGTACCAGTAGGTAGGTTGGTAATTTGAATACCTACTGTAGAAAGGATAAGACGGGGCCTCTTAATTCCATGAGGAGTGTCCCTCTGAATGCAAGCGCCAGGTACTACCACATAGTGTGTGTCACCGACCTGGAAATCCTCCATTCGTTGTAAGAATGTGACAATGTGAAACAAGGCCTCATTGTGAATGGAAGGGACAACAAACTCCACCAATATAATCTGACGTGGTATAGAAGGCTTAGCTCGTATCATCCAAGAGAGCATAAGGGTCTAGAGTCATGAGATGTGTGCCCAACCAGTGACTGTCAGGCTAGTGCTCCATGCTTCCGCTATGTACATGGCTGAGGGGACAATCATAGTATCAAAGGGTTGACACTTCTTGGTCGCATCCCTAATGTGTGAGTTGAAGTACAGTCTCTCTAGATCTACCAATGAGGCATAGCCCTTTTGTAATCGGGAAACAACTGCCTGTCTCATACTAAAAGTGGGACCAGAGAATACAACTCCCAATTATGTGGGATTCAACCACCTCAAGTAGGTGACCATCCCATAGAAGCTCCTGACGTATCATAAAGGATCTGGAAGTATTAAACACCATGACCTTGGTCTTGGCGACATTTACTGATAAACCTCACTGTATAGAAAGAAAGAAGAGCATCCAGATGCTGCTGCAGGCCCTCCCTCGTCCTTGAGAGTAAAACTACATCATCTGCATATAACAGGATAGCAATAATAAGGTCACCCAATGTACAACCCTCCCCTCCATGACTCTGTATAACTTGCTCTAGCTCATCTATGTATAGTCCAAAGAGTGTAGGTGAAAGTGGACAACCCTGTTTGACCAGAGAGAGAGAGAGAGAGAGAGAGAGAGAGAGAGAGAGAGAGAGAGAGAGAAAGAGAGAAAGAAAGAAAGCTTTATTCACATCTTTTGGGCACTCGTGGGTGCATAAGACCAAAAAGAAAATATGTACAAGCAACAGTGGGAGCATCATCCATAGGAGGACGTGGCCGTAAAATGCTATAAACTAGCTACGAATGAAAGTAGAACAAACCAGAAGTGAAATAAGCCCACAACCCGGGCCTGGTATAACAGAA
Source organism: Diphasiastrum complanatum (assembly GCA_029204225.1). Taxonomy (NCBI): domain Eukaryota; kingdom Viridiplantae; phylum Streptophyta; class Lycopodiopsida; order Lycopodiales; family Lycopodiaceae; genus Diphasiastrum; species Diphasiastrum complanatum. The sequence goes on along the minus strand of CM055109.1, from coordinate 6,851,516 downwards.
GAACTACAAAAAAAGTACCAATGCCCACAACCCGGGCCAGGTGGAGAATAAGTACATATCAGCGAAAGTAAGTGTGAGAGAGCGTGAAGGGTCCTCCACCAAGTCCTCTATGAGGGAAGCAAATCATGTACATGCATGGAATGTATGGGTGGCAACCATATGATTGAGCTACTTGGCCAAGTGGGCCACTTGCACTAACTTAGTTAAGTTACAAATAGGGGGCCGCATTTATTAACAAATAACATGCCCCACTAGCAATGTACAACTTACAATAACATTAGTGCTTAGCCAAAGGGATAAAAAAGGCATTACTCTTCAACAAGCCCCCTTAATGGCAATTCTATTTAAGCTAGCACCTACCAATGTTCTAAACATCTCAAACTTGTCTTTACTAAGTGGTTTAGTAAAGATATCAACAATCTAGTTGTTGATGTCAAAATATGTTAGCCCAATCTCATCAATGTACACTTTCTCTCATATAAAGTGCTGGTACACCTCTATAGGTTTTGTCCGTGCATGGTAGATTGGATTATTTGCATGATTTGTTTGCAGATTGAATGCAATTTGGTTATCACAATGCAACAATGTAGGTCCTACTTGAGCAATCTGCATATCACCCAATAGGCATCATAACCAAGTAGCTTCATAGGCGGTCCTCGTGGTCACCCTATACTCAGCTTTTGTAGATGATGAAGCAATAGTGGATTGCTTCTTGCTGCACCAAGAAATGGCCCCTAAACCTAGGCTAAAGCAATAGCCCATCATCGATCTCGGATCGTCTTTATCACCTGCTCAATCTGAATATGGATAGCCCTCCAGCTGAAAATCACCATCATCAATCCAATCCCATAGGTCATAGTCCCTCTCACATATCATAAGATCCGCTTGGCTGCCTTCCAATGTGATTCAGTAGGTTTCCATGAATTAGCTTGGAATCCCAACCACATAAGCAATATCTTGCCTAGTGGTTGTAAGGTCAATCAGGCTTCCCACTAATTGACAGTAGAGAGTCTTATCTGCAAATGAAGGACCATCATCCTTTGATGGCTTGTTGCTTGCATCCATTGGTGTGCTAATTGGCTTGATTTCTTGCATATTAAATTTGTTCAACATTCTTTGTGTGTACTTTGCTTGAGAGATAAAAAGTCATGGTTTTCCTTTCCAAACCTCAACTCCTACGAAATAGTGTAATAAACCCAAATCTTATATCTCAAACTCACAAGAAAGATTTTCCTTAACACACAGGCAATAAGTTTCTTATTGCTTCCTATGATGAGTAGGCCATCCACATAGAGCATAACAACAACAAAGTCTTCACCTTCCTTGAAGCCATACAACTTGTAGTCAGACTTAACTCGCTTGCTTTGCAAAGTACTCATCAATTTGAATACTTTTCCTTCAAAGCTTTGTGAAATAACTATGGCTTGTTTGCTTTTCTGGAATTGTGGACATAAGGGCAAAGTTCATCTCTTGTCTCTCATAAGACCTAATAGATCTTCTGGCACCTTGTTCACTGCTCTCTCCTTTCAACATATTCGTTGTTCCCATTACCACCTAGGTAGCTTCTTCCTAGCGATAGGCAATGTGGAAATGATCACATATCCCATGGTATTGTCCTAGTGTTCTGCTTTTCTCCAATTTTGGCCTCTTGTGCTTGGCCAAATTGACGTCTCAAACTAGCATGCTCAGGTTCACAAGACTCTAAACTAGGCTGAGGGCTCCTCATTCGTGGAATCAATCAACAGTAGGAACTCAGTAGTTTTATCTTTCTCTCACTCTTGTACTTTGGGTGAATGGTTTTCGTAAAAAATGACGTCTCGACTTAGGATCTTCTTCCTTTTCTCTTGATCTTATAACACATAGGCCTTTTCACCTTCGCTATACCCAAGGAAGATACACTTCACAGATTTTGAATCAAGTTTCTTCCACAAGTTCTCAAGTATGTGTGCATATGTTGTGCACCCAATACTTGAAAGCTGCCCACTTTGGGTTTGTTGCCACCACATGCTTTGTCAGGCATGATTCCTTCAACCGCTTTGGTTGGGTTTTTGTTCAATAGACAAACAGTAGTTGCTATTGCTTTTGCCAAAAGGGAATTCAGCAACCCATGTATGTGGAGTGACAAATTGTGCATTTAAAAGGTCTTTGAACTCATAAGAAATGTATTCACCACTTGCATCTGACCTGAGAGTTTATCCTCTTTCTTGTGTGATTCTCCATAAAAGCTTTCCATTGCTTAAACTATTTGAATGCTTCAAATTTTTCTCATAGAAAATAAACCCACACCTCTTGTGAGAAATCATCTATGAAGGTCATGAAATAGCATGCCTCCCCTGGGACTGCACAAATATGAATTCACAAGCTCAAGAATGCCCTTGGCCCTGGTAGCTTTTTCCTTCAAATTTTTTGCCTTTGTTGCTTCCCTAATGCACAAGCCTAACATGCATTTGAGAAGACTTAATGCTAGGAAGATCTACAACCATATTGTGCTTATTCAATAATTGTAAACTTTGACAGCTTAAATGACCAAAGCTTGTCCTGATTAGATTTTTTTGACAACAAGGCCTCTTGACCAGTGGTTGCTATGTAAAGCTCCTTTAGAAACCAACTTGAAGCTTTGATCTTTGTCTTTCACCAAACAGGTAGATTCATCAAACTCCACCAACATGTTTTGTTTGGTAATAACACCAACAAACAAGTTCTTGGCCAACTCTGGTACTTGCAACACACTCTTGATTACCTTCACCTCTCCTGATGCAAGTTTGCTAGAACTGAACCTTTGCCCCTCACTTCATCATGTGTAGAGTTGTCTCCAAGGCAAACTTGCTGACCATCACTTGTCTCCTCATAGGTGTTGAACCAATGTCTATGAGGTTTCATGTGCTTCTAGGCTCCAAAATGAATATACCATTTACCATACTTGGATCCTGATGACAGGCCTACTGTGAATAGATCAAGTCCACCACATTGCTCTTCTTCTACATTTTTATCAACAAAATGACCTATTGGTTCTTGCCCTTTTTTTGATGTGGTACCATATCGCAAGAACCATGTCAGAGGTGAAGAAGGTAAACTCAGAAGGTTGAGGAGAGATAGAAATGGGGGAGTCACTGGGTATAGTATATAAGCTGGTTGCACAGTCGGCCATATGCGGAGGTCATCCAAGAGAGGTGGTGGAGCATGAGGGATAAACTCACGCCAAAAAATACCCGAGGAAGAACTGAACTGAAGGTCAAAAAGATGCTGTCCTTCAGAGTCATCATAAGCACACTTTTTACGGCGGAGTGTACGATGGTAGGACTGTCTAGAGGAACGGAGAAGGTGGGGAGCATGAGTCCTTACAAGCCATGGCAGCAAGTGTAGAGTCGGGCAGGTAGATTGCAGGTCTGCATAGATCATAAAGGTGGTGATGATAACGCACATAGGCTACCTCAACCTCAGTGTTGGTGTAGGCTTGCTGTAGTCCCGCGTAGAAAGGAGCCCACAGGTAGGCAGTTGCAGGTGGCAGGCACAGGTGCGCAGGCAGAAACCCAAAGCATCAATGGGGCAGGCAGGTGCCAGAGGGCTAGGCAGGGGGTAGCAAGGGTTGGATCCAAACACTTTAGGCCGAAATCGTAACTTGAGTAATAGGGGATATAATTGATAGAGCTGACAGGCAGACCCCGGCAGCAGGGTGTTGAAACAGCAGGGCAGGCAGCAGCAGCCGGGCGGCAGCAGATCCGGGCAGGGCAGAGGTGCATGGGGCAGCAGGGCACTGCAACAGGGCAGCCAGAGTAGAGCATGGCACAGGCAGCAGCATAGCTGGGGCAGCAGCAGGGCGGTAGAGGTAGAGCAGGGCGGAGGTGCCTGGGCAGCAGACAGCACAGGGCAGGGTTCACTTAGTTGGTAGCAGAAAAAGCAAGAAAGACATAGATGGCAGCAAGAGAGCAGGCCGGACAGGTTGGGCAGCAGCGAAGGAGGCATTGAAGCAGGACAGAAGATCCGTCGATGAGAGCTTCCAACCTACAAAGAGGAGAGAGAAGAAGAAAAGAGAGTAGATCCGTGGATGAAGCTCTTCCAACCTGCAAGGAAAGAGAGAGAGAAGAAGATGGAGATCCAAAAATGAAGATCCAGCTGAATATCCATCAATCTGCAAAAAACAAGCCACAAAAACAAAAAAGAAAAGAAGCACTCCCAATTGCTCTAGAAAGTGCTCTGATACCAAGTTACAAACAGATTTACAACAGAGCAATAGCTAAGCTAAGAAAGCAGCACATAGGCAAGAACTAACCTTAGAAGACGGCAAAGAGAATGCTTAAGGAGATTAAAGAGAGAGATCAATATCATCAGCTATCAAATGAATGGTAATCAGTCCTACATATACCCACAAGGAAGCCCTCAGATGGAGCCTTTCAAAGGATAAGATTACTGAACCTAAGCTATCCTGGATAAGGTTACTGAAAGTTACGAATAGAGCCACAGCTGATCTAGAATTAAGCTATGAAAGCATCACATAAGCAAGACTTAACCCTAGAAAGCAGGAAAGAGAGAAATTAAGGAGGCTAAAGAGAGAGATCAATATCATTAGCTGAATGACAAATGACACAGTTTCCCTACTTATAGCCAAGAGGAAGCCCTAAAAGGAAGCTTCCAGTGGCTAGGGCCCAATTGGGAGGGATAATAGTGCGCCCTCCAAGAAGGCCCCCACTCTCCAGTAATATGTCCAAATGGCCTAATAATGAATAATAAGGCCAAAGGCCAATCATATAGTTTGAATGTCACTAATGAATAAAAAAGGGCCCAAGGCCTGCTTATGCATAAAGTAAAGTAACTGTAAATGTAAATGGACGAGGCGAATGTAATGAGCCGAGTCCATAACTCTGAACCTAAGCTATCATGGGTCCATAAGGGCATGCCTCAATGGTAGTGCCCTAGTACCTAAGGGTATACTAGTTAGGGGCTATATAGCCAGTATATAACTGACATCGCAATAAGTACCCATGGGAATTCCTTTAATTTGTTGGAATAGATGATTGCCTAGAGAAATATGCCAATCATCCAAAAGAGGAAAGGCAGACGAAAACAAACATCATCAATTATAAAAAATATAGTAAATCTTTTCTCCTCAAAATCGACATCTTGACTTTTGTTCTTAAGCCAACAAAACACAATGCAAAGCACTGTTTTATTGTTTCAAAGCTTTGCATTGGTGTCCTCTAGTTTATTGCTAGAGTTGGTCGAATTCACAAAGAAGTTTTTATTTATATAACAAAAGATAAAAGGAAAATATGGATGCAAAATGACCACTAAGCACTAACATTTTGTCTCCTGTACACCATTAGCCTGCGGGACAGTAAAGCAAGACCGTGGCATTGAATGATAAATCAAAGCTCCGCCATCTGCTATGGCTGATCACGTGAAGGAACTTCTAATCAGTGAGAAATAGAGGATCATGTTCTGAAAGCCACAAAAAGCGACACACCAACTGTGTAGAGGTCCTCCAGAAGAAAAACGTAGCAACAATTCAAAAAATCACTGAGTTGATATAATGCATCATACTTGCCAAGATTGAGAGCCCAACCGTCCACATAAATTTCTAAAGCAAGATCATGGCAATTACAAGAATCATCCAAACAGTAACTTTCTTAACAGAAAATCATCATTAAAAACAGTAACTTTCTTAATAGAAATCTGCCAGTTGCCCAAAAACATGTAACAAGATCCAATACTCCAGAACCAAAGTAACAACATCTAAGTAGAATCGTGATACCAACTGTCCTAAAATCAGCAGCACAGATGACAGTTGTCATAAAAAGTCAAAAGGAGAATAGAGAACTAGAAGCACAGATGGTCCTTGTATAGAGTGCTAGAAAGCACTAAAACAAAAACCTTGATAGAAGAAGCTACCAAATTTATTTTAAGAGATCGTGGATGGCAACTAATGGGATGAGGCCTAGATGGAAAAGGAATCCCTTAGGTGTGCCAAAAGGAAAGGAAAATGGCACAAGATTTGTAAAGTATAAATCTTCTAGGTTAATGAACATCAAAGTAACATCTGCTATATAGCACATAAGCTGGCCTGGCATCTAACTGGTGAAAAATTTCCGGCCCATCAAAAGAAGAGATAGTGGGTATATTGCACAACCCAAAACACAAAAAGAGGACATTTAAGAATGGAGCCTGACAGAACCCTAATTAAGAGGTGACCTAGTAGATAAACATCAACGACTTCTCTTGCTGCAAAGAACTTGAGAATATGAAAAGCTATATTGACAGCTCATTCAGAAAGAAACTCAAATGAAGAAAATCAACTTCCTATAGCAGCAAGTAAACAGTGCACATCTTTTTTTCCACCAAACAAGTGGCTCAAAGATCACTTGGTAACCTCCAAACAGTGGAAGTAAAGACGAAATATAGCAGTATCTCATGCTATGGTAAGGCTGCATCATGTTCAGGAAAAAGACACTCTCATTTCCACTGACAGTCCAAACATTAGCCAGCAGGAACTACAATAAGCACCAAAAGAATGGATTCCAGACTATTCACTTGCATGATCGAAGCAGTTAGGTAATTCTGTAGACAAAGACACTAAGCAGCTGTGTGTCAGAAAACTGACATACATTGTACTATTGTAACCAACCACACAGGCTAACAATATTCAGATACCTCAAAACCTCTTAAGGTTACAAGTAAAGTTATGCATTGTGAGGAACCATATATCTTACAAGATGTTCAGATGCCAAAGACATCAAGTTGCTTCAATCTAAACTTTCTGCAGAACAAAATTAACATGCATTATGAAAAAACCACTTTATCTGCTATGAATATTTACTTATCTGAAGGTATCTAAACTAGACTGGACAGTTGTAGTCAATTAACCATGGCCTTTAAGAAATTCATTTCCCAACCTTTTTATTTTTTTAAGGAACTCATTTTCCCATGTGCCATGTTTTCCACAAGCGTTTGCCAAGTCAGGGATATGTGTCTAAAATGTGTAATTGAGAAATGTGTTTTCCCAAGGGAAAACCTTTCCACAACTAAGATAACGTGTTTCTTCTTACTAGCTTGATAGATCAAGTGTAATTCCATCTTTTACTTCTTGGTCACTCTTTAACTATTTCGAGTTTGTGCTCACCTTTTGTTCTGCAACTCCTTTGGTAATTCCCATCAAGTCTCTCCTCCACATTTCACTGCAATTTCTATACATGGTAAGCAATTTTGAGATGTTGTCACTTTCCCATACAGTATCTTGTTTCACATTTCCCCTCTTTCCCAGTGGAAACATTTCCTAAGCTATGAGAAAGTATGTATACTTCAAAGGAAAGCATGCAGAGGTAGATCTAAATGCCTAGGAGATACTGATATCAGAATCAACTCAATCATTTGACTTTGTGTTTGTACAAAAATAGATGATGAGATTCAAAGTGTTGTGCTGGTGGATGAGCTACCTATATGGAGAGCACATAAAGATCATGGAAGTGCCTTTAAACACCATGATACATCCGATTCACAGATTCTCTGAACAAAGAAAGCATGCAATTGAGTTGCAAACAGGGATGTGGTACATTGAACGAATATATAGACTAATTTAGAATAACTCACAGAAAGATCAACCAGACAGTTATGCACTAGGAACCAATAAACTAAATGCAGAAAGACAAAACTGACATGCAGCAAAAGAAGGGAAAACCCTCCAGAATACAACAAAAGTATCTGAAAAGGTGAAACAGAAAACTGCCAAAAGAACAAGCTGGATAGAAATCATATATGAACCATATGCAGACATTTTAGATAAAATTTAGAACAATAGGCATTTTGTGAAACAGAATATGTGTTTGTGAAGGGCTTTGATGAATTGAAATTGAGTGGACAAACCTCTTTGAGCCTCATCGCTGATTCTTGTATGTTTTTTGGTCTCAATCTTCTATATCACTTGGTTTTCTTACCTTTCGTATCTGAGCTTTTCACATTTTTTGCCTCTTTGCGTAAGGCATAGAGACCATGAAGAGGGATAGAAATGGAAAAGTCCTCAAAAAATTTGGAACAAGAATGGGAACGCCACATCATCATAGTGACATATGACAATAAATATTCATACAGCTGAAAACTTGAAATTTATTGTAATTTGTATTCTAAAATACACATATTATAGATAATAGAGGATGAGTACTGTATTTATGCAAGGGCACAATCACGTGTTCCCTTGTCATGTTCTTAACTTCATGTTCCAATCTAGGACCAGTCTGGGAACACGTGGCACATCCAAAAAGCGATGCTCCCACGGTAATGTATGATTATTGTGCATCTTGTTTGTGTTAGACTTTAAATGATAAGAACATTGGGATTGTTTTGAGCATTGATTCTACCCAATACTGAAATTCCTGTCAGATAGCACAGGATGCACATTTGCATAGCCTGAGTTGTCCTTGTGGGAAAATATGTCCTCCACACCTGTATCGAAGTATGATACATGCATGTTGTTTACCCAGGGCTTTAGTGGCACACATGACATACCATTCTATTGCTAAACATAACGCAAACAAAATTGCAATATGAACAAATTTGCTTCCTATCTTCAAGCCCGAACACCAAATCTGGAAGGCTAACCTGGTATCCTGCTCCAACCACTTCCAAAAGGGCTAGAAATGCAACAATTGTCTTACCACATCCAACATCTCCCTGCAATCCCAAATTTGTTGTAGTTACACGCCAGTGTACAAAAGAGTCCTAAACAATGATTTGCAAATACTTACTGGAAGACCCTAACAGTATTTTTAAGGGTTGAACCAAGTTCATCTCAAAAGTTACAAAAAAAAAAAAAAATTTTTGATTGGCAAATCTTTCTTCAGATATCGTAGACTGAAAATGGAAATTGACTGAGTATCAAGTGTCTTGTGAAATCTTACAAAGAATCCTTACTATAGATGGACATCACATGAGCTGGCAATCTTCAATGGCTTTCAATGTTTCCCAATTTGGGCATCTATGCATGGCACCCTCACATTGTAGGCAGTGTTGTGTGACTAGTTTTGGTTTTCCTTTCCTTACATTATTATCTCTATTGTAATATCACTACCCTCATTCATATCTGACATTCAGCAAGGTTACTATTCACTATGTAACATCCTGAGCACACATTTAGATTTTTGAGGCAAATTGCATCCTCATTTATGAATCTGTGCTTCGCCCTTTGGTGTTGGACCCTATTTTCCTACACTCTACTAGGTCATCCGGTTTTTTACTTTTTATTCCTGAGTATGGTTGTGTAGGCACATCGTTCCGACCATGGAGCGTTCTGGTATGCTTGTTCCAGAGTGAATATTGAATACCTCAAAATTCTTTCCGGGAAGTGACTCTTTTCGGGTTCAAAAACCCTAACTGGTTTGAGTTACCCAACAAGAGAGGCAAGTATGTGCTGAGTGCGCTATTTCTTCCTAGTGATCAAGATAAAGTTGTAACAAGCAAGAAACCAATTTTGTAGATATGGAAACATAAAGCAGCAAACAGAGTTGTGGCATATTTTAGCATCTTCTTTGTTTCCATAGTTTGGAGGCAGGGGCAATGGGTCTCACTTTATCAATGAGGGCAGGCTCTGAGAAATTCAAGACAAGATGCAGCGCAGCCTGTCTGAACAGATGGTGGAGGTTCACAAGCTTCTAGGCTAGTGGGTCGACCTGCAGGTGCACACGCTTCTGCAAGTGCAAATACATCATAGCCTCAGCTCACTAACATGAGCTTCAAAGCATCCTCACTTTCCGTCACATGTTAGTCATGTCCAACACATTAGTCAGGCCCATAAAGCCATCTTCAATAAATGAAAGGCCTTTCTAACCTCCAACAACAACAAGAAGGCCCATTCAGGTGTTCCCTTCAGATGTAGGGCCATCCACACCTAGATCCCCTTCAACTACAACATGCAACATTTGGCTCTTAGATACAGGATGGAGCTCATGGATATGGTGAGAAAGGACATAGCAAAGACAGGTGCTGGATGCCATAATGGGATAAGATCTTGACTTTCCATGGACACCGCAGTTAGATGTGCTGATTTTGATTGAATCTAAATCACAAATTAAAATAATTTGAATTAGCGAATTGGGAAACGTAGATGAGTTAGAAGTAATAATCATTAAAGGGGGCAAAATGTTGAAGTTGATAATTAGATTTTATATCATGTTCTACTAGTGGATTTTTAGATCTTTAATCATTAATGTAATGTGAGATATGGCACTTGGGAGGCATAGATCCTTCAATTTTTGAGTCCTTGTAATAGTTTAAGTTGTTGCTCCTATTCTCCCACATATGGTAGGTCTCTAATTGTGTTTTCTCCATGTGGTGTGTGCTTAATAGGCTTATTTACTTTGCTCTTTCTAGTAGTGCTATTGTGTGTGCCAATGGCTACGAAATTTTTTCAATATGGAACCCTTAACATGCATGCTTATTTCCAAAACATGGGCTTGGCACACTAGTTACAAGTAGATGACCCACTATTCCAAGGATTTAGCAAAGGGAAACCATGACCACGCCATCAGACCATTTGCCACTTCTTCTACTTTGGATACATCATATTGTCCTTACTGAGACAATGAATAAAACCGTAGCAATCTTCTCTCTATTTGTGTTTTTTTGTGATAATTTTCTCACAACTTGGTGTCAAAGCACTCTTTAATCATAATGGAACTATAATTCTTCGTCAAACATTGCCTTTTTGAGCTATTTGCTAAAACTTAAAATTTTAGACATTTGATGGTTTACCTTTTCCTTTCTTTTGGCACAAAGAACAAATCTTTTCAACCACCTCTAGGTCTCTATTTTCTAGGTGATAGAACTCCAAGAATGCGACCTTCAAATCATTCAAATGAGAATCTCAGAGAGCTAAAGCCCGATTGAAAATGACTTTGATTTTTACAATAGCAAGATTGGATTGACAAGGAGCATAAAGTGTTGGAAATTCATATCTAGGTCTAGAAGGTCTAGCATTTCACTCCATGACTCTAGACAACATGCATTCAAACTTTAGTATTAGAATCATTAAACCCCTCATACAATCATCTTTAAGGTGAAGCTTGTTATTGGAGAGTAGATTCTTCCATCAAATTAGATTTGGCCGTTATGTGATAACTTCACTTACAGTTCTACATACATATAAAGTGGTCTTCTTAGACGAGTTGATTAGGATTGTAGGAATTGTTGCTCTCCATGAAGTACTTATTCAATAATCATATTGATTGCTTCTTGCTTTGTGTCATCCTTTTTGAACTCATATTTGAGAAACAATACTCCATTGCACTTTAGAATAATTATCATGCGTTAAGGTTCCGGAGGGTGCAAGTTTGACCTTGTACAATGGACTTCATTTGTGGATGCAACAATAGGACAAATGCCTGGACACAAGGCTGACTCTCAATGGATCATAACATAACAGCATGAGTACTCTGCCATACTTAAGTCGTCTACAAAGGATTCGTCTCCTTGATCGCTTGGAATTGAACTGCATCAACTAGTGCAGATGAGCTCTTCACACGTGTTTTTGGGGATGCACAATGCATCCCTATTATTAGTTGGGTATCAGTTGAGGAGGTAGAAGGCGTGGCATCTAGCATGGATTCTAATTTAGAGGCGTCAATCATATTTTCCACATGGTAAATTCAAGCCATTCGCTTTTCAACCAAGCGCAATGACCAATTATGTGAATTAACCCAACTCTCGGTTTCATCTTTTTTAGGTACTCTTTTATGCATTGTTTAACATGTGTATAGATCATTGTTCTTCGTGAGAAAGAGTGCGGCCATATCTCCTTAACGTTTGTTAATTTGATATATCAAGATTTGGGAGAGATGTAATTCTTGCTTTTAGAAACTTTCTCACTTTGTGTCAGACCTGTTGCTCACTTTTTGGCTGGTCTATTGCTTTTGTCAACTTCCTTATGATGGCTTGCTCCTAGTAGATATAGATTCTGAAACTACTGCTACTATTCTTTCGCTCTTAGTAGTTTCGGGATTCGTGATTACGCAACTGGTTTGAGTATTCCCATACAATTGGCGACAACTCGAAACCTGTTAGAAGGTTGTTGTAGGAATCTAATAGTATGCCCCCCGTCTAAATTTGGTAAAAGTCCCTTGACACTTGTGCGGCAGCTATTTGCATACATCTCTCCAAATTTGTGTATCCAATTGTCTTTCTCTTAGCAAGTTCTTACAGTTTACATTATAAAGCTTGTCAATTGGATGCCCACAGAATGAGATATTGAAGTTTACGTCTTTCAGCCTGTCATCATGTCAATTAGTATAAATAGGCCAGAGACCTCGCTATCAGTTGCTGATTGTTTGGAGATTTGTTGCCTAAATTAGAGAGGAGAGATTAGTTTAGCTTAGCTTTCAATACATTCAGTCTAGAGACTTCAGGATTGTCATTCAGTCATTGTTCTACATCAAGTTACTCTCAGTATCTTCTCTATATCTATGCTTCCTTGTGATGATTTGCTCATAACTAGAACTTATAATCATAATATCCTTCTATGCCTATATTAAGAATATTGTGATATTTAGCCCCTAATGTGAACAGCCACAATTACATCACATGCATGGTCGAAGGTTACAAGGATTGAGGAAAAATTTCCATCCAAAGGTAGTCAAAGTACAGACTTTAATCACAGTTCTGTTCACACTTACTTGCAAAAGTCGGTTCATAGGTACAGGCTTCTGTAAGTCACATATGATTTCAGATATCACTTTGATCTGGCACTCTGTCAACTTGTAAGGGAGCGATTCTACAAGCTTCTGTGTCAATGGAGACCATTTGTCCATTGTGACAAGACCATATTCTCGTTCTACCATGTAGCTAGATGGAAGCCCCACAGCCTCAAGAAATTTTTCCATCATTTGCTGCTTTTGAAGAAGCATTGACATCTGTACAAAGATTTAGAGCATACACTCACTAAATTAGATAAACTAAAGATTTAGAGCATACGCTCACTAAATTAGATAAATCATGAAGGATATTTTGGGGGCAATATGTGACCACCCATGCAATGTACTATTTCTTTGTGCACATTGAAATAGATATTGTTAAACAGCTCAACAATTTGCTTCAGAGGAATCTTCTTGAAAAAAAACTAACTGTGTCATTATGACATTATCCAATGAATCTCAAGTGCATCCGGCAAATTAGAAAAATGACTGCAAAGTTTGACACAGACGGCTTGTATAAGGGAGAATTATTGCAGCCCAATGCATTAGAGGAGAAGCGTTTCCAGGCCAAACTTTTACTCTAATGAAAAAAGCAATGACAAAGGAACATCTTTTCAATCAAGACGCAGTGCCCAAAAACTAACCTGTCAAGCTAAGCAGACAATATTTTTACAGTAGGTGCTATGTCAAACATCTAAAATGAGTTTATCAGCAAACTTTAAACCTCTAAGAATGATTCCTTAGGCCTATCAATACTATAGTTTCCTATTTAGGTACTAAAGTTCAAAGAACCAGTTCACATGGGAAACCAAATTTCATCAACAGCAGCAAATATAATGGGGTTCTATAAACACTTAATGGACTATACTTTTGCAGTCTAAGCTCTTATCAAAGAATTGAGGATTTAGGTTCATTCAGATATATTGTCAGATTATTAACCGTCACAAACACAAGTTGAATGATAAAAAAAGCATGGTTATTTCACTACAGGATTTTTTCCATGATATTAAGGATGGGTATGACAAATTTCCTCTTAACATTCTAGGAGTAAGTACATCCCAAGAAAAGATTTCTAAGAGCAGGGTAACGATTTGCAATGCATTAGCTCAAAAGTATGTGTAATGGGATGAGATAGCTTCTTCAGTTAGTCTTTCCAGACCTTGAGGGTTGTAGGCAATGAAAATTATTCATGGACCACATAGAAGAACCCTTCTATTCCAAAATATTCATATAATCAAAAGCTTATTCATACATTCATTCCAAACACAGTTATTCATGTTCAACGAGTCATTTCCAAATGTCAGTTATGCAGCACAAATTCAATTCACAATAAATTACTTTTAGCTCAAGCATGCACATTTACAAAATCATTAAGATTGTAGAAGAAATTAATAGATTTGCTTTCCAGGTGTGTATCTAGTTAACTTTTTCTGCATTTAAAGTATACTCGAGTCTTGGCAAATGCTGTGGAACCATTCATACAATACATGGTTTAGCTCTTCAAGCTATGCATACATCATGATATCTATGCAAGCAAGTCATATTGGATGACCTGCCCAACTAAAGTATAGCATGTATGTGAAGGAGCTTTTAATCCATGCTTTGAAGACTTGGAGCTATTATTTGTACGGTGCACAGTTTGAGATTTTGACAGACCACGAGAGTGTTAGGCATCTCTGCAATCAACCTGACCTTCAAGGGAGGAAAGCCCGATGGTCTGAGTTAATACAGGAATTCGACATGATTATTAGATACAGAAAAAGGAAGTCCAATATAGTAGCTGATGCCCTTACTCAAATGCCCATGATTAATGAGTTGAGTACTCAATTCTATCATGGGACACCCCAAGATATAGAGAGGACATAATGCTTGTTTAGTTATTGAGGAAAAGTTTTCTAAGCAGACTCAATTTATTATTGTGTGCGCAAAGCAGTGTGCACACTTATTCATATCCAAGATCTTCCAACCACATGGACTGCCTAGATCCGTCCTTACAAGTAGAGACATCAAGTTTAATCAGAGATTTGGATGAGTTGATGCAGAGATTACAAATCAGGGAATTATGGGTATCCGCTTGTCGTGCAAAGGTTGATGGCCACTCAAAGGCCCTTAACCCATTTGGAAGAGTATTTTCTGCATTTGGCTTCTCCTTGCTGATTGGGATCAACATTTTGTTTAGCAAAGTCAAGCTATAGTAGTCTAGTGAGCAGCAGCATGGGTGTCTCCCTTTTCTTTTGGCACATTGGTTTTCTCCAATATTACTATGTCTTTCAGAAGTAGCAAATGTCTATTCTAGGCAATTTTGAAAGTACGAAGCATTTGATGATGAACAAGTTGTTTATTCCAAGCTTTGGTTTTGCTTGGCACAATTTTGTGCATTGTTCCTCTCACACAAAGAAACTTGCTCCCCGAGGGCCTGTACTATGATCCTTTCCGAATCTTATAGGTGTATGATTTGGACCATTTATAGGTATTATCAGGGGCCTTCCTTCATTTAATAGCTAGGAGATTACTATTCACATGATCATTTATTGAGTTAAACTCAGGGTTCTTTTTTTATATGATTAGTGGATAAGCTAAGGCTGCTGGGCCATTGGCTAAGTGATAGACAACAAACCCTTTAGGGACCTATTCTTGACTAAAAGCTTACTAGAAGGTTCCCTTAAGGGTCTCCAAACCACAATGAGTGACATTAAGTTATTTTATGGAAATTGATTTGTTTCGTTGAGTTTTTTTTGTAGAGGAGTGCTCATTTGTAGTCCCTTTGAGACGAGGATTTCTGATCTATTAGCATGGAACCATACATTTTAAACTAGAATAAGACTTATGTTTTGTGTAGGGTTTGACTCTGAGAGAAAGAAAGAAAAATCTTTACTGATGTCCTTGAAATACGGTCCTAAGGTACATAAGACTAAGAAAAGGTACATGTCAAGTGTGCACATATAGGAGCTTAAAAGCTCAATTAGCTAAGAAAAACAATATCTCCAAGCTCAAAAACTAAATATAGTGAGATGGCTGGCACAGTCAAGATGCTGTGGAGTCGTGGATTATGTCTATGAATTGGCTGTCCCTCTGAGTGTCGACACTGTCTCTGCCATCTGTATCTGGAAGTGTCTGGAATCTTAGCCTCTCCATCAAAGTCACTACTCAGGGCTACCTCATGTCTGTCTCCGACGGGATACGCACTCTTTGATGCTCAACTATATTATGGGGGGTACAAGTATGTCTAATCTCGTCATCCGCAAGTCTGACATCTCTCGAATCATCAATGCAACATATGATATCAAGGTAGAGAGTGTTACTAGGTGCTCTCGGAACAAGCAATAATATCTCCCTCATATCTCATAGTAAGCTAGGCATTTGAAGAAAAAAATGTGACTCACCTTCTACCTCATTAGAGATAGAAAATGTGTGCGATAAAACTCGCTCTTGGTCCCTAGTGGACCCTGCCAAGTGCTATGGAGATATGCTCTATAAATGTGCCCCCGGATATACTAATGAGTACTAGTAGGTAGGTCAGTAATTTGAACACCCATTGTGAAAAGGAGACGACAGGCCTCTGAATACGATGAGAAGGAGTGTCTGTCTGAATGTACGTGTCAGCATGATGACAAAGCTGCTACCACATAATGTGTCTCTAGAGAGAGAGAAAGGAAAAGAAGAAGAAGAAAGCTTGTGTCTTTTCCACGCTAAAAGGCATATAAGGCTAATAAATGTACATGTCACGTATGTGGTATTAGTGGGAGCGTATGAAAACGTCTCCGAAACAGTAACAAAAGAAAAAAAACATAACTAAATACTACAAATTGAAAGGAGTGAGATACGTGAGATATAACAATATCAATATCGTCATGTCTTGCTGTCAAAGGAGAAGGATGTGATGTGATTTGCAACATGAGGTAGTTGCTGACATCGCCTAGAAGGATGAGAAGTGTCTTCTTATGATAGAAATGGAGTGTTGTCTCTGATCTCTGGGAGTAGGTGTATCGTCATAGTCGTCCCCCTCATCGTCATCGAAATTTGTGTCATGGCATGGTCTTCTCCTAGAGAAGAAAAAGGTAAGATGAGTTTGCTGCGTTGTCCAACATATTTTAATAGTAGCATCTCTCGTAACATATGTGCAACACAACGGGGATCCTCATATCCTATGAGTGATCGAAGTGCGGTGGGCATGTTGCAAAACAGGCAGTGGTATCTCCCTCTAATCTCATAGTATATACCGCATCTGAAGATATCCCTCAAAGAGCATAATTGGCATATCCGCTCCTCTCTCGAGATACCGTGGAACCTTCCAATCTCAATAGCCAACTGATGTGATGATACATGGAGCTGGCCCAATGTGAATCTGAGACTATGCAACTGAGTCCAAATATTGTGGTAGAACTTGGAACCACTTTAATAACTAGGAAGAGCAGCCCACCAAGCCTTTGAGTAGATGTCCACCAATGCCTCCAAAAGCCTGCAATGTGCCTCTCCTCCAATGCTCCTAAGATCCTTCCAAAAGTAGAAAATCAAGATGTCCTCAAGAATTTACCACCCAACCATAGCTAGATCCAATCTTCAAGCAAGACCTATCGAGCACCCCCTTGCTAAACCACAATCACTACCATCACAAACACAAGCATGCTCAAGATCCTACCCCCATCTAAGTCCCATACCAAAGATGGTGATCCTCACAAGAGCAAGCAAGCAAAATCAAAGCTCTTTACACACTAGCAATCCACAGTTTTCAGGTCCCGACCGGACGAAGTGTCCTTGAAGCCCTGTTCAACGTCGAACTTCGGACGGACGTTACGGATTGACCGTCGGTCCGTTCCTCGTCCTGTCTGTTCCCACTAGTTTAGGGTTTAGGTTGTCCACTAGCCGAACCAGACGACACCTGAAACGGACCCCGTTTAGATGAACAGGGCCGACGGACGAAAAGCTGCAAAAGTAGTCCATTTCGCTAGACTTAATTGCGTTTCTCTCTCGTCGACTGGCCATTGTGACTGAACGATACCCGAATCGAGCCAGGCTCGATCCCTTGGGTTCGTATCGGGCTCACAAACCTGTGGACTGTATTCTTGGACCATTTTGGTCGATTCCAAATTCATTTTACACAAGTTCAAGTGTATGCTAACCAAGTGCTGCTTTGATATTGAATCTGCACATACCTGTGGTGCAATGCCTATCACACACTGAGGGTGCCTGTCTTTGCCTTGTTTTGATGGTTATGGCTGTGGGGTTGTGGGTTCATGATATGTTAACCGTGCGATTTGTTAGGGTTTAGGGTTTAGGGTGTTATGTTAACTGTGCCATTTGTTAGGGTGTCGGGTTTAGCATGTTGTGTTCAATGATTCTCTCTCTCTCTCTCTCTCTCATCTTGCACAGAGCAAACCATTTTTAACTAACCATTCAAATTTTAGAGAGCTAATCATTTGTAACCAACCATGATAAATTAGCCATGACACGAATAAACTGTGAAAAAATATATACATCTCATCTGATGCCAATGTACATGATGCTCTGTGTGTATCAATATCTAAAAGTCTATGCTAAAAGAATCATCCCTCTGCGTGCCAGATGCATCTACAGGGTTGTCAAATACAAAGTCTGGCTGGAAGTCTGGAGGCATTTGGGACTCCTCCAAGTCTGGGCCAACGCCTGCCAAGAGACGACTAGAAAAATCATCGGTGCGTCCCTTCTTGGCTGGCTTGCCTCTAGGTCTGCCGGAAGGAACCCTCTGTGGTACACTCATGCCTGGGGGTCTCCCTCTGCCACGAGGGGGTCTCTAGGAAGAACCGCCTGCCTGTGATGCTCTGAGTCGTCTCTGAGCGGTGTGTCTCTGGGCGACAGCCTCTATCTCCCTCGCAAACTCTGTCCAGCCATCATCTGAAAGGGTCCGTGTAGCGGGAGTACTGGGTGGGGCACGTGGACCATCCCCTGCAATGTCGACCTTCTCGTCTGAATCATATGTGGGCTCATCAGAGGAGGAGGGCAATGGAACGTCAGCAGGGAGTGGGGTAGGCTCCTCGTTGTCAGCATCATCCTCAGGATCACCCCGCAGAGCACGCCGAGCGGCCTCGTCTGGATCAACCTTTGGCTTTGGATCGGCCGCTGGAACCAGGCAATCATCGGGATTGACCTACACAAGTAAATCATTCGTGAGAATAACCGAAGCAACCGTGAGGGCATTAAACTGATTGTCTGCTATAGCACGGAAGCAAGCAATAGAGCATAGAAATATACCTGCAACAATAGGGCGCGTACGCCTCCTACTCTCATGCTGTCCGCGATGCGTCGAACCACCCTAATGTTGGTGTTGCAGTACACCAAGTCATTGCATCGCTCAGTTGTGAGGTGGTTCCGCCTGTTCGTGTGAACAAGGCTGAACGCTAACCAGTTCCGCTCGCACACGCAAGCAGAACAATCCTACATTAATTGGCAGCCACTCGAGTGAGTTGCGGCTTTATAGAGACAATGCGGAAAATGTTTGGATGAATGAGATTAGATAACATACCTGTGACAGGACTCGGAACACGAGCGTCCTCAACTCTGTCTGTCCAGCGCCGTAGCTATCCCACCATGATACAGGTAGAAGCCTGTTCTCTCGGAGAGTAGCAAGGTCCTCGCCGAACAGCCCCAGGCAGTGCCTGAAATTGAGCACCGATGTGCATGAGTACAATTGGCGAGCAAAGGGAAGTTGAATTGAGCCAGCGAAAGGTAGTTGAGCGAGCGAGCGAGGGGTAGAGCAAAGCTTTACCTGTAACTCAGCCTCTGCTCCTCGAGCCTGCTGCGGAAACCAGTGTCGCTGCTGAGGAGGCGGATGTATGAGAACCAGTCCGCACGCAACTTTGCATCGTCGTACTGCCTCTCGCTCTGAAACAGCGGATGCAGTATGTGGGCTACACTGTGAATGGGCCGGTGAAACTTATCCCATCATCGTCGCCGCCGCCACAATTGCCTAATAGGCTACACCCTGTGGAACATACCATGTGGAGGCAACAATTGCACAATTGCATGTTGCGGCACCAAGACAAAATAGAGTGCGAATGGAAGGAAAGTTCGTGAGACGGAAAAAGTTATATCTGGCAGGGTCCAGCTCACAAGGCTGGAGGGACTCGCCTATGCGGTCCATGAACTCGTATATGAGGCCCATCGTGCACCCCTCACGATCAACGAGCCTCAGAACAGAGTAGATGGGGCGCATGATGTCCATGAGCTGCTGCATATCAACCCAGAAGGGCTCCATGAAGAGGATCTCGTGGAAGGCCAAGCCCTCCGGGGTCTAAGACAGGTCCATGGCCGTGAACTCTGCAGAAGTAGCCATGCGCCACAAATCACCCTTGAGCCGGTGTAGCCGCTCGAGCATGATGAACTGGAAGGCGAAGCGGTGCGAGCAGGTTTCTTCAAGTCGAGCCTGCATTGAAAAACGGAATAAGAGGCTCACACGAAAACCCCAACGCATCCCTAAACCCTAAACCCTAGAATTATTGGCGTGTGCAACATAATTGTAAATGAGCCAAAAAATAAGTAGCATCTTACTTGCTGAATGTGCAGAAAAGGGCGGTGGTGCGGCGCTTGCGTGTGACGAAGTCCACAACCACAAGTGCCCTTGTGAGAATCTCACTGACCCAAGGTAGGCGCCCGATGGAATGCAGGAGGAGGTCCAGTGAGTGTGCAGCACATGGAGTCCACACAATGGAGGGGTACTTTGCCATAAGAAGCTCCCCCATACTGTGGCAGTTGGACGCATTGTCCGTCACAACCTATCGCAAACAGTTGATACGATTAATGAACAACTTGGAAACACATTTCAATCAATCGAAAACTAATGAAACCTTTGTATCAAGATTGCGCAATAAATGATCAAGCAACTAATGAAAAAAATTGTACCTGGACAACGCGCTGCCCGACCTCCTCTATCGCCGCGCGGATGATGCCGTAGATGTACTCGGCCGTGTGCACTCTCCCTGCCTCAGAGGCATCGACGCTGCAGAGGAACATGGAACCGTAGCAGCTGGAAACAATGACGTTGATGAGTGGACGTTTAGGACAATCAATCCACCCGTCATCCATGATGGAGCAGCCGAATCTATCCCAGGCCTCCTGCAACGATGCTAGTCTCTCTCTGACGGATGCAACCCGCTCCAGGAGCAAAGGGCCGCGAAACGTGTCGGCTGTGGGTGGTGTGTAGGTGGGCCCGCAGACTGCAACTTTTGAGATAGCCTCTTGAAATAAAGATGCGGGATGCTCAGGTCATACAACATCTGTGCTATGGTCTTGGTGGCCTCTCTGAGCTGCCCCTCTTTGAAAGATCCCGACATGGTCATCTGTCTGGTGCCTTGGGATGTGGATGGCTGGGAGGATGCGGATCTGGAGGTGGTGGCATAGGTGTAGGTGCGGAAGCGGATGATGCGGACGGACGGTGTGGATCTGGAGGTGGTGGCACAGGCGTAGGTGCAGCAGTGGAGGCTGTGGATCCATGGGGAGTATTGGCGAAGGGGGTGGGGGAGGCAGTGGTGGGTGCGGAGGCGGAGGCGGGGGCGGTGGCGGTGGCGGTGGCGGTGGCAGTGGAAGCAGAGTCTGCGGCATCTGTGGATGGCTTGCCGGCCTCAGCACCTGGCCAGTCTCACATTAGGCACTTTTTCCAGAAAAGGGATAGAGCTGAGATATCTGACAGTGAGATAGACATTCTAGTACGACGACCGAAGCTCTAGCGTCCTCTTCGCTCCTCAGGCCCCGGGCTCTTCACCGGAGACCAACGCCTGCTTCTCACCATATCACGCAGTTTTTTGTATCCACTTAGCCAGTTACTTAGCTTATATCAGTTTTCTTTTTCCCTCTGTGTAGCTGGTGGTTAAGCTATTGATATTGTACCCTCGACAAAGCTGGAGGTTAAGCTTTGTTTTTCTCTCTGTTTTCTTGTGTTGGTTTAGCTTTTAGGAATAAGTCCCCCGTGGACAATGCTCCTTCTTATTTGATGTACTTTCTACTTGTCTTATGTGCTCTTGGCACTTGATAGACATTAATATATTTAATTCTAATTCTAATTCAATCTCTCTCTCTCTCTCTCTCCCCTAAACCCTAAACCCAAGCACGCAGACCCTAAACCCTGAACCCACACACACACACACAAATCCTCTCTCTCTCTCTCTATCTATCTCTCACTCACACACACACACACACACACACACACACACACACACACACACACTCGATTTGACTTTTTAAAATATGTTAGAACCTCAATTCAAGTCTTTTGGTGACTATGGATGCCACAAACAGGTTCAAAAAGGAGCTGGCCAAAATGTCATCAATTCTATAGCGAGCAAGCAACAAACTCTGGAGGAAACATCCCTGGGAAGAAACAATAAGTCCTTACTAAGCCTACAGAAAGGATAGCATGCACGATTCTTTTCACGTTACAATGTATCTTGATTGCTAGCTAAATCGAAAATCTGCATGGTTTAGCCTGAAAAAGTTTGATAAATTTGACCCCTTATGCTAAGGGATACAAAGTTCGAATGCTACTTATGTTACACCTCACCTATATACCATGCTTTTTCATAAAGAAAACGATTTAGTCTAAAAGTAAAAGGTGGTGCACACCTTGGTGTTTTGATTCATTCAAAGTCAAGCATAAAACTGACTTTTTGGCGCTTTAGTACAAGAATAACTGAACCAAGATATGTGCCCATCTTGTTTGAACTAGTGTGATCAGGTTTCTTTGAAGTGAAAGAAGAGTAAGAACCACACAACCCCACTCAACAAATAGCAGAAGATTCAAAATGCAAGTAATCCACATCCCTTTTAAGATATGAACACTGAACATACAGTAGGCTAGCCAATCAACTATTTCTTTACTGGCAATGTAACTCCTACCAGATTGGAAACTAAGGATGTGACCTGTAAATAGAAGAACTCGTCAAAAACCAGCCTATGACGTGCCTTCTTTGCTTCCTCAATACTTGCAGGAGCATGAATTGCTATGTATGCCTGTACAAAACCAAAAAAAGAGTATCAGCTAGCATCTTGTGACAAATAAAAAAAAACCCCACCCTGACACTGGACACAGCACGCTGTATGTCATGAAGTCAATCAGTGATCATTATTCAGGACTAAAAACTTCTCTTCACATATAACCTAGGTACATTTTCCATTTGCAAGGATTTAGAAATGAGGCCAAATGCATACTAGTTAGAATCAACAAAATAGGATAGCCAACGGGATGACAATAAACTTCATTTGCAGAAATTTTGTGCTATTACACAGAAAGCTATTTTGTAGTGCTTTCAAAAACTCCTCTTTACATGGTTGAAACAAATGGATTCAGACAAGAGTCAAGACAAAGGAAGAAAGAAATACCAAAAGCTGATTTCAACGGAACTTGACCAAATTTTTTATTTTTTAAATATGAAAATAGTGATACTGAAGAATATCACTATTCCTGGCATCAAATCCACCATTCTGTACCTCGCCCTGCTCTGATGCAGAGCGGAGTGATGGGGCAAAAACTTCTCTGGGAAACCCTCCCTCCTTCAAAGAAGATCGCGTGGCTTGTCCAGAGATGAATGATAGAGCTGTTGCCTACACCTATGTAGGCTCTGTCAGATGAAATAGAAGAGGAGTCTCGCCAATTGAAGGAAATCTGCCGCATCAAGGATCGTCTAATGAACTATCATCAGGGGTTCACAATCTCTGCCTATTTTTGCTTCACTTATCGCTTTCTTTCACTTATGGGGTTTCAGAGGATGTGACAAGAAGTTGATCTACCTATAGGTGGTGGATTGTAAGTAGGTTTGATGCTTATTACTTAAAGTATTCAGATGTGGCAATTTTTTCAAGACAATTCACTGGCAGTTGATCACGATCCTCATCTTTATATAATTTGGGAAAACAAAGAAGAGTCTTTGGCTCAAACACTTTATTTTGCTTCTATGAAACACATTTGTGGCCCCAGAATAACAACACAAATACCATTCAACACTTTTCGAAACAGATGATCATGGTTACACATGCAAACAAGAGTGTTTGACCTAAAAATTCACCTCTTTTTAATTATTTAAAAAAAGGAAGATCGCGGCCAGCAGGTGCTTCAATACCTGCTTTTTTTTCATGAAAAAAGAAAGCGTTCTGACCTAGTACATTCCAGCCCAAATGGGTCGGAACGGGTTTCTAAGGATGTGTGGTATTGCTGAGGTCTGTATGCCATGATCATTGCAGAAGTCAGTGAAGTGATTCGAGATGTATTCGCCACCTCGATCTGTCCTGATCTGCTTCACATTGTTGCCTGTGCATCTCTCTGCGCAATTCACGTATTCTGTGAATTTATCAAGTGCTTCTGACTGTCCTACACTAATAAGATTCTTGGTCAATCTAGGTACATATAGTAGAGAGGAGGACCCTGGCCTCTGAATCCTATTGGTCCAGTCTTGCCTCTCTTTTTATTCAAATTTAAAAAAGTATGGGAACCATCAAAATTGGAGGGAAACCCAACTTTATTCACTGACTTGACATTTAGGCCCTGCGACATTAAAAGTCCCGCTAAAAGGCCTAAAGTCCTTCTATAAACTTTTAACTAATCAATCAAATAACTATGTGATCATGGGGTTGGACTTACATACGCAGGGTGCCAAATCTCTCTCACTTATTAACTAGGGTTAGGGTTGCCTTGGGATCCGCAAACCCTCCAACAACAATGTTAGCATGAGCATCCAACAAGTCATTAAGAATTACTTGAATAAGCTCTCCTTCCTTAGTGCTTTCATCAGTGCAAGCCAACTCATCATTCAACATCATGTAAGCAAAAAGATTTTGATGATGATGCATGCAATGGAATGCTTCCTATTCCTTCAATCCTACACTCTACATCATTAGCAGTATAGATTGATCTTTTTGCACCTAGATATGGCATGAGATCAGTGAAAGAGTTCCTAGAACTAGACATATGGGAACTAGCCCCACTATCTATCCACCAAACTTCTTCATTCTTAAAAGAAAATGATGAAAAAGTAAACATCATTAATGTATCCTCTCTTTCACTCTCTACACCCTCACACTCATCCTCATTAGTAAGGTTAGCTTGCTTAGATTGGTTCTTCTTCTTGAAACGGTTTGATGCATAATGTCCTTTCTTGCCACAGAAAAAACACTTGATCTTTGACAACTTCTTCTTGCCACTGGATGTTGCAGCTTGTGAGGAATGATCCTCACCACCTTCTTTGGCTTTGTCCTTCTTGAAGTGTTGTTGTCCTTTGCCCTTGCCTGTTGACTTGTCTCTGATGAAGAGTGTTTTGTCATCTCCACCATCTTTCAATGAAAGTCTGTTGAAACTCAGCATCTTGTTCTCTTGCCTGCTTTCTTCAGCAATGAGAACACCTTGCAGTGTCTCCAAGGATGGAAGATCCTCCCTGACAGCATAAGTCTGCACAATATTGTCATACTCATCTCTAAGTCCATTTAGGACTACTTGAACAAGTTCAGTGTTCTTAAGAGCATCACTAATACCAGCTAACTCTTGATGAAGATCCTTAACTCTCATGACATATGATGAAGCACTCTCATCTTCTCTCTGATAACTTAGAAATATTTGGTTTCTAAGTGTAAGCAATCTAGAAGTATTTTTGATTTCATAGATTGTTTTTAGAGTATCCCAAGCTTCCTTGGCAGTGGTGCATGTACTGATCTCTCTTAACACTTCATTGGTAACATTCATTTTTGTAAAATGAAGGGCAATTCTGGTTCTTTTGTGGCATGCTACAGCTTCATTAGGTGCAGCAGGTTCTTCTTCAGCTCCACTCACAATATTCATTACATATCACAAATGCTTTCACTAATTGTTTCAAATAGCTAAAAAAATTTGTTGTTACATCAATAATTACTTTTCACTGGTATCAATATGTCTGCAAAATTTCTCATTGTCCACTGTAGTGATGAACACAATTTCAAGTAAAGCTATCACAACAATAGCATTGATGTTGGTCCAAACTCTACAACCACATGATATTTGTTGAATATATCTGCTTTGTGGCATACATCTATGAATATCTAGTTTCTTTTCAGGATACTTTTTTGCTTTGTGATATTAATGGGATATCTATCTACTTTGCAATATAAGTATCTTTGTCTTGTTATGCTCCTAGTTCTCTATGACGGGGCCATACTTTGTCTTAGACAACATTATCAATTTGTACTTCCTAAGTTATTACCATTTGTTACATATCAAGTAATTATATAGTAGAGAATACATCAGAGCATCGTTGCCTGTTCTCGAACGAGGCGAAAAAATAAATAAGCAACGTTTCTATTATATACTAAAAAAATTCTAAATTTTGAATTTTTTTTTTGGAGAAGTGGGTTGGGGGGGGCCGGCGGTAAACTTTCATGAGATGCTGCCTTTGATTGTCTTCAGGGATACGCAAAAAAACCACGAAATTTTAATAGTGAGCCACCAGTCTGTGAGGAGGGCAGATAAAGATCTTCAAGCAGTTCATACTGTAAAAAACTAGCAAGAAATCTACAGAAGTTTTCCCAGTTGTGAAGTTCTAAAGAGGTTATATACAAGGGTCTGATAGTTGTGCAGAGAAACTTCTCTATTCCACATTCATTTTGAGCTATATATATGAAGGGCCTTCTTTCTAGATAAGTTTGCCGAAACTGTGAAAGGTAAAGTCAGACGGTTTTAGTTCAACATCTGGATGAGTTTGCGCATGCATTTTTGTCCATACTTGTCGTCATCATAGTTGCCTGTTCCCGAATCTGACAAATATTGCCAACAGATCCATCCCTCAATCAGTCGACCTATTTCAGCTAGGCGCACTCCCCAAGAAATTCCAAATCCAAACTGTCTGGAAATTGGCGACCTTTTTTTTTGAATACTCGTTCCGTACCAGTATGTTCCTGAACATATTGTACATTCCAACCTAAAATAGTCAGAATGGGTGTTTCTGAGCATCAGAGCTTAGTTGCCCGTTCCGGAATGGAACACGTTCCAGAACGCGTTCCGCCGTTCCGGAACTTCACCAAATTTAAAAAAAAAAATACGTTCCGTTTCAACAAAGGAATCCAGTTGTTGGGCAGGATGATTGTTTGACTGTCAGAGATGAACGCAATGATTTGCTCAAGAGAAAACCTGCGTGCGAACTATTTCTCAAATTCAGAAGTTCTGGAATTCCTGCCCTTCATTACGTGATTGCCCAGAGGAGTTCATTCCCACTGCGCATAACTCGCTTCTCATTGATGATAGCCCAAAGAATAGCATCCTGAACCCAAGAGACAATGCCATTTTCCCAACAGCATATGACTGCAGAAAAGATCATTCCTCAACTCTTGATTCAACTTTGTTCCTGTTTGTTATAGGACTTGTAGATTCTAGCTTATGTGTTCCTGAATATGTTGCTAGGCATCAAATTGGGCAAGCACCATTGGGCAAAGAGTCTCTATTGTAGCTTGTATTCCCGTTGTTTCAGCAAAGCCGGACTTGTGTAGTGTGGATCCCGTTGTATTGTCCGTGGTGCCAGACCTGGTCGTAGAGGTGCCAGCAGTATCCTTAGTACCATACTCAATCTCCGAAGTAAGTTTCGGGACCTTGGTAGCATACTTTGTGGGAGTAGCAGTATA
Source organism: Diphasiastrum complanatum (assembly GCA_029204225.1). Taxonomy (NCBI): domain Eukaryota; kingdom Viridiplantae; phylum Streptophyta; class Lycopodiopsida; order Lycopodiales; family Lycopodiaceae; genus Diphasiastrum; species Diphasiastrum complanatum. Next base: position 6,824,247 of record CM055109.1, on the reverse strand, counting down.
TCTAGCGTCCCTCAGTGTATTACAAAGAAGAAGGAAGATTGCGGCCAGTTTAACGCATGTTTTTTTTATTTTTTAGAAAACATTCCGACCCAGTACATTCCAGAACGGACGGAACGGAACGTTCCGACCCTTTTTGCTAGGAACGGGCCTCCAAGCATCAGAGTAAGCATCACAGGTATTGACGTATACAATATGTATTTCTATGTGCATTCTATGTGACTATACTACACATCATGTGGTATACAAATATGTAGTATTCTCTACATATATTTTCAATGTTTAGCTTAAATTTTAAACTAGTAGAAGTATTTTTTAAACTGATGGATTATAAAGGTAGCCCTAATAGAGGCAAACCATATACAAGTTCAAATTGAGGATCACATAATAAGGCACTGATATCTTATAATTGATATATAAGAAAAGAAAAATCAAAAAACAAAATGTTTTCATGTTCCAGAATGCTCTAGCTCTGCTGGAATGCAATTACCATGCACTTAGAAAGGACTAGCAAATGAGCCTCTTACAATGAGCTCTAGAAAAGAAACCAAATCACACCAATCAACTATAGGATATTTGCAAGTTACTCTTTGCTTGGTTGATCAATATAGTTTGTTAATGTTTGGTAAGCTTGTTGTAGTCTTTGCTTGGTTGATCAATATAGTTTGCTATGGGCATATCCTTCAAAGCTTAATGCCAAGCTTTATCCATTTGTTGGCATACAAATACATACAGAAGTTGTAGCAGTACAGGTAGTATCATTGTGCTTAGTTTTTCCTACATGCTATTAGAGCTTATAAGTCGTGTATTTAAAAACAATCCAGCTTTAGTTTTCTATCAAAGCTTGCAAATAGAAAAGGAGAAAGAATAGATTCACCTCGTGCATATTTATGAACATGCATCACAAATATGGCAGCACATCATGAACAATAGACATAAATGACAACAAATAAGGTTCTCTACGTGAGAACATAACCTGAATATCATAGATGTCTGACGCTAAAGCTCTACCTAAGCAACAGTAGGAGAGATCTCCAAAATAACGAGCTACCAAATGAGAAGCCTTTGTGGGTACTTATATTGATCAAAAGACACCTTTCTTCAATTAACTGGAGGAAAACATGGAAATCCATATATTAGAGCTCAATTTAAGAACCATGTGAAATATAGGTGCTGGATCAAATACAAAAAAAAAGAGTGTCCACTGATAGCAATATCAAATAGCATGCTAGTACTGAAAGGAATATTAAAGTACATGATGCCACTACAACAATGTATCGGTGATGCATGTAACAGCCATCATATGGACATGTATGCCCATAAAACTCTCTCAATAAGAAAAAAGCCTCATCCATAAGGAGCAAGCAATGGGAGCAACTGACTATGGAAGACAGCTATCATGGAGGATCCCAAGTAGTATCTATATGAATCCAACCACCATACTGTACAAAGCACCTATTCTCAATCCCAAGTACTAAGTAGTATCTATATGAAACCAACCGTCGTACTATATGAAGCACCAATACTAAAGATCCAGAAGACACAATGATACCAGCAATGGGGCCCACGGTAGCATGTATAAATAGTAATTCCAGAGGAGGCCATCAAAGTCTAGAAGGAAGATTTGAGCCAAAGAAGCTGTTGTCAAGGAACCGCAACTTATGAAACAGGAAAGAAACCAGCAACCCATTCAGTAAACTTGCTCCTGCAATCCCAGCCAACGTGTGTAAGGCAAGATAGAGGTCTCCCTCCAGAGGCATGAGAGAAAGTAACCATGGAAGATGGAGGGTCGTTGCACCTATGAGAAGTAGTTGTTGACGTAGTGGTAGTGGCATAATAGCAAGACAAGATGTTGGATAGAGGAAGTGAGGAGGCTCAATGAGGAATAGGCAAGTGGTTCAATAAGGTCAAGCGAGGAGAAGGGACAAAGCATCCAAACAAGGTGAACCCAAAACAAGGCATAAGGGAGAAAAGGTGCTCAATGCATGCCAATCAAGTCGTAAAGACTAGGAATGCCAAAGACCAGCAAGAGAAAAAAAGAAAGGAAGCTTTATTAGCATCTTTTTTCATGCCAAAAGGCATAGAAGAGAAAGTAGTACGTCTCAAGTGTGTAGTGATAAGCGAGCTTATGAAACGTCTCCAAATAACAAGAAAAAAACTTCCAAGTACATAATGTCTAAGTTTGAGTCTAATTTGGAAAGAAAATAACATCTCTAAGTAGTACAAAAAAAGGTTGCAACCATCTGTTGTAGATGTTGTATATATGCTCTTAACTGAGACAGCTAAAGAAAGATGTGATGCAAAATCTCAATTAAGTCCTAGTAGGAGGCACTAATACTAATAATGTTGAAGAGTGCTGGGGACGTCAATGTCTTTGTCTTTGACTCTGATTGTCATGGGATCTTTGGCTATCTGCACTCATAATACTTCTAGCTACTCTAGTTGTAGGAGAATGCTAGGTTGCACATTGTCTCTGGTCTTTGTGATGGTCATGTGTAAGAATATTTGTGCCCTCATCATTAGATATGTGGGCACAAAGAGCATAGGGTTGGATCAAGACTCTTTGGACATAGGAATTGGGGCAGGGCTTAGGTCCGCTTAGGTCCATGGTCCCAAGTCCAGGAATGCAAAATTGAGAAGCATATTGAGCTATAGGACTAAGTGGGGAGTCCTTTGATATGTGAACACAACGTTAAAAGTCCCCAAAGTCATCATCATCATAAAAATGAATGGCAGTTACAAAATCATGGCACCAAGGGCAAGTACGTGCAACATGGTCAAGACTCTTACAATGATAAAATAGACGCTTATCGTGCATCTCAACAAGCTCAACAGGAGGGACTCAAGTGATAAATACAGGCCGAGAAGATGAGAAACCTTGAGAAAGGAACTGGGGGTGAGAAATGGGTAGGTCTCCAGAAGGTTGTACAATAGAAGGAGAAGACTGCTCTCGTACTTATGCTGAAGTGTGGAAGCGCGCGCATGTGATAAGGAAATGGGTGAAAGGGAAGAGACATCATACTGTAAAGACCCACATAAGCCAACAATGAACTTGGAGATAAGCTCATCTTGCCAAATATTGAGAAAACACATAAGAAAGCTCCATAAAATGGGTAGAGTAGGTCATCAAATCACCAATATGCTATGAACTCCTATGATATCTCGTTGTTGTACAAGGCGTAAATCATGACAAAAAGTAGTCCAACTATGTAAGGCCTTGTGAGAAGGATCCCACTGATGGTAGGTCTCAAGCTTAATACCGTGATTCTCTAACTCATTTTTAATAGAAGAGCCAAAATAAATAGAGAGCTGAACTTTGTTACAAAATGACAATTTGTGCCTCAAGTTGATCAAGGCAACATCCAAAGGTATCCATAGTAGGAGGAGGAGTCTTGTCACAATGAGAAGTAGATCGTGTAGATGCAGAGCCACAACCCATGGCAAGAAGAATGCGGAAGAAGCACAAGCCCTAAGCGAGAGGACACCAGTCGTCACCTCAACATAGCTTCTAATCAACACACAAACACCAATGGGGAAAGTCCATGAAGCAAGTGAGTGTTGTAAAAATCACCATGAAAGAAAGTAACCAAATAAGGAAGTAAGCTGCCCAAATGTAACACTGAATCCAGCAAATGATAGGTGGTGAAGAAGCTACCAAAATATCCACCAAATAGAGCACCAACAAAGGAAGTAATTTACCAAAATGTGACAAAAAAGCAAGCGATTGGTGGTGAAGATGCCAAAATGTCCACCAAATAGAGCACCAAAGAAGGAAATAAGCTGCCCAAATGTGATAGAAAATCTAGCAAGTGATAGGTGGTGAAGAAGCTACCAAAGTGCCCACCATATAGTGTGTCAAGTAGGAAGAAATGCTGTCCAATGGTAGTAGAAAATCCAGCAAAGAATAGGTGTTGAAGAGGTTGCCAAAAAGTGAGTGAAGTAGGATGCCACTTTGAAGTAAAATATCTTGAGAAAGAGATATTCGATTGGCAAACTGTAAAGTGCAAAGAACTTGTTGAGAAAACACAGAATATCAAAATCCAAAAAACAAAAATCTAAATATAATATTTCAAAATAAAAAGCAGAATATTCTAGGTTGACTTGGGTTTGACTTTTGAAAAACTTCACATCTAAAAGGTCAAAATGGATAGAAAACGGATCTTAAGGATCACTGAACAACGGATTTTTGCTAATCGAAACGACTAAAAACAAATGCCCTATTTTGCTGAGGCCCATTGGAACTTGGAACACTGTTCGTGATCATTGTCCTGACTCCCTGCTCTTTCCCTGGATGTGTGAAATCCCTGCTCATTCCCGACTTCTACACGCGAATTCCCTGCTCATTCCCTGACTCCCTGCTGCAGCGCTGCTCGTGAACATGCATACATCCCTGCTCCTGGTCATGAGTCATGAAATCCCTGCTGCCACCTGTTTGTCCCTACTGCAGCCTAGGCCCTACATGCACTTCCTACTAGCTAATTCGTGGCCCAGCTGCGTGCAAACACTTGTGCACAGTGTGCCTGCTAACGGCCAGCCTATAGAGATGTGCGTGCGTGTGTGTGTGTGTGTGTGTGAGTGTTTAAATGTATGTGTGTGAATCTTGAAATTATATTGAGACATTGAAATTTGATATTAGGTTAGTCCGGTTGAAATTTCAATCTAGTCATCTGTTCAGATTAGTCTGATTCGGTTTAGACATTGAGAGATACATTAGACTCGAGAGAGGAATGCAGAGAGTACCAGATCCTCTATGAGATCAGCTACTTAGAGAGATTGGTCGAGCCCACTGTGATTCAAGCTAGACATCTACCAAATCCATTTCTTCCAGATGGATATTGTTGGAGACCTAATTATTTTGTAGTACTTGGACTCGTGGTTATAAGATAGTCTCATGTTTACTTCGAGGTAGCTCAAAGTTCATTGACAGTAGTACATGTGGAGACAAGCCCTTTCTAAGTTATTCTTAGGGGAGACTGAATTTTGTAGTTATATACTATGGGGGAGGTCGATATAAAGAAGCATTTTAGTTTTCAATGCCCAATTTCATATAGTGATGAATTCAAGCATATCTGATCTAGAGCTATAGAACCGACAAACAAGAAGCATGATGATCCTTGGTCCCATGCATGTAACCTTCGCTTATATGTTGGAGGAAGAAGACTCTGGTCATCACCCCAAATATGCTCCGTGAACACCCGAACCACTAGACAAGGAGGAAATTCAAAATCAAAACACACTTGGAGGGTGAAGGCATCTGGTCGGTGACTGAACTCACAGAGGTGCAGCCTCCAGAGAGAGACCCAAGGAGAGCTGAGTGGATCAGAAAAGATGAACGTGCAATGGCGATCATCGTTTCGTCCATTAACGAAGAAATACTCATGCAGATTGAAGACTGTGAGAGCAGCCATGAAGCATGGGACTAAAGCAGAAGTACGAAGTGAGGACTGCCGCTTCGGTGATGCATCTTCACAATCAGTTGCAATCTATGCGATGGGATGGCAACCAGTTGGATCAGCATGTTGAGAAGATCAGAACGATCTTCGCTCAACTCGTTGCATCAAGGCAGGAACACCAGGTCCCATGGTCCACAATAAATGGTAAAGAAAACGATAAACTACAATGATAGATAATAGGTACTCAAAGAGCAAATACTTAAGGGAGAGGACTCTTGTCACAAAACCCAAACTACACTCAAAGAAGGCCATCCGCACTTATAGAAAGAGGATAAACCATCATAGAAATAAAAATAGATAGGAAAAGTTACCCACGAAAGTGGACGCCAAAAGAGAATAACAGCTACTTACAACGTGTCAAAAACAATCCAAAAAGTAAGCGTCAGAAGATCACCACGAAAGAGAGTAAGGAAGAAAGTTGCGCCCAAATGTAATGGAAATCTAGCAAGGAATAGGTATTAAACAAGCTATTAAAATGCCCACCAAATAGAGCACCAAAGTAAGGATGTCAAAAGCCGCAATTGTGAAAAAAAATCCAGCAAGTGATAGGTGGTGAAGGAGCTGCCAAAATGTTCACAAAAGAGAGGACCACGTAAGGAAATAAGCTGCCCAAGTGTGCCAGAAAATTCAACAAGCAATTGATGGTGAAGAAGCTGTCAAAATGTCCTCCAAATAGAGCACCAAGTAGGACAAAAGGCTGCCCAATGATAGGAGAAAATCCAGCAAGTGATAAAGATGGAATATGCGGCCAAAATAGGCTAGGGTGCACAAATTTGAAATCATAATATAGAAGAAAAATTCCTTTTCAAAAATTTGTTCAATATCGCTTAGGTGCGCAACAAGATACTTTAGTTTGCAAATGGGCTAGGGTGCACAACTCTGATCTCAAGAAACCCTACAAAACGAATCTAAAGAAGTTACAAAACATCTACCGAATAGCAATATGTGTTGGCCAATAGTAGTAGGAAAATCTAGCAATTGAGAGGTGAAGAAAATGTTGTCAAAACCTTCTTGAAGTAGGGCACCAACCAAGAAAAGATTATTAATGTCACAAAGAAGATCTTGAATTAGGGTGCCACCCTCCAAAAGGTCAAATCTTCCCAAGAAAGTACTTTGGTACCAAGTTATGAACTAAATCACAGATTTTAGTATCAATGAGGCACAAATCCTATATCAAGCAAATGATTCTTCCCCTACAAAGAATGACCAAGAGCATCACATATAATAATGGCTAAATGGGTCACCTCCTCAAGCGTTCTATTAGTAGATGACATTAACGAGTTATCTCCTCTAACAATGAGTTAAGATAATGTTCTCTCTTGTAATGTGCTGAAAGTAGTCTTGGCAAAGAAAAAATGATCCTCTACACCTTAGAAAGTGCTTCCATGCACAAGTCATGTACACAATATCTCATAAAGAATCACGTATGGCATAAGTGAAAAGAAAATCCAAAAATCATTTAATAACTCTAATTGAAATTATTATACAAATATCAATGATTTGAAAATCGGATAAATAAAAGATCCTCATCTCAAAAAAGCTGTAAATGGGTTTCCTAAAATAACTCAAGGAACCAAACCAACAACTATGGAATGTTTGAGGTGCTCAATTTGTAGAGTTTTAAACACCAGTCTTGGCCCATGGCCCAAACAGCCTAATCTTATCCGTTGATCAATAAAAATAGGAACCATGGGTTCAACTGAATGAATTCCCTTATGAATAATGTGGTCTTCTAACTCATGCAGGCCGTTGGAAGGTGAATTGAATTTCAAGCGAGATCAAGTTTGACCTTAATCCACAAAATAAATACAATCTAACCAGAAACAAACTCAAGCCTTAGTCCAAACTTCAAGGAGAAATAAGGAGGCCATCACAAATGCGCCACTTATAGAAGGGCCACAATACAACTTTAGTAGCCTGCCATCCAAATGTTGCCTAAAGAGCTGAGAGGGGTGGGTGTAACTCCAATACAGCCATACAGACCACTTTTACAAGATGCAATCTGCAACACATTGGCTTGGGATGACAATGACAGGATGGTCATATGTACTAAAAATCAACACAATACATAACATCAAGCCATGTTCTTCTAATCCAGTACTTCTATTGTAAGCCAATTATGAGGTATATATGGAACACATCTTGTGAATCTTATTTTCATTTACACATTTTACATGAATGACCCTTCAATATAGTGAAAAGGGAGTTTGTCATAAGCTCATCTTCCAAAAAAACAATCTCACTCCAATAAGAAGTTACTGGCAAGGCTGAATGAGAACATAGGACCAAGTTAAAGTTGATGTCTACATGATCACTTGGCTTACCTGACGTAGTTCCATCAGCTGCAACTTCTCTCGCAGAGCTCCAGGTAGAGGATCCAAGTCCAATGGTAGCGAAGACAAAACTCTTTCCTCATGCATGAGAAGGCAAGGTTTTAGTAACCAGAGAGAGAATGACTAATTGTAGATTATTTTATTTCCGATATCAGTTCACATCATGAAAAGAAAGTTAAGGTAAACCAGTTGCCAACAAATTCTTACAACCAAGCCTTCAGAACAACATTATAATCAATCATCACCGCAGATAAACGATGAGAAACAAATAATCTGATCTACATATAGTTTCAGTAATCCATATGCAAGCTCCTAGTAGACATGTAAAACTTCATGATTTCTAAGATTGTTGCTGATTCAAGCATGAGACAAATTCGTCAACATCCACAATCTTGAACTTACATTTCCAAGAGGAACAAAGAAAAGTATAACATTTACTGATTTTGATTGTCTCCAAAAGTGGGAAAATGCAAGATAAGGATATATGACATATACAGCTACTAGAAAGTTTTGTAACTATAGAGGTTATCCACGAGTCGAAAATGCTAGCTCAATGCATCATGATATCAACAATGATTTCATGCCATGACTTTGTTTGCACAGTTCAACCATTGAGAAAGAAAAAAAAAATTCGACACAAAAATAGTACAAGCAATAATTGTATCTCTGACACGAACACCTCGTATACTTAGTCTAATTCATAAACGTTTGTCTAAGTTTTCTTCTTATTTGTTATCTTGATGATGTAGTTCTTAGATATTGCATTTTTAATTTTTTCTATGAGACTTTGAGCAATATATTGTTCATGACTCACAATTTCCAAAATCACAATTTTCCACAAAGAAATTCCAAAACATTGCCATGATTCAAACATCACTACATCACACAACTAAATTCAAAACCAGATGACACATGTCATACTCAAATAACAAAAGATTTTCCGTAACTTTAATAGAAGAAATACAAGCGTATGGAGAAACATATGTAGCTCCCTACATAGACACTAAAATTATCAACATCATAGAATTTCAAAATTGGTTTTTCTAGATTGATAGCCAATGATTCTAACTTCTCAAAAACCATAAAGTCGAATTTGATTCTAATACTTGTTTGATATTAGACATAACTTATAAGCAATAAGGTACTTGCACTCGAAAAGAGGCAAGGTAATCTTTAGAAGCTTAGTCATTGCAATGCTTTGACTATTCAGGCTCTATCTAGTTCTACTTTGGAAGATAGAGATTTATTATGGCATCACCTAATGGGTCATGTCAATCTTCTTAGAAATATGTCGACTAAACAGATTGTTCGAGATCTTGACTGCGACAATATTTCAGACTGTACAGTTTGTCAAAGTTGTATTCTAGCCAAACATGCTAGAACGCCTTTCAGGCTCCAGGGCTATGCTCTAGGTCTCTCCTCTCCATCCCATTGATCCTCCATCCCCCTTCCCATGGCACCCAAAAGAAAGGGGGAGGCCCCGCCATCTCTGCCCTACCTGCTGCACAGGTAGGCGGTAGGCACTACCTTACCTGTGCCCTTGCCTGTGCATGGCCTCCTTCTGCTCCCTTGTTTGCCGATTACAGATGATCTTGCTCCTCGTCCTACTCCTAGCCTAAACACTCCCAGTAAGTCTTATCAGCAATTCCTTGCTTGGCAGATTGAGCAAGTTGGCATCAAACTCCAACTCATGAAAAGGAAATGATGCAAGTAAGGACTACGACTGCCATGCTCACAGAGGACAAGAGCAAAATGCAATCCAAGATTACTTCGTTGGAAATGGAATTGAGCAATTTAAAAAAACACCACCGACATCTACATCAACGAAAATCCAAGAGCTAGAAATGAAATTAGAGAGACCCAAAGATTCATGGACAGTTGTGCTAAAGAAAGGGAGTAAGCCGACTACACTTATCTTGTCTTTCGAAAAAAAGCTTCAAGAAAGTTAGGCTCTCAATATTAGGGTGTGTGGCATTGCGGATACCCAAAACACCATTGAAGAAGTAAAACATTTTCTTGAAACCACACTAGACCATAACAATGAGGCTTGGATACAACATGGCTACAAAAAGAGATAACACCTCCTTGACTATCCGCTTTACATCTCTGGAGCAAGGGATCTGTAAACATAAAGTCAGATGGTCGTCGAGAGATAGAGATAGGTGTGTCTGTGGGAATGGTATATAGGCTAGTAGCGTAGTCGGTCCAAATACGGAGGTCATCCAAGAGAGGGGGTGGGGCACGGGGGATAAACTCACGCCAAAAGGCACCAGAGGAAGAGCTGAGGAGAAGGTCCACAAGTCGTTTTCCTTCAGAGTCATCATAGGCACGTTTTTTACGACGAAGTGTACGGTTATATGATTGACGTGAGGAACGCAAGAGATGGGGGGAATGGAAACAGGTATGAGTGACAGCTTGGTGAAGGGAGTGCCATTCCACATCATACCATGGTGGACGAAAAGGGTGAGATTAATGAGGTGGTTTGACGTTATGAGGTTTAGATGGGAAGGCCAGGGAGGCAGCAACATGAAGAGAAGTGGTGAGGAAGGTAGCTTGAGATTCCAGTGAATTGTTATGGGGAAAAGAGTGGAGTAATGAGGCAAGGGACTCTTGGTAGAATGGTGTGCATGAAGGGAGTGGAATGTGTATCGGGGTGCACGAGGTAGTGTGGAGTGGGATGGGGGTATGGGGGGGGGGGAGGTGGCCAATACCAAAGGAAAGGAACGAATGATCAGAGAGAGTAGTGGGGGAATATGAAAACTGTGAATGAGGTAATCAACAACACTATGACCGCCACTGTGAGGGTGACAAGTGTAGCTGCCAGAATCAGGCCAATAAGATAGGCCATTATAGATGGCTAACTCATGTGCCTCACCGAACTGTAATAAATGCTCACCATATGTTGTAATAGGTCCTGGTCTATCCTCAGAGATCCTGGTGACTCCCATACTATCACTGTCAAGGGCATGAACTCGAAGCTGGTTTGTAGTGTCATGAAACTCAATCTGTCGTGAAGCAGTTTTGGCATTAAAATCCCCTGTGAGGAAAATATGCCCCCACTTTGCAAATTGGATGATATCTAGTGAGAGATCCAGGTAAGGTGATCCGATGCAATCAGCAAAAGAGGAAGACTCTGGAGGAAAATAGCATGCTGCAATGAAGATGTCCCTGTCCAAGCCGATATCCCGTCCAGTAAAACCCCACTGAGTACAAATGGTGTGTAAGCAATCCAACTGTCTCTGTAATCCCTCTCTGGTACGGGAGACTAGTACCACATCATCCGCATAGAGAAGGATGGCAATGAGAGAGAGAGAGAGAGAGAGAGAGAGAGAGAGAGAGAGAGAGAGAGAGAGAGAGAGAGAGCTGCATTAATGTTCTTTTCATGCCAAGAGGCATATAAGATGAAAGAAGTACATCCAAGTATGATGGAAACTAGACGGATTAGTGCAGTCGAAACATCTGTTGGTTTTATTAAGGCGTTTCTTTACTTACTCAGAACCGTTTCTGCCTGTTACCAGGCTTCATGGCATATGTTATATGTGTTCTTGATATTACAATGCCAAACCAGGCAGAAGGGAACAGATTCTCGTTGTAGTATATTTTTGTCCTGCCTGTCAGTGGACAACTCAGGGTCGTCTCTCTTGAATGCACTTACATTCATACATAGATGCAAGCCAAGAACTCTCATTCACAGATCAGAGTGCAGCCCAAATGAAAATTCAGTAGATTCTACAGCTACCTACTCTAAAAACGAACTGAATCAAATCCTACAATATACTAACACTGAGCTACACTTGCATAAATTGACAAAACAAGAAACAAGAACTAATCTACAACATGTTGGAAGTCCAAGAATCAAGAAACCAACCAGTCTTTTGATTCTTGGACATCCCAAGAACATCAAGAACTGGATTGTAAAGAGATATGCAAGAACTACACCACGGATCCAGCCTATTTAGTTTACTTAAATGCTGGTTCCTACATTAATCCACAAATAAGAAAAGAAACTAATCCACTCTAGGAAAGTAGCAAATCTAATCCACTCTACAGTCCACAACCACACACAAAAAGAGGGAAGGGCAAGATCATAAATGCATCACTCAAGAAACAAGCATGATCAAGGAGCCCAATGGATGCACCAAACTCGTGAAGGCTCTTCTCATTTCAGCATGGAGTTGATACAATTCACAAAAAGCTCCTCTACTCAAAGAGGGAGTCTCTTAAATAAGCAAGAGAGCTCCTTAGGTGGCATCCTAGTGGAATTTCCACATTTCACAATTTACAAGTGGAATAATGCTCTCCACTAGAGGTCACCATCAAAAGGTGGCTCACTCTACTTTCTTAAAGAGGGGTCTACTTGCATTTAATACATTCTAGAAATACTAGTTCCTACATGGTCATTCCATCTTCCGGGATTCACCATGAGGCTTACACAGTTCTTGCATGTCTTTCCTAGCTAGTATTTCTCGGCTCTCATACTCGGCTCTCAGTCTTCGTTAGTCTCGTCTTCTCAGAGACCTCCTCGGTCTAAGGTGAGAGGTGCTCTTGAGTTGCTCTGTCCAAGTATCTTGAGTTGCTCTGTCCAAGTATCTTGGGGATTCGTCAGAATCAGCCAACATCATCCCACCCCTAATGTGTTGCAGGACCCACTGCAACTCATATTGGACGATGTCACTCCGCTTTGCATTGGCATCTTCGATCGTCACTTGGAAAAGCGTAGATCCTCGTTCGCTTACATAAAACCAAGTGCTTATTGTCACCAGTCTTTATCACAAAAACTGGCTTTCACGAATTGCCGCAGTTTAACCAGAATGTCTTATTGCTGCAATTGGTTGACATTCTCAAAATTGGAGAGCTCTCAGCAGCTTCACAACTTGCATGCTCGAGTGCTTTCCATGTGTCTCTTTGTTTTGTCACTTGTATCTGCCATTAACGGTTTCATCTTTGGTTTCTTGGCAGATTCTATCTTCTGGGAGGTCTGTATCCTCCATTTGCCTCTGGGTGTTTCTGTGGTTAATCTCTCAGTTGAAGTTCCAGTCTCAAGGAAAACCTTTGATCTGCAGGTTGCACAAACTTTGATTATCAGTCTCAAGGGGATGGATTCATCAAAAATTGGTGGTAGGAACAGTTCTGGATGGACGGTTTGGTAACGGTAAGAAAACATGATGAAGGCTTGATGAAAGGATGAAGGAACTGATAGTTCTATAGTTGCAGCCTTGGACCCTTGCAATGTCGAGCTTTGACTACCACTTGCTGGGTGAGGAGCTTGCTTTATTTGCAGGTTCACGGTTGTATTCATCTTTCTTTTTCTGCAGCTCTTCCTTTTGATCCATTACTTGTGGATCTCTTTGGGCTTCATAGGAGGGGATCCAACTATCATTGCTCTAGAGAGTCTCTTTTGATCAAGATTGATCTGACTCATCTGTTGCTTAAGTTTTTGTCCTTTCCTCCTCAGCTTCCTGGATCTTTCTCTTTATTTCTTCTAGCTGCTTTGCCTGCTTTTGTAGGTCTTTTTCGGCTGAACAACCAATATAGGTGGTAATTGGTCTTCGCAAGACACTTGATCTTTCAACTGCTTCGGTAGGACTATAAAAAACCAGGGATTTCTCAGAAGAACAGTAAACTGACGATAAACAAACAGATGCAAGGTAGGGTGGTGGTGACAACGGTGGTGATGTTTGCGGGAGAATGCGGTGGGAGTGCAGTCTATTGCGGTACTGGTTGCGATGGAGGTGGAAGGTTGGGTTTCGGCGATGCAATGCGGTCAGTTGCGGTGTAATGCGTGTAGTATGGGTGAATGTGCTCTGTTTGCGACTGCTAATCTGTTTGCGTTCTAAGGTGGATGCGGTTAGGTGTTTGAGCAAAACAGGTGTAGAGGCATGGGAGACGAACAAAGGCAGAGTGCATCAGATGCAAACGGAGATAGACGAAGTCAGATGCAAATGAAGGGAGAGGGTGGTGGATGCATAGAAAATGCGGATGTGATGCCAGGTGTGGTATCTGATGGCTGATGTACTCGTTGTTTGTGATCGTCGTTTGAAATTGTTATGGTCTGGCGTGGATGTGGTTCGGCTAAGATGGTGAGTGACCCCTTTGGTCGAGAACTGATGATTGGCTTCGGCTCCGGTTGAGATTGAAGTGTGAGGGGAGTGATGGAGTGTGGATTGCGGCTATTTGCGGGTGAATATGGTTTCAGCGGTTAGTGATGGTGATTGCTACAACTCAAGGTGATTATGATGGTGTAAGGTCTGGGGTGCGGTTGAGGATTGTCAGTCGTGATCGGGTGCGGTGATGGCGGTTACTACAGTGCAACGATGGATGGGGTTGGAATACGGGTGAAGGAATGATGGGATTGGATTGTGGTCCTGACGATGTAAGTGTGGAGGTAGTGTGCTGGTGAATACGATGGGAGTGCGACCTGTTGCGATTGAAGGGGAATGCAGTGGGGTGTGATGATGTGTAGACTTTGCGATGGGTTGCGGTGAATGTGATCTCTACGCTGCAGAGGCTGATGCAATTGAGGTGTAGTTGAATGCGGTCCCTACGATGCAAAGGCTGTTCCCACAGGTCAATGTGATCACTACGGCTGAATGCAGATGCAGGCCCGTGTCGTTGCTCTTGTTTACAGCATTGCAATAGATAGATAGATTGTCAGATAGATCGTCAATGCAAGCTGTGGTTTTGAGATAGGCCGTGCTGATCAGTTCTGATCGTCGTTGGAACTGTCTATGGTCTAGCGTGGATCTGGGCCGGTTGAAGCAGGCCGTCGGTTGAGATTGATAGAATGGCCGTTGGTTGAGATCTCACTGAGTCCGTCGGTTGAGATCTGACTGAATGGCCGTCGGTTGAGATTTGATACCAGGCCGTCGGTTGAGACTGACTGTGGTCTCCGTTTGAGATTCAACAGATGGGTGCTGTCTGAGATTTGGGCAATGGCTGGCTGTCCAAACAAGTGTTTGCTGAAGAGGTCGTTCAAGCCTTTCGAAATTGTAGGGATCGTGGCGGTTGAGGTCTGAACAAGTACCCTGGTTGAGATGGCAGCGAGCACTTCGGCTCCGGTTGAGATTTGAACCATAGGTGTCGGCTCCGGTTGAGATCTGATACAGTGCGTCAGTTGAGATCTAACTGAGGCCGTCGGTTGAAATTTGATAATGTCCGTCGGTTGAGATTTGACAGTGGCCGTCGGTCGAGATCTGAGAGATGGGCTCTGGCTCCAGTTGAGATTTTAACGACGGAAATTGAAAGAGTGTGGATGGCGGCTGAGGTAGTGCGAGGCTTTAGGGTGTGATGGGAGAGGTTTATCGGGGAGGAATACAGGGTTACGGGTTTGTGGTTGGGATGCAGTTGTTTATGATTGAAAGCGGTGGGATACGACTGAAAGGTGTGTGTTGTGGTGGATTGCGGTTGCTATGATGGACGAGTGGAATGCGATGGGTGCAAAGTAATGCGGTGGTAGGGCAAGGTGATCGTTCCAGGGTGGATTACGGTGGAATGCGGTGTCCGTTCCAGGGCAAATGGCGGTGTAATGCGGTGTCCGTGTGTTGCGGTGAAGGTGGCCAATGGTAGTCGTAGTGCGGATAAATACGGTCTGTATGCGGCTACGATGGCGAATGCGGTCGGGTGAAGAGCTGCTTGTGATGGTATGCGATGTATGCGGTCAGTGGTGGTTGTGAGGGAGGTGGTGTAATGCGATGTATGCGGTCAGTGGCGGTTGTGAGGGACCTCTGCGGGCAATTGCAGTTGCAACGGTCGATTGCGGATTGTTGTGGTTTGTTGTTTGCTTGCGGTGGTTGTTGGTCTGCGTGATTGCGGTCAGTTGCGGCTGAAGGCGGAGTGGAATTCAATGTGGTCAGGTCAGTGCATTAGTGGATGCGGTGAGTTGTGGTTGAAGGCGGAAGGGGTTGGAAAAGTGGATGCGGTCCAATCTGAACACTATGATGTAAGTGTGTTGGAGCGGTTAATTGCTGTTACTACGATTCAAGGGAGGGCACTAGGGATCAATGCAGTGGCGACGATTGTAATGAGGTCGCAATGGCCGTAGTGTGGGTTAGTGCGGATGAATGCAGCTGGTTACGTCTATGGACGAATGTGTGTTGGTTGCGGTTCCAAGAGGAGGTAGTGAGGTGAGTTATGTGCGGTGGGTGTACGGTGGATGTCGTGATGACGATAGACTTGGAGTGGTTGTGGCGATTGCTACGGCTCGAGGGGGTTGTTACAGCTGGATGCGGTCGTTACGATAGTGGGAGGCGCGTTGTAGTTGCGATGGTTTACGGTGGTTTTGCGATTGCGGACTGCGGGCGAATGTGGTTTGTAGCGTTGAAGGTGGCCGATGGTAGTCGTAGTGCGGATGAATGCGGTCTGTATGCGGCTACGACGGGCGAATGCGGTCGGGTGGAGAGCTGTTTGTGATGGTATGCGATGGTGGTGAAGTTATACGGTGGGAGGGTGGCTGTTGCGATGTAGTTCGGAAGGTGGTTTGTTTGTGGGTGTATGCGGAGGCAGTTTGAAGGTGAAGTGTATGTGGATGAATGCGGTTGTTTGCGATGGAAGCGGATGGAGGTGGAGGTGGTCCGTAAGGTGAGGAACGCCTTGGGTTGTGATTTGAAAGAGCGCTCAGGTTGAAATTTGAGCTATGGGCTCCGGTTGAGGGTTAGCAGAGTGCGTCGGTTGAGATCTGAGAGAGTGTGTGTCGGTTGAGATTCAATAGAATGCATCGGTTGAGATTTGACACTAGCTCTCCGGTTGAAATCACTTCGGCTCCGGTCGAGATTCCAGAAAAACGCTTCGGTCGAGATTCCAGAAAAACGCTTCGGTCGAGATTCCAGAAAAATGCCTTCGGTTGAGATGTAACACAGGGGCTCTGGTTGAGATTCAACACAGGGGCTCCGGTTGAGATTCAACACAGGGGCTCCGGTTGAGATCTGACACTGGCTGTCGGTTGAGATTGGACAGTGTGTGTCGGTTGAGATTTAAAAGCTCACTCCGTTAACTGAGGGGCGTCGGTTTAGATGTGAGGTAGCGCGTCGGTTGAGATCTGATAGGTTACTCCGGTTGAGATGTAAGTTGGTCCTTCGGTTGAGATTTAGGCTGGGCTCCGGTTGAGATTTGAAGCGTGAGAAAATTGGAGCGGGAGCTTGGATAGAAGGAAATCCAGGTGTGTTAGTGTGTTTGCTTACAAGTGATTGGCGAGTCTAACAGCTCGTGGATTTGGGTAATGATGTAGCCAACGATGTGGCTCTGTTTAGGTTGTAGAAACTCAGATGTGTTTAACGATTTGGAGTTTGTTTGCAGGGATCTGAGCGTGGACAAGGTTGAGGTTCTTCTGTATGTAAAATGTCGTGGAGTTCAAGTAGCAACGGTGCCAAATGTTTACAGATCCCCTGCTCCAGAGGATCTGGTGGTTTTATTAAGGCGTTTCTTTACTTACTCAGAACCGTTTCTGCCTGTTACCAGGCTTCATGGCATATGTTACAATGCCAAACCAGGCAGAAGGGAACAAGTTCTCGTTGTAGTATATTTTTGTCCTGCCTGTCAGTGGACAACTCAGGGTCGTCTCTCTTGAACACACTTACATTCATACATAGATGCAAGCCAAGAACGCTCATTCACAGATCAGAGTGCAGCCCAAATGAACATTCAGTAGATTCTACAGCTACCTACTCTAAAAACGAACTGAATCAGATCCTACATTATACTAACACTGAGCTACACTTGCATAAATTGACAAAACAAGAAACAAGAACTAATCTACAGCATGTTAGAAGTCCAAGATAAAAGAAACCAATCAGTCTTTTGATTCTTGGACATCCCAAGAACTGGATTGTAAAGAGATATGCAAGAACTACACCACAGATCTAGCCTATTTAGTTTACCTGAATGCTGGTTCCTACATTAATCCACAAACAAGAAAAGAAACTAATCCACTCTAGGAAAGTAACAAATCTAATCCACTCTACAGTCCACAACCACACACAAAAGGAGGGAAGGGCAAGATCATAAATGCATCACTCAAGAAACAAGCATGATCAAGGAGCTCAATGGCTGCACCAAACTCGTGAAGGCTCTTCTCATTTCAGCATGGAGTTGATACAATTCACAGAAAGCTCCTCTACTCAAAGAGGGAGTCTATTAAATACGCAAGAGAGCTCCTTAGGTGGCATCCTAGTGGAATTTCCACATTTCACAATTTACAAGTGGAATAATGCTCTCCACTAGAGGTCACCATCAAAAGGTGGCTCACTCTACTTTCTTTAAGAGGGGTCTACTTGCATTTAATAAATTTGCCTAGAAATACTAGTTCCTACATGGTCATTCCATCTTCCGGGATTCACCATGAGGCTTACACAGTTCTTGCATGTCTTTCTTAGCTAGTATTTCTCGGCCCTCATACTCGGCTCTCAGTCTTCGTTAGTCTCGTCTTCTCAGAGACCTCCTCGGTCTAAGGTGAGAGGTGCTCTTGAGTTGCTCTGTCCAAGTATCTTGGGGATTCGTTTGAATCAGCCAACACTTTACCTTCTTTACCCCTGATTTGGTCCTTGCGGCCATTAGGAAGCTAAAAACTCACCGAACCAGAGACATTGAGGATCTTGAGTCTGAGTTATTGATCCACGCTGCCGACACTCTTGCCCCCACCCTAGCCACTCTCCTTAACCATGCAGTTTTCACGGGCTTCCCATCCTCCTGGTGCACCAACATCATCCATCCTATCCATAAAAATGGTGACCATGATCCTTGGTAACTACCGTACCATCATGATTGGGCATGTTCTCACGAAGTTATATGGCACCATCCCTCAGTCTGCAGTTAGTACAAAGGCAGAGTCCAGGAGATTCCATGCATTGGGACAGGCAGGATTCCGAGCCCACTACTCCACATCTTATCATATCTTCACCCTTCGAGCTCTTATCGAGGAAGCTAAATACAGGAAAGAAAATCTTTACTGTTGTTTTGTAGACTTCAGAAAAGCCTTTGATTCTGTCCCACGCTCCTTTCTCATTCAGAGACTTCATGATCTAGGCTTCTCAACGGATATCATTTTGGCTGTCATGGCTCCCTATGAGAAAGTTCTGGGCTGTTTTTGTCATATTTCTGAACATATTTGGAGTACTATTGGGGTCAAGCAGGGATGCTCTCTTTCACCAGTTCTTTTTGGACTATACATTGATGAGTTGGAGTGGGTCATTTCTCAGTGTGGCGGAGCTGGTCACTCTTCCCTTGTTCAGTTAGAGAGGTTCTGTTTCCATAAGTCTATTCGAGATGCTCCGAGTAAGTGTAGACTTTTGACACTCTTGTCACCCCTTCAGCCTTATGTGCAGCAAAGGTATGGTGTACAGGCCTCTCCTCTTCACATTGGGCCAGCATTTCACGTTTGCAGATCACCATGTTAGCTCGCATGATTCGAGCAAAGCCTTCGGTTCCACATGAGATCATCCTTGCTGAGTTTACCACTCCTCCTATCTAGATAGATGCAGCCTTCCAGCTTATCACCTACATCCAGAGAGTTCAGGCATTTCCAGATACAGAGCAGAGATATACACAGATTTCACTTGCATCTTCCCACCATCTTCAGACTCAGGGGTACCAGCTGTCATGGTTCTCTCAGGCATCACAGTTTCTCATGGATTCATTTGGTATCGATATCACAAATCTCCCCTCGAGTACACACCAGTATATCCGACAGTTTCTATATAGAGCTTACCTCGATCGTACCTGGCGACGTTAGTTGGGGGTTAAGCTCGACTACTACCGAGTTCATTTCTTGGAGCAGGACACCACTGGTTTTCCAGTCCTACCTCGATATCTGACCTCAGGACTATCACACAGTCTCAGATTCACATTGGGTCAGCTCAGAGTATCATCACATCAGCTGGCTATCGAGATTGGGAGATTCCAGGGCACCCCGAGGGAGGAGAGATTATGTCAGGTAAGTTCCTTGCATGAGGTGGAGTCTGAGGAGCACTTCATCTTCAATTGCCCTATATATTATGGGATCAGAGGGAGATATCACTGCCTATTCCGAGACATGCCCACTACACTTCGATCACTCATAGCATATGAGGACCCTCTCTGTGTTGCACTTATGATACGGGAGATGTTGTGCTACGACATAATATGTACCAGTCAGCTCATATTCAAACACATCCCAGCACTCAGGCCTAGATTACCTCCTTCTCTAGGAGACGGCTACGCCAAGATATAGAGTCAAACGATGACGATGATGCACTCCCTCACAGATATCAAAGACAGTGCACCACTCATATTTATGCTGCAGCTCACACTACCCGTCCTATCACGAGTGCACATATCTTCCACCCTCCTAGACGACGTCAGCGATGACCAGTACTATCTCATGTTACAGCTCGTATCACATCCTTTTTCAGCAGCAATGTAGGATGATATGCTCTACATCAGCTTTTCCTATGCTCCTACTTACTGGCTTCAGTTTGTAGCATTTAGTTACGTTGCTTTTTTTTATGTATAGTCTTTGGAGACGTTTATATACGCTCCCACAGTTACCACATACTGGACATGTACTTTTATCTGTCTTATATGCCTTTTGGCACGGGAAAGACATTAATAAAGCTTTCTTCTTTTTCTTCTTTCTTCTCTCTCTCTCTCTTGATGATCTTGAGCGGATTATTAGGGAGGAGGGTGGAGATGGTTGTCCGTTAGCAGATATGATTATCCCTATTCTACTGTATGCGGATGACGTGATACTTCTATCGAGATCCGCATCTGGGCTTCAGCAGCACCTTGATGCTTTATATACTTTCTGCCAGACATGGGGTTTGATGGTGAACATTGGTAAGACTAAGGTCATGGTGTTCAACACCAATCGACAGCATATGAGAGACACAGTGTTCTACTATGATGGGCTTCCACTGGAGATAGTAGCCTCTTATACTTACTTAGGTGTCCTTTTTACTGGTCCATTGCTCACTTTTAGACCAGCTGCATTGTCTAGGCTCCGCAAGGGGCACTCTGCTCTTGTCCAGATGGAGAGGTTTTCTTCTATTTACTATGTACATGATCCTGATACGCGATGTCGCCTTTTTTCTGCCACTGTCCCCCCGGTGGCTCTATATGCAGCAGAGACATGGTGTCCTGGCTTGTCCAGAGATACTTGGAGTGATATTTCACATTTGCAGATCCTTATGCTTAGCTAGATGATCCGTGCGAAGCAATCAGTTCCCCATGATATCATACTGGCAGAGTTTGCCTCACCACCACTGATTGTCGAGGCTATATTTCGGATTATCACATTCATTCATAGAGTCTCGGAGCTTGATTCATCCAGATATGTTGCTACAGCTTTCACATCCTCTCACACTCTAGCTAGTCAGCAGGCTAAGTCCTCATGGTTTCAGTGTGTTTCTGACCTTTTGAGTAGGTGGGGTTTATCTATATCTGATCTCCCGAATGGGACACACGCATATATCCGCCAGCAAATTTACAGAGCTTACATCAGCACACTGTGGTCTCACCTAGATCTAGCACGGGTCAAGCTTCATTTTTATCACACTCATCTTCTTCAGCTTGATGTTTCCGGGCTTCCCATTCAGCCGGGTTATTTGTCTCAGACGTTATCTTTCGGCCTGCATTACCGTCTTGGTCAATTTAGGGTCTCTTCTCACCAGCTTGCTATTGAGACAGGCAGATACACAGACACACCTCGACCGCTACGGATTTGTCAATGCTGCTCTTTACAGGAGATTGAGGATGAGTTCCATTTTATTTTCCGATGTCCAGCCTACTATGAGATCAGAGGCAGATACCATTGCTTATACAAAGATACTCCACTTACACTTGCTTCTTTCCTTGCCTTCTCAGATGCGAGATGTGTTGGTTTATTATTGCGAGAGATGTTTACTCTGAGATCTTCCTTTTTATTGGATGTTTCTGATGTGGATCATAGCCAGTCCCACATTACGCACTTTTTCCAGAAGAGGGATAGAGATGAGACTTCTGACAGTGAGATAGACATTCCAGTACGACGTCCGAAGCTCCAGCATCCTCTTCGCTCCTCCAGGCCCAGGGTTCTTCACCGGAGGCCAACACCTGCTTCTCACCATATCACGTGGTTTTTTATATCCACTTAGCTATTCAGCTAACTTATTTCAGTTTTCTCTTTCTCTCTGTGTAGCTGGTGGTCAAGCTACTGTTATTGTACCCTCAACAGAGCTGGAGGTTAAGCTTTGTTTTTCTCTCTGTTTTCTAGTGCTGGTTTAGCTGGTAGGAATAAGTCCTACGTGGACATTGCTCCTTTTTTGATGTATTTTCTACTTGTCTTATGTGCCCTCGGGTACTTAACAGACATTAATATAATTCCAATTCTAAATCTAATTCTAAGTCTATCTCTCTCTCTCTCTCTCTCTTGTCAATTTATGTATCATATCCGAACAACAATAAGCATATGCCAACCTTCCAACTCGTAGCCTTTCCCTCTTTACCAAAATCAACTTCCAACCAAGCCAAGTAGGGCCAAATGCTTATTAGTATCTCAATGTGCTCATAAAAAATGCATCGCCTGTGACAATACTCAATTGATCTAATAGATACATGCTTAGAAAAGTACAGTGAACATGTAGTAAAGTTTTCCTAAAGTTCAATGGAATAATGCTCACATTGCTCACTGTAGGATTCAATTTGCTTAGTATAATTGTTTATTTCCTCGCTTTTGGAAACATCACACGTGCTCCTTTCAATCTTTATATTTATCCAATCGTTTTATGTCACTATATCTGGTTTTCATCAAACTCAACTTGCCTTATGTGTCCCTTTTTGCAACAAACTACATTGAATTAGACTACATCTGGTCCATAGTTGCAGCGAATCGCGATTCGGGAATCTCGATTCGCTGCTGCGAATCGTGGACAGAATCGTTAAAAAAAAAAACCAGAAACCCGAATTTCGGCCTCCTTGCGCACAGAACCGCACCAACAGTGGAGGAGGCAAAACTTTTTTCTGAGAACTGTGGGCGTCCAATCTTTGCAAGTGAATACTTGGCAGGCATCTACTCGACGATACGGAGTTGGTGTGCACGGTGCCGGGTGGGTCTGAGCTTCATGGAGAGCGAAACGACCAATTTTCGATATTTGGTAAGTGTAGGCTTGATTTTTTGCAATTGTTGACATTGAGCTGTAGGTAACCAAATCGAGCGTAGTTTGGCTCTAGATCACCTTTCTTCACGCCCACAGTGATTCCTACAGCGTCAGTTTCAGCCGTTACGACACGCCTAGCGAGATTTGAACACCACATTCCAAATGCTTGTGTATTTTGGCCATTTTCACAGAATGGCTTGTTGGAAAACGAGTGAGGTGATGTCCGAGCCTAGAATGCATTTCCACATGCTTGCACAGACTCCTATGACCTCCGTTCCGCCCGTATCACAAATTTCAATTTTCATGCCCTGATTCCATACTTTTTAGGGTTTAGGCGTGGATCATCGTGCAAACATTTGCTAGGGGCGCGGTCTAGGCCCACACTGCACTCCTTTATGCCTACACGTACTCCGACGCTAACCTCAGTCGCCTGCTATCCCTCATACAGAAATTATTCTATCCCACGCCCTAATCTCATGTTCTTCTTTGGCACTTGATATAATGTGTGAATTGGAATCGTTCTGATGTATGCTCTGGTATTTTGAGCTCTATTTGAGCTCGGTAATGTTGTTCAATGCAATGTATTTTTTTTCTACTGAACGTTTGCCTGATTATTTGTTGTTTGCAAGTTTAGGGTCGTGTTGATACGATGCCAGTGCGGGACCGAGGCCTTTGGGCCAAGGTTGAGCTTACCGACGGGGATGTGGGCACACACCATGGCTCAGGCACCGGCAGATGGAGATGCTTGCATTGCAGTGGTCACTTCACGGGATCACTCACCAGGGTTAGGGCTCACTTGCTGCAGGTCAGAGGGCCAGATGGGCGGACATTGGGCATATCTGATTGCCCCAGAATTTCTGATGAGAATCTGCCGAGGTTGTCTACCATGTACGGGCCCGGTACTGCATCACAGGGTTCTAGACAGGGACAGGTAGTAGGAGCAGCTACAGGCAGGCATGCCGAAGGGCTCACAGGCAGACAGGCAGGGCCTACCATGGATATTGGGCCCAGTACATCACGGGCAGGGCATGGTATAGCTGCAGGGCGTAGTACATCATGGGTTGGGCATGGTACAGCTGCAGGGCCCAATACATCACGGGCAGAGCATGGTACAGCTGCAGGGCCCAGTACAACACGGGCAGAGCATGGTTCAGGTGCAAGGCCTAGTACAGCACCTTCAGTTCCATCCGCAGCAGCAGCAGGACCATCAAATGAGCATGTTGGTTCAGCAGCAGCGGGTGCTTCTCGACCCTCCTCGACGGCAGCAGATGCACCACATGCTTCGGCAGATGTTGCCAGAGAGAGTGACACACCCACGGATCAGCCATCCGTTGGGCATGCTAGACCACGAGCACCATATACACAGCAGAGAGGGGTTAGGCCCGGGCAGCAGACCCTTGATCGATGTGGCTGGCAGAGAGAGCAGCAGGCCTGTTGCACTCGACTGTGTGGCCAGTTCTTTTACGAGTGCGGCATTGCCATTGCTGTTGCTGACACTTGGGTGTTCAGGGAGTTCTGTGCACAGATGGCGGCCATGGATGCTACATGGACACCTCCCAGGCGAGAGGCACTACGAGGCAGGTTGCTTCGTCAGGAGGAGGAGACCATCATGCGGGAGTTGAGTTCCATTCGCTCAGCTTGGCAGCAGTAAGTGACTTGTCTTTGTAATCTCTTTGCATGTGTTTAGGATTTACTGGTGCCGCAATTTTTGCATGTAGCTAATGGGTGTTTTGCGGCAGGTATGGATGCACGATATTGAGTGATGGATGGACCGACATTCGTCGGCGATCCGTCATCAATGTCTTGGTTTCTTGCCCGCTTGGCACATTATTCCTACGTGGCGTGGATGCCACTCGAGGTGGTGATGCCATCACAGCCGATTTCATATGGGAGGTCATTAGAGATGTTATTGCTGACATCGGAGTTGAGCACGTGGTTCAGGTTGTCACCGACAACGCCTCGAACTGCAAGCAGATGGGCGAGATTATGATGAGGGAGCACCCCAGCATTGTGTGGACACCCTGTGCTGCACATTGCATAGACTTGCTCATCCATGACCTGTGTGCGCTTCCATGGATCAGAGAGGTATAGTTTGTTCTATTTGCTATGCTTTCTTCCTTCGATGCTGCACAACAATGTATTGTTTTTGGTTGCAGGTGGACCCTAACACTTGCTTGGTGGATTCGATAGCTGCTGCTCCTCGGGCACCACCCACACAGGAGGAGATGGATGATGAGATCCATAGAGAGCTCTAGAGACAGGCACAGGCTGACGCACGGGCTTTACGGCGGCAGAGGAGGATAGAGAGGCAGAGGGAGAGGGCTGAGGAGGGAGATGACGAGGTCTCGGAGGGTGGAGAGATGCTCGGGGCAGACTATGTGGAGGAGGAGGAGTGGGTTGAGGGAGATACAAAGGAGGACGAGGAGATGTGGGCGGAGGCACAGGGGGATGACCTAGCTAACCTGCCGGTGGACCCTGATGCAGAGACAGAGGAGGAGCCAACCATTCCTGCACGTAGGCCTAGGGGGAGACCTAGAGGTTCTAGGAGGGGGGGGCTGAGTACTCTTTTTGTAGACAGGAGTGGAGCATCACAGGCAGCCGTCGGCCAGGCATCATCACAGTGGGTAGGGCCATCCCAGGGCGTAGGGTCACAGCCACCTGACACACAGGCACGACGGAGTAGACACAGGGCTGGGGGCAGCCAGATGGGGGCCAGAGCAGGGGAGAGGCAGAGGCAGAGGTAGAGGCAATGGGAGGGGTGTTACGAGCTCGTAACCAGTGCCGAACCCTAGAGAACACAGATAGGTCAGATACCACAGTCAGGGTCGTGTCCAGCGTACATGACCAACAGGGCAAGACAGTGTGAGTAGTGTGCCCCAGCACGGTCCATAGCCATGGCGGGCCTAACACAACCTAGGGACCCTGTCAGCAGGATAGGGCCCCCAGTTGGGTCCCGACGTGCAGTCGGCCACGTCAGTGCCACGTGGCCGACACTTGGCAGTTGCATGCTACCAGTCCTCACACTGGGCTAGGAGGGGCTTACTCTATATCAGGGAGTAGGCAAGGTTGGGTGGATCAGTTAGTGTTTGCCCTACTGTGGTGTTAGGATCTATTACACTGGTATCAGAGCCATCTCCATCCTAGGGAGTTCAGGACAGCAGTAGAGAAAGCTATCAGAAGATAGGAAAGATTTCTCAGATTCTCAGGAAAGAATTGAGGAGGAAAATTGCTGTAGGAACAGCTTTCAAATCCTTGAAATTTGCTGGGAATTTACAGTTGTTTGAGGCACAATCCCTTGTAGAAGCTCAGCGCTGAAAAATCAGGGATTTACCCTTGATTTTTATGTATCAGTTGTGGATTTTTGAGCACATTTTAAATAGAAAACGTGGAGCAGGTCCAGCGCTGCCAAATTGGGTGGAAACTTCGAATTTGGAGTGAAATTTTCTGGAATTTGGAGCGGATCTGAGACAGAATCGTAGGTGCAGGCCCAGCGCTGAAGGTCTTTGGCAGGAACCATAAGTTTGCAACTGTTTTGGGTCCTAAAACGGGAATTTTGGAGCAAAAAGTATACACCTCAGACAGCGAGGGAAGGGGCCAAGACGATCAGAAGTTTGTTTCTTTTTCTTGGTACCTTGATCTCTGATTTTTCCGGACAGCAGATCTGAAAGCAATGGAGGAAGAGCTGAAAGGGCTTTTCTTGATTCTCTCTGTGGAAGTACAGTTCTCAGAAAGAGCTAAGTCATCTTTCCTTTCCCTTGTACAGTTGTAAATTAGTCTTTTAGACTTTTTTCCTTCAGAAGTTAAGGTAGCTCTCTTTCAGTTTCGAAGATGACCACTCCTCAGGGACCTGATCAACCCCAGGAGAGAGGCTTCGACGAACTTGAAACAGAAGCCTTGGCTTACAGAAAAGGGAAGGAACCTATGGAAGTAGAAGAACAGGAACAGTTCGCCGAAGAACTCGACGAACTGGTTACCAAGGAGCAGTTCCTCCAATTGGTAACAGAGGTGGATGAACTGAAGCTGGCATTAGCCAATTTCAAGTCCAGTGTGGACGACTCGTTCGCTGAACTCAAAAACTTGATTTTGAGTTCCGCGAAAGGAAGCCTTCCCTCCACTTCTCAGTTATCCCCTTCTCCACTTCCATCAGTTTCGGGTGAGACTTTACGGTCTCACCCCAGTGTTTTTAAAGATTTAAAGCCTCCTACTTTTAATGGGGAAGAGAAGGATAGAAATGCAGATATTCTACAAACCTTCCTCAGCAAATGGAAGAACATTCATGCTCTTAAACAGACCCCTGACCATTTGCAAGCAATTGAGGCCAGTCTTTCTTTAGGGCCTATGGCCTATAAGTGGTGGTTAAATCTCCAGGAGACTGGGCAGACTCCCCGGTCATGGAAAGCTTTTGAAGAAGCTTTCCTAAGAGAATTTCTACCAGAGAATGAACTTGATAGAGCCTGGGAAGCCTGGGAAAGAACAGTAATGGACAAGTCCCTCATCCAATATATCTCGCAGTATCGAGAGGCAATTTTAAAGATTAAAAATATGGATGACTATCAAAAAATCAGGGGATTTGTCCGTGGCCTCAAAGATGAATATAAAGTAGAGGTCCAGAGAAACTCGCCTACTACCCTTGAGCAAGCTCTCAGATATGCTCAAATCTATGATGATTCAGTGGGTAGGAAGAGAGCGAGACAGCAACCACTTTCTGAGCAGCTTCCTCAGAAAGACTTTCAATTTAAAAAGAAATTTTTAAAAAGAAAGAAAGAAGATAAATTTAAAGGTGAAGCTCCTCAGAAACGCCCTTCACTCATACAGCCCTTAAAACCAGATGATTTTGAGAAAGCCAAACAAGAACGTTTGTGCTTTGTGTGTATGGGCAAGGGACACACAGTCAGACAGTGTCCCAAGGGGCCTTTCACTAAAAAAGATAAAAAACAAGTTCATCTTGTTCAGACTGTATGTTTCCCCAGTGACTCGGCAGCTTCCGAGATCAAAGTGTATCATGAAGATCATGAACACTGTTGCCAGCTGACCTCTGCAATGCTAGCGAGACCCTTCAGCTTTGGGCCGCATGACCTAGTACGTATGCATGGGAAAGTTGGTAACCAGTCAGTAAGAGTCATGGTTGATGATGGGGCAACCCATAATTTCATCAACCACACCCTGGTTAAAAAGCTTAAACTACCAGAAGTACCTAGTCAGCATAGGTACATAGTTTCATTAGCTAAGGGTGAAGATAAAAAAATATGGGAAACTATGGTAAGTAAGTTAAATCTTGGTATTCAGGGGTACCAAGATCAAATAAACTTTCAGATAATGCACCTGGATCGAACAGACATTGTTCTCGGGAGAGATTGGCTCTACAGTTTAGGACCTTCCCTCCACAGAAACTATCAGGAGAACACCCTCAGCTTTCAGTATAAAGGCCGAGAGATCCAGTTGCATGGGGAGCATGATGTTCCCAACAGCCCTATGGTCTGCAGTTCAGAGCTCTGTCAGCTAATCGGAGACGAAGACCATCAGGTATTCTTATGTGACTTTCAGTTTATTCCTGAAGTTTCTATTTCCAGTTCTATTCAGCAGAAAATCAGTAAATTAGAAACTTTATTGTCTAAATTTAAAGATGTTTTTCCTGAAGATTTGCCACATGGTTTACCACCTAGCAGAGAGGTAGATCATGTAATAAACCTAGTACCAGGTACAGCACCTATTTCTAAACCTCCGTATCGGGTCAGCCGAACAGAGGATGAAGAAATAACTAGGCAGTTAACAGACTATCTTGGGAAAGGCCAAATTCAGGGTTGTTGCATCCCTTAGAAATACCAGCTGGTAAATGGGAGAGTATCTCCATGGATTTTATAGTAGGCCTGCCTAAAACCCAAAAGGGTAATGACGCTATATGGGTCACAGTTGACCGTCTGACCAAAATGGCTCATTTTATTCCGACCAAAACAACCGTTAGAGCTCTAGAGTTAGCGAGGTTGTTTGTAGACGGGCTATTTAAATTGTACGGTCTACCTTCCGGCATAGTCAGCGACCGGGACAGTAAGTTTACTGGAAATTTTTGGAAGGCAGTATTCCATCATCTCCATACTAAACTTAATATGAGTACCACCGACCATCCACAGACGGACGGTCAAACAGAAAGGGTAAATCAAGTGCTGGAGGATATGCTTCGTGCATACGTCAGCAAGAGGCAGACTAATTGGGAGGAGTATCTCTCGATATTAGAGTTTGCTTACAACAGTACCAAACATTCAGCTACGGGATACAGCCCATTTATGCTGATGTACGGTTTTCAGCCACGCTCACCCACAGCTGTAGGGTTTAAACAAGAAAAAGTTGAAGCAGCCAGAAACTTTTTAGAAGACCTAAACCAGATGATAGAACATGCTAAGCGTAGCATTAGACAATCCCAGGATCGAGCCAGGCATTATGCAGATCCACACAGACGGGATGTGCAGTTCTCCACTGGTGAAAAAGTCTACTTGAGAGTCCCAGTTGACTCTAAAACCCTCAAATCAGGAGTGTGTGCTAAGTTGTCTCCAAGGTATTGTGGTCCCTTTACCATCAGTAGGAGACTAGGCGAGGTCACCTATGAACTAGAACTCCCTCACAGCAGTAAGGTTTTTCCAGTTTTTCATGTAAGTCAGTTACGAAAAGCCTTAACCAGATCAGATAATCTGGTAGGGGACAGTGTTCTAGTTCTCCCATTGGATCCTCAACAACCTCCACATGAACCAGAGGAAATTCTTGATAGTAGAGAGACGCAGACTCGTCATACTCTATACCGAGAATATCTGGTTAAGTGGAATGATCAGCCTGTTGAGAATGCCACTTGGGAAAGAGGCAGCGTCCTTCGCAAGATTTTTCCAGACTTTGTCTTAGAGGACCAAGACGGTTCTTAAGGGGGAGGGAGTGTTACGAGCTCGTAACCAGTGCCGAACCCTAGAGAACACAGATAGGTCAGATACCACAGTCAGGGTCGTGTCCAGCGTACATGACCAACAGGGCAAGACAGTGTGAGTAGTGTGCCCCAGCACGGTCCATAGCCATGGCGGGCCTAACACAACCTAGGGACCCTGTCAGCAGGATAGGGCCCCCAGTTGGGTCCCGACGTGCAGTCGGCCACGTCAGTGCCACGTGGCCGACACTTGGCAGTTGCATGCTACCAGTCCTCACACTGGGCTAGGAGGGGCTTACTCTATATCAGGGAGTAGGCAAGGTTGGGTGGATCAGTTAGTGTTTGCCCTACTGTGGTGTTAGGATCTATTACAAGGGGGGTGGTCCAGAGCCAGGGCACGCAGCAGGGATCCAGAGCACGCAGCAGAGCCAGGGCCACACCACGGCATATGGCTCCCTCCAGTTCCGATTCATCTGCGGACCCATGGGACCTGCAGTCCACAGATTCGGATGATTTATCCTACCATGACTCTGACGAGCCTTAGTTATATAGTTTTCATTACGTTCATGGAACATCATTGTACCCCTTTTTGGTGCCATGTGGCCCGATATTATATATTATGATGATCCTATTCACAACATTGTCGTGATTCAGTATTGTTCTTTGTGGTTTTAGTTCAGTAACTTCGGTTTTATGGTTTATGATTTATGGTTGTAGAGAGAGAGAGAGAGAGAGAGAGAGAGAGAGAGAGAGAGTATGGTTGTTTTGTCAAAAATTGTTTCATTTAAGGCTAAAGTTCAAAATGATTCAGCTAGGTTTTTGTTCAGCATGGTTTTAGTTCCGTTTGTTATCGTGATTAGAGAGAGAGATAGAGAGAGGGAGAATCAGAGAAAGGGAGATTCCTGCTATGTTCACTGGGAATGCCCCAATGTGTTCTCTTTTTTTTAATATGGGATGCAGCTTTAGCGTAAAGGGACCATCCTGCACCTGAAACAGACGGCAAACTACACAATCATATTCCCCTCGATCAGAGCTTTCATCTGATACCCATATTGCACAAAAAAATTTCAAAAAAAAAAAAAAAAAAAAACGATTCTACACGATTCTGGGAAAATCCTGAATCGCGAATCGGGATCACGATTCTGATCGCGATTCGCGAATCGCGCTGCAACTATGATCTGGTCAAATAGAATCAAAATATAGCTCAATTTCCATAAAAGACAGATTGTCACCATCTAATCAAGGTTCTAAACATTTAGAACACTGAAATATGGTATTGTGGCATTCCATATGGTTTTAGCAATGTTTTCTGGTCCAATTTGGCTCGGCAGTTTGAATAGGATATTTTTTATCCAGATCGAACTGGTTTGGATTGGCTTTACGTTTGCTGTTTAAGATCTCCATTCCTCTCATCAAGGTATGGAGTTTAATTTCTCTCAGCTGCATAGAACATAGTCTTGAATTTGGGTGTACAAAAGAGACACTTGTTATTTTGCATACCTTTGCAGATAGTACTCGATTGCTTTTGGCTGTAGATATCCTTTGGCAGGATACACAGGATATGGTTTGTCTGTAACGGAATATCTAGACTGCAAATCCTCAAACTCGATCCCATTTGTATATTCTTTTTCTTCTTCCAGAACTTCTAGGTAAAAATCCCTGATCTCATAGTGTCCACGAACACTCAAAGCCTTGACCTGTGTAATAAATAAGAAAAAGCAGTGTCATTAGACATCCACTCACAAGACACAGAACACCTATGGGTCACAGAAACTCCTAAAAGGACACCAACTGTGACAGAAACTCCTTCAAACAAATCCTCCTATGAACAATAAAATCAGAGCATATCAAAATTTGACTATAGGTAACTGCAAATTCAAAAGCAAAATTCTTTTCTATCTTTGCAAGTATTCCAAACAAAAATACGCCTCTCATTCCACAGAGATGATCTGGAAGCATGCAGTTACAATGTCAAGCTTATAGCATCTAGAGTAAACAAGCTGGAAATTAGTTCTCGTTAAAACTTTGATAACCTGCAGAGACATCATGCATAAGGACAAAAACACAAAAGCTTTTGAATCAAGACTCCAAAAATATGCAATTATATTTTCATCACACAGTAGAGTCGATTGAGTGACTACATAATCCAAATCCTTAGGAAAAAGGAATGCCATTTAAAGCAGCAAAAGACTGCTTTCCTAATACGTATGTTTCCCACCTTACCACTAACTGCTGCTTGGACTCCTTCAGGGTATTTAGAAGCCATCTTATTTAAAAACCACTGATTGGTAAAGCGCGAACCACGAAAGAACCTCTTGAGGTGCAAAAATACCGTTGTCTGAGACTCTTCTTTCCTATGCAAAGGATCATTTTCCATCTGAATCTTGCTATCATCTGGATTTGAATCATTTGAATTCTGATCCACGATGCTCTTTACTATGACCTCGATTGCGCCTAAACTACTTCCCAATCGGAGCCCCCTGCAAACAAATATATCTGTATAAGTATGTGTGTCTGTATGATAACTGCATTCACAATGCAGCCAATAAATTCATCTATTCAATACTATGGTCACTTCCACAGGAAATTTGCTCCGAGTAGTTTTAAAGCTCATGTAAGTCATCCATAGAAAATTAATGCAATATCTTATAAAGACAGTATGCTCCAAACCCAAGAAAAATTTCAGCTCAGGTGCTACTGACATTTCACTCAGAAGAAACTCATAACCATGAGACGATTTTTAGAGGATATGAAGCTCACCCAACACCTCTTTTTTGGTACACTTTTTTCATATAAAGCATATACAATGTATCAGCACTTGCTGCCAAGTTACATCTCTATTTTTTGCAGGAAGGCTCAATCAATAAGCTGTAGGGCAAACAAACTCATTCTCATAATGGCTAATAGAGCACAAAATACTGCCCTTGCAAGGGTTAATGTAGCCTGCTACACACTGGTCAATGGGTCTCTTCCCTGCCCCGAGGTCTGAAGTTCCATTCCGCTCAGGCACACATGGGCACACACGATCAAAAGAGACACGTGACAGATGCCAAGAATAGCACATACCTACAAGAAACAATTATTCCAAAAAATGTCAAGTGCTTCCCGTCTTCCATCGTCTGTCCAGCTTGTTCATGGTTTACATAGGTGCGCGGGAAGTGATGCAGAAGCATACGCAGCTGATACACATGACAAAAGACAAAAATCAGTACATGTACAAGTCACAGGAGACGAGCAAACACAATTCAAATGAACAGCAACAAGGTTAATATATCAAGCACACTGCAAGGAACCCCAGATAACAGTTCTAGCTCCTATAAGCTTAATTGTTCCTTCTAGAAGGTCTCCTTTCCAATTGTAGCTATGCACGTTGTCCGTAAATTTCAATTGTGAGCTTTAGAAGCTTAGGTCTGAACTTGAACTGTTTATCATTTTTCTAAAAAGAAAATTTAATGAAAGCTCTTGAAATTGAATATTACTGAAAAACTTTATTCTTCTATGTTCAATGCTTATCAAATTTTTGATAATAAACATATCAAGTTATTCGTCATCTTAAGAACGTCCGAGCACCTACTCACTATGACACCTGAATTCAGCTCACAACTTGCCTTTTACCTATCTTAGCTCCTAAATTGTAAATTAACTCATGCAAGATATAAAACATGGTGCATCCTCCAAGCTAGTTGAGTTTGCTTTGTAAAGAATGTTCAAACTTCATATTAACTCAGACACAAATTGGTAAACTGATAATCAGTACTATAATCAACTTGCAATAAGGTACTGTAATGTGGTAAAAACGCTACAATTTGAAATTCAGAAGAATCCCTTTGTCAAGTTAAGTTTTAATTTGTCAATGCTTCATATATTTTCCTCGATAATATCAATTCAAATTTCATTGAGAAATTTGTATTCTGATTTGCAGACTACCGTGAATCCACCAAGCATGCTGCAACAACTTTTTTAACATTCAAGAATAGGTTTAAAACAAAGAATAGTTTCAGAGGGGAGAAGAACTAGTTACTGTATGTGGCGATGCTAGAAGCTAACCTCCCAAAAGTATCCTTCATTACTATGGGGTGCTTCAAAATGAGAAAAACTCATGCAAAATAGTGGTCTACTACACAACAATACTTCTGCAACAGAAAAAACTGGCTGCAAGTGACTTTTCCAAAAATACGAGCACTAGAAACATTTGAGACCCAAAGAGTGGGACATTTTGATGCATAGGCAGATACTTGGAAGAAAAAGTTTGAGAAGATTCATGACAGGTCAGTAATAAAAGTCAAAGACGGACATGACAGTTTACACCTTGAAGCAGACAAACTTATGTTACATATGCAATTCGTAGACTTCCAAAACAAACAAAAATAAGTATCTCGCTGTTTTCATGCCAGAGCCGAATTAATCTGAGCAAGGTCAGTGAAGCACAAGCTTGAGCTGACAGTTGTCGGTACGAAAAATTATGAACTGAGGTGAATATAAAAATTTCATAGTAAGCACTCTTAACTCATAATGATTAGCTTAAGCTCTATTGAAAATGATTTAATACGAGGTACAAATAGTGAAAAACTTACGGTATGAATTCCATTTTCTTCGAGTCGATTTTGGTTGTCCTTTGTCAGGCACTTTATAAAACTCACAGGTGTATCAAGCATCCAGTCATTATTTACAGCAGAACCATCCAGAATAGAGGTTTTTTTTTTTTCTGATCTTTTTGCTGAAACAGCTTTCTTTTTCTGATGTTGATTACCATTAACAGCTAAAGTTTGACTAACCAAACTCCCCTTGGAGTCTCCTGCATTGTTTTTCTGGGCTTCAGTTTCTTCTGTTCCCACAGTATGGCTTTCCCTAGACTGACTGTATTCAGCTTGTCCATTTTGACTTGTAGTAGAGTCCGGCTGACTCATTTTTGCACCAGCATCATGCAACGGATTATAGAGCTCAATCCTTTCGCTACTTCCAAAAGTGATTGCTGGGTGAAATGATAGTTGATGATCAATTTGGCATTCTTTCAAACTCAACTGCTTGTCATTAGATTCAACGTAAGGGTTGGACTTTGAATGTTGACCGTCTTCACATTCACTTCCTTCACTAGCCTCTGTTCCAGCAGCCTGATGTTCAATAAGGTCAACGACACCTTCAAACCCCAGAAGTTGTGAGATCTGCAAATAAGGACACACTGATGCCAATGAGCCATCACATAAGAATTTGCAAAAACCTGGGAAATAGTGAAAAACAGAAATTGCACCTTGAAGCACTGCTGACAATGATTTACTTGCTCTATGGTTCCAAAATGAGAGAAAAGAAGGGAATTATTGAGGAATTTTTTGTTTTTTCCAGCATCTTTCAATATGAGAAGGAAGCTCGCCATTCAGTCAGCTCTTCAGAGGTCGAATTTGAGCCACTAACTCAATAAATATTTGAAAATTTACGCTTCCTAACTCAATAAATAATTGCAAAACCACTAGCTTTTCTACTTAATAATTGTCACTGAATACATTTGTTGATACATAGCAATAGAAAACAGCAATGGAAACCATCTTGACCAAAGACTGTTACATAGTGGTAGAATTATGTAATGTTTTTCTCTTGTATGTTCTTTATGTGGTTGAGTGGAGTCAAACTCTTGACCTCAAAGGGAGGAAAGGAGGGCTTCACCTAGACACCATTACTGGGGGCCCGTAGTATTATGAACTCAATCACATATATTGATTTCAATGAAGAACAATGGCTATAGCCCTACAAGCAGTAGTTTAGAATAGACGAGAGATCTCCCACAAAGAGCCCAAGCCATACCTATTAAAGGAGGAGCAACACAATAATCTACCTAATAACAAAACGATAGCCCTATATATACTATCTAGAGGCCCTTAGTGGAAGCTTCTAGAGATTAAGGCAAATTAAGGTACTTGGATCCCATAAGGACAAGCCCTCAATGTAACTGGCCCGGTACCTAAAGGTATGGTAATTAGGGCAACTAATAATTTTAGGGTTAGGGAAGGAGGACAAGACTATAACACTGTCCAACTTTAAAAAAACATTGCCCTCAATGTTAGGCTAAAAAAGAATACCAAACCCTAAAAACTACAAGAAAGGCCCCAAGCAATAGCTATGGTGATAGCCAATCGTGAACAAATGGGAAAATAGAACTATCAGAAAATGCATGCACCAATGGAGATGTTGAAGGAGAGGACATTAGCCATCACAACAAGTATTTCCAAAAGCAACACACAAAAATCCACAAAGCATAGTACATCAGCTATAAATTATGTTGTAAAAGTATATCTAATGTAATGGACAACATGCTATTTACTTAATTGTAGCCACTATAACTAAGAAATAACAAATGTTCATGCAAATAGTGATTTCCTACAAATTCACGCTTTGGATATGGGTTTGGACAGGACCTCTCAGGATGCAAATACCCCAGCTACACACTTTGGAGAACAGTTGATCGGACTAGCAAAAGTTCATTCTTT
Source organism: Diphasiastrum complanatum (assembly GCA_029204225.1). Taxonomy (NCBI): domain Eukaryota; kingdom Viridiplantae; phylum Streptophyta; class Lycopodiopsida; order Lycopodiales; family Lycopodiaceae; genus Diphasiastrum; species Diphasiastrum complanatum. The sequence continues at coordinate 6,787,980 of CM055109.1, read as the reverse complement.
AGCCATTCTGAATGGCCTATCTCAATGGTCGTCATCATCAGGTTTTACTTGCCATCCACATGGGGGTGGACACAGCGTTGTTGACTACTTCATTGGTTCACCGGCCTTGCTTCCATTTCTTCATACTTTTCATATTATGCACCCTACCATCTCTGATCACTCTCTATTGCTCCTGTCCCTTGGCCATGCTACTCCTGGTACTGTTACGACACCTCACTCCACCCGTCGCCATCGTCCTTCTTTCTCTCCGTTTGGCCTTCCTACATACACTTCCTCTTTAACCACACTGCTCCACGAGTTCCCCTTCTCATCCTCAGTAGACCAACAAGCAGCCTTTTTATCTCAGTCACTTCTTCACTCAGCCAATACTGCATATCCACCAAAAACTTTCTCATCTCATAAACGCACTTACAATAGATGGTATGATGACGAGTGCCTCTCCCTACACAAGCAAGTTGTTCACGCTCAATACCATTCTCCAGACACCTTAGCATTTAAACAAAAGGAATACCATAGAATGACTTTGCGAAAAGAGACCGCTTACTTTCAGTCTCCAGCGCAAAAACTCATCGATTCCTTGGACTCCTCTTCTTCCACCTTCTTCTGGAAGATGTTTTCTAAAAACTCATGTAAACCAGCTCCTATTGCCATCGAATCTTGGATTGAATATGCTGCAAAACTTTATACAGTTGGCTCTCCTTCCATCTCTCTCTCACCGCGACCATCAGAATTCACCCTTTTCACTCCATCCATGATTGAAAATGTCATGCCCATGACTGGTCTCGGGTAGCGTGTCCAGGCTAGGGACCAGTAGACCAACAACCCGTAAGTTAATTGTGACTATAAGGGAATTGGGGCCCTTATGTGTACATGGTCATAATTAATGGTTGTAGGCCTAAACACTTGATGGTGGATTTGTATGGGTCTATCAGTGAATCATTGGGGAACTAGATGACGTGGCCCAGATAGGCTGCAGAGGTGTCCAGTCAGGTGTCATAGTGCACTACTAGTGGTGCATGGGCCTTGGAGGAGGGTATAAGTATACCTATTGGGCTCTCACTAGTGTATGCTTGATAGCATGACCGGTGGCAGGATGCTACTGGTGTGATGCCATACTCCTCTTTGTGATTGATCCAAAGCTTGGGGGCTAGATCCGTTCGATCTAGGTTTGGTTGGGTTGGTTTGTCCCAGAATAACAAAAGCGAATTTCGTCCGTGCTTTGGGTCAGATCTCCTAGTGGTGGAGGATGTAACCCATCAAATTGTGACTGGGCTGAATTCTTGGGGGAATTCCATAAAGCTTTGTTCACAGTGGACGAAATGTATATTCGCTTTATTAACTGCAATGGGCACCCGAGAATTGGACACTTATGTCCAGAAATTCTTCGATTTTTTTTGACCAAGTGTCGTTTTTTTTGGAATCCGACACGGACAAAAACGGCCCAGAAGCCTACAATGGAAAGGCTAAAATGGAACGAAAAAGTTGTTTCTTGTTGTTGTCCTTGAAGCTGTGGGCATACCAACTGTTTGTTGTTAAGAACAAGAAAAAGCCGGTTCATTCTTCCCCATTTCTTAATCAGTCACTCAAGGCATGAATACTTTGATCCTTTTAGTGACCGTAAAGATTGTGAAGAGGGGCGAAAGAATGTATGATTTGTAGTTGTTTTATGAAGTTGGCATTTGTTATTGATTCCTGAGAACTTCATATACTTGAAATTTTTTTCTGACACTTTGATCAGGAAGTGGAGGGCCTTCGTGGAGAAAGAACCTGTGATATGGGACGCAGGCAATTCCAAAATGAAGATCTGAAACTAACTGGATCAGTTGACCGTAGTATGGCCGTAAATCTTAGAGATGCCAAATACTGTCGGTCATAAAACGGGTGTTTTGTCGGAAATTTGAGATATTGGTCATGACCCCTTTTTTTGGATATCTCAAATTTACAAAACCGGAAGCCCGACAAGCTATTCCTTTGTAAAAGATATATTGGTGAATTTCTTAAACTCTTATTAACACTGTTTCTTGTGATTCCTTGGAAGGTAATTTTTTATTACCAACGACCTTGGACGAGGTCACAGACATGGTTAACGACGTTTTTTCTCTTAACGGTTTTCCTTGAATAAATCTTCAAGAACTCCTTTTTCTGATTTACAGGTCAATTCTCAGCGCTGGTAATAAAGAAGATCTTTTGTTAAGTCATTGTGTTGGGACATCATTGGTATTTGCTTACTATAATGCAACACTAATTTAGCTTTCAAGATTTTCTCGGATCTCTTCTTAGACTCTTCTCCTGAGCAAATCACAAATGATGTGTACCCCTTGGAAACTCGTGGCGTTTCTTGTTAAAAGGGGGAGAGGTAGGAAGAAAAAGAGACTTATCAAGGAGAAGCATCTGTCAGAGATTCCAGGAGGAATCTGTTATAGATGACGGACCTGTTTTATAAATCAGAAACGATAGGATATTTAGATATTACAAAAATCCTTTATGGATTATAGTAGATATCTGGTTTGAAGATTTAAAGGGGGGAAATTTCGAAAGTACTCTTGCGGTAGAAAAGTGGCTGATAAAAAGTCCGATTGATTTGTGTCAGAACTAGGTAATTCTATTGCAAGATGGGGGTTTGTTGAAACTTGTTCCTTGCTGGAAATAGTCAACTTGATCTTAGTATAAACTGAGATCCGTGGGTCGATGCAAGGGAAGAAATTCATGCTAACAATATATTCTTTTAAGATAATCTCCGGTTGAGATTTTGGATGTGAAATAGCACTCTTTGAGAAATATTCTCTCTTAGAGGATAACCTAGTTACAGGATTCTCGTTTATGAAAGTGTTGTGTACAGATTAGGAGATATCTGTAGAGATATGCTATGTAGTGAATCTTTGTGGGATCATACAGACTTTTGTACAAACTTTTAATCATGTGGATCTACAAAGTATTCCATAAACTAAGTTATTCGCATGCATAAACTAGTTGTTGGTACATAGGCATATTGATGAGAATTGTGTTTGAGACAATTTCTCGCTAGGTTATGGTAATTTCTCTTTGAGAATTGCTTATTGACCTAAGATTGATTTAGAATAAGATTAAATGTGGTGTTTTGGAACCACACCGAGACATTTAAATATTTTCTAAATCCGATACAACTAGCCGAGTCAGGAGCGCTTCTTCTGTGTTAGTTGTTGTAAATCAACAATGGAAATCTTACTTATGGATATTATTGTTGAAATGTATTGCTTATAAGTCACAACATTTATGAGTCGTTTTGGATTCATTTACAGATGAGTGTGCATAGAATACATGAAAACTTTTGAGACTTATCTTTTCTCGATCGGAAAGGATGGAATGCTATCCTGGAAGACTCAGGAGAGTTGGATATTCGTGGGTTGCCAAAAGTTAGAACTTCACGTAATGAGGTCCCGGTAAATCTTAAGTTATTCTAGATTAGAACTTAAGAGGAAAATCTAGACGTATTCTAGATTGGGACCCTAACTTTGGAATGACAATTCGTGCCATGTCTAAAGTAAGGGCATTTTTTTAGATTACAATCCTTATATTGGCACCATGTGTGAGTTGGAAAAGTCTGGAACTTTCCAAATGGAAAAAGACTTTCTGGAACAACTCATGTGTCTTTCAAAGATTGTAATACACTCTTATGTTTTTGGGGATGTTGTCGCCATATACTTCAGTATTGCTCATATGTGCTTTGATACTCATTCTCAGCTACACGTGGATATTGATCCGATGCTTGCTACTGATGTTGGGGATCCTGTTCCTCGTTCCAGTGCATTTCTTCTATTCCTCACTTGTGCGCCTGGTGTGTACTTTGGGATTATACTTGCGGCCAGTTCCGATGGGTCATCCGATTCTCCATCCGTTTTTGGATCCTATGATGGATTGGTATGTCCATATGAGGTCTTTCTGGATGAGTTTTTCGGCTACAGTTTTTCAGTTGAGGCCTCTACTATTTCTAGATTTGTTGCTATTGTTTTTATGCATCATGTCTTTTTAGATGATGCATTGATTCTTGGAACTTCTGGAGCTTTTGGCATGCTGCTCTTCTCGTGATAGGGGCCTTGAAGGTACCGTGTGCCATTGCTACTTCTCATTCATGGGCCTTATGGATACCTTGGGCTTTTGACCATGCTGGTGCACATTTCTCCATTTTAGCTATCCTTTGTCAGGATGATCTCTTTACGATCCATGTTTCCTGGCATATCGCTTGCTTTTCCATGCTACTACAACATGCCTGTCATCCTGCTTATGTTCCTACTCCTTGGTGCTGGTCTTCCGATGCTACTATCTTTTCTTGGGGCACCTATATCACTGAGTTTGCACATATGGTTGATGGTTACGTGTATGATATGGCTATTCACGATGAGTGTCCATCTCTTTTCCAGTTTCCTTATTGGTTTCCCGTTGCTGATGCAGTTCTACCTTCTCGGGCTTTTTGGATACCTTGGTATGATGTCCCTATCTTTTGGGCTGATCCTCTACTATCTTGGCATTACGGATACCTTTGCATTCCTGGTTGCTGCTTGATCTTCTTCTGGTTCCTTGGCATTCCTGGTTGTTCCATATTGCTTGGTTTCAGATGACGCGGCCGAGATGTTCCCTTCGTCGCCATGATGTTGATCCTGAGCTGTTCCCTTTCTTACCAGCTGCCATTCACCAGGTTTGCCTTCACCATAGTCGATGCTGCCGACAGATTCAGTTTTTGGTCCAGTTGGATGGTCGTCCTGTTGAGGAGGCCACATGGGAGCCTATTGATGTCTTTTATCATACACCATCACTTGCGGATCAGGATCGTGCTCCTCCTGCTCTTGTTGATTCCTCTACATCAGATGCTGCTCTAGTTGTTGATGCACCGGGGCTTGCTGCTGTTTGATCCAGTTTTTTTTTGGCAGTTGGGTCTTTTTTTTTGTGTCGGGGAGAGTTATGGACTCGGCTCATTACATTCGCCGCGTCCATTTACATTTACTTTACTTTATGCATAAGTAGGCCTTGGGCCCTTTTTTATTCATTAGTAACACTTAGACTATATGGTTGGCCTTTGGCCTTATTATTCATTATTAGGCCATTTGGACATATTATTGGAGAGTGGGGGCCTTCTTGGAGGGCGCACTATTTTCCCTCCCAGTTGGGCCCTAGCCACCGGAAGCTTCCTTTTAGGGCTTCCTCTTGGCTATAAGTAGGGAAACTGTGTCATTTGTTATTTAGCTGATGATATTGATCTCTCTCTTTAGTCTCCTTAATCTCTCTCTTTCCTGCTTTCTAGGGTTAAATCTTGCTTATGTGCTACTTTCATAGCTTAAGTCTTGCTTATGTGATGCTTTAATAGCTTAGCTCTAGATCAGCTGTGGCTCTATTCGTAACTATCAGGGCCCACTGTACGCTCTACTCAGCGAACACTTCACACTTACTTTCGCTGATATGTACTTATTCTCCACCTGGCCTGGGTTGTGGGCATTAGTACTTTTTCTGTAGTTCTTCTGTTATACCTGGCCCGGGTTGTGCGCTTATTTCACTTCTGCTTTGTTCTACTTTCATTCGTAGCTAGTTTATAGCATTTTACGGACACGTCCTCCTATGGATGATGCTCCCATTGTTGCTTGTACATATTTTCTTTTTGGCCTTATGCACCCACGGGTACCCAAAAGACATTAATAAAGCTTTCTTTCTTTTTTTCTTTCTTTCTCTCCATTGCTTCCAAAAATATTGGCTCTCAACATTTTTTGATCAATCCACAATTCACACTCTCAATGATCCATCAAGAAACCACCACTTGTCAATGATTGATGTCATCGCTCTCATCAAAGGTATAATTTCACTACTTACGTGCACTTTGAAGATTGCAAAAAAGGATCTCAATATTCAATAAAGACAATGATCGTTGCTAGCAACTTATTGTTGACGTGTATAGTGTAGAATTTTGTTGATTGACAAATATATTACCATCTCCATCTTTGGTAAATTGTTCATTTTACTTGTGTTTTTTCTACTTTTCAGTGTTTGCTTCGTGATTTTGACTTTCGTATCTCTTGTAATGATTACATTAGTTATATCATTTGTTGTTTTTTCGTTGTCTTGCACTTCTTTGTTTCACTAATTCCCTTTAACTAGAAGAGGCTTTCCTTTACATGATCCAAGTAATTGTCACTCTATGGTTAAAAAATATCAAGCCATTTTTCCTTTTTCTTCTCTTGAGCACCAAATGAATTTCAAATAAATGCTCCTATCAATTCTACCAACCAGAAAGAAGACTATTCTGGTTTGTCCTTTTCATTCTCAACATTCTCAATAGTGTTCAGATAATTCTCAAGTGAAGTCTTACAAAACTTTTACATAATTATTATTTTCCTACGCCATGTTAGCGTCAATGACAGCATTGAGGGTCTTGACTCTTCGCAAAGCTTCATGATGTACATTCAAAACCAGGCCATCCAATCTTAGCATCATAGTTCCTAGTTGACTGGAATCTATTTGCCATTCAGAATAATGTTGATTAAGAATTCCAAAATTCAAATTGAGCTCCAAATTTTTATTAAAAAGAACTTAATTGTGTTTTTCTAAAATGCCCAAAAAATGCTAAAAGATCAAAGCAAAATCCCTATAGTTCTGAGAAAAGAAAGTGCTACTACTTGTTATGGCTAGAAGATTTGAATCTTCAGCCAATCGATTAGGGTTACACACACACACACACACACACACACACACAGTTATGTCTGAACTCAAAATACACAGAAAATGAATCAGCTTATGAATATGTTCAGAACTTGATCCGGTACAAGTCTCATTAGACAAAAGATTGACATAACAATCCAAGCTTTCTTATAAGCAATTTAATCTCTGTGTATGACTTCGGATAATGAAATTGAGAGCAGTGATGAGTACTCCAAACACTTGTGGACGGAAGAATATGCAAAGTGATTGTGTGAGCACTGCCATAAACTTACCATAATAAGAGAGGTATACCTGATTGAGTAGGGCAAAACGTTCATAGTAGGTCATTGTATCATATTTCTTAGCATCTCCTGAAAAAATTGTGAGCATCTCAAAAAGCTTTTGACTCCAGCTTGAAGCATCCTTGCGCACTGATGTCAAGTGCACCAACAACTGTGATAACAAGTAGTCACCAAACCTGAAACACAGAAAACTAAGGAGCAGTTATAAGTACTAGCTAAAGGCTAAAATAAATGATATTCAGGGTAAAGATGGTGGGGGGGGAAAGAAAAATTCAACCTTCTTGAGGGTTTAGAAAGGAATAGACTAAAACACTGAATAATTGGAACAGTATGAGAAAAGAAAGAGACAGCTAACAATGTTAAGCTAGAGATGGCAATCAAAACTTCAGAATAGACAATCACAAAAGTCTTCAGACAGGTGAGATTGCATGGGCAACTACTAATTAAAATCTGTGACACGTGATAATATTAGAAAAATACTCATGTCAAGTACCTAACTTTAAGTTTCTCTATAGGGGCCTTCCATGTTAATAATATTCTATGCCCCCACCCCCCCATGTAAGTTGGTTAAGGTTGTGTAGGCCAAGTTGGTGGATCCAAAGTTCATTTCTACTTTCTCTCTGAAAGTGTCAGCCAGGAATGTTACAAAATAAGTAACCTTGGAGAATCTCAGAAGAAGCACGGAGCCCAAGGAGACTCCAATTTCAGCTCAAAAAACAAAGAATAATGCAAGAGGATGTTAAAATTCATGCTTATTTGTTACCCCTAAAAATGTTATATTTTATAAGTTAATCAAGGCCAAGCATAAATATTAAAGTTAGTCTAATTAGTGGTTGACTCAAGTCAAGTGCTAGTGTTTGATTTAAGGCACTAATTTTAGTAGATATAGCTATCTAGTAACATTACCTTATAAAGAGATTTGTTTTAGAAAGTTGCTTTTTCATCATCAGACATAAAACCTTATGCCTAAGTCTATTAATGTGCTCCAACACTATTTTATAGAATAGAACTTAGTGAGCAAGTTTCTACAGTCATAGTGAGAGTTTCTACAATTATAGCCTGCTGAGTAGTATGATGCTGCTGACGTTTCTTTGATCAATACAATTCATCTCTCTTCAGTTTTGAGTTTTCTGAGCACTAATAAGATAAGTCCACTCCAAATTTAGGAATTGGGATAATTCCATCATGGTATCAAAGCATGGTTCATTGAAAGTGAAGTCTAGGTGAGAGAGATGGTTGTAGGAAGATCACCACAGGTTTGTTTTTTAGATAATTGGACAACTATTTGAGATTAGATCATTGTTGGCCAAATCATTTCTATTCTCTGTTGAAGATCGCTGCTAACCAGATCGTTCCTATTTCCATGCTAAAAATCGCTACTGGAAATTGTGGTTGCATGCAAAAGGAGTTTGCTACTGAGATTCACAATTGGATCGTTCCTGACGGACAAATCGCTGCTGGTTGTGGCTTCACAGATCAAATTGTTGTTGGAAAATCATTGTTTGCGTGCAAGAACGATCATGCTCTTCGTTTGTTCTTTGCATGCAGGAAGGATAGTCGTTTTTCAGATTTAATCGTTGTTTTTCAGTGAAGCCTGATAGGAGACACTATTGGTTTTTACAAAAGGTCTTCGCGGAAGTCACCTCTTAAATTACAGAAATGCTCAGTATAAAATAGTTTTCAAAACTAGCGAAGGTCAGTTTGAAGTGGTTGCAAGATCCTACGGAAATACATTGGTTACTTGACAAAGGGAATTAGGGTATCAAAAAGACCCCTAAAAGAAGATGGCAAGTCTTCACGATTCGATGTTACCTGAGTCAACAAGGTTGATCGTTCCAATTATCATATATGGAAATTCAAGATGCAGTCTCCTAATGGATAAGGATAATTGGTAGATAGTTACGGTTCAAGAACTTATGCCAAATAATTTGAATGATCAAGTTTGGAAGATCTTTATCAAGAGGTTGGAAAAAGCACATCATACTATTAATTTTCAGTGAAAGATAGTATAATCCCACATAGGAGAGATTTTGTAGGTTCTAAAGAAGCTTGGGACATACTTAACAAGTATGTATAAGACGTTAAGTCAAACTGAGATCCTATTCTTAACTAATAGATCAATCCAGGGGAGTCGACTATAGATTACACGATAAGACTTGGGTTTAAGGATCAACTCACATCTATAGGAGAGTGTGTGTGTGTGGGTACCAGATAATCTTCTTGTTCCCTTCATACTTGATAGTTTACCTTTAGTCTATCAAAAATATTGTGATGATCTCATCTTTAAGAGAGAGGAGACCCACTTATGAAGAATGGAATGGGCTACTTTTTCATGAAGAAATGAGAAGGCAAAAATTTGATGGCACAAGAGAACTTCAAGGAGCAACAATTCTTCATCAAGCAGCAGTTTCAGAAACGTTTAAGGAAGGTAAAGGAGGCAAGAAAATTCAAGGTAGTCAAAAGCAAGAGAATGTGGACAAAGATAATGGTTTCAACTCTACACCCAAATGAAATGGTTATTGTAATTATTCAATGAAGTTTGGTCACATCACTTTTGAGTATAGTAAGAAAAAAATTTCCCTAGAAAAGAAACAATCTGGTAAGTATATTGAGGACAAAAACAAGCATGAAGCTATTATGTGCTACAAACAATTTTTTGCATCAACTTCATAAGGAGCTAAAGATGCCTAATATATAGATTCAAGGGCTACACAATCCACATCGTGACCAGTTTACTGAGTTCGACGATAGTAAGGATGATTCACATGTCAAGTCAGATGACAATGATGCTTATAATATCAAGGCACAGGTATAGTAAAAGTTCAATTGCCATCAGGGGACATAGGAGCAATTAAGAATGTTCTCTTTGTACCAAGATTGAAGAAAAACTTACTTTCAGTTCTACAATAATCAAACAAAATATGAAGGTTGAGTTTAATGAAAAGCAGTGTTGTCAAGGACAAGAAAAATGGTTACAAAGTTGTGGCAAAAGGTATTATAGAAGAAAGACTTCATAGGCTTGATGCATCCACACCAGATTAGCAAGTTTGTGTTGTAATTAAGGTATCACAAAGTAATTTATGGCATTTTGGACACCTTATTACAAGAGTCTATAGGTTTTGAAGACTAACACTATGGTGGTTGAATTAGCTAATACTATTCCTAGTAAGCATGTTTTTGAAGGATGTGTCATGGGAAAGCATCATTGACAAAGATTTGGGATGATTGAGCTTACATGGCACAAGATGTTTTGGAGCTTGTTGATACAAATTTATGTGGTCCTATGCAAACTTTCTAAATAGGGGAAGCAAGCTAATTTATGATTTTTGTTGATGAGGGTAGCACAATTGTTCAAGGCACCAGCCTTTGTATAAAGGCAACTAAAGATCCAAGGGGAAGAACTTCATTATAAGGACAGTACCCTAATTTAAGGGGAGTAACTAACATTTTTTTAAAACATGGCAAGTTTGAATGATGCACTATTACATGAAGCTAGTAAGCTTGATGATAATAACTTTAGTGTTTGGAAATCTAAAATGCAAAATATTCACATGGACCGAGAATATTGGGAAGTTGTTACAGGCACCGAATTTCCTCTAACAATGAAAGGGAATTGAGAGAATATCAAAACCAGAAAAGGAAGGCTAATCATATCATTAACTTATCAGTTAAAGATATAAGAATTCCTCATCTCAAGGATGTTCCTGGACCCAAGGAAGCTTGGGATATCCTCAAAAATCCATATGAGAATGTTAATCAATCACGGATTCTATTTTTGACAAATAAACTTCATATGTTGAAAATGGGCACAGGGGACTAGAGTGAAAGATCTCAAGATCAACTCATAGCGGTTGGTGAAAGTGTGCTTGATTTAGTTGTAGTGTCTAATGTGCTTAATAGCTTGCCGCTTGAATATCAGAATGTTGTCATGATGTTATTTCTATGATAGACTAAGCCTAGTTTCAACGAACTGGATGCTATATTACTATAGGAAGAAATGAGACATCTTATTCTCATGAACATGGAAGAGTTCAAAGTGCAAGCACTCACCAAAAAGTAGGGACAAAATTACAGGAAAGGTGGACAAAGGAAAGCAAAAGCAACAAAACCAGCAAGAGGATGGTATGAAGTGAAATCTTAAGCGAAATGGTAATTGTCATTAATGCAGCAAGTTTAAACATTTTGCTTTCAAGTGTACAAAGAAGAAATTGAACAAGAAGAAAACAAGTGGCAAATTTTGTAGAGGGTGAAGAATCTCCTAGTGAGAAGGGAAGCAATTTGATACTTGATCAATGTGAGTTGTTTTGCAGTATCAACATCACCTAATGATCTTTTGAAGGAGAAAGACTATTGGTTTAAAAATTCAAGGGCATCTAAGCATATGACAACTCTTCAGGAGTGATTGTCTAGTTTTCAACAATTGGATGTTGGTACTAATGTCAAGTTAGGCGATAATTGCACTTATGACATTACAGGTGCTGGAAAAATTCAAGTTCAATTCCTTCTGGAAAAGTAGGAGCCATCAAAGATGCTCCTATGTACCTGGCATAAAGAATAACTTACTTTCGGTTTTAGTTATTACAAAACAACACATGGTGGTGCAATTTAATGAACAACATTTGTCTTATCAAAAAGAAAAATAATGATGTGGTAGCTAAAGGAGTTCTCGCCAGAAGATTGTATAAACTTCAAGCTGTGAGTCATCAAGCGGGAGTTGCAAACATTGGCATGGAAAGTAAGTTATGGCATTAGAAGTTTGGACATTTGAGCTATGGCATGAAAAGTTTTGTTTTGAAAAAGTATCGTCGACAAAAAATTTCTTCGACTACTTTTAGGGCAAAGGATGTTCTTGAGCTTGTTCATACTGAATTGTGTGGCCCGATGAAGACACAATCATTTGAGGGAGCAACCTTTATCAAGGTTTTTTTGGATGATCATTCTAGGAAGAAATGGGTATATCTTCTAAAGAATAAAAGTGATGTTTTTAAAAATTGTACTTGATTCTAAGCATAGGTGAAAACGCAAACTAGCAAACAAATAAAGTTCATACATGCGGATAAAGGGGCAAAGTATCTTTCTACGAAGTTTCAAATATTTTGCAAAACAATGGAAAAAGAGACAATTTGCAGGTACAAATACACCTCAACAAAATGAAGTTGCATAAAGAAAGAACCGCTCGATTGTGGCATGCACTAGGAGCATGCTAAAGAGTAAAAATCTTCCAAATCCTTTTTGGGGAAAAGCATGTCAAACAACGGTGTATCTTTTGAATAGAAATCCTACTAAAGCTGTAGAGAATTGAACTACAAAAGAAGCAATTTAAAGTAAAAAGCCAAATGTAAGTCATTTGAGGGTTATAGAAGTATCGTGTATGCTCATATTCCTAAGGACATGAGAAATAAGTTGGATTCAAAAGCAATAAAATGCTCTATGCTTGGTTATGATGATCAGGAAAAAGGATACAAGCTTTTTAATATGAAGAAAAATTATAATAAGCAAGGATGTTATTTTTGATGAGATGGAAACATCAACACACGAACCTAGAGAGACTGTCTAAAACAACGAAAAGGAAAGAAAGGTCATAAATTTGAGATACATATTCACCCTCCAACTTCACGTGGAAGGAAGAATCCTACACCGTCTACCATAAGATTACCTAGGTGGTACTATGATACTATCAAGGGTGGAACAATCATAGAAGAAGGAGAGTCGAGTAGACAAGGGAGACACGAGATCAACAAGGCTTGAGAAACAACATTAAGATGAAGATATTATTGCATACATGGCTACTATTATAAGACAAAAGGATGAAGAATATGATTCCATTTTGAAGAACCAAACATCAAGACTTGTTCATCTACCAGCAACCAGGAAACCAATTGGTTGTCAATGGACTTATAGGACCAAGTATTAATATGATGGTTCTATAGATATAGACACAAAGCAAGATTGGTAGCAAAAGTTTATGCACAACAGGAAGGAAGAGGTTATGAGGAGATATTTGCACCAATTGCAAAGTTAACTACCATGAGAATAGTGTTGTCTTTAGCCACTCATTTTGGTTGGGATATTCAAAAAATGGATGTTAAGAGTGCATTCTTGAATGGATTTCTGAATTAGAAAGTCCACATGGAGCATCCAGAAGATTAGATTGTGAAGGGGAAAGGAGAATTGGTTTTCAGGTTAGAAAAAAGCATTATATTGTTTTAAGCAAGCACCCCATGCATAGTACACAAGGATTGATTCAAACTTTGAGAAGCTTGGCTTTCACAAGAGTAGTTTTGAGTCTACACTAAATGTTTTGGTCAAAGATGATCAAATTGTTATTGTGGTGATGTATGTCCATGATCTTATCATTACAAGTTCTTCAAGCTAAAAAAAGACCTCTCATCAAAATTCAACATTGAAGATCTTGGTTCATCACAATATTTCTTGGGACACAACAATGACGTACAAGAACATTTCATAAGGGAGAAACTTCATAATAATGAAGTTGAGCTTATCTATTTCAATGAATGATTAAGGGGTAAATATTTTTACTAAGGGGCTTTGTGAAGGTAAATTTTAGAAGTTCTCTAAACATCTAGGAGTAGCAGATAACAGTACAAACATTAAAGGGGAGTGCTAAGAAAACAATGTTATATTGTTACCCCTGATAATGTTATTAGGTAAATCTAGCTTACATGCTATAACTAGGGAACTAATGGTAGTCATACTTAGTGTTTGAATTTAGTCGTTAGATTATGTGCGTGATTATATGCACCTTCTTTAGTAATAATAGCTAGTTAGGAAGATTACCTAGTAAAGAGACTTCTTTTAAGTCAAATGCTTTTACAAGCTTAGTTATAGGCATCGTAGAAGAGTCTACATAATGTTTTTATACGCTTAGCTTATGTAATGGTTGATATTGAGTGATTTCCTACTGTTGAGGATTTATCAAGAAATTTCTCAGTTACGTGTGAGTGCTAGTAAGACTAGTTAGCTCCTACATCAGAGGTTAGTAGAACTCCAACAGGAAGGTCAAATTATCAATGATGGTGGATCAAGTAAGCAAGGTGCTAAAAGATGAACCTGAATTCATAAGCAACATGAAAGTAATGATGCACATTATGCTTTCAAGACTTGGATACAAATAATCCACCATCTTGTGAAGATGCAATTAATGAGCTATTGTTTCCTTGCAAGGTTACCAGCTGATTCGAATCGAGCTGATTCGTCTAATTGAAACCGATTTGAACCGGCCAGGCCGGTTTGAATCGGAAAATGGTTCAAACCGGAAACAAAAAACTAAATTTTTTGGTTTTTTTGGTCTTTTATTTCCAGTTCGAACCGGATTTCGGTTTTAACCGGCTCTAAACGATTCGAACCGTGGTTCAAGGTTTGAACTGCAGTTCGTGGCAACTATGTAAAAAGAGCAAGTTTTGAAATCGGCCATGGATGAGGAGTATGGAGCTATCCTGAAGAACAAGACATGAGATCTTGTGGAGTACCCTCAAATTGGTTGTAAGTGGATCTTCAAGATAAAGTTCAAATATGATGGTTCCATTTGATAAACATAAGGCAAGGTTGGTGGACAATATGCTCAAGAGAAAGAAATCAACTATGATGGAACTTTTGCACCAGTAGCAAAGATGAGTACTTTGGAAACACGTATAGCTATAGCAGCTTCCTTTTGGATGGGACACATAATAAATGGATGTAAAAGGTGCATTTTTTCATGAATATCTTGAAGGGGTCTATATGGGGCAACCACATGGCTACAAAGTAAAGGGTAAAGAGTACACAGTTTGCAGATTAAAAAAGGCCTTGTATGGATTGAAGCAAGCACATAGAGCATGGTACACCAGGATCAATATTTATTTTTTAAAATTGAACTTTCATAATCGATGATGATGTTATTGTGGTTAAACTAATGAAGAGAATCAAGAAGGATTTTTCAAAGGAGTTTGACATGTAAGCTCTAAGGAATCGTCAATATTGCTTGGGTATTGAGGTCTGGAGCTCAAACAACACTCTGTTCATATCTCAGGCAAAGTATCCTCATGGGTTGTTAAGGAAGTTCAATATACTGGAATGTAAGACCATTGCTACACCATATGACACGAGTATGAAGCTAACTAAGGAAGAAAATTCATAAAGTATACATTAGATTCTTTATAGACAGCTTGTAGGTAGTCTTATTTACTTGACTACTACATGTCTGGATATTTCATGTGCAATTAGCATGGTGAGTCAATATATGTCAAAGCTAAAGGTTCCTCATTCGAAAACAACAGAAAGGATTCTAAGGTATACCAAAGGGACAAAAAGGTCTAGCATTCACTACAACAACAAAGAGAATATAAAACTTGAAGGTTTTGTAGATGCAGATTGGTGGGCAAGCGACAGTGAGCATAGGATGTCAACTATAGGTAATTCATTCAGTCTTGGTATGGGAACTATATCATGGAGCAGTAAGAAGCAACCAATTCTTTCATTATCTTCTAACGAAGCTAAATATAGGGCAACTACAACAGCAACATGTGAAGCCGTATGGTTAAGAAGGATTCTAGAAGATCTCCAAGTTCAACAAACGGGTTCCATGAGTTTTATCGAAAGAGCATGCTATTAAAATCAACCAACGACACTCTATACACCTCAATAAAACTATGTATCAAAAAGGAAGGATTGAAGAATTGCAAATCTACTTGTAGCATGTTAAAGGCTTCATCTCATTCTTTTTGGGCTGAGGCTCTCCAAACCGCACTTTATCTCGAAACACGTCACGCACAAACGCATTGGAGGGAAGAACACCCGAGAAGATGTTTTTGGGTAACAAACCAAGCATTGCTCACTTAAGGATCTTCGGATGAAGACCTGAGAAAGAAGCTTAATGATAGATCTAAAAAACATACTTTTGTAGGCTATTTTGATACAAAAAAAGCTTACAGATTGTATAATTGCGCTACTAAAAAATCCATTGTTAGCATTTTATATGAAAATAAGCTTGATGATTTTCTGCAAAATCCAGTGGACAGCATGCATCTTTCTAATGACATTGATGATCCTTCTTCAGAAAATGATAACATTGATCTTAAATATGGTGGGCAACAACAAATATATAAAGAAGAACAGGATGCATCATCATCGACGAAGGCAGCCAAGAGACTTCCAAAATGATTTGTCAAAACCATCAAGATGGCCACATTTTGGATTATGAGGAAAGCAATAAAGAGCATTGAGAGAAAGGAAAAACCCTCAAACCCATTTACACTTTGCTTAGATGGCTAGAGTTTTTGATGATGCTAGAATCATCGCAACCTAAGCAATGGATGGATGTAGAAGGAGGAATATTCTTCTATCTGTAAGAATGACTTTTGGGAGCTCATCAACAGGAGTAATGTTAGGAAGCCGATTGGCACCAAGTGGTTGTACCAAATCAAGTACAATACCAATGGTGAAGTGGACAAATGCAAAGCAAGATTGGTGGCCCAAGGTGTTACGAGCTCGTGACCCGTGCCGAACTCTAGAGAACACAGATAGGTCAGATACCACAGTCAGGGTCATGTCCAGCGTACACGACCAACTGGGCAAGACAGTGTGAGTAGTGTGCCCCAGCACGGTCCATAGCCATGCCAGCAGTCCTGGGCCCCCAGTTGGGTCCCGACGTGCAGTCGGCCACGTCAGTGACACGTGGCTGACACTTGGCAGTTGCATGCTACCAGTCCTCACACCGGACTAGGAGGGGCTTACTCTATATCAGGGAGTAGGCAAGGTTGGGTGGATCAGTTAGTTAGTGTTTTAGGAGCTATTACACTGGTTGTAGGTGCAGCCTTCAAACTTCTGAATTCCATTGAGAATTTACAGTTATAGGAAGTAGAATTCCTTGTACAGCTTCAGCGCTGATAAATCAGCTTGCCTTCCTGATTTTCGAGTGTAGATTACAGCAATCTGAGCGGAAATACAAGAGGAAAGCAAGAGCAGATCCATCGCTGCATAGTTAGCCCTCAAATCTGAATTTTGTATGAAGTTCTGGGTAGATTAGAGCGAGTTCTGGTCTGAAATACTGTAGCAGGGCCAGCGCTGGACAGTGGGGAAGAAATCTCAGAATTTATCCCTGTATTTCAGAGATTTTTCAGAAGTCTGAGCATCAGACTCTCTTGCTACAGATCAGCGAGCAGGGTGCCTTCAAAATTTCAGAATTTGCAAGTGCCATTGGACTTCAAATTTGGTTTTTGTGGACCAATTTGGGTGCTGTCAGATCAGCGAGGGGGGATAGCAAAGGATTTCAGATCTTTTTGCACTTTTTTCGGCCTTCTATTCAAACTTCTCAGAGCCACAGGTTTGCTAGCAAGCCAGCGAGCTATTCTATTCAAGCAACCGGAAACTTGGTACCATTTTGGAGCTTCAAACTGGGATTTTCCGGGACAGCAGGTCTGAAATTTTGGTTAAAAGAGCTGAGAGGGTTCCTCTTCGTATTTTCTTTGGAAGTACAGTCCTAAGACACAGCTAAGTCATCTTTCCCTCTTTGTACAGTTGTAAATTAGTCTTTCTGACTTTTTTTTCAGAAGTTAAGGTACCTCTCTTTCAGTTCTGAAAATGACCACTCCTCAGGGACCTGATCAACCCCCGGAGAGAGGCATCGACGAACTTGAAACAGAAGCCTTGGCTTACAGTAAAGGGAAAGAACCTATGGAAATGGAAGAACAAGAACAGTTCGCTGAAGAACTCGACGAATTGGTTACCAAGTAGCAGTTTCTCCACTTGGTAACATAAGTGGATGAACTGAAGTTGGCATTAGCCAATTTCAAGTCCAGTGTAGATGACTCATTCGCTAAACTCAAAGGCTTGATATTGAGTTCCGCAAAAGGAAGCCTTTCCTCCACCTCTCAGTTGTCCCCTTCTCCACTTCCATCAGTTTCGGGTGAGACTCTGCAGTCTCACCCCAGTGTCTTTAAAGATTTAAAGCCTCCTACTTTTATTGGGGAAGACAAGGATAGAAATGCAGACATTCTACAAACCTTCCTCAGCAAATGGAAGAACATTCATGCTCTTAAACAGAACCCTGACAATTTGCAAGCAATTGAGGCCAGTCTTCCTTAGGGCCCATGGCCTATAAGTGGTGGTTAAATCTCCAGGAGACTGGGCAGACTCCCTGGTCATGGAAAGCCTTTAAAGAAGCTTTTTTAAGAGAATTCGTACGAGAGAATGAACTTGATAGAGCCTGGGAAGCCTGGGAAAGAACAGTAATGGACAAGTCCCTAATCCAATATATCTCGCAGTACCGAGAAGCAATTTTAAAAATAAAAATATGGATGATTATCAGAAAATCAGAGGGTTTGTCCGAGGCCTCAAAGATGAATATTCCTGAAGTTTCTAGTTCTATACAGCAGAAAATCAGTAAATTAGAAACTTTATTGTCTAAATTTAAAGATGTTTTTCCTGAAGATTTGCCACATGGTTTGCCACCTAGCAGAGAGGTAGATCATGTAATAAACCTAGTACCAAGTACAGCACTTGTTTCTAAACCTCCGTATCGGGTCAGCCGAACAGAGGATGAAGAAATAACTAGGCAGTTAACAGATTATCTTGGGAAAGGCCAAATTCAGACCAGTAGTTCACCTTGGGCCTCACCAGTCCTTTTGGTGAAAAAGAAAGAGGGACCTATGCGTCTTTGCGTAGATTACAGAGGCCTCAATAAAGTCACCATTAAGAATAAATATCATATGCCTTGGGCAGACGAGTTGTTCGATCAACTCGACGGGGCTAAATTTTTCAGTAAAATAGACCTCAGATCGGGATATCATCAAGTCCGTATAAAATCGGAAGATGTCCAAAAAACAGCTTTTAGGACTCGTCACGGTCATTATGAGTTTAAGGTGATGCCACTTGGGCTCACAAATGCTCCAGCTACCTTTATGACCTTGATGAACAGTGTCCTCAGACCATACTTGGGTAAGTTCGTAGTCATATTTTTAGATGACATCCTCGTCTACAGCAAAACGAGGAAGGGGCATCTAAAACGCCTCAGAAAGGTGTTTCGACTGCTCAGAAAGCATAAGCTTTATGCTAAAGAATCCAAGTGTGAATTCTTCGTAGAAGAAGTAGCATATTTGGGTCACATTATCTCGTCAGATGGGATTAAAATGGACCCGAATAAGGTTAAACCCATACTCAGTTGGCTAAGACCTCAGAATATTTTGGAACTTCAGATCTTTCTTGGTCTGGCGGGATATTATAGGCGAGGAATATGCTCAGATAGCAATTCTTATGACAAATCTTCTTAAGGGGAAGGGAAAGGAGTTCATTTGGGAGTCCGCACAGTAGGAGAGCTTTGATGCTCTCAAAACAGCCTTAGCTATAGCACCAATTTTAAAAAACGTCAACCCCAATCAGCCATTTGTGGTCGAAGCAGATGCTAGTGACTTTGCAGTTGGTGCTGTACTAACTCAGGGTGGACGACCAGTTGCGTTCGAGAGTAAAAAAACTCGAGCCAGCTCAGACTAGGTACAGTGCCTACGAAAAGGAACTCTTTTCTATAGTCCATGCCCTTAAGACTTGGAGGCATTATTTGTATGGTGCCAACTTTGAGGTCCTGATAGACCATGAAAGTCTCAGATACCTTTGCAATCACCTGAGCTTAGAGGTCGGAAAGCTCGTTGGGCAGAGTTGATGCAAGAGTTTGATATGTCTATCAGATACAGACGGGGGAAATTCAATACAGTAGCAGATGCCCTTAGCAGAATGCCTATGATAAACGAGCTGAGTTTTACTCAGATTCGTAATGAGTTACTCGAGTCCTTGAGAGGGAAGTGCCAGCATGATGCATTCTTCTCTACTATTTGGAACTCAGTCCAGAACAGACAGTTACAGACTCCAGAACCAGTTCTCGAGGCTGGTGCCAGTTCATCCAAGAATACGGCAGCTTCCGTTGAGGATGATGATGAGTCCGAGTATACGTCAGATGACGTTGAGGATTCTAAGCCTGTATTACCCAAGCAAACCCCAGTGGTTGAGGGTCAGTTGACTCAAGGATTCAAATGGAAACAGTATTCCATTCAGGATGTGTACTTGCTCTATAGAGATAGAGTATGTGTCCCCAATTCAGAGGATTATAGGCAGCAGGTCCTATATGAATGTCATGACAATCCTAGTGCGGGACACCCAGGCACACAGAAGTTCTATGAGCTTCTTCGTAGGCAATTTTTCTGGCCCAGTATGAAAAAGGACGTCCAACAGTATGTAACCAGTTGCCAGAAATGTCAAGTAAATAAAGCAGAGCGTTTAAAGGCAAGAGGGTTGTTGCAGCCCTTAGAAATACAAGCTGGAAAATGGCAGAGTATCTCCATGGATTTTATAGTAGGCCTGCCTAAAACATAAAAGGGTAATGACGTTATATGGGTCACAGTTGACCGTCTGACCAAAATGGCTCATTTTATTCCGACCAAAACAACCGTTAGAGCTCCAGAGTTAGCAAGTTTGTTTGTAGACGGGCTATTTAAATTGTACGGTCTATCTTCCGGCATAGTCAGCGACCGGGACAGTAAGTTTAATGGAAATTTTTGGAGGGCAGTATTCCATCATCTCCATACTAAACTTAATATGAGTACCACGGACCATCCACAGACGGACGGTCAAACAGAGAGGGTAAATCAGGTGCTGGAGGATATGCTTCGTGCATACGTCAGCAAGAAGCAGACTAATTGGGAGGAGTATCTCTCGATATTAGAGTATACAATAGTACCAAACATTCAGCTACGGGATACAGCCCATTTATGCTGATGTACGGTTTTCAGCCACGCTCACCCACAGCTGTAGGGTTTAAACAAGAAAAAGTTGAAGCAACCAGAAACTTTTTAGAGGACCTAAACCAGATGATAGAACATGCTAAGCGTAGCATTAGGCAGTCCCAGGATCGAGCCAGGCATTATGCAGATCCACACAGACGGGATGTGCAGTTCTCTGCTGGTGAGAAAGTCTACTTGAGAGTCCCAGTTGACTCTAAAACCCTCAAATCAGGAGTGTGTGCTAAGTTGTCTCCAAGGTATTGTGGTCCCTTTACCATCAGTAGGAGACTAGGCGAGGTCACCTATGAACTGGAACTCCCACACAATAGTAAGGTTTTTCCAGTCTTTCATGTAAGTCAGTTACGAAAAGCCTTAGCCAGATCAGAAAATCTGGTAGGGGACAGTGTTCTAGTTCTCCCATTGGATCCTCAACAACCTCCACATGAACCAAAGGAGATTCTTGATAGTAGAGAGACGCAGACTCGCCATACTTTATACCGAGAATATCTGGTCAAGTGGAATGATCAGCCTGTTGAGATTGCCACTTGGGAAAGAGGCAAAGTCCTTCGCAAGATTTTTCCAGACTTTGTCTTAGAGGACCAAGACGGTTCTTATGGGGGAGGGAGTGTTAGGAGCTTGTGCCGAACCCTAGAGAACACAGATAGGTCAGATACCACAGTCAGGGTTGTGTCCAGCGTACACGACCAACAGGGCAAGACAGTGTGAGTAGTGTGCCCCAACACGGTCCATAGACATGGCGGGCCTAACACAGTCTAGGGACCTTGCCAACAGGACAGGGCCCCCAGTTGGGTCCCGACGTGCAGTTGGCCACGTCAGTGACACGTGGCCAACACTCGACAGTTGCATGCTACCAATCCTCACACTGGGCTAGGAGGGGCTTACTCTATATCAGGGAGTAGGCAAGGTTGGGTGGATCAGTTAGTGTTTGCCCTACTGTGGTGTTAGGAGCTATTACACAAGGGTACGTGCAAAAGAAGGTATAGAGTTTGATGAAACCTTTGCTGCCATGGCTAAAACACCTTAGCTATTGCCACTCATTTCAATTGAGGCATTGGACAAATGGATGTCAAATCAGCTTTTCTTATTGGCATTCGTGAAGAGGAAGTGTATGTGGCGCAGCCACAACGATTCATAGTCAAAGGCAAGGAGGATTACATTTGTCTTCTCAAGAAGACATTGTATGGCCTTAAGCAAGCACCTCCAACATGGTATTCATGTGTAGATAGATATTTTTTGAAGCACAAGTTCATAAGGAGTAAATCTGATCTTAACCTTTATGTCTTGCATATGGAGGGTGAGACTTTAATAATAATTTTGTATGTTGATGATTTGATTAATACCAAAAGTAGCACCTTAGTTAATGATCAAAGGAGAAAAGGATAGTCTATCACTAGAATTTGATTATATATATGAAAGATCTAGGACAACTTCACTATTTCTTAGGCATTGAAGTATGAAGAGACCAACAAGTACAATCTAAGGTAAGTCAATGTATGGAAGATCCAAGAGAATCACACTTCAAGGAAGCCAAGAAGATTCTAAGGTATCTCAAGGGATAGGTGAAAGTGATCTTGTCTTGCAAGGATTCTGTGATGCAGATTGGACAAGCGACATCGAAACCAGGAGATCAAATTATGGTTATGCTTTCTCAAGTGTCTCATGGGGTAGCAACAAGCAACCCACAGTGACACTCCCTTCCGCTGAAGATAAATACAGACTTGCAACAAGCGCTACATGAGTAGACGTGTTCCAGGATGATGCGGCAACTATTTCTTGTGATAGCTTATTGAAGTGCATTATCACTTTGTTAGATGCTCTGCAAATGATCAAGTTGCTAACATATTCACCAAAGGACTTAACAAAGAAATTTTTGGAAGTCTTGGACTATGTTAGGGGTGTATGAAAACAAACTTATTATTAAGAAGAAGAAAAGTACCCATGTTAAGAACCTTGATAAAAATTAAGTTTGTTTCTCTCTAAGGACCTCCCACATGAATACTCTACGATGACCCCCCCCACCCCCCCCCCCCATCTAAGTTGGTTTAAGTTGTGTGGGCCAAGTTGGTGGTTTCAAAGTTCATTCTCTCTCTCTCTCTCTTTCTCTCTCTCTCTCTCTCTCTCTCTCTCTCTCTCTCTCTCTCTCTCTCTCTCTCTCTCTCTCTCTCTCGCCTATGAACTGAAGCAGCTCAAAGCAGAGGTCCAATCACTGAAAACAGAGGTTCTCACCTACGATCGCTCCTCCAAACAATGGTGATGCTGAGTCGAAAATCCAGGAATTACAACAAGAGCTGACCCAACACAAGGAAATCCACCAAAACGTGGGCATCACTCCTCCAAAACGGCAATGACGGTAACCACATGTCGAGTTTCATTGCTGCCACTTTATCGGAAGAAAAATTGAGAGAACAAAAATCGCATAATGTTAGAGTTTGTTCGCGATACCCAAAATCAAGAAGCAAGTAACTTTTTGACCACTACGTTGTCCCATCATAGCAATGGAATCGATAAAGTATGGTGTCCAAAGAAAACATCATTGGAAGAACGCAAAATAGTCCTCCGTCTTAAATCCAAACTCAAGGGTACCAAATTTTACTTGGATGATGACCTTACATTTATTCAGGTGGAAGAACAGAGATCTTTCCTCCAATATCCTCCGTTATGCAGAGCGTGGTCATATTATATTGACTGGTGATTTTAATGCCAGAACAGCCTCATGTCAGCCGGTATTTCATGACATTGCAAACTCACTTCGCATACGGGCCCTTAATGATGTGGATATGGGTATTACAGTTATGGACTCGGCTCATTACATTCACCACGTCCATTTATATTTACTTTACTTTATGCATAAGCAGGCCTTGGGCCCTTTTTTATTCATTATTGACGCTTAGACTATATGGTTGGCCTTAGGCCTTATTATTCATTATTTGGACATTTGGACATATTAATGGAGAGTGGGGGCCTTCTTGGAGGGCGCACTATTATCCCTCCCAGTTGGGCCCCTAACCACTGGAAGCTTCCTTTTAGGGCTTCCTCTAGGCTATAAGTAGGGAATCTGAGTCATTTGTTACTCAGCTGATGATATTGATCTCTCTCTTTAGTCTCCTTAATCTCTCTTTCCTGCTTTCTAGGATTAAGTCTTGCTTATGATGCTTTCATAGCTTAGCTCTAGATCAATTGCGGCTTCAGTCGTAACTTGGTATCAGAGCACTTTCCTTTGCACCACTTTTTCAGATTTAGTAGAGGCTGTCCAGCACCCTACTAACCCATCACTTTCGTCGATTTTTTCATCAGATTTCCATCACTTTTCCAGATTTGGTAGAGGCTGGCCAGCACCCTACTACCCTTTTCACTTTCGTCGATTTTCTCCACCGATTTGCTGCCCATTTCGTGGATTGATTGGAGGCTGTCCAGCACCCTACTTTATCACCATTTTCAGCGGTTTTCTCCATTTTTTTTCAGGTCATGTGCGGATTTTGGTAGCTGCTGCCCAGCGCCCTACTACCTTGCCATCTTCGACGGATTTCTCCACCGATTTGCTGTCCATTTTGCTGCTTGTTAGGAGGCTGTCCAGCGCCCTCCTTCATCACCATTTTTAGCGGTTTTTCCATCATTTTGCAAGACATTTGTGGATCTTACTAGCTGCTGCCCAGCACCCATTTTCAGCTTGGATTTTCAGCTCTCTCTCTCTCCACTCATTTTGCAGATTATCACTATCGTTTGGAGGAGGACTGTGCCCTACTGCTGCTCACCTACTGCCCATTTTCCAGCCCACCATCACCTACTTCCAGCACCCTACTTTACTTTCCGCTTGATGTCCACAACTCAGCCTATTTGTACTCTTTCCCAACCCACCCCTCCTTGCATTGTCTCCACCTTATTTCTACTGATTTTCTAGCTCTGCTTGCTGGCTGCCTAACCCTCTCTTTTTGGCACTTACCTTCCTTACTTGGCTGTCCATTTTCTAGCCATATACTCCACTACTTGCTACTTCTTTCTCTCATTATTTGGTTGATCTTGCAGGCCCCTCTTATTTCTATTTGGTGGCTGCCCAGTAACTCTCCATTTTACTACCGTTTTCAGCACGCTTTCAATTGCAGTTGCGAGGTACTACTTACACTATTTGTCATTTCCCTCTTTTTTTTTCTTTCTTTAGCAGCCTTTGTCATGTCTTTCAATTGGCGTACCTGTTGCGACGACTTATGTCCTCTCCTTCAGTTCGTCCACTTGATTAGTGTCTTGCCTAGCTTAATTTTTTGCTTGTGGCTGTTGTTTTGTTATTTCCATTCCATTTTGTAGTTTGTGTTTTCCATCGCATTTTTCATTTTGTCTTTCGTTATTTCTTATTAGTTTCCGTTCCATTTGCGTTTCGATTCCATAATTCATTTTCATCATCGATTTCATTTTTTACTTTTTCTTTGTTTTCTACGCTCCATTATAAAAAAATAAAAATAAAAAAACCACCCAAATTATTTGGATCATTGGGTTACGTATTCTTTTCCGTTACTTTTAATTTTATTTTTTATCATGACTTCTGATTTTCGGTCTCTATCCCCTTTAGATTATCTTTTTGTTTTAATAGTGATATACCATCTAAACATGTGTTCGACAAATGGCTCACACGTCTTCAGTATTACTTTGATACTTCTCGGCCAACTTGTCCAGGGCCTAATAAGATTCTTGATGCAATTTTTCTCTTAAAGGGTTCTGCTAGGTCGACGGTTTGACTATGTCCATTCTCATCCGCCTATCTTTGAGTGGCATGACTTTCCACCTGTACTTTGCCGCCTTATATTTTCCGATGATATTTTTGTATTTGTTCCTCCTCTTGCTCTTACGAGTGGTATTATCGGTCTTGAAAGTTCTACTCCTTCTGATTCCCTTCGTGAGCATTCTTCCATATGCGAGGTTCCATTTTCTTGTGTAAGACAAATAGAGATAGAGTCACACATTTCTAGCGATTCACATGAGGTTGATTCACACATTGCTAGCGATACACATGAGGATGATTCTATATCACACAGTGTGAGCGAGTTGCCTGATTTACTTGAGATAGTTATTGATCTATCTAAGCTCATCATTGTATCCCATAGTGAGTCAGAGTCACATATACAGGTTCCTACTGATGTTGATTCACATATACAGGTTGCGGCTAATATGGTCCTTGATACTGATATAGGATGCTATGATACTATTGCTGATGTCATTGCATGCTTTGATGGTGCTACCGATGTTGTTGCATGCTATGATATTGTTCCATGCTTTGATACTGATATAGTATGCCTTGCTACTACTATGTTGTTGCATGCTTTGATATTGTTGTTGAGTACTTTGATGCTACTCATGTTCCTGAGCGCCATGCTATAGATGTTGTTGCCTATGCTCCTTATTTCGATATTATTCATGGGTCTACGGTTGCTCTTTAAGATGCTTTGGCTACTCCTCCAGTAGATCTCCATGTGGCATATGGTTATACATTTCATGATGGTCCTATTGTATACTCACTAGCTTATTTTGCTGATAGTTGTCTAGATGAGTATGCGGTTCTTCTAGATGCATATTTAGGCCAGAACATATCAGTTGATGCTTCTGTTATTATGCCTACGTATGTTGTTCCATTTGTGAATCATATTATTCTAGATATGGGGCGAGAGTATATTGCTTTAATGGATACAGGCAGTACACATTCATTTATTAGCAATTACATTTCCACTAGGGTTCGTGCTACACCTGTTCCTGCTTCCCAGCCTCTCAGTGTTGAGGTTGCTAGTTCCCATTCTTTTCTCAGTTCTCAGATGTTTCAGGGGTTGGATTATCGCATTGGTGATTTTTCTAGTCAGGCAGATTTCTACACCATTCCTCTCGAGCATTATGACATTATTTTTGGTGCAGACTGGTTCTCTTCACTTGAAACTGTTGCTTTCAGTAGACACTTTCCTTTACTCATGCTGGTTTCCATTCAGAGTACATCAGTTGCTGCTTCAGTTTCACCATCTGTCATCCTCTTCCTCAGGTTGATGCTGCTCTGAATTTACAGGTTGTTGCTGCGTCCCCAGCGCTATATGCCTTGATATGGTTGATAATTACGTGTATGATGCAGCTATTTGGGATGAGTGTACATCTCTTTTCCAACTTCCTTATTGGCTTCCCGTTGCTGATGCAGTTCTACCTTCTCGGGCTTTTTGGATACCTTGGTATGATGTCCCTATCTTTTGGGCTGATCCTCTACTATCTTGGGCATTACAAGTACCTTGGCATTCCTGGTTGCTGCTTGATCTTCTTCTGGTTCCTTGGCATTCCTGGTTGTTCCATATTGCTTGGTTTCAAATGACGCAGCCGAGATGTTCCCTTCGTCGCCGCGATGTTGATCCTGAGTTGTTCCCTTTCTTACCAGCTGCCATTCACCAAGTTCGCCTTCACCATAGTCGATGCCACATCCTACTCATGTTCCTACTCCTAAGCGTGCACCTATATACCGTTTTGATCCATCCTCTTCCCTCAATACCAAGAATCTCTTACCACCTTACTTCATCACTTCCCTAGTGATACTTCACTGGAGGATCAAGCTACTTTCTTCACTAATGCTCTTCATACGGCAGCCACATTGTTTTCCCTTCTCGTAGACCTCCAACCAACTCTCTTTCACGTAAATCTCGTGCTCCTAAACAACCTTGGTATGACTCTGATTGTCTTCTCCTTCATCAACAAGTTATCCAGTGTCAATCCCCCTATCTCCTCCATGATATCCTGCACACATACCGAAGGGTCCTCCGCATTAAAAAACACACTTATAACACGAATAAGGGAAAAAGGCTTATTAATCTTCTTTCCAGTTCCTCTACTGGTGCTTTTTGGCACGCCTTTACCCCTCGTTCTCCACCCCCCCATTGGAGAATGAGGCGATGAGAAAGACAGACCGACAAAAGAAGGGGAAGAGCCAGCGATGGCTGACTGGCCATCAGAAGCCTGGCCAAGAAAAGCATGGGAAGAGGGGGGCGAAGGGGCCCCATCGTTTTTGGTAGAGGCCATATGCGGATAGGACAGGGTGCGGATAGGATAAGGTAGGGCGGACAGGACAGGGTGGGGCGGACAGGATAAGGTAGAACCTGGGTGCGGACAGGGTAGGTCGGATCTGGGATAGGGGGAGCGCAAAAGTGCTGGAAGGTCAGCACCGAGGGGTCAGGGAGTTGCACCATCGCGAGGAGAGGAGTCGCACCATTGCGAGAGAGGGGAGCTGCACCATCGTGAGAGAGAGAGAGAGAGAGAGAGAGAGAGAATTAGAATTAGAATAATTATTATTAACATCTTTTGGTACCCAAAGGTACATAAGACAAAAGAGAGTACAAGATGTGAGGAGCATGGCCCGAATACAGACTTATTTACTAATGAAAAGAAAAGAACTAGTATATCTATCTCTCTATCTCTAAGAAGAAGTATCAAAGCTTGACCACCAGCTTGTGAGGGTACAATGCAAGAGCTTAACCACCTGCTCTGCGGAGGAGACTAGCTACGAGCGAGCTTGAAATAATGAGTGATCGTAGTAGTGCAGCGTGTTGTAGACTGGCGGGAAGCACGTGAAGATCTGGTAATCCTGGATCTAGCAGAAGTATGTGAGACTCTCTGTGTCTTCAATCTCCGAGCGGGGACTTCAAAATCCAGAACTGAAATATCCTCTCTGTCTCGCTTCTAGAAGAAATGGGTAATATGAACCTGACTGTGATCCATATCTGGGAGCGTAGGTAGAAGTGAAGCTCATAGAGTATACATCTCTCTCAATAGAAGACTTACACATATGGGGTCTGGATACTCGAGGAAGGATCACATCGTGAGAGGAGTATCTTTGAATAAACAGTGGTATCGCCTTCTGATCTCATAATATACTAGACAACGAAAGATGAAATGATACTCATCCTCCACCTCTTGAAGAGAGCCAATCTGACATATCCTCTGCAATCTGAGAGAGAGAGAGAGAGAGAGAGAGAGAGAGAGAGAGAGAGAGAGAGAGAGAGAGAGAGAGAGACAGAAAGAAAGAAAGAAAGCTTTATTAATGTCTTTTCCATGCCAAAAGGCATATAAGACTAATGAAAATGTCTGTAATCTGAGGCTGTGTATCACTATCCACTGAAGCACGGGCTCTTCGTAACAAGGACATCTCGTATATCATAAGGGCGACATACCTTGGATGGCGTAAGGTGGATGCATCTCTGAAAAGAAAATGGTAACGTCCTCGTATTTCATAATAGGCCGAACATCTGAAAAGGAAATGCTCCTCCGACTCAACTCTCCCAAGGAACACATTTGACATAATCTGTCCTCACGTGGAATACCTTGGTAACGACCAGTCTCAATAGCAAGCTGGTGGGAAGAAACCCGAAATGTCCAAGAGTAAACCGTAAACAATGTCATAGTCAAGATAGTGTGCTTGTATAGGAAAACCTGCTCCATCAAGCTCTAGAAAATGTGTCCGATAGAAATCTGATTTGACACTCAACTGCCCCTGCCAAGTACGCTGGATATAAGCCCAATAAATGAAACGTCTAATGTACTCATGAGTGCCTGCTGGGAGATCAGAAACTGAAATACCAAATGAGCTCAAGAGGCGTGCAGCCCGAGAGTACCATGAGAAATGGACTCCACTGTCATAGAGTAGCCTCGAGGATGTGACTGCAAGGTAGGAATATCTATCAGAAGGGACAGCCAATACTCTTTGGATATATATAGTGAGCCTAATAAGGGCATCCACTAAAATAGGAGGAACAACAAAATCGGCAGTGATAATCTGGTGTGGAACTGAGGGCTTAGCCCTAATCATCCGAGAGCGCATGGAGGTCTGGAGTCAAGATATACGAGACCAATCCGAGGAGGTCAGACTTGCACACCAAACCTCTACTGCATATAAAGTTGTAGGAGTGGCCATAGTGTCAAAGAGACGACACTTACTGGGAGCATCATGAATATAACTCCTGAAACAAAGTCTCTCAAGTTGGACAAGGGATGGTATCCGTGGAAAAGCCTAAGTCCCTCTGGATGAGTAAACGGCGTGGAACTGTGTCAAAAGCTTTCCTAAACTCCACAAAGCAAGAATAAAGTCGCTCACGTCTGTGTCTGGCCTGCTCAATGATAGATCGGAGTGTAAGGATGTGGTCTGTAGTAGAGTTAGAGTTAGTGTGTTCGAAAACCAGCCTGACCCAAAGAATGAAGTCTCCAAGTCTCTGCCTCTGTACTCACTGCTGACTGGAGAATGGTGCCATAGAGCTTAGCAATAATTTGTCCAATCACAATAGTGCGATAGTTATTAAGTTTCATGGGATCCTCACTCTTGTAGATGGGGTGGACGATATTAGTGCACCAGGAAGAGGGAAAACCGTGAATAACTGCTTCGTTAAGGAGAGTGGATAACATCGGTGCTATTGTGTCAGGAGCATGGAGGAGGAGTTCAGATTCTAGGTCATCAATATCACGGGCGCGGTGAGTTCTTAACTTCTTAATGGCTACGAGAACCATGTCAACAGTGAAGAACGAAAACTCAGAGGGACGAGGAGAAATAACAATTGGGATATCAGCAGGTAAAGTATATGAAGTGGTGGCATACTCAGTCCAGATATGGAGATCAGTCAATGGGGGGTCCAATGTGTCGGTTCCGATATTATTTCATACAGATTCTTGCCTTGCCTATCATATCCCTGTTGAACAATTACAACCTAGCAACTTATCCGACTTTGAATCTCTCAACAGCTACTTACAACACCAGTTCAAAGAAGTGTTTCAATTTATCGAAAAACTTGCAACTACAAAATCAGACGCTTCATGGAGAACTTACCAGGGTCAGTCTTCAAAATAAGGATTTGCAAAGCATTATCGACAGGATGAAAGAGAAAGGGATACAAGATATTCATTCGCAGCAAGATGTGGAAAGTAAAATCTCGTCTTTGGCAAAGGAAGTGGAAGACACTCGTACTTGGGCTTCAGTTCTTAAGCAAGCTGGTAATTTCTCTAACCAAGTTCAGCCTTCGTCAGTGAATTCTACCTTAGAGAATGTTTTTACAGAACAAGAGAGAAGAGCCAAGAAGGCTCTTAATATACGAGTTAGGGGTATTCCTAATGGCAACAAGGCCCTTGATGAGGCAAGGGATTTTCACTCTTTTGTACAAAAATGTGATATTTTGCTCTTAGCGGAGACTCATGAATCCTTATAACGACCCCTTCCAGCCATTCAGGATTACTCGTGCTATTCAGCATACAGGCCTTTCTTAAGAGGAAAAACCACACATGGCTCTGGTGGTGTTGCATGTCTTACCAAGGAAGTTTATCGTACTCATTTTAAGCTGCGCGATTTATTTGGTTACAGTTTTTTGGTCACTTCTTAGGGCTACCTCAAGATCTCTTTATAGCAGTTTGTTATTTTGTACCTCAAACATCAGCTTTTGCAGATTATGGTGGTGACCCCTTCCAGGCTCTTTCCGATGATATAGCCAGCTTTGCACAGCAGGGCCTTATTTTATTAGCAGGTGATTTTAATGCTCGCATCAACACCCAACAGACAGAGTTTCATGCAGATAGTGATTTCCTACATATTCAGGTTTTGGATGTGGGTTTGGACAGGACCTCTCAGGATGCAGATACCCCAACTACACACTCTGGAGAACAATTGATTGGACTTGCAGAAGCTCACTCTTTAGCCATTCTGAATGGCCTTTCTCGATGGCCATCATCATCAGTTTTTACCTGCCATCCGCACGGTGGTGCACACAGCATTGTTGACTACTTCATTGGCTTACCAGCCTTGATTCCATTTCTTCATACTTTTCATATTATGCACCCTACCATCTCTGATCACTCTCTATTGCTCCTGTCTCTTGGCCATGCTACTCTTGGTATTGTTACGACACCGCATTCCACACATCGCCATCGTCCTTCTTTCTCTCCACTTGGTCTTCCTACTGACACTTCCTCTCTGGCCACAATGCTCGACAATTTCCCCTTCTCATCTTCAGTAGACCAACAAGCCGCCTTTTTATCTCGCTTCTTTGTTCAGCCAATACGGCATATCCTCCAAAAACTTTTTCATCTCATAAACGCACTTACAATAGATGGTATGATGACGAGTGCCTCTCTCTACACAAGCAGGTTGTTCACGCTCAGTATCATTCTCCCGACACCTTAGCATCTAAACAAAGAGAATACCATAGAATGACTTTGCGGAAGAAGACCACGTACTTTCAATCTCTGGCACAGAAACTCATCGATTCCTTGGACTCCTCTTCTTCCACCTTCTTTTGGAAGATGTTCTCTAAAAACTCCTGTATGCCAACTCCTATTGCCATTGAATCGTGGATTGACTATGCTGCAAAACTTTATGCAGTTGACTCTCCTTCCATCTCTCTCTCACCACGACCATCAGAATTCACCCTTTTCACTCTGTCCATGATTGAAAACGCCATCAAAAATGGCCAAAACCATAAAGCCATTGATGTTGACTCTCTAAGTATGGACTTTCTAAAACCTATCGCCCATATTGTTGCTCCATACATCTCCTACGTTTTTAACCAATCTGTTATTTTTGGCCTTCCCACACCTTGGTGTACTAACCTTTTGCACCCTATACTTAAGGCTGGTGATCCTCTGAATGTAGACAACTATCGTACTATTATGATCAGCCACACTATGGCTAAGCTCTATGGTTCGGTTACACAATCTATCATCGGCGCTCATGCGGAGACAGAGGAGTTATATGCTATGGGACAGGCAGGTTTTAGAGCAGGCTACTCCACAGCAAACCAGATATTCATACTGAGATGTATCATTGAGGCGGTGAAGTTCAAGAAACAGAGAGTCTATTGCTGCTTTGTGGACTTCCGCAAAGCATTTGATTCAGTTCTGCGACACTTGTTGCTCCAGCGTTTGACATCCCTTGGTTTCTCACAGGAGGTCATTGCTGCTATCATCACAATATATGAGAGAGTTTTGGCCCGATTTCGTGATCGAGATGGATGGTCTTCATATATTCATAGTACGGTCGGAGTAAAGCAGGGATGTCCTCTATCACCCACCCTTTTTGCTCTATACATTGATGACCTTGAGCGGATCATTCGGGAAGAAGATGGAGATGGCTGTCCTCTAGCAGATATTAAGGTTATGGTGTTTAACACCAACAGGCAGCATATGAGAGACACTATGTCCTATCTTGATGGACAGCCTCTAGAGATAGTGGCGTCTTACACATACCTGGGTGTTCTCTTTTCTAGTCCATTGCTTTCTTTTAGACCAGCTGCATTGGCTAGGCTCCGCAAGGGGCGCTCTGCTCTTGTTCAGATTGAGAGGTTTTCCTCTACTTATTATGTGCATGACCCAGACACACGCTGTCGCCTGTTTCTCCAATGGCACTGTATTCAGCAGAGACATGGTGCCCAGGCTTATCTAGAGACACTTGGAGTGACATCTCGCGTTTGCAGATTCACATGCTTAGCCAGATGATTCTGGCCAAGCAGTTCGTTCCTCATGAGATTATTCTGGCGGAGTTTGTTGTTCCTGCACTGATTGTCGAGGCTATTTTCAGGATCATCACGTTCATTCACAAAATCTCAGAGCTTGATTCTTCCAGATACGTGGTAGCGGCTTTTACATCTTCTTGCACTTTGGCTGGGCAGAGGGCTCAGTATGCTTCGAACTTTCTACATAGTTGGGGATTATCTATGTCTGACCTCCCAAATGGGACTCATGCGTTCATTCGCCGACAGATCTACAAAGCATACATCCATATTGTTTGGTCTCACCTGGATCCTTCACGGGTTAAGCTTCAGTTCTACCGCATTCACTTTCTTCACCTGGATGCTTCAGGGCTTCCCGTTAGACCGAGTTATCTCTCTCAGCCGTTGTCTTTTGGCCTACGCTACCGCATTGGTCAGCTTCGGGTCTCTTCTCATCAGCTCGCTATTGAGACCAGCAGATACACAGACACGCCACAACCATCACGGATCTGTCGGTGCAGTACAGTACAGGCGGTTGAGGATGAGTTTCACTTTATTTTCTTATGTCCAGCTTACTATGAGATCAGAGGCAGATACCATTGTCTCTATCGGGACACTCACGCGTGGTTCCTTCTTTGCCCATTCAGATGCGAGATGTGTTTGTTTTTGCGAAAGATGTTCTCCTTGAGATCTTCACTTCTGTCGAATGATCAGGTTGACCGCAGCTAGCCACATATTACACTTTTCTTTCAAAAAAGAGTTAGGGAGGATACTTCTGATAGTGAGATTGACATTCCAGCTCGTCGACAGAAGCTCCAGCGTCTTCCTCGACCATCCAGAGTTCGTCATCAGAGGCCACCATGTGCCTCACACCAGATCACACAGTTTTTCTCTCACTTAGTGAGTTTTATTCCTCCGCGTAGCTGGTGGTTAAGCTACTGTTTTTGTACCCTCACCATAGCACGAGGTTAAGCTTTGGTTTTATTTCCAGTTTATTTCTGTTTTTAGTTTTAGCTGATAGAAATAAGTCCGGCATGGACAGTGCTCCTTTTTTATGTACTTTTTCTTTGTCTTATGTGCCCAAGGGCACCGTATAGACATTAATATATTCTATTCTATTCTATTCTCTCTCTCTCTCTCTCTCTCTCTCTCTCTCTCTCTCTCTCTCTCTCTCTCTCTCTCTCTCTCTCTCTCTCCAGACTCCGTAAGGGGCATACTTCTCTTGTTCATATGGAGAGATTATGTTCCGCATATTATGTACAGGACCCTGCTACCAGATGCTTACTATTTTCTACCATTGTCTCCCCGGTTGTTTTATACTCTGCTGAGACTTGGTGTCCGGATTTATCACGTGATACTTGGAGGGATCTTACTCGTATCCAGATTCTCATGCTTAGCAGGATGATTGGGGCTAAGCCCTCGGTGCCACATGATATCATATTAGCGGAGTTTGCTTCCCCTCCCCTGGTTATCGGTGCTATGTTTCAGATCATTACCTTTCTTCACAGGATATCAGAGTTAGACACTTCCAGATATATTGTTGCTGCTCTCACTTCATCACGCACCATTGCTGGACAAGGGGCCAAGCATTCTTAGTTTGGCAGTGTCTCAGCCCTTCTTCGGACTTGGGGCTTATCTGTACTTGATCTTCCGAGTGGGACCCATGCTTATATCAAACAGCATATTTATCGGAGCTACATACATACTATATGGTCACAACCTGACCCCGATAAGGTCAAGATACATTTCTATGGCACACACCTACTACGGTTGGATACTACGGGTACTCCTATCCTTCCAGCATATCTTACACAGCTATTATCTTTTGGTCTAAGGTACCGTATGGGACAGCTTCGAGTCTCTTCTCATCAGCTGGCTATCGAGACAGGTAGATACACAGACACTCCCAGATTGCAGAGGATATGTCAGCTTTGTTCTCTTCATGAGGTGGAGGATGAGTTCCATTTCATCTTTCGCTGTCCAGTATATTATGAGATCAGGGGGCGATACCACTGTTTATACAAAGATGCTCCTCTCACGTTGCGATCCTTTCTCGAGTATCCAGACTCCAGATGTGTAGGTCTTCTTTTGAGAGAGATGTATACTCTACGAGCTTCACTTCTACCTACCACAGATATGGATCACAGCCAGGCTCATATTACCCAGTTTTTCCAAAAGCGAGACAGAGAGGATATTTCCGTTGTGGATTTTGAAGTCCCCATTCGGAGATCAAAGACACAAAGAGTCTCACATACTTCTGCTAGATCCATGATCACCTCATCTTCACGGGCTTCCCGCCAGTCCACAGCACGCTCCACTACTACTATCACTCATTATTTCCAGCTTGCTCATAGCTAGTCTCCTCCGCAGAGCAGGTGGTTAAGCTCTTGCATTGTATCCTCGCAAGCTGGTGGTCAAGCTTTGATACTTCTTCTTAGAGATAGAGAGATAGATATGCTAGTTTCTTTTCTTTTTACTACTAAATAAGTCCGTATGCGGACAATGCTCCTCACTTTTTGTACTCTCTTTTGTCTTAGGTACCTTTGGGTACCAAAAGACGTTAATAATAATAATTCTAATTCTAATTTTCTCTCTCTCTCTCAATGTACCTAGGACACCTCTTGTGTAACTCCCAACTCTTGCATAACTTATGTAGCTCCTGCCCCTTGGCTCTTAGCATTCCCATCCTTGGCATTTCTTGTGCCTCTATTTATTGTACTCCCCAAGAGGAAGAATTAATCTCAAGCAATTTATTAAATCAAGCTTCTCTTTGCTTTCTTTCTTGTTGTCCCATGAGTTTTTTGAATGCTATTTTTCTTGCAAGTAGACTAAGGCTGATTGCTAGCTGATTTCTAACCTAAAAGCAATCAAAGTTGCAGCAAGAACATAGTAGTATTTAGCAACAAGAAAACTTACATCTGCAAGAAGAGGAAATGCCGAAATGTTGCAACAACTACGAGCTTACAACAACAACACAACAAGAAAAGCACAAAAAGTGGCCTTCAAAAGGCAACACATTGAAATTCAGGTAAATTAAGAACAAGCGTTCTCTAAGATATGTTCACCTTGTTGTCCTCCCCATGGCATTCACTAAACCCTTTTCGCCTTCATATGCAATTGCTTTTACCAATCTCTCATCAAGTAAAGATCTCTGTATCAAAATCATAGCAAATGATTTGAACCTTGAGATTGTATTCTCACTCACTTCTCTCGTTCAAGTTATTTCTCCAGTTATTTATTGACTTTCCATTAACATACTCTAGTAAAAAGGAGTAGATCCAATTAGTATGACGCTTCTATTTTTCATTCAATCAAAGCATGCTTCAACTGGATTAAAATGTCTATACAAACTGGCAATGAAAGTTGAGCAAATTCTATTTCTTGCAAAGCAATTAAGAATGAGAATCTTCATGAGTCAAGAAAGGAAAGAAAATAATATAGAAACATTCATGGAAGTATCTAAATCCTTCATATCAAATTATAACTAGTGCACGGAATCAAGGAAAAAGCATCAAAAAGTGTTGTAGCCATACACGTACAAAGGCCTACCCGTGCACTTATCCATATGCCTGCCCCCACAAACGATGTGCAAATATACATTATACAAATTTCAGAGAACACAAACAGCATGAGCCTGTTTGCAGGTTTGTAAAGGCTTCATTGTGGTCAATACCCAATAAAGGCTTCGACGGTGGTCCACTGGATATCAAACCCCTCATCCGGCACTCAGATTGGTGATTCAAGTTAACCCAACTTTCCATTGCTAAAGCCTCCTATTATGCCCAAGTTCTCTTCCCAATATCTGTAGTCTCGTCTTGTTACTCTCATTCGTACTAGTGTTTTGCCTTCTCCCACACCCACAACTCTACCTGGTCGTTCCAAGCCCTCCCCTCATAATGTTGTGTTTTAGAAGAATCTTTGTTTCAATTGTCACACGTCTACCATCATAATAGATATTGCCGACATCCATATCCACATGCTACTATTCATGTTCAGGTCGTTGACAAACTTGATAATTTTGCAATATGTATAATCGAGGAAGTTACTTCTCCCAAGCCTTCTAATGTGGCTGAATGTTTAGCCCAACTTGCCTATGCTACTTGGCCTAGCAAGATCAATACACGTCATCTTTGGCTTGTATGCATTACTAGAAAGGAATTTATTGCCTTGATCAATTCCGGCAACACTCCTTTGTAAGTAATAAGGTTGTTTTACATATTTATGCTATCCTATTATTTTATGATAATGTTTTATTAAGGTTCAACCTCCCTTTATTTTGGATAAGACTATTTTAATGGATAGACTACCTTTCTAACTAGGGAAATTGGGCTAGTCGCTTATCCTGTCGTATCATCCCTTCTTTCCCTCTCTCTGATCACCTTCCTGATTCCCTTGACTTTAATCCCTATCCTGCTTTACCCCGCAAGCGATACTGAGTCTATATTATGAACACTTCCTTGATCTGGAACAAGACTCTACGGCCTGCCCTCTCTGCTAAAATTTCTTCTCTTTCGAACATATCATTGATTGTTCTCGCTCTTTTGTTCGTCTACAGGGGAGAATAGCGAGCTCTTCTGCCTCCCTCCTTGAAACCTCCCTCAAACATACCCTGACTTCCGTTACCGCCCTAAAATTGGGCGTCCTACAGGAAGGTCGCATTTACAACCTTCTAGACATTTGCTAAATTGGTATAAATAATGGCTAGAAACTACCATTTCTCAGTTTGATGAGTTTGGTGTCCCAACCTTCTTGTAGGGG
Organism: Diphasiastrum complanatum; assembly: GCA_029204225.1. Taxonomy (NCBI): domain Eukaryota; kingdom Viridiplantae; phylum Streptophyta; class Lycopodiopsida; order Lycopodiales; family Lycopodiaceae; genus Diphasiastrum; species Diphasiastrum complanatum. Next base: position 6,750,006 of record CM055109.1, on the reverse strand, counting down.
AATTATAGTTTCTAAAGATCTCAATTGGAGATCTACCTAAGGTATCGACAGCCCATAAAGTTCACTAAGTTTTATTAGTTGAAGAATACTATATGAATGTTGTTTGTTCTCTCTATATTTCATTTGATGTCAATATGTATTATTAAGTTCATAACATGGGATCATAGCACTTTCCTACCTTTAGCTATTGATTTTCCCTCTCTAGACTTTTATTTTTAGGCCTTTTCCTCATTTATTTTGTCATTTTAGTGTCATCATCCATGTTCTTTTTGTTTCACTTGTTTTTATACTTGTGTCGGTTTTGTTCACATCATTTTGTGAGTGTTGAAACAAAAAAGTCAATGATGCCCACTTGCATTGATAATCTCTAATGGTAGATCCATCATTTAGCTCTATCCCTACCTGTTATGGGTATCAAATCAACAAATTGGATGAATGTATTAGAGTCCTATTTTAAAATCGATCCATCACTTTGTTTTCAAGGTAAAGCTAAGTTTCAGTGGCCAACATATAGAAGAGTTAGTTTCCCTTTTGATTGGCATACTTTTCTTCAGGACCTTATTCATGCTATATATCAACTAGATAATTCTCATGATGTTTCCGATGTAGTAGCTAACCAGTATATATGTCATGCGCCACATGATATTCCAAAAGCTACAAAGCCTTATTTCGATGAGATTGTGAATGTATGTTATGGGTTATAGGATACTGGAGATGAGCTTCTTGTATATGCTCTAGATCCTATAGAGATTATGGTTGTAACAAAGGTTTGATTCTCCTATTGGTTCTACAACTCGACATCAAATATGTTTGGATACATAATTTCATTAGTCTTCATCCGTCCTTGCTATTATTCTAGATGCTAAAGATTGAGTTCAGATGGTACAAGCATTTGCTAGAAAACATAGGCTCAAAGAACCGGCATCCAACAATATTCTAAGTGATCCGAAGAGATGACAAATGGTGAGAACTAAATAACAACACACGACATCAAAAAAGGATCCCATAGAAGCCACACATGTACCATAATCTTTGATATCTGAACGGAAAGCCATGGGTGAAACAAATAGACCATCTCTGTATGTGGAATTAGCATATGAGTAGACCCCTCAAAAACCAAAGGATACAAAAAAGCCCAAAAGGTGTGACAGAAAATATTTGGCTAGAACAATGATCCCGGGGGGGAAGAGCTGCATTTCCCAGGTGGGAAACATTTCCCAACACTATGCAATAAAACAAGTAGCATTCCCAAAGGTCAAAGAGGAACATCAAGAGACCAGCTCAACTGAATGGACCAATAATACCATACATCAAAAAATCTTGAAGGCACTTGTATAGACCAGGCATGAGTAGAAAACAATTGAACCCAAGCTGTACATAGTGATCAAGCATGCTGAATAGCTTCAGAAACTGAAACAATTGCAACCCAAGCTATTTGAAGGGACCATGAGAACCTAGATGTAGTAGCAACAAAAGACTCAAAAGATATAGTCCTAGGTAACCATACCAAATGAGGTATCATAACAAAAGGACTATCATATGCTTCTGCTGCACCAAATAAAGGTAGACATCCTAAGTATCCGCATCAACCAAGCATGCCAAGTGAAATAAAGATATACCATTGTCCCAATTAACTTGTAAAGACCAAGAATGTCTTAACACCAGCAACTAAACATGCAATGTTTCATGGACCTTTTCGAAACGGGTTTAAAATAGGAACCCCAGGAACGAAATGGTGAAACAGTTTTAGGGCTTTCTTTTTTTTTTTTTGAGGGGGGGGCTCCAATGTACCTCACCAAGGATACAATAGCCAAGCAAGCCGCAACAAAGCAGCACAAGGGAATCAGATGGTGAACAAACCAACCCGACCAAATCTAGATCGAACGGATCTAGCCACCAAGCTATGGATCAATCACTTACAAGGGATAGAAGAGTCATACCAGTAGCATGTAGCTAATAACATCACAATCAAGCATTCACTAGCAAGAGCCCAATGGGTATACTTATACCCTCCAAGGCCCATGCACTACTAGTAGTGCACTGTGACACCTCACTGGACACATCATCCAGTTCCCCTATGAATCACTAATAGACCCATAAAAATGCACCATCTTGAGTTTAGGCCTCCAACCATTAATTGTGAACATATACACACGAGGGCCCCAAACCCCTCGTAATAATAATTAAATTGTGGGTTGAGTTAGGCCTATTGACCTCTTATCAGGATAATAATCCGAGATAAGTAGTGGGCATGACATTCTTCCCCCCTTATTCAAGTTCTGACCTCAGAACTTACAGTTAGGGAAGTTCCTTTTCAGGCCGCGTTCATGTTCCCAGGAATCATCATCGTTTGTATGACCCTTCCAAACCAGATGCTAGGTAATTATACGATTCCTCAATCATTTAGTGCTAGTATCCAAGATCTTTTCGGGTTCAAGTCGAGTCACACCCGAAGATTCATCCAGCAGGTCCAATCAGTCTCCATAACCAAGATGTTCCTCTTCACGTAGACTTTTCTTAAGAAGACTTATTCCTTTCGGGAGGTCCAATTGGTAAGCCAAGGATCCAATCTTTATACGGTCCCCTTTATCTAGTGGAAAATTTGTACTGCTTCCGGTACACATTATTAGAATCCTTCGAGATTCATAAATACACCCGATCTTTTCGTATGAGTATAATGTATGTCCCGATCTTAAGCACTTTGGACATTCTCATGTGCTATTTGTAGCATTTCTTGCATGTCATGCAAGAAATTCGCTACTTTTTGAAACTTGATCGATCGAGTTTCGACTGCAATGGGCCATCTAGGTTCAAGACCATACATAAGCATGAACGGCCGAATGCTTACTACTATTATAGGCAAACTCAATCAAGGGTAGATACTTCTCCCAATGAGATTGCCGTCAGGAAACATATGCTCGAAGCATTTGTTCCATCGTTTGATTTGTTCTTTCCGTTTGGCCATCCGTCTCGGGACCTTCAGAAGAACTTAAGCTCAGTGTTGTCTCTAGTTTAGCAAATACGGCCGCCCAAAAGTGATTAGTGAACTTCGGATCACGATCGCACACGATGTCACTTGGTAATCCATAAATCCTAAATAGACTCTCAACAAATATCTGAGCTAAATCAAAAGCTTTTGCGGTGGTCTTTACTGGATTAAACTTAGCCAATCCGGTAAGACGGTCGACCACTACCAAAATTGCGTCATTCTGTTTATTCGTCCACAGTAACCCATCCATGAAGTCTCCTCTTAATGATCAAGTATTCACCAGGATCGGAACTATGCGTGAATCATAATTCATTAGGTCTTTTATTCCATACTTGATAATAAGAGAATGTGAATATTATTATTCTTAGAAGACACAAGAGATGCTCTAAGAAAATCCTTTTCATAAAAAAAGTTCCGGACTTTCATCACTCACTTATCGATGCCTATATAAGAATTGTAGTCCTCAAAATTTCCTTACTCTAGAAGTTACAAGCTAAGATTCGTGACGAATGTAATGAGCCAAGTCCATAACTCTCCCCTGCAGAAAAACAAAGCCCTCCACCGGCTAACAAGCATATTGACTATCTAGAACAATAAGGTAAGCATGCTAGATACCGAAAAATCACGAACTAATGGAAATACTGATGGAGAGGACATAAGTCGTCACAACAGATACCCCAAAAGTATCATAACTGTGTAAATCAAGTACTAAGCAAATACTACAAGCAAAACATAAAAAAATAGTCATAGCTAGCCGAATCATGAAGTAGAGGGAACATCTACAATGACATCTGTAGTAGAGGAGAGAACTAAAGCCATGAGGGCTCGAGCCTGCTCTGCCAATAATGGTGTATGATAAAAGACATCAATAGGCTCCCAAGTGGCCTCCTCAAGAGGACGACCATCCCACTGTACTAAAAACTGAACCTGCCTGTGACGTCGACTATACTAAAGGCGAACCTGATGGATGGCAGCTGGCAAAAAAGGGAACAGCTCTGGCTCTGTAGGAAAACGATCATCAACAACAGTATAAACCTAGAATTTCCGAGAGGACGAAAGGGGATGAGTACGATAAACATCAGAAAGTCAGAACAAGACAAATATGTGGCCGGTAAATCATCAAACCAAGAAGGAACTGAAGCAACAATACTATGTAACAATGCAGGAAGACGAGATAAAGCATCAGCTGCCGTGTTTGCCTTGCCTGAGCGATACAAAAAATCAAAATGAAAAGACTGTAAAAATTGTAACCAGCGATATTGACGATCATTAAGATTACGCTGAGAAAAAAGATAACTGAGAGATTGAAGATCAATAATAATATCAAAGGGAACACGATACAAATAATGGCGCCATTTCTTAAGAGCATGGATGACAGCAAGTAGCTCTTTTTCATGTATAGAGTAACGTTGCTCATAAGAGCGCAAACGACAAGACTCATAAGCAATAACACACTTGGACTGACATAGAAGAGCGCCTAAACCAATAGCACTACCATCAGTCTCAACAATAAAACGCTAATCAAACTGGGGGAGACACATAACAGTAGCAGAAACAATGGCATGACGTAAAGCATCAAAAGCAGTTTGACACTCAGAAGTCCAAACAAAGGTAGGAGACTTCTTTAGTAACGAATGAAGCGGAGCAGCCACAGTGGCAAAATACGTCACAGGAGGACGAAGATGGGTTGCCATACCTAAAAACATATGAACCGGTTGGGACAGGCCAATTCTCAATAGCCTGAACTTTCCGAGGATCAAGACGAATACGTCCACCACAAATAAGAAAACCCAAAATTTTGATTTCAGCCACGGCAAAAGAACATTTTGACAATTTGGCAAACAGTTGATGCTTAACAAGTAAGTCAAACACAAATATTTTACATGATCAAACAAAGAAGTACTAAAAACAAGAATGTCATCAAAATAATCTAAGACACAAACACCTAAAAGAGGACCTAAAATATTATTCATAGCATTTTGAAATGTCGGTGGACCATTCTAAACACCAAATGGAAGAACACGAAATTCATACAAACCCAAATGAGTACGAAATGCAGTCTTATGCTCATCAGAAGGACGCATCCTAATTTGGTAGTATCCAAAACGTAGGTCAATTTTGGAAAAGATGGAAAAAGTGCCAAGCTAATCAAAAAGGCCATCCATGTGAGGTATAGGATACGGATTACGAATACTCGGCTTGTTTAAGGCACGATAGTCAATGCAAAGGCATTTGGTTCCATCTTTTTTGGCAACAAGGAGGACAGGAGAACCAAAAGGACTATGGCTAGAAACAATGAGGCCCTGACGTAAAAGGGAAGCAATTTGGAGCTGAACCTCATCACGTTCATCTTTAGACATACGATATGGAGCACGAGAAGGTGGGGTAGCACCAGGATTAAGATCAATATGGTGGGTGACATCTCATAATGGTGGCAGAGACGTAGGTTCTGAAAAGACCATAGAATACCGATGCAGTAAGTCAGAAATCACCTGAGGAAGAGGACCCATGGATGGAGCAGGAGGAGCAGCAACTGATGTACTCTGACTGATAAAAAGAGCTGCACCCTGAGCCTTTGGCAGGCTATGCATAAACTGCTTCCCGGTAACCAACTGATAGTCACCCTGGGAATCAATACCAAAAAGTAAATGATGTCGACCAACATGTGTAAAAGACAATGTCTGCTGAGAAAGATCCACAGCAACAGTACCAAGTGATGAAAACCAATCTGCACCAAGAATAATGTCATAGCGCTCCAGAGGAATAATATAGAAATCTGCCTGTCCAGAGAAGTCACCAATGCTATAGTCCAAGCCCTGAAACATATGAGAGCTGATAAAAGTATGTGAGCTAGCAACCTCGACACTGAGAGACTGTGTAGCAGAAATAGGTGTAGCATGAATCCTGGTGAAAATGTAACTGCTAATAAATGAGTGTGTACTGCCAGTATCCACCAAAGCAATATACTCTTGCCCCAAAATGCGAACACGTAACCGAATAGAGCAAGGACCAAGACGCCGAGCCCAAGTAGCATAAGCAAGCTGCGCATGGCAAGCGGCAGAAGCAAGATCATCAGGAAGCGGGTCAACCGGCTCATCAACAGAATGTGGGTCAGGAGTATCAAGAATCTGGATATAAACATCTAAATCATCAGGAGTAAGAGCCTCATGGTAAAAAACAGCGGTAGGAGGACCAGGAGACTGTTGGCAATCACGGGGTAGATGATCTGGACTCTTACAACGATAATAGAGGCGCTTCTGCTGAATCTTAGCGAACTCTGCGGCTGAATAACGGCGAACAAAGGCAGGGCGAGGTGTAGAAGGGCGAGGAGGAACGGTAGTAGAAGAAGCCAAAGTAGGAGAAGCAGTGGAAAGAGGGCGAGAAAAACGAGAAGAAGTGGATAACTCAAGATACTTATGCTGCAGGGTAGTAGCCAAGGAGATAGCATCTGAGAGAGTAGGAGGCCGAAAAGAGGAAACATCATATCGTAAGGAGCCTCTAAGACCAGCAATAAAACGTGAAATAAGCTCTGTAGGATGAAGATCAGTAAAACGGTAGGAAAGCTCAGTAAACTGATCAATATAAACAGATCACGTTGGCGAACCAACCATTGTGGCTCAATCATAGCCATATGAAGATCATGACAAAAAGTAGGCCATATATGTAATCCCTCATGAGTAGGCTCAGAGCAATAGACATGCCACCAAGTCTGAGCTCGACCATCTAAATGTAACGCAGCCAACTGCACTTTCTGGATTTCAGTCTTGGAATACATAAGAAGATAGGTCTCTAACTTAGAGAACCAATTTTACAAGATATTCCCATCAGATGAACCAAAATAAGTAGTAAGCTAGATGCAATCATGAAAATCACGAGCAAAATGAGGCTTAGGATTACCTGAAAAAGTAGGAGAAGGAAATCCTGGTGGTGCGGAGGGAAATCCAGGTGGTGGTACAGAAGACCCGAAAGGAGACCCATAAGGACTAGCACTATGTGAAGGGAGACTAAACGTACTACCAAAAGCACCTCCTGAAGATGGAGATGGAGCAGGAGCAGGCATACTCAAAATAGGAAATAAAGGTGCTTTACCAAAACGATGAAGAATGTCTGGGGGGGTGGTATCCCCTCGTGGTAGGATAGTCTCAAGGCTAGAAAAATACGATCAATACAACTCTCAAGATGATCCGTGCGGGAATCAATGTGTAAAACGATCATCTAAAGAGCTCTGCGGAGGGTCTTCTGATGAAGAAGTCGCCATAGGGACTAAGGAAGAGACAAAAACCTGAGAGAGAGGACGTTTGTCGTCACCCCAACTTAGTCTAACTTCCGAAATCATCAAAAATGGCACATAAACAGTCAATCAAGATGGATAATAATCAAAAAATAAGCGGCTGAGAAAGTAGATTAATGGACAGCAGATGTGCAAGGCCAATAAGTACAAGGGTTCTAACAAAATGGAAAAGAGTACGAATAGGGGGCTGGAAAAAAGCAGTATGTGAGCATAAAGACAGTAAGTAGGTGCAAAAAGAAAGTGCAAAAGGGCGCAAGCAATACCTGGGTGGGTGCTGATCCGTCGTCCACTCAGTAGTGCCAATAAAGAGAGGTAACAGCTGAAGATAATAGGGCACTGGGCAGCAACTACCAAGATCCACAATATGCTGAAGAATAGGCTGCAAAAGGTGCTGAAGTAAGGCGCCGAACAGCCTCCAATCAATAACCGAAACGGACAGCAAGTCGGTGAAGAGAACCGCTAAAAATGAGACGGTAGTAGGGCGCTGGGCAGCAGCTACCAAATCTGAAAAAAGAGCGAAAAATAATGGTGATGTAAGGCCCCGGACAGCCTCCAATCAATATCAAAAATGGACAGCAAATCGGTGACGAAAAGTGTCGAAAATGATGAGGTAGTAGGGCGCTGGACAGCAGCTACCAAATCTGCAAAAACAATGAAAATCTGCCGAAAAAAATCGACGAAAGTGATGGATTAGCAGGGCGCTGGACAGCCTCCACCAAAACTGCAAAACATGATCAAGAAATCGTTGAAAGTGATGGGCAGTAGGGCGCTCGACAGCCCCCACTAATCTGCAAAAAATGACGGAGAAAATCGATGAAAGTGATGGGTGGTAGGGTGCTGGACAGCCTCCACCAATCTGCAGGAAAGTGCTTTGATACCAAGTTACAAGCTAAGATTCACTAGCTATGCTAGAAAGCAGGACTTAAGCTAGAAAGCAGGAAGAGAGAATGCTTAAGGGGGCTAAAGAGGAGCAATCATCATAAACTGAATAAAGGAATACAATGTTGCCCTACATATACCCTCTCCCTTAATCAAATAGAGGATTCAAAAAAGGGAGAGAAAAAGGATTTGGAGGGAAAATAGTGCGCCCTCCCAATAAATGGACCCCCACTCCAAATCAACGTGACCAAGTCCTAAAAATATGACCAAATAGGGCCCAAGGCTAGTATATGAATAAAAAAGGGCCCTTAGGCCTGCTTATGCATGAATAAAAGAATGGACACGGCGAATGTAATGAGCCAAGTCCATAACTCTAGACATGGCACAAAGTGTCATTCCAAAGTTAGGGTCCAATCTAGAATGCGTCTAGATTCTATTATTCTTAAGTTTTAATCTAGAATAACTTAAAATTCACTGAAACTTCTTTACGAGAAATTCTAACTTTTGGCTTAGATCAACTATCCAACTCCATCTGAGTTTCCGGGATAGCATTCCAATCGGGAAAAGATTAATGCCAAAAGTTCATGTGTTTCCTATGCAAAAAACCCTCTAAATTAACTCAGAAGTAACGCTCACTTCAAACAATTCTCATCAATATGCCTATGTTTTACCGACTAGTTTATGCATGCATATAAACTCAGTCCAAGGACACTGTAAGTCCACAAGATTATGAACTTGCGAAAAGAAATAATGATCTCACAATGATTCACTACATATCATATCTTTACAGATCACATTCCGTAACCAAAATCTCAATCGGAGATTATTTCAAAAAAATAAATGGGAAAGAATTGGCAAAACGGATTTAGGGGTGTTTTTTTGGGATTTTATTTCTAGCCTTCTAATATAGAAAACACACAATTAACACTTATCTTAAAACTAACATCACATTAACTTTTAAGTTCTCTCCTTCAAACCCTCTTTCCCTCAACTTTCAAATTTCAAGCACATTCTAGATTTTAATTTATGATTTATCTCATTCCCTATTCTCTCACACACTCCACACAAAAAAAGAGCAATACTCAACACAGCAATAGAATTGTTTGAAACTCCCCACAAAACATGAAGTCAATTTATTTATTTTATAAATCCATTTTATTCACTAAAATTCCATTTCAAACAATCTATTTGAAACGGATTGTCTTGAAACGGAGGTTCATTGAATGAAACGCATTTCGATGAAACGATGTAAACATGTTGTAACTGCATGCCAAGAATGTGTAGACCAAGAATGGCAAATAGCAATGTCATGAACAAATGGATATGGTAGTACATAGGTATCCATAAGGCCCATCAATGGGAATCATTGTCCTCAAAACTGGCTCCACTATCATAGAGGGGAGAGTGGTAAGAATAGCACCACATCAAAAATTATTATAACCATAATGAAAGATGTTGCCTAATGAGCCAGGATATATTGTAAAACCGATAGGACATTGGCAATGCCAACTGCAATAGGAACATGAATCTTTAATAGGACCATTGGAACATCAAATACTTCTAACAAAATTAGAAGAAGGAAAGTATAAATTTGATAGACGTTTGCCTCATCACACAAACCATGAACCTTAACTATAGCAATATTATTTAGCTGCCTTCAGGTGGCAAACTTTGAATAATAATTTTTTGCACTCCTATGGATCCTTTTACAATAAGGCTTGATGGCCCGATGTACAAGGGTGGCTTGGTTACTCGACATATGATAATGAAAATTTATGGTAGAAGTTACTTCAAAGTCGTTACTAGCATTTTTTTCCTATATGCATTGTCCTTTTAGATACCTTGGGATCTTCATAATTGGAGGTTATCTTTTCTATGGTTTCTAGCATATTCTTTCAGTGGTTGGCTTTGGTATGTTTGATAACATGGTGCTATCTAATAATATATTTTAATGGTCTGAGAAGGTTGTTTCACTTGAGTTGGCTGTGAACATTAATCTAACCAATTACAGACATAGTACAGGAAACAACAAATGGTTTCTTCCTTCACTGATGCAGAGGATTGTGTTCTTCTTAAGGTTCTCTTGCCTATCAATGTGCCAACAAATGTGTAATCGTTTCTTCTTTGTGGGAATCCTACCACACATGTACTCGATGACCATGCCTCTACTTATGGCTTTAGTGGTGGTACATTTGTGGAGAACGTCGCTATTAGTTCTATATGGTCCATATGTTTTCAATCGCATGTATTTCATAGCTCTTGATGTCTTACATTCATATAGTTCATGGGTTGCCATTGTTCTAGTTGGTTGTACAGATTTTTTGACATATTCAGTTACTTCTCTAACTTTACTAGTTGGCATGTGTGATGTAGTGGAGGCATGATGGTTGTCTTACCCTCTTACAACTCCTTTCCCTAGTATTTCACAGCCATACTGTTCCATATCTGAGATATCAAGCACTCATGGTATTTTCTTGTGTTCTTGGAGCATTGGTGGTACAATGATATGGTCTATTAGCTACAAAAGTATTCTTATTGAGGCTATTACAACATTTGTCCTATGGATTGGTGCCTTGATGATCCTAATGATACCTTTATGTGGTATCCTTGGGCGATACAGCTAGCCTAGCATATCCACATTTGTAGCCACTTTTCGAAAGACAGTTGTCATGAGGCCTTCATTTAGCATTCTTGGAACATCCATGTTCATTGACAAAGCTTCATGTTTTCGCTTAGAGAATTACACTCTTCGTGTTGAGATTCGTACTGCAATGCAACTTTAAAGTTTACATTTTGCAGTAACTACGTTACGTTAGCAACTTCTATAGCCAACATTTCGAGCCATGCCTTTAAGGGTGAGATTGTTATAAACCCTCAGTTCCATACATCTCTATATGCATGCCTTACGAACTACTTTTGGGACTATAGTTTTAGAAGTATAGCCCCCTCTTTACTTTGAATAAGTCTATTTTAATGGATAAGACTTTTTGGTCCTAAATTTAGCACCCTCTGGAAAGGTCGCATTTGGTAAGGGCCAAAGATTACCATTTTTCGGTATGATGAGTTTGGTGTCCTAAGCTTCTTGGAAGGGAGTAGGCGTGACTCAACTTGAACCTAAAAAGATCTTGGACACCAAGACTAAACGGTTGTGAAATCATATAGTTATCGAGGTTTGATGGAGAGGTCAAATAGATGATGATGATGACTCCTGAGAACATGAAGGTAGCTTGAAAAGGAACTTTCCTAACTTCAAGTTTTGAGGATAGAACTTGAACAAGGGGTGGAGAATGTCATGCCCACATTTGGACGATCTCGGATTATCCCGTAAGGAGGTCAGTAGGCCTACCTCGACCCGTAAATTAATGTCATAATTAATGATTGGAGGCCTAAAACTCGAGATGGTGGATTTGTATGGATCTAATAGTGAACCATGAGAGAAGTGGGTGATGTGGCCCAATTATGTTGTTGATGTGTCCAGTGAGGTGCCACAATCCACTACTAGTGATGCATGGGCCTTGATAGGTATAAGTATGCCCATAGAACTCTCACTAGTGTATGCTTGATTTTGGTGATTGTAGCTACATGTTGCTAGTGTGACTCCTCTCTCCTATTGATTGTGAATGATGGGGGCTAGATCTGATCGATCTAGGTTTGGTTGGGTCAGTTTATCCATCATTCAATTCCCTTTTGTTTCCTTGATTCAGTTGCCTAGTCTTGGATCCTCGGTGGAGGACTTGAGGGTGGATACATAGTTCCAGCGAAACGCATTTCACTGGGATAGTGTTTCGTGAACCACGTTTCTCCGAAACGTGTTTCAAAACGCGAAACACGATGAAAAAACAAACAGAATATAGAAAGAATTTTCCCACTCCTCGCGGCCAGAAACGCGTCAACCGCGGAGGAGTAAAAAAATTTTGCAGTGGGCTACCGGAGTCGGACCTTCGCGTGTGAATAGTCGACAGGCATCTACTCAACAATACGGAGGTGGTGCACACGGTGTGTTAGAGATCTAAACACCACAATAGGGCAAACACTAACTGATCCACCCAACCTTGCCTACTCCCTGATATTGAGTAAGCCCCTCCTAGCCCAGTGTGAGGACTAGTAGCTATCCTGCTGACAGGGTCCCTAGGCTGTGTTAGGCCCGCCATGACTTATGGTCCATGCCGAGGCACACTACTCACACTGTCTTGCCCTGTTGGACGTGTACGCTGGACACGCCCCTTACTGTGGTATCTGACCTCCTGAGTTCCCTAGGATTCAGCACTGGTTACAGGCTCGTAACACTCCCTCCCCCTTAAGGACAGTCTTGGTCCTCTAAGACAAAGTCTGGAAAAATCTTGCGAAGGACGCTGCCTTTTTCCCAAGTGGCATTCTGAACAGGCTGATCGCTCCACTTGATTAGATATTCTTGGTGTAGAGTATGACGAGTCTGCGTCTCTCTACTACCAACGATCTCCTCTGGTTCATGTGGAGGTTGCTGAGAATCCAATGGGAGAACTAAAACATGTCCCCTACCAGATTTTCAGATCTAGTTAAGGCTTTTCGTAACTGGCTTACATGAAAGACTGGAAAAACCTTACTGCTGTGTGGGAGTTCTAGTTCATAGGTGACCTCGCCTAGTCTCCTACTAATGGTAAAAGGACCACAATACCTAGGAGACAACTTAGCACACACTCCTGATTTGAGGGTTTTAGAGTCAACTGGGACTCGTAGAAAAACTCTCACCAGCGGAGAACTGCACATCCCGTCTGAGTGGATCTGCATTTGCCTAATGCTACGCTTAGCATGTTCTATCATCTGGTTTAGGTCTTCTAAAAAGTTTCTAGCTGCTTCAACTATACTGTTATAAGTAAACTCTAATATTGAGAGATACTCCTCCCAATTAGTCTGCTTTTTGCTGACGTATGCACGAAGCATATCCTCCAGCACCTGATTTACTCTTTCTGTTTGACCGTCCGTCTATGGATGGTCGGCGGTAGTCATGTTTAGTTTAGTATGGAGATGATGGAATACTGCCCTCCAAAAATTTCCATTAAACTTACTGTCCCGATCGCTCATTATGCTAGAAGGTAGACCATACAATTTAAATAGCCCATCTATAAACAACCTCGCTAACTCTGGAGCTCTAACAATTGTTTTAGTCGAAATCAAGTGAGCCATTTTGGTCAGACGGTCAACTGTGACCCATATAGCGTCATTACCCTTTTGGGTCTTAGGCAGGTTTACTATAAAATCCATGGAGATACTCTCCCACTTACCGGCTGGTATATCTAAGGGCTGTAACAACCCTCCTGCCTTCAAACGCTCTGCTTTATTAACTTGACATTTCTAGCAACTGGTTATATATTGTTGGACGTCCTTTTTCATACTACGCCAGAAAGATTGCCTACGAAGAAGCTCATAGGTCTTTTGAATGCCTGGGTACCCCGCACTAGGACTGTCATGACACTCATATAGGACTTGTTGCCTATAATCCTCTGAATTGGGGACACATACTCTATCTCTATAGAGCAAGTACTCATCCTGAATGGATTATTGTTTCCATTTGAATCCTTCAGTCAACTGACCCTCAACCATTGCGGTTTCCTTGGGTAAAACAGGCTCTGAGTCCTCAACTTCATTTGACATATGCTCGGACTCATCATCCTCAACGGAAGCTGCCGTATTCTTGGATGAACTGGCACCAGCCCCAAGAACTGGTTCTAAAGTATGTAATTGTCTGCTCTGGACTGAGCTCCAGATAGTAGAGAAGTAAGCATCATGCTGGCACTTCCCTCTCACTCGAGTAACTCACTATGAATCTGAGTAAAACTCAGCTCGTTTATCATAGGCATTCTACTAAGGGCATTTGCTACTGTGTTGAATTTCCCTCGTCTATATCTAATAGACATATCAAACTCTTGCATTAACTCAGCCCAACGAGCTTTCCGACCTCTGAGCTCAGCCTGATTGCAAAGGTATCTGAGGCTTTCATGGTCTGTCAGGACCTCAAAGTTGGCACCATACAAATAATGCCTCCAAGTCTTAAGGGCATGTACTATGGAGAAGAGGTCCTTTTCATAGGCACTATACCTAGTCTGTGCTGGTTCGAGTTTTTTACTCTCAAACGCAACTGGTCGTCCATTCTGAATTAATACAGCACCAACCGCAAAGTTGGTGGCATTTGTTTTGACCACAAATGGCTGTGCAGTAGCTAAGGCTGTTTTGAGAGCATCAAAGCTCTCCTGTTGTGTGGACTCCCATTTGAACTCCTTTCCCTTAAGAAGATTTGAACTCCTGTTGTGCGAACTCCCCTTAAGAAGATTTGTCATAGGAACTGTTATCTAAGCCTATTCTTTGACAAATCGTCTGTAATATCCTGCCAAACCTAGAAAGATCTGTAGCTCTAAAATATTTTGAGGTCTCAGCCAATTGAGTATGGCTTTAACCTTACTGGGGTCCATCTTAATCCCATCTGCTGAGATAATGTGACCCAAATAAGCTACTTCTTCAACGAAGAATTCACAGTTAGGTTTCTTAGCATAAAGCTTATGCTTTCTAAGCAGTCGAAACACCTTTCTAAGGTGTTTAAGATGCTCCTTCCTCGTTTTACTGTAGACAAGGATGTCATCTAAAAATACGACTACAAACTTACCCAAGTATGGTCTGAGCACACTGTTCATCAAGGTCATAAAGGTAGCTGGAGCATTTGTGAGCCCAAATGGCATCACCTTAAACTCATAATGACCATGACAAGTCCTAAAAGCTGTTTTCGAAACATCTTCCGTTTTTATACGGACTTGATGATATCCCAATCTAAGGTCAATTTTATTGAAAAACTTAGCCCCGTCGAGTTGGTCAAACAACTCGTCTGCCCGAGGCATTGGGTACTTATTCTTGATTGCGACCTTATTGAGGGCTCTGTAATCTACGCAAAGACGCATAGAACCCTCCTTCTTTTTCACCAAAAGGAATGGTGAGGCCCATGGTGAACTACTAATCTGAATTTGGCCTTTCACAAGATAATCTGTTAACTGCCTAGTTCTTTCTTCATCGTCTGTTCAGCTGACCCAATACAAAGGTTTAGAAACAGGTGTTGTACCTGGTACTAGGTTTATTACATGATCTACATCTTTGCTAGGTGGTAAACCATGCGGTGAATCTTCAAGAAAAACATCTTTAAATGTAGACAATAAAGTTTCTAATTTATTACTTGTTGCTGTAAAGAACTAGAAATAGAAACTTCTGGAATAAACTCGCTAGCATTGTAGAAGTTAATTGGCAACAGTGTTCATGATCTTCATGAAACATTTTTATCTCGGAAGCTGCCGAGTCACTTGGGAAGCTTACAGTCTAAACAATGTTTTTTATCTTTCTTATCTTTTTTAATGAATGGCCCCTTGGGACACTATCGACTGTGTGACCCTTGCCCATACACACAAAGCACAAACGTTCTTGTTTGGCTTTCTCAAAATCTTCTGGTTTTAAGGGCTGTATGAGTGATGGACGTTTCTGGTTTTATCTTTCTTTCTTTTTAAAAATTTCTTTTTAAGTTGAAAGTCCTTCTGAGTAGGCTGCTCAGAAAAGGATTGTTTTCCTACCCACTGAATCATCATAGATTTGAGCATATCTGAGAGCTTGCTCTAAGGTAGTAGGCGAGTTTCTCTGGACCTCTAACTTATATTCGTCTCGAAGCCCACGGACAAACCCTCTGATTTTCTGATAGTCATCCATATTCTTTATTTTTAATATGGCTTCTCGATACTGCGAGACATACTGCATTAAGGATTAGTCCATTATTGTTCTTTTCCAGGCTTCCTATGCTCTATCAAGTTCGTTTTCCGGTAGAAACTCTCTTAGGGAAGCCTCTTCAAAAGCCTTCCATGACTGGGGGGTTTGCCCGGTCTCCTGGAGGTTTAACCACCACTTATAGGCTTTGGGTCCTAGGGAAAGACTGGCCTCGATTACTTGCAAATGGTCAGGGGTTTGTTTAAGAGCATGAATGTTCTTCCATTTGCTGAGGACGGTATGTAAAATGTCTGCATTTCTATCTTTCTCTTCCCCAATAAAAGTAGGAGGTTTTAAGTCTTAAAAGACACTGGGATGAGACTGAAGAGGCTCACCCGATGTTGATGGAAGTGGTGAAGGGGACCACTGAGAAGTGGAAGGGAGACTTCCTTTCGCGGAGCTCAAAATAAAACCTTTGAGCTCAACGAACGAGTCTTCCACACTGGATTTGAAATTGGCTAAAGCCAGTTTCAATTCATCCACCTTGGTTACCAAGTGGAGGTACTACTCCTTGGCCAGTCATTTTCGGAACGGAAAGAGATGTACCTTAGATTCTGACTGAAAGATTGACTCTTAGGACTGTGCTTCCAAAGAAAAAAGCAAGAAACCCCTCAGTCTTTCCTCGGCTGTGCAATCTGTCTCCCCAATCTGCATGCAACAACTGAAGGTAATCCGGAAAGTCTGACTGCAACAAGATTCTTAAAGAAACCCTGGTTTCCTCCCTCGAAATTGATGAACTTTCTGGACTCCTATCTCAAAAACCCTCACTGGTAGAGCTGTGGGTCTGCTGTCCCCAAAAACCAGAATTGAAGGTCTGAATTTGCAAGAAAAAAATCAGATTTTACTTGCCCACTACCCTTGCTGTCAGGCTAGCGACCCTGCTGCTCCAAAAATCTCAGGTTTGAAGCCCAAAAACTAATCTGAAATTCCAGATTCATGGAGGCAAACTGCTCGCTGATCAGTCCTACATACTTGGCTTTTTCAATTGATAGAAATTCCACCCCAAAATGTCTACTAAAAGTCAGTGATGGATTTGCTAATATCTTTCTCCCTTTCCAGCGCTGATGGTGCCTTGAATCTAACCTTCAAAATCTGCTCGCTGAGGAAGGTTGTGAAGCTGCAACTAGCGATGGTCCTGCACTTCTATTCTGATCCCAATTCCGCTCAGACAGCAGGTAACTGTATTGGAATCACAGCGATGGAGTGCCTAATCTGCAGCGATGGACCTGCACTACCCGTCTGATCCAAAATCCGCTCAGAAAATCAGGAAATTATACTGAAGGTGCAGCGCTAGAGAACTGGTTCTGCAGCGATGGTTCTCCCTCACTAATTTCTGAAAGTTAGAAGATTGTTCTGTACACTCTGATAACTTTCTCTTGCTAAAACTAAACTCCCAAAGATGGAGATGGCTCTGATACCAGTGTTAGAGATCTAAACATCACAATAGGGCAAACACTAACTGATCCACCCAACCTTGCCTACTCCCTGATATGGAGAAATCCCCTCCTAGCCCAGTGTGAGGACTGGTAGCATGCATACTGCCAAGTGTCGGCCATGTGGCACTAACATGGCCGACTGCACGTCGGGACCCAACGTGGGGCCCTATCCTGCTGACAGGGTCCCTAGGCACACTACTCACCAGTGTTTCCTCGAAACGCGTTTCGAATGCTGACACGCGTTCGAAACGGGACGTACAAAACGACCCTATTTTGAAACGCCATTTCAGTGTTCGAAACGACCGAAAAAAAAAAAAAAAAAAAAAAAAAAAAAAAAAAAAAAAAAAAAAAAACCAATTTTTTTTTCTAAAACCGCGCCATAAGCTTTGTAGTATGTACTAGCAATGGGCATGAACAGATTCTCGCAACCTAATAACCTATCCATGACAGTATCAATACTTTCAATAATTGACCGAGGAAAGTGACCATAATCACCATACACAGCTTCTCCTCTTGAAATTGCATTCCAATTTCTCTAGAGCATTCTCATGAAATTGGATGTATCTACTTGTTACTAGACTGTCTATGACATCTGTAAACCCCAAAAACCGCGCCATAAGCTTTGTAGTATGTGCTGGCAATGGGCATGAACAGATTCTCGCAACCTAATAACCTATCCATGACAGTATAATAATTGATTGAGGAAAGTGACCATAGTCACCATACACAGCTTCTCTTGAAATTGCATTCTCTAGAGCATTCTCATGAAATTGGATGTATCTACTTGTTACTAGACTTTCTATGACATCTGTAAACCCTCAAAAACACATTTTCAAAAAAAAAAAAAAAACCTAAAAAAAAATTCCCGTTTCGAACCTGAACCAGACGTTTCGAAACGCGTATGAAACGACGTTCGAAACGTGCCCATGAAACATTACTACTCACACTGTCTTGCCCTGTTGGACGTGTACGCTATTGGACACGCCCTTGACTGTGGTATCTGACCTCCTGAGTTCCCTAGGTTTCGGCACTAGTTACAGGCTCATAACACGGTGCCAGGGCTCTGAGCTTCGTGGGGAGCGATACCATCGATTTTCAATTTTTGGTAAGTGTAGGCATGATTTTTTGCAAGTGTTGACATTGAGCTGTAGGCAACCAAATCGAGTGAAGTTTGGCTCTAGACCACCTTTCATCATGCCCACGGTAATTCCTACAGCGTCAGTTTCAGCCGCTACGGCGAGTCCAGGAAGATTTGATCGCCACACTCCAAATGCATGTGTTTTTTTGCCATTTTCATAAAATGACTTGTAGGCAACCGATTGAGGTGATGTCTGAGCCTAGAATGCATTTCCACATGCCTGCAAAGACTCCTGTGACCTCCATTTCGCCCGTCTTCGTCCGTATCACAAATTTCAATTTCTATTCCCTAACTCCATGTTTTTTAGGGTTTAGGAGTGGAGCATCGTGCAAGCATCTGCCTAGGGCATGGTTTAGGCCTACACTGCACTCCTTTACGCCTGCACGGGCTCCCACGCTAACGGCATTCGCCCGTTCAGTTCCCACACCCTAATCCCATGTGTTTCTTATCACTTGCTTTGATAGTATGAATTGGAATCATTGTGATGTATGCTCTGATGTTTTGAGCCCTATTTTAGTCTGGTAATGTTGGTCAATGCAGTGTATTTTCTTCTACTAAACGTTTGCTTGCTTATTTTTGTTTGCAGGTTTGATCTCGTGTTGACACGATGCCGGTGCGGGGCCGAGGCCTTTGGGCCGAGGTTGATCTTATCGAGGGGGATGTGGCTATACACCATGGCTCAGGAGATAGCAGATGGAGATGCTTGCATTGTGGTGGGCTCTTCACAGGATCACTCACTAGGGTTAGGGCTCACTTACTGCGGGTCAGAGGGCCAGATGGGCGGACATTAGGCATATCTGATTGCCCAAGATTTTTGATGAGGAGGTGCAGAGGTTGATGGACATGTACGGGCCCGATGGTACATCACGGGCTTCTAGACAGGGACAGGTACGTCGGCCTTGGACGAGGACAGGTATGACTCTTCAGTGTCTAGTTTGTTGTTTCTCACTCAATTTTGTTGCGTTTCTTTTATGCTACGGTGCACTGATTATTGTAATTTGTTTGTTGCAGGAGGGAAGAGATCTCGCAGATATGGGAGGCCAGATGGGACTACTTCCACCGACCCATCCACGCCGTAGCCCACATGTTGCACCCCTTGTGGCGCTGTACTCGGGATTTGGACGATCGGGAGCTGCACCGGGGATGGGTGGAGTACACGGAGCGCATATGGCCCGGACCAGGTATGTGTGAGAAATCACTTGGTAGTCTAAATGCTGCAGTAGTGTACTCATTGCTAGTGTGTGAATTTGAAGGGACTATCCGAAAGAGCCATGGAATCCATCAAAAGGAATGTTGCAGGCGCAGAAGTAATAGTAGAAAGAAGAGTAACAAAGCCTACTTCTAAGCCAATGTTGGGAACCAAGGCCTAGAAGGAGACCAAAAACATCCAAAATGGTGCTATCAAAAGCAGAGAGAAGTCACATAAACACTAATGTAAGAGGGAAAGTCTGCAATAGATAAGGATGTTGAATGAAGCAAGACGTCAAGATACCAAAAGCCACTTGCATGTCGCCCAATCGAAGGAGCAATTCAGACTGAGCAACATTTTTCTGAAGAGCCTCTCAGTGGTTTAAGTGAGTAAACAACTTATTAAACTCCAATCACGAACCTCCTTAAACTTTAAAATGACATAGTACAAGAAGTGAAAACCAGAAGCCCTGTAAGCCGACTACACTAACAGCAGGATAGTGAAGGAAAGAGGGTTATATAGAATATTTACAACGACTCTTTAGCATAAACTTTCAAGCAATGTATCTTTCATGCCATTCTTCCCACTGATAAAAGATAGGTTGCCTTGTCCTAAAGGGAATCAAATTGTGTCGAGAATGATAATGCTGCTCACCTTCAAATCCGACTTTGAAGCACTGCTAGACCAAGCTGCAGCACCACCTGGCATCGCAGACGTAGTAATGGTATGCATTGAGCAGCTATGTTGACCATATTTGAGCACGCCTTCTGCAATCATTTATTTGTAAAACGAGATAAGTCATGCGTAGTGTAGATTGGCACGCTGAAGAAAGACGAGAACACTAACTTGATAATTCAATCTGGCTTGATATTCTCAATAAATAAAGACAAGTCTGAGCAGTGAGAAACTTCACCAAAGTAAAGAGTTATTATTGAATTACCTGTGAATCATGCTTTAACTGTAGTTACTTTACAGAAGCTTAGGTTTTTACATATATATGGTAGGTGTTTAATAAGATTTTGCTATCTGTGCTATTACTTGGCGAATAATCGACCAAAATACATTTAATAAGAGAACAAGCATTATCTGTTTACTGACATAAACCATTGAAAATTACAAAGCTTACAAGATACTTGAGCTCAACAATTCTCACCAGATTCGACGACTTTGGAAAGATTTTCGCAACTGGAGTTCAATAAGACAACATTAGGCTTCTTGTACTGCAATATGCTAAAATGCCTCAGTTTCATGAGACAAAGGCTACGAGTTCTTTGCATCTTTGGCAGAACTGGTAGGTTTCCAAAATGGCGGTATGGTCTTTTCAAAAAGCTCCAGGCCCTCAGATAGACCACGGCATGTCTAGCATCACCAATGTCATCTGGTAATGCGCTAAACAGCGGAATTCGGTGTATTCTACATACCATTGCTGCAGGAATGGTGTAAATCCTAGACATCACAGCTCATTAAACATTGCACATATAAATAAAATACAAAAGCAATCTAGCTATGACTATGATAGGCTGCTTCTTCATCACGAACAGAAAAGTGAATGCAAGAGATGAAGCAGCATGCAAACACAAAAGCGAAATAGTGTCTATAATAAAGCTTTGAATCGACCTTTTGTATTCGAAAAATAGTAGCAATTCAATAACTATATATACGATCCGAATAGATTGGCTTTAACAATTGCTTGCTTTTTGTTGACAAACTAGAGGGAGCTTTGTGGCCCTGCCAGTATGTGGCACTGAAGGGTCCCTTTGGGGACAATATGTGTATTGTCCATCCAATTAAGAAAAAGTGGATTCATTAAAATAAATAGTGGGCATTTATTGCCTCAACCCATGTCATGTCCTCTTGGAAAGGACAAGCGGCCTCCGCCTGCACTTTTCCCTTCTTCGAGTTTTTTAGGGAGGCCAATTTTCCTTGATGGTGGAGCGTGCACACTGCATGCAACGTGTGTTTGCTTGCTCGTTTGTTGCAGATACGGTGGAGCATGCATGGTGGGACGGATGCCTACGTTTTTTCAGTTTTTTTTTGTTGAGGGGGGAAGTTGTTTTCATCATGATGTGTGGGTTTCCTTCTTTGTGGACAGTTGGTGCGCTCCATTCTCTTTCTCATGTGTGGGATGCATGCTATGTCTTTCTCAAGCTGGACTATGAGGTGGATGGCAAGCATGCATGGTATGTAGATTTTCGTTACCTGGCCATTGCGTTTTGGTTTCAACATGTAGGTCAATGTTCTGTTTTCTTTTGCTTTCACTGGGTTGTGCCCAGTTTGCAAATTTTTGGAAGGTTTTTGGTTTTTGGCATTTTTTGCATGGTACAGTCAATTGGGGTTTTTTGGCAGCATCTGCCACTTCTAGTTGGTGGTCCTCAGTCTGATAGCTTCTGGTTTCGGTTTTCTAATGTATGTGATTTGAGAATCGTGTGTTTGTGAAAGGTTCATGTTTGCTTGGTGAATGTTTTAAAAAGGTTTGGGAAGTCTTTGAAGATTCACTGCTCTTCAAGGTATGTGTACTGAGAAACATGTAGTTTTGAAAGGTTGATGCTTGCATCGACAACATTTGCAGAAAATTTGACAAATCTCTAAACATTCGTTGGTTTTCAGTTTTACATTGTGTAGATGTGTGGTTCTTCAAAAACATGCTTAATAATATGGGTGAGTTGACCTTTTCCTTGAAGGTAGTAAATGATTGCAGGGACATATGTTTTTCTTGTTGGACAAGGAGGCTGATTCACAATGATTGGTTACATGTTGGAAGCTGGTTTTGGTTCCACATGGTTGTTTTCTCATAACATGTAGACTGTTTCTTTTTTGTATGAGCTATGTTGTGGACTTCAGTACCTGCCAGAGTTTCTTTGGGTTTTTATGAGTCATTCGAACCACAATTTTAAGCTGACCAACATGCAAGCTCTGGGATAGTTAGAATTGAATATTGATTTTGGAGTTTTTATGCAAGTGCCAGGTTTGTTGTGATCATTTCCTGTTTTGCATTCCAAAGTGAGAGTTTCAATTATTTTCATTGACATAGATA
Source organism: Diphasiastrum complanatum (assembly GCA_029204225.1). Lineage (NCBI taxonomy): Eukaryota > Viridiplantae > Streptophyta > Lycopodiopsida > Lycopodiales > Lycopodiaceae > Diphasiastrum > Diphasiastrum complanatum. The sequence goes on along the minus strand of CM055109.1, from coordinate 6,727,280 downwards.
TATCTCCTAGATTGATAAACAAAATAGTTTGAGTCTTAAATTAGCACCATAAAATCAAGCAAATTTTTTTTGATTTTATGTTTTCCATTTTCAATAGGATTCAAGTAGGAATCAGAAAGTAAATTGAATATTTCTCGATCGGGAACTTCTTCTATTAGTAATGGGAGTAGTTCCTATGTGAAAGTGAAGCAAATTTTTTTGTTTCTCTAACTTTTTAATAATCCTGGCCCAAGGCTTGTACTCGAAATATAGCTCTATTCATCATTACACAAGATTCAGGGACTAATTCTTGATTTTGCTCCATTGAGTACTATTGAAAGAAAGTTGGTGAAGCATTTCTCTCACATCCATCCAACCATCACAATCATTCTAACAAACTGAAAATAATGGCGATTGCCCCCGCAAAGATGCCAAAATTGTAGAGATGTTTCCTCACCTATCTTCAAATCTTATTTTCAAACAAGACAAGCCAAACAAGATAGGAAGTGGATTCTTATTTCATGTCATGTGGTAATTCGATCCCATGAGAGCAAAGCTTATTCACAAAATGTTATGCAAGCTTATGATGATAATCTAACCCTAACATCCATTAACCTGATTTTCCATAATCATACCTCTCTCTCTCTCTCTCTCTCTCTCTCTCTCTCTCTCTCTCTCTCTCTCTCTCTCTCTCTCACACACACACACACACACACACACACACAAAGTTAGCAATAATATTCAAATCCAACAATTAGCAAAAGCAAATAATAGAAAGATAACAATGAACATGAGAGAGATGGAGGAAGAGGAGAAGCAAGAACAGCCATTGCCAAAATGGTAGAGTATCCAACTTTCTTTGATTGAACATAAAAATAAAGTACATGGTGCGACTATTTATAGTGGAGAATGGGCACTTGCCTCAATTACTTTTGGCCAATTTCTACCTCCCATACTATTTGAATTCTAAAAATGGTGGGAGACCCCTTATTTACTAGCTTGACTTTTATGCATCTAATTGATTTTACTCCAAAAAATGGCCTACAAGTCAATTTTATTGCTATTGATTCAATGAGATAACAATGTGATCACTAGGTTGGACTTACAAATGCAAGGTGCAAAATCCCTTACACTTATTCAACTAATCTAGATGTATTAGATCTATTTACATGGTATAAACAACGATGTACCGCTAAACGTCCAATAGGAAAAAAAACATACAAACAATGATTAAAATGTTTTGTGTGTGTGTGTGTTTTTTAACTTAACAAATCTAAACAAAACTGCACATTATCACCACAAAATCAAACATACAAATTTTAAAGTAAATCAAATTCGTATAGAGTCATCACAGTCACAGATATCATATTGACCAAACCTAACAACTAGCAAAAGCTCCGAGTTGAGGAGGATATGCTCACCTGCATCCATCCACAACAACAACCATGTTAGAACAAGGACATTATTGTGGGAACTCCAAGTGTCTACACATATTATCAGTTGTATCCATGTCGCAACAAGTGGTCATTGCCAAGTTAGGTGACTCTAATTTTGTCAATATCATGAGTAAAAAGTGCAGTGAAGAGAAGAGAATAGACAGAATATCTGTAAGAGACAGAGAGAGAGAAGTAGCGAGTAGAGCAGAAAAGAAAAAAAAACTAGAGTTGTGCATGAAAGTTTGCCAACGAGCTAAACACAACGAAAGAGTAGAGCATCAGGCCGCCAACGAGCGAGACACTGATGACCTCGCTCTAAAACTTAAACCGATAATACGGTCGTTCTATTTTCGTGTATCTCCTTGTCTTGTGTTGTCTATCTTGATTGCTAGAATAAAATGTGTTCTGTGATGTGCAGTCGAGTGTCTAGGTTCTTGTAAAAGCTTCCGCGCAAAAGAAAATTTAAAGACACAAAATTGTTCGCGAATACGAAAACGAAAACAAAAACGGATCAGTTTCGCCTTTGCAAAACCGAACCCAACAGTTTTTCAATTCCGCAACATGGTATCAGAGCCCACAGGTTATCACTACTGATATCCCAGCAATTCTTATAGACAACACAATATGGCTACAACAATCCAGACAAGAGTAGCAATCAGTCTTGATGGCGCCAATTACATAATCTGGAAATTCAAAATCAAAACACTTCTGAAGGGCGAAGGCATCTGGTCAGTGACCGAACTCTCAGAGGTGTAGCCTCCAGAGGGAGACCCGAGGAGAGCTGAATGGATCATAAAAGATGAGCGCGCAATGGCGATCATCGTTTTGTCCATAAATGAGGATCTACTCATGCAGATTGAAGACTGCGAAAGCAGCCATGCAGCGTTGAAAAGATTAAAGCAGAAGTATAAAGTGAGGACTGCAGCTTCAGTCATGCACCTTCACAATCAGTTGCAATCCATACGATGGGATGGCGACCAACTGGATCAGCATGTTGAGAAGATCATAATGATCTTCGCTCAACTCACTGCATCAAGACAGGAGCACCAGGTCCCAGCACCACAACAGCTGATGTACTTCATGAAATCTCTACCGACGTCCTGTCAGCCGCTGAGAATGCTCATATTGAGTCTACTAGATATGACATTTGACAAAGCAGTCAGTCTTGTCGCTGATGAGAGATTGATGAGAGATGAAGGAGAGGGAAGCAGTGATCAAGATAAGGCTCTCTTCACAAAAGAAAAGAAGAAAAACAAGAACAAGCCAAGATTCGAGAAGACGAAGTCCTTGAATCAACAATCTTCTTCCTACGATCACTGCCACAAACTAGGCCATACGACCAACAAATGCTAGTTCAATCCAACAATACCTTGCATGCACTGCAAGAAGAAAGGGCATTCTGTATACGATTGCAGATTCAACCCAAAAAGAAAGAACAAAGTTGAAAAAGCTAATGTTGTAGAGTCATCAAAGGATGTTGATAGAGGTGATGAAGCTTTCACAATACTCGATGAAGCTTCAATGAGCTACACTGAACACGACTACGATGTAGTCATTGAATCAGGAGCAACATCTCACATAACCTGCAACAAGAAGATCTTGATCGACTTCAGAGAGCTCAAAAACAATAGAGCAGTGATTCTAGGTGATGGGAGCAGACACGATGTCAAAGGCGTTGACACTCTACAGCTGCGAACACTGTCAGGCCAAGCAGAGCTGCCGGGAGTACTCTATGTGCCCTCACTTAGAAAATCTGCTATTCGTCTCCAAGATGGCAGATCTTGACATTCGAGTTTTGTTCGACGACAACACTTGCCGCATGATCGAAAAGATGACAAATAAGTTGTTGACGGTCAGATGCAGAGAAGGAAACCTCTACTAGGACAAGATAATCAGCAACTCTGATAGCATATTAAATGCATCAAAAAATGAAGATCAGCTTTGGCATAGGAGAATGTATCATCTGAACATGCGGAGCTTGTGTGACATGAGCAGAAAACACGTAGTCACAGCTCTCAAGATTTCAAGAGTCGAAACTGACTTCTGCGAAGCCTGTCAAAAAGGCAAGCAACATCGAAATCCATTCATGCATGAGAGGAGAATAGCCAAGGAAGTTCTTGAACTCGTTCACTCTGATGTCTATGGACCGATGAAGACAGATTGCTCTCAGGTTCAAGATACTTTCTGACGTTCATAGATGATTACATCCGGATGACCACGATCTACTACTTAAGGAAGAAATCCAAAGTGTTTGATTCCTTCAAGAACTTTGTGGCATTTGCAGAGCGACACACCTCGAAAAAGATACAGATCCTTAGATCTGACAATGGAGGTGAGTACAACAACAAAGAATTCTCAAAATTCTATGAAGAATAGGGGATCGAACACCAGTTCACTCTGCATACACACCAGAATACAATGGTGTTGCAGAAAGAAGAAACAGAACACTAGTCGAAGGAGCCAGATGCATGATGGCACAGACTCAATTGCCAGGTCAATTCTGGGCTGAGGCAATAGCTGCAACTGTACACCTGCAGAACAGAGCTACAACGACAGCATTGGAAAACAAAATACCATACGAAATGTGGACAGGCAGAAAGCCTGATCTGTCATGCGTACGAGTGTTTGGATGTGCAGCATACAAGCACATTCCAAAAGAAAAAAGAAACAAGCTTGATGACAAATCTAAACAAACAATCATGGTCGGCTCTCGAACAGAACACATGTGTACAGGCTCTACAACCCAACCATGAAGAAGGTTGTTTCGAGCAGAGATGTGAAGTTCGATGAGTCCACATTCCCTAGACTGAAAGACGAAAGAGGCCATGAGATCTTCACACTGCTGCCCATTCAAGAGGGAGATCGAGGACAGACATCAAATCCGAATGCAGAGCCACAGACTCCAAAGTAGCAGGAAGCGAAAGATCAACCCCACGAACAAGAAACGTTTGAACAGCGACGAAACGAACCTAGAAGGTCAACGAGACAAAGAAGACCTCCAGACTGCTACTCTGACAATCTTCAATGGAGAGAAGACACGCAGTTCGATTACTGCAGCTTCACTGAAGAGCCAGCAACATACCAAGAAGCTATCTAGAGTCCATAGGGAGAATTCTGGAAGCAGGCAATGTCAGAGGAGATCGAGTCGATGAGGCTAAATGAGGCATGGGCATTAAAGCCACTTCAAAAAATAGAAAAATAGTCGACTGCAAGTGGGTGTATAAGAAAAAGATGAAATTAGATGGTACCATTGGCTGCTACAAAGCAAGGCTTGTCGTGAAGGGCTACACATAGAGATATGGTGTTGATTATTTCAACACATATTCACCCATGGTCAAGATGACAAGCATGTGAAAATTGTCAACATTTCCTTGTCTAGTTTTAGGCCAAAATTGCTAAAAATGGCACATAGTTTAGGATCTGACTTTTCACACGTGTGAAACAGGTCTAGATATTTTTAGTAAGTGTATTTTTTCAGTATGAAGAAGTGTCAAACTTCAAGACCTTCGAAATGAGTCCATTTTCATGTATTTTGGACATATATGCCAATTTTACCTATATAGGGCATATTTTAGGTAAGGAGGGTCTAGAGAGAGGAGAGAGAGTCATCTCTCTCAGCTATATATAGCAGGTAGGCCGTGGAGAAACAGGTTGGAGCAGATCCATTGTATTCATTTGCTTAATGAGAGATTTTTCTATTGGGTTCTCCTTCCATTGTTGGCATTGTGTAGTGATTGAGTTCAAGCTTTGTGTGTATGATCTTAGGTGCTTTCCAAAAGTGGTAGGCTGATGTATTATGGACTGTATAATGCTATTTTGGGCCGCACTTGATGTTTATGGAAGTTTCCATTTGTGATAAATGCTTTTTGATCAAGTTCTTTGCATTCTAGGTAGCATAGAATGTGTTGCCAATTCCTAGCTTATGTAGTTTGGAGTGCAAGCATTCAAGCCAATGATCTTGGAGTTTAGATCCACTTAGGATCTGTATTTTTCACATGGTATCAGAGCTGGTTGGCTTCTATTTACAGTAAGTATTCCATTTTTGGTGATATTTGGATGTTTGATCAAGTTCTAGCATGATTTTGCATTGCTTTGTTGATCAAATCTTACTAACCTTTGTTTTGTGAGTTGAACTTGTGGATCAAAAGCATATTTCAGGTCTATTGAAGATCAGAGGCTGAAAAGAAACTATTTTGGATCAGATCATAACACCTAATCATTTGTGATTGTGAGGCTTGTGCATATTCAATACTAACAATGTTCTTTTCAATCCTATTGTTGACAATCTCCATTCTTGGATGAACACTCTCCTTAAGTGGATGAAACTTCTCCTTAAGTGGATGACAAATGCTCTTTTGAGTGAGTTGTAATTCTCCTAAAGGCTGAGCAAAGCTCCCATTTGGATGAAAGATCCTCTTTTTTGGGTGAACATATTGTAAGCTCCATTGTGAAGAGCATATTGTAAAGATTGTCATCAATTTTGGCATAATTTTTGGTGTACTTTGTTGAGCATGTAAGTAACTCTCCTTATGTAATTTGATTGGAGAATTTGCTGGAAGGTGTTAACCATTATGCAAGTGTGTTTTCAGGTTCTTAACAGGTTGAGGAACATTCTCATGTGAAGTGATCTTAGATCTACATCTAAACACCAAATTTTGACAAGATAGTGAAGCTAGTCTTGTGATTCACTAAGTGTGCTCATTCATTCACCTCTAAATCTTGTATTTATCACTTGCTGGAGTTTATAAACTTTTAGAAGTGTGGTTTACATGTGGTTTTACAGGTTGAATCAATATCTTGGTGTGGTGATCATATGTTGATCAAGTTTGTTCATTACTAGGTAATTTTGGCATCCTAGTTTTGGGTATTTTCTAAGAATGCAAGTAACTCTTCACACCATAACTTGATTTGGTCACTTGCTGGAAAGTTTGAGAGCTTAAGCAAGAGTGTGTTCAGGTTGGTTTGATTTTGTAATCCATTCTTAGTGTGTGCAAAGTGTTGCATGTGTTTCAATCTTCCTTTCTATGCTTGGAAACCATCTAGGTTCAAGATAGAAGTGTTTTAGGGTCCTAAATCTTCATAGATCTCTTTATCTATCATTTGTTGAGAGAAAAGTGAGTGCTAAGTGCTTTAGGACAGAACCTAAAAGTTGAAGAAACATTAGAATCATGGCTTCCAATGGTGGGATCATGCTAGAGTCTAGTGAAAGGTTGAGTTCATCAAACTACTCTACTTGGAAAGTGAGGATGGAGTCCTTACTTGAGTTGAATGAACTCATGGACATAGTTGCAGAAATTGAAGAGAGACCTCTCACACTTCAAGAGCAACAAAGGTTTGATAAGAAGGCCAAAAGGGCTCTTCATATCATTAAAATGAATGTTACAAATGAACTTCTCAAGGAAGTTGGAAAGTGTCAAAGTGCAAGTGAGGCATGGAATGCCTTAAAGAAGCTCTTTGAATCAAAGTCCACATCTAGGGTATTGACCCTAAGGAGACAAATATTTTCTAGTAGGCAAAGAGAGGGTGAAAGTGCTCATGCATTTATCTTGAGAGTTAAGTCCCTAAGTGATGATTTAGCATGCATTGATGAGAACATAAAAGATGGTGAAATAGTCCAAGTTATGTTGAATGGTTTGCTAAATGAACATGCTAACCTTGTGCAAAGTTTTGCCATTCAAAGAGCCTTGCCAAGTGTGGTTGACTTGCAAGAAATCTTATTGGCTGAAGAACATAGGTTGCAATCAAAGCTTGATGGTGCATCCTTGCAAGGTGGAAGTGAAGAGGCTTTCTTCACAAAAGGCAAATTCAAGGGCAAAGGTAAAGGCAAAGGGAAATGGTCCAAAGGTGGTAACTTTGATCATGATGATCACTCTTCCTCTTCCTCTTCTACTAAGAACAATAAGTCAAAGTTCAAGTGCTTTTATTGTGGGATAAAAGGACATTTTGCAAATGAATGCCATAAGAAACAAAATGCTAGATCTAGGTTGAGATCTAATGTACTTCTTGGAGATGATAATTGTTGTGCTAACTTGGCAAGCTTTGGTGAATCTATGGTCAATTTTTTGGATCCATTGGATCTTGAAGATGCACTAGTGTTACCTACTAGTCATATGGAGTCATGTGGAGCTAAATTAGCATCATGTTTGTACTCTTCTACTCATGGACTTCCAAGGCTTGGTGGTTCTTCAATGGTGCTAGATGGCAAGTGCAAAAATGGAAAAGGTAAGGAAGGAGCTAACTTCATCAATGGAGTTGATGAAGATTCTTCTTTGGAAGTGATTGTTGCTAATGACTTGTTTGTTCATATGGAAAAAGATGGAGATGCTAAGTGTCATTCTTTGCAAGAAGATGGTTGTTCTTCTAATTCTTTTCATATTGATGTATGTAATCATGTGGGAAAAGATGATGGTGCTTTGAGCATGCTTGAAGGAAATGGTTCTTTTACATCTTTTTGTGATAAAGTCATTTGTGCAACAAGTGGTGTCACATTTCTTCATAAAAAGAGTAGATCAAAGGTTTCTATCATGAGACTTGGTGAGGGAGATCACAAGTCAAAAGGAAGAGAAGTATGTGAAGTGTTCAAAGTAGGATGTACTTTGAATGATGTTTTTATGAACGATAGTGAGGAAGAATCATTATCATATGACTCATTACCTAAATCATTGAGTAGAAGTTCATGTTTGAAAAGAGAGAGTACTTCAATCACTCTTATGTTGAAGGTACTAAGGATTCTTTTCTTGGCTTCTAATATTCAAGAGTCTTCTACTTCTTATGGTGCAACTATCAAGAGGGAGGTTTCTAACTTTTGTGGTGCTAGCATTAAGAGGGAGTCTTGTGAAGGAAAGGGCAATGGAAGAGTGGTTCTTGGGAAGATCCAAAGCATGGATCTAACATCTCTTCATCAACTCAAAGCATTCTATGATTGTGGTGGATTGTTCATTCATGGTCAAAATGGCAAAAGGTTGGTTGAAGAAGACTACATGGAGCAACTCAAGTGGCAACTTCTTCAAGGCAAGGGAGATATCATTGGTGAGCTTATTGAGGTTTGTTATGAACTCAAGAGGGCTGTTTTGATTAGGTTTGATACTCATCTTCACCTACTCTACTTCATGTTAAATGGAAATGTTGGAATCTATCTTTTGGTTTATGATGGTGGCATTGTTTTCACTAACTATAGTGAAGGGTCAAATTTGAGCATTGATGAGATCTTGTGGGATCTTAATCATGTGTTTGAGAGGGAGTATCTTCAGAGTTTCAGATCTGAAGATGTTCACATATGCAAGATCTTTGATGTCTTATTGGAAGATCAAGAGGTTGATCTTGGATTGCTTCATCAACACCAAGAGACAAGTGGCAATTCGAAGCTAGTGAAAAGCATCAAAGAAGAGACAAATGGTCAAGGCATTTTGGATCTGTTTTTACAGGTTCTTGAAGGTTCAAGTAAGGTCTTTGGAGCTGCAAGGAAGTGTCTTCTTACTCTACCTCACTTGCCTAATCTCATGTATGAACATTGTTATGTCAATGTGTTGAAATTGTCAAATTTCAATAAAACTAGTTCCATAGTTTTGCATCCTTTGGATCTTGGAGATGGAATAGTTATCATTGCTGGTTTGTATGATCAAGTACATGAATTCATTCAGATCTTGAAAGGTATTGAAGTGGTCAATATGTTTTCTTTTGAACAAAGTTCAAGATCTAGTATTCTAGTGTTGGCAAATTGGCAACTTGTTGACATTGTAGGATCAAGCGTTGTGTGCAAATCTTGTGGAGGTACTTCAAGTATTTCAAGTTCAGGTTTTGGTCATTCAAATGGAGTAGGGAACACATCTTTTTGGCATTCATTCACTCAAAGGCTTTCATGGATTGAAGATCTACAAAGGCAAGGTGGTGATGGAAGTTCATTCATGGAGATACATGTTGCATTCACTATATGTATAGTGAAATGTGGAGGAGGCATGCAAACACTTGTTGATCACTTTCATTTACAACTTGTTTGCTGCTATTTTACAGAGAAACCAGAGATGGATACATGGAGGAATTCATTAATTGAGATTCTATGTTCTTTTACATGTACCATTTTTATGATTCTATGTAAAATTGATGTAAGAAATAGTGAAGCATCCTATATGGACACTATTATCTATATCAATTATGTTGTGTCCTATTTTGTACATATTAGGATCCTTGAGAAGAGATCTATTCTGATGATGGAGATCATTCTTAAGTTGGAACAAAGTAGTGTTGTAAAACTAGCAAGTTAAGTTGAAGAGGGAGTGTGAAAATTGTCAACATTTCCTTGTCTAGTTTTAGGCCAAAATTGCTAAAAATGGCACATAGTTTAGGATCTGACTTTTCACACGTGTGAAACAGGTCTAGATATTTTTAGTAAGTGTATTTTTTCAGTATGAAGAAGTTTCAAACTTCAAGACCTTCGAAATGAGTCCATTTTCATGTATTTTGGACATATATGCCAATTTTACCTATATAGGGCATATTTTAGGTAAGGAGGGTCTAGAGAGAGGAGAGAGAGAGTCATCTCTCTCAGCTATATATAGCAGGTAGGCCGTGGAGAAACAGGTTGGAGCAGATCCATTGTATTCATTTGCTTAATGAGAGATTTTTCTATTGGGTTCTCCTTCCATTGTTGGCATTGTGTAGTGATTGAGTTCAAGCTTTGTGTGTATGATCTTAGGTGCTTTCCAAAAGTGGTAGGCTGATGTATTATGGACTGTATAATGCTATTTTGGGCCGCACTTGATGTTTATGGAAGTTTCCATTTGTGATAAATGCTTTTTGATCAAGTTCTTTGCATTCTAGGTAGCATAGAATGTGTTGCCAATTCCTAGCTTATGTAGTTTGGAGTGCAAGCATTCAAGCCAATGATCTTGGAGTTTAGATCCACTTAGGATCTGTATTTTTCACAAAGCATAAGACTACTCCTTGCATACGCCACACAACACAATCTGGAAATTCACCAGATTGATGTGAAAATAGCCTTTCTCCACGGAGATCTAGAGGAGGAAATCTTCATGAAGCAGCCTGAAGGCTATGAAGACCCCGACAATCGACAATATATTTGTCGGTTGTAGAGATGCATCTATGGTCTAAAACAAGCATCACGAGTCTGGTATAAAAAGCTTGATGGTCTTCTGAAGTCTCTAGACTTCAATCCTACTCAACCAGACTGCAAAGTCTACATCAAAAGAGTAGGAAAGGATTTTGTGATACTGACCATTTTCGTGGATGATTCATTGATGATAGAAAATTCCTTGATGCAGATCAAAGACACGAAGAGTCAGATTTCTGAAAGCTACGAAATCACAGATCTTGGAGAAGCAACGAAATGCCTTGGGCTAGAGATCAGAAGAGATCGAACAAAGAGCACTATGCACTTGAGTCAGTCAGAATATGCCAGAAAAGTGCTAAAGCAGTACCACATGATGGACTGCAAAGGCAAGGCCACACCAATGATAGTTGGAGCCAAGCTCACGAAGCAGGATTGTCCAAAAATGAAAGAGGAAGAATAGAAGATGGCAGGTATACCCTACCAAAACTTAATCGGTAGTCTGATGTACCTCACAATTTTTACTAGACCCGATCTGGCTTTTTCTGTTTACGCCTTGAGCCAATTCTCTTTCAATCTTGGCCTGACACATTGGCAAATGGCCAAACGAATCCTACAGTATCTGAAGGGTACCCAGAATATGGGATTAACCTACAGAACTGAAAACGAAAAAAAAAAAGATTCGAGCTGCATCACTACAGTGATGCAAACTGGGCGAGCTGCAAAGATGAAAACAATCCATTACTGGAGGATGTACTATAGCGTGCGGAGCTGCAATCAGCTGGATATGCAAAAAGCAAATTTTGGTGGCTCAATCCTCTTGCGAAGCTGAATATGACGCAGTTTCAAAGGTGGCGAATGACGTAGTGTGGCTGCAGATGTTGGAGGCAATCGAGATATCACAAGAAGGGCCAAGCACGATGATGATGGACTCTCAGAGTGTATTCCATTCAAAGACAAAGCACGTACCTCTAAACTACCATCACATTCGAGATTTGATCTCAAAGGAGAGCTCCAGGTCCAGTATATAAAATCTGAAGACATGATTGCAGATCTGCTCACGAAACCGCTCGACAAGACACTCTTTGCCAAGCAAAGAGAGGCAACTGGATTAAATGTACAAAGCTGCAAGATTCAAGAGGGAGTGTCAGAAATGGTGAACTCCTGCAACTTTGTCATAGCACGAACAAAAAACAAAGGTCGAATGAGAATAATTTGCGATAGTCAATGTCCCTTGACTCAAAGCACGAACAATTCGAGAATTATTCGTGAATCATAAATACACCTCCAGGACTGCAAACCGCAAAGGGACGCAAAACGAAAGACTACGAAAGAAATGAAAAGAATGAAAGCAAACGGGAGATTACAAAATAAACGAAGAGGAATTTTTCACACTGGCAGCTGACAGCTCAACGGGCTTGGAGTCGTAGACTTCATGCCCAGGTGAAACGACAGGCAATGACGGAAACTAACTGATTAGTTGAAGCGTTAACTAGTCTTTTTTATACACTGTGGAAGTATAGACTATCCTTTCTGGATCATAAACGGTGTGAAGTAAAGAGGAGAGAATAGACAAAATATTTGTAAGAGAGAGAGAGAGAGAGAGAGAGAGAGAGAGAGAGAGAGAGAGAGAGAGAGAGAGAGAGAGAGAGAGAGGTAGTGAGTAGAGCAGAAAAGAAAAATACTATAGTTGTGCATGAAAGTCTGCCAACGAGTAGAACACAGTGAAAGAGTACAGCATTAGACTGCCAACGAGCGAGACACTGATGATCTCGTTCTAAAAATTAAACTGATAATACAGTCGCTCTATTTTCGTGCATCTCTTTGTCTTGTGTTGTCTGTCTTTATTGCTAGAATAAAATGTGTTCTGTGATGTGCAGTCGAGTGTCTAGGTCCCTTTAAAAACTTCCGCGCAAAAGAAAATTCAAAGACACAAAATTGTTCGCAAAAACGAAAACGGATCAGTTTCGCCTTCGCGAAACCGAACCCAACAGTTTTACGCTTCTGCGACACTGAAGGCAAAAGCAGAAAAAAGAGACATGGAGAGATTGACACGGGGTGAGACCATTGCGAAGGAGGATCCATTAGAGACCTACCTTCCCAAAAGTGTCGATGATCAACCATGCTTCTACTCGGTTGAGGAGGGCGATTGCAGAAAAATTTCAAAATTTTAAAAAAAAGGCCTTATACACTCTACATTGCCGATATACCATATGGATTTTAGATGAAGGAATCATTAAATGATATAGTTTTATGTAGGGTTTTCTTGAAGTCACAACTTCTCCAATTTGGAGAGTTGTTATGTTTCATTCTTCTTGGCAATCAGCTTTAGTACAGAAAGCTCTACTAACTTTTTGTAATTCGGGAATAGAAAATGTTGTGTGGTAAGTTTTTAGGTTTTTTAAATTTAGTTTGTATTTTAGTTCATGATTTTATTTTAAATTTTTTATTTTAAAATTAAAATTTTAAATTTATTTTACTTGTAATGTTTAATGTCAAGTACAAGCCCAATGTTAGGAACTTGGGAAGAGCATGACTTTGTAATGAAATAGAATATATAACCATCGGTTATTATTCTTTGGATGATAAACACTCGATGCACAACTAGAAAACTCTGTGTTTATCCGCGCAGAGTATCCACACGAGACCCGACACTTAGTCGATTTTCCGAAATTTTGTTTGCGTGGAACATCCACACCAAAAAAATTTTTGAACACGCCTCCGGCCAGTCTACCGGTGTTTTTTCTGACACGGTGCTGAAAAATTTATGCGCGTGGATAATCTATGCAAAATTGAAATTAAAAAATTTCGGCAACTGTTTGGGAGGGAAGGTTGGCGGCACCGGAAAGCAGTTTTGACGTGGATAATCCACGCGTGGATTATCCACGCAAATTTCAATTTGTTCACCGGACAAGATTGGAAGTTAAAGATATCCACGCGTGGATATCTTCTGCATGGATTATCCACGCATTTTTTTGTTTTTTTAATTTTTTGCATGTTGATAATGACATGAAATTAGTTAAATAAATATATTTCTAAAGTGAATTATATTATGATTAGGCTATATATATATTTTTTCTAAAGTGAATTATATTATGATGAGGTTTTTTTTTTTTTTTGCATCTTCATAATGAAATGGAATTAGTTAAATAATTATTTTTCTAAAGTGCATTATATCATGGTGTTCCTAGATGATTGGGATTTTTTATGAGACTGACCACCTACTTTTATAAGACAGTTGACTCGAGCTACCAATAGGATAATTATGCATGATCTAAGGCTTTGAGAGCCAGGGGTTTAGGGTCTACCCTAATGGCACTCTACCTAATCTCATATCCGAGATCATTTGATATGGATTGAGAGCCCATTTTGTACATACTTCGAGAGATTATCAAGATATGGTGATTTTTGCAAGTTTGCTCTTTAATGAGGAATTGATGAATGATGAATGTGATATTTTTTGTGTCTAATGAATAGATCTGAATCTAAACAAAGTATTATACTTTCCACGTGTGTGACAGGATGTGAAGATCAATTATTTCTAGTTTTATTGTGGTGTTCAAAAGCCTTCGCCAATTAGATGCAAAATAGGTTGAATTGAGTGCTAGTTTTCTATCTATTAGATATAAGTGAAACCTTTGATGCTTTTTCAAGGTTTTAGTATTCAAATGAGGTTCATAACCTTTGATTTTAACATGGTATCAGAGCCCAAATGCAACCATCAAAGCTCAAATACAAGGAAGAGAGAAGCAATTACAAGTTGATGATTGTTTACTTTTTATTGCCCTTATTACTACCTTAAGTTTGATGATGTTCCTTCAAGAGTGAATGAAACTGTAGCAACAAAAGAGTGATTTGATGTAATGAAAAGTGAGGTGGGTACATGATGCTTTGTTTGAGATACTTGTAAAATTATTGATCCTCCATCAAAGATACAAAATGTTACTGTTTGCAAATGGGTCTTTAAGATCAAGCTTAATCAAGATGGTAGTGTGAACAATTATAAAACAAGAGTAGTTGCCAAGGAATATGCCCAATTCAAGGGGATTGACTATGATGAGACACTTGATTTTGTCATAGTTTGTGGTGGTGATTTCATTAACTCACATGCTTTTAGTGATTCACTACCTTTGCAACATTTGTTAAAAAATGAGAATTTTCTTGGAACATGAAGCCGTACATCTATCTTCACCGACATTATCTCCAGAAAAATGGGATTGAAGTCAAGCTATGTCTATTCTTTTCACTGGTGAAAGTGGACACTATTTTTTATTTGATGTGAAATGGTTCAAGGTAGTTTGTAGAGGGCCAAATGCAACCGTAAAATCGGATTCAAGTGGATTTTTTGCGATTGATTCATCAAAAACATTGAGCATGGAGTGCTTTGACACATTGGTGTTGCCTCGTCACTGTGAGGAGGTGCACATGCTATGCTATAATGTTTTTCATTTTATTGCAAGTGACTTCAGTATTTGAGTTTTCAAAATGTTCTAAAATAGTGATTTTTGCAGGTGTTTTTTCAACCAAATCGACTAAACAAGATATGGTGGTTTGTAGCTCAAGTTGAACCACGTTCACGACGAGTATTTGAGGGTGCAAATGTTGAGAATGAACTGGAAAACCTTCATTTTAACTATGAGATTGAGCTACCTAGAGATGTAATAAATCGTCAAACCATACTTGAAGCACCCACTTCCATAGATGTTGAGAATAGAAATTCAAATAGTCAGGATGATGAAATAATTTTTGAAAGTGAGAGTGATGATGAAAATCATCTAAGAGGAGATGAATTGCAAGATGCTGTCGCTGATGAAATTGATTCTTGTAATTCTGAATAAAAATTGATTATTGCAATTCTGAATGAAATTGATTCTTGCAATGCTTTCAAATGATTGTTATTTAGCCAAAATAGAGTCTCATTTATGGTCAAATGACACATCATAAATATTTTGTATAGTTCCTACGTATTCTATATCTCCTAAGATGAGATTCCGATCTCGTGCACTG
The DNA here is from genome assembly GCA_029204225.1 of Diphasiastrum complanatum. Lineage (NCBI taxonomy): Eukaryota > Viridiplantae > Streptophyta > Lycopodiopsida > Lycopodiales > Lycopodiaceae > Diphasiastrum > Diphasiastrum complanatum. The sequence continues at coordinate 6,711,794 of CM055109.1, read as the reverse complement.
CTTTGACTTTCTTGTTGGAAAGATGCTATTACACCACAATCGTGTGTGCGTCTCTTGTTATCAATCCTTTCAACACGAGAATGAATATGGTGTTTCAAAATGATTAAACAAATATTGCTATAAACAAGAATGTTCTAATAATAAAGTATCTAAAGAATAATACCTTCTATTCGCATCCTCTTGCAAAGTCCCATTCTGCGTTTGATATTTTTTGTCTCTCTTTTGTTGCTTTTTGTAGTGTGTCATGCATCCACTCTATAGTGCATTGCTTGGGCAATGGCTCAAGATCATGTGAACTTGAGGCCATGTGTCTACCTCTATTCTGTCGTTGGCGCTTTCTAGACAAGGCCCTCTTTTTTTTTTCTTCTTCATATAGGTCTAACCATTTATCCATAACTCCACAATTATAAATCATGAATGTAGAAATTTTTTCTCGTTGGAAGGGTGCCAACCTATGGACCTTTCCCATCCCTTGAGGTTTTTCACTAGTTACCTCTTCGGCTTTCTCATCACGCCACAATAGTGGAGCAGATGGATGTAGTTGGTGCAAAATTCAGTAACATAAAAGAGAGATTCATGTACTAACCATCCCTCTGACATGCTACCTTCAGGCCTTGCCTTTTGACGCACAAAATCTTTTAAGACTTTCATGTACCTTTCCATAAAGAACATCCACCTAAAAAGTCACAAATGGTTAAAAATAAGTGTTTTATTTAATGAGTTCATGTATCAATTGATTTAGTTTAGATACACATGCAAAAGATAATTTATGCACTTATACCTAGTGTGTACTGGACCAGCAATAGAAACTTCTTCAACCAAGTGCACCAATAAATGCACTTGTGAGTCCATGATGGAAGTCGGAAAATATCTCTCAAACATGCACACAATCTCCACCATATCCTCATGTCTCTTGAGAAGATCCAGCTCACGGATTTCTTTTGAACACATCCATCTGCAACATATTCAATCCATTTTATGTCTATTTGAATTTCCAATCAATAAATACTAAATAGAAAAATACACCAAGTACATGTAAATACCTAACAATGATTGATAGTTTGTATATGGTCTCACAAATATCTTTTGACAAGCACCCACGAATTGACAATGGATAGATGAATTAAATCATCTTTAGCCAATCATGAGATTTGAGACCTTGCAACTTTCCATCCATTGTGAATGATGACCGTAGAGAATGGGCAAAACCAGTGGGTGTTCTAATGTCATGAATAATGGAGTGCACATGGTTAAGCTCCTCCTTAGTGAATGTCCAAGGTACTTTTGGAGCATGATCTTCACCATCCTTTATCCAATATTATTTTTTGGTGTTTGATTCTTTTAGATCGTGCCTTGCAGCAATGGTATCTTTTTCACCAATAAGTGTTTCCAAATAGATTCACCCACATTTTTAAATATGTGCATGGAATCAAGTAGGTGATTAATCAAAAGGTTATTCCAATATTCCAAACGATGAAATATAGGAATCTTTTCATATCATCGATTGGCTTTGCTTGAGATTCCTCCCATAGTATTCGCCAATCTTTCACGAACATCCTCTTTGGAGGCATCTCTCTCTCAACTCTTCCTCCAAAACCTCTTCTATGAGTGTCTCTGAATGGATGGCCTTCATGCAAGTATTTACGATGATTTTCATAAACCACTTTTTTGAGACTAAAAGAGTATCTTCCCACAAGATTTGGCCCGCACAAAAAACAAGCATGTTTTCCAGCCGTTTGAAAGCCTGCCCAACAAATGGATACTATCAATCACTATTAAAAAAAGTATATGTCAAAGAATAATTATAGCCATTGTAGTATATCATGTAAATGTTAAGAATTACTAGTTGTATGTAACTGTAAACAAACTCCTATGTACACAAGATAGACATTGTTTGAATGATTACCTGAGCATTCACCTAATCCTGGATAGTCATGTCCACATTACAATGGCATGTAGTGTAAAGTCCCTCTCATGTAAGGGCCGCGAAATGTTATATGCTTTTATCCCCTTCCACAAATGTTCCAACTCGTCAATAAGCGGCTCAAGATACACATCCATGTTCTTAATCTTGCGTTGGCCAAGAATTAAAAGTGCCAACATAATGTGTCCCTTTTTTGTACTCAACCAAGGAGGAATATTATAATTTACCAAGCAAACAGGACCACGTAGTTGCTCGTACACCAAAGGGATTCACACCATCTGTTGCAAGGCCAAATCTCACATTTCTTGACTCATTGACAAAGCTTGGATACTCTTTGTTGATGTGTTTCCATGCAGGTGAATCTGAAGGTACCCTCATCATCCCATCTGTAGAGGTATGGTATGCATGCCAGTCCATAAGTTGTGCAAGAGATTTACAACGAAATAAACGTTGCAATCGTGGAATTACTGGAAAATGTCGTAAAACTTTGCACGGAATGGTTGCCCCTTGCAAATCATCTCTATATCAGAAGTATCACAAATGGGACATTTCTTGAGTGATTTGTACCTTTCTTGATATAAAATACAATCTTTTGGACATGCATGATATTGCTTGTAGTCCATCCCAATGTTAGTCAACATCTTTCATGCCTCATCTCTTGTCTCAAGCATGGCATTCCCTTCTGGGAGAATTTTGTTTTTCAATAATCTGTACATGACAAAAGAAGTCATTGTAAAAAAAATCTCACTCGATGTCCAAATTTTAAATTTTGTTTCAAAGCAAAAATGACAAGTAGATGAAAAAAAATTTACTCAAATAATGATGTGAGACTTTGGTCACTCCATCTATATTTGGCTTGAAGATTTAATAGAAGTAGAGAAGTCGCCAAATGAGATGTCTTTGCTCCAGGATACAATGAGGTCTTTGATTCTTCTCGCAATTTTCTTTCTTCTTTAGACAAAAGTGCCTCCTCATCTTGCTCATTGTGTCTAGCTGCAATATTGTTCTCGTACATATCATCCAACATGTCTCCCATGGCTTCAAATTCATCATTCATCGGAAGCTCATTTTCATCATTGGAACTTGTTTGCAAAGAGGTAGGTCTAGATGAGCTAGATTCAGTTGCATTAGTCTTTTGATTAATGCGCTCATCAATTTCCATCATCTCTTTTAAGCCTTGATGTAGACGACGGGGTAATTGCTTTATATGTGGACCGTTATATTGCATTCGTCGTCTACGTCGACCATTACGAGGATTATTGTCTCCAACACTAAATGAGGATGAAGAATCCTATATATCAAAATAACAAGAAGTAGGTTGAAACAATGCTTTATAAACACTTCCTCCCAATACTTGATAGATCTAAATGTTGCATATGAATATAAATTACCTCTTAGTTTAAAATGTATGAACATACCAATGTATCTATTAGACAGATTTGTCTTTTCAACTCGTTAACATTCAATGAACTCAAAGACGAATAATGCTCCTAACATTCAATCTAGACAAATGACGAATAATGCTCCTAACATTTGACATATTTAATGACACAAACCAAATACAATCAAGATGCATGGATTATACATCTCTACATATCAACAAAATTTAAATCTTCACATTTGATTTATTGTCTTTTGCAAACATTTGGGTAGAGGATGGTTGAAACTATACTTGATGAACAATTCCTCCCCAAACCTGATAGATCTAGTGGCACAGACCATTACATAAGTGCCCTTTACATTCCTAGTAAAATATTCTTCTTTTCCATTGGTGCATTCTTCAAAATCACAATTCGTCAATAGAGGGTGGCCAATGGAACTATTTATATATGCAGCAATGTTCCCATGCACATCTGGACGTCCATCAATGTATGTACGATTTGTCCTTGAGATGTTGCCTCCTTGCATGCGTTGCTCCTCTAAAGAACAAGCATTTGAATTCAAGCCATATACTTGCATCCTCCATTGGTGATGACACAAAGCATGTCAATCACCCCAATTGTATTGAGGTCTTGCATATATCATCAATGTCACAACGCTATTTAAAGGGACCTCAATACTACTCAATGCAAAAAGGCCCAAACCAGCCTCAAGAAAGTGTTCACTAGGCATGATCATGTACGTTCGACCCCAATACGTAAATGGTGTTCCATTTAATGGTAATGGTGATTGGAGTGGCCAACACGAATATCTACTTCTAATAAAAGTTTTTACTAATGGTTGCAATCTAGGTGGAAGAGGAAGGTCAGACAAAGGACCTAGAATGTCTTTTGACACATCAACAGTGCGAAGTAATTTGCAATTATCTTTCAAACTAGTCATAATACGTCCAAGACGTGTTCTCTTTTTTAAAGGGGTGGTCAAGTTTGTGGAATCCACGTGGAGTATCATGCAGGACTCATGTGCAACATCTAGGATAGGTGTGGTTGGGTGGTAAGAACGTTCTACAGATTTGGAGACATGGATTGAATCACAAGGCATTGATGAACTAATCATATCATGCAAGGGGTCATCATCAACAAGAGCATCATCTAGGGCCAATGATGATCCAAAATCAATATTCATGTAATTTATCCTATCAATAATATTCTCGATCTCTCTTGCAACTCTTTTTCTTGAAACCGACTTATGGTCCTTCTTCTGCAAAAGTTGAAAATGTTAGATGTATCTCTCTCTCTCTCTCTCTCTCAAGCATGAAACATAAATTAATATATAACACAAACTGTAAACCAGTAGCATGAAACACACACACAAACACACACACGCACACACACACACCCACCCACACCGACCCTAAACACACATGAAGAGAAAAACAGAGGGAACATTATAGAGTGCTAATCAAAACTCCCAAACCACACGATTATATCCTACTCTAGAATGTGACCACATGCTCCCTCCCTGCGGCGTTTGGGCTTTTTTGTGGAACTCATCTTCCAACAAAAAACATTTGAACCACGTCTTTAACGGAAGAAAACAAGGGCTACACACCTTCCTAGAATTGGGAGTGTTGGTTACCTTTAACTCTTTCATGATCTCTCTCTCTCTCTCTCTCTCTCTCTCTCTCTCTCTCTCTCTCTCTCTCTCTCTCTCTCTCTCTCTCTCTCTCTCTCTCTCTCTCTCTCTCTGATGTGAATGAGTCTATTATGGGTGATTGAATATGGAAATCAAGATTAACTACCTCGAATCATTCTATTTGGATTTTTTCTTTTAGAAGCAAGTGAGAGATTAACTTCATCTAGTCATTCTATTTGGATTTTTCCTTTTAGAAGCAAGTGAGAGATTAACTTCATCTAAATATTCTATTTGGATTTTTCCTTTTAGAAGCAAGTGATAGATTAACTTCAAAGTATCGTGGCACTCATCCTATTGCTCAATATTTATTGGCCAAACTATACTTGAAGTGTCATAAGGGTCAAAGATTAAAGCATTTCCAAAAAACACTTTAAAGAGTTTACCTCTCGTACTCTTGAATTCTCTGTGTGCACTCCATTGGCCCAAATATGATCATTGACAATCCTCCTTGTCCGAATCCTAAGGCCTTTGCATTGTGTGCATGTACATGGTATCCTCTCATCATTTTTCTAGTTGAAACTGGTCCAACAATCCGATTGCAAATTGCACAAATTCTTTCAGTGTCATTCAAGTGAAAATTGACAAATTCTAACATGTGACGAATTGTAACATGTGACAAAAATTGACAAAATAGTCTTTGTACATTTAGTGCATTTTCAACCTTCACTTGTGATGAAGTGGTCTCTTGGCTTTCCAAAGAGCAATATACTATATCCAAAGAGCAAATTGGATTACATCACTATTACAAATAAAGAAATTATGACATAAATCAATATACATACATGTGATGGATCAATAGGCGGTCTACGTCGACTGATGGAAGAGCTTGAAGATGAACCAGTCAATAGTTGTTCATTGTACTTTAGTCTTGATTGCTCCTTTTTTCTGTGATAAAGCTCAATTCTTTTTGTATTCTATAGGTAAAGGGAGCTCAGGAAGGAGGCCCTGAGGACACCAAGCAACGCACTTAGAGGGATCGATAGTGAGGCCCAAAACCAAAAGTTGTTGAGAGAAATGTAGGAAAGCCGGAAAGACGTCATTAGCAGGTCCCACAATATGCGTGTCATCAGCAATAGAGGGAAACAAACAAGAAGGAAAAGCAACAGAAGAAGCACGCAATGCCCAAAAGTGCACCAAAGCAAAAAGAACACCACCCAAGGGATCACCTTGTCTGATACCATCAGTAGACAAGATAACCGAAACATCACCTAAGTGAGAAGCATGACTGAAATATAGAGGCACATCCATGGAATAAAAAGAGCGAACAAACAAGATGAGCTGAGCGAGAGGACCATGAGCCGCACGAAGTTCTTGGAAAATGGCTCCTCGAGAAACAGAATTGAAAGCATTTTTAACATCCACTCGAAGGACCCAATCTGGATGAAGATCCAAGGTAGCACGCAAAGCATGTACGACTGTCTCGCAACCGCCAGGAGTAGCACAACCAAACAACAACAATGTGACGCACTCCACCACCAGGCTTATCCAAGGCTATCAAACGAGCAACACCAAGAATACGAGCAATAGAAAGTGGAATACGGCCACATGCTATGGAAGAGCAAACTTGAAAGAGCAAGCCAAACCAGCTAGCAGAATCATCAGGAGAAAAACAGTCACGAAGATGCTCGAAAACCATACCAGAAGGACCCCCCGTGGGCTGCGTAGAAAAAAATTAAGAAAATGAGATTTTGAGAGCTGCAAATCAGAATTAGATTCAAAGTCCTCAACAAAAGAGAGAAAGGATGAAGAAGCTCCAAAGCCTGAAGGGTGGTAGCAGAAGGAGTAGCTGGACTTGTAGGAGCTAGCACGAGCTGCACGAGAATACTCACTCACTTGCCCAAGTAAAACACAGCGACGCAACCAACGATGAACAGGGGGTATAGAAACACCATCCGAAGTCAAATCCCGCTGAGCAGCAAGTGCATGACAACGAAGGAAATGCGCTTCTTGTAGATTTTCCCAATCGCCTGACATAAAGCGACGAATCCTGTTGTGAGTTTCCCTCTTATGGTAATTATTATGAAGCATCTCATATGTATGATGACTTAATATCATATTATACCATTTATCATAAATTATTTTGTAATATTTGAAACAATTGATTTTTTCAGATTTTCTTTGATATTCGCCATTGTTTTCATAGACTTTATTTTGAATATCGTTAGCTCTTTTGTAGTTATAATCACTTATCCACCTCTTAACATGCTTACTTAGTATTTCGTCGATTAGAAGTTTTAATGCTCATATGCATTTATAATTTTTTGAGTTCATAAAATTTTGATAGAGTATTATAACAAATGATAACATAATACTATATTGATATGGTAATACATCCAAATATTCATTTACCATATATTTATTATTAATATTTTCATTAAGTTCCTTTTTAGTAGATATGTCATTGATCAATTTATCATGTATAACATTTTGATCCACAAGCGTAACCACTAATTTATCATTGATAGATATTTTAGTATTTGTACCATATCATGGATTAACATTGTCATTATTCCAATGGCTAAACTTTTGAAGAACATTTTCATTCGTATTCTTGGTACAATTCTCATTATTGTATATTGAATTTGTTTTGTTAGAATCTTCCATTTCTCCTTCATTCTGGTTTCCCACATTAGTTTCTTCATATAGTTCATTATTAATCAACTTCAAAGGTGAGTAATCCAACTTGGATAATTCTAACTCTCTTAGTATTAAATTTTCCTCACATTCATGAAAAACTTGTAACTCATTCATCTTAGATGATAAATTTTTCTGATCTTTCTTTGAATAAGATGAGTTATCATTTTTTTTTCTTGAGAAGAATAAAATTTATCTCTTGAACTTGCAACCTTTCATCAGTGTCACTCATATTGGAAGTAATGATTTCCTTTATGAATTCTCCTACTCCAACCAAACTATCATCAATTTCTTGATCATTCTCTAATAATGGTAATATTTGACTTTCAGGCTATGATATCCATATGTCATTTGGAATCATTTCTTCCTTCAAAAGACATTGACTTTGCAAAAAGGTAGAATCAACAAAATTTGATTGACCTTCTTGTTCTACTTCCTCAATAGCATATTTTTCAATTGTAGCATCATATATATTTTCCATTTTTTCATTATTATCATATAAAGATTCCATTGGTTCAAGGTATACATCAATGGAATGCACCACATCTTGAGTATCTTCACAACAATTGTTTTCTTCAATGACAACAATAATTTCATTTGATTGATCAATCTTATAGTCATACTCAACATTTTTACTACATTCTTCTTGTACCATAATATTTTATTTTTAACTTTAAAAATCTGATTTGTTTGAATAGGATCATCAGAATAACATGATTCATTTCGTATAAGAAATTTAGAATAGATGATACTCTAGCATAGTATGAAGAGATTCCTACATCAAATTCATCTAAGGATCTATCTATCCAACTCTTCTTATCAGATTCTTCTATTTCTGTCATCATCTTATCAACATGTTTTAAAGCAACTGCCCTTGAGATTGCTTCCTGAAAAGTGTTAGGAACTTTTGAGAGAATACTATATGCCATGTCATTAGACAAACCTGATATAAACCAAGATAAGAACAACTCTTCTCCCAGTCTTTCACTTAATCTTTTAGCCAAACAATTGATTCTATCAACAAAGCTTTTGATAGGTCCATTTTGTTTTAATTTAATTTCACTTAGTAATTTGATAATATTAGAAGAGTAATTGCATATTCTAAACCTATCCAAGAAGCTTGTTTTAAGTTTTGTCCAATTGCAAACAAAATACCATTCAAGGGCAACATTATCCAATGTTATTGGATAAAATCTAAACATATCATCATTTTCTTCTTCATAATTTTGTCTGCACACATTCATGAATCTTTGAATATGTAGATCAGCATCTTCATCTTCATTTCCATTAAAACTGGGTATACTGGCACTTTCTTCATCGAAGTGTCCAACTTCTTCAACAATCACTCGACTTCGACTTCTTCAACAATCAAGTCACTTGACTTCTTTCATCAATCGAAGTCTTCAAAGTCTTTGACTTCTTCAACAATCAAGTCACTCGACTTCTTCCATCATCTGAAGTCACCAAAGTCTTTGACTTTTTAACAACTTTATTCATCAATCAAAGTGTCCAACTTCGTTCATCAACTGAAGCGTCCAACTTCGTTCATCAATCAAAATGTCCTAAGTCACCTGACCATGTACAATTGTCATTCTGTTATTCTTTCATAGTAGTTCAACTACTCCTTGAGTGTGACAAAGCACTTAGTAAGATGACAAACATTTATTGTAATTAGATACATAAATTTGGTGTATAAATACACCTTCATCACACACTCTACGTGATGCTCCATCCATAAGACGAATTTGAGCCTCCAAGTTACATTGCCATACTAGTTATAATTTATTGTTGTGCTCAATGTAATATAACAACAACACATTTTTCTATCTGTGTATAACGTAGATGGATGCTTATTGTGATGCACTTCATTTCTGTCTGATCACGCTCGTTTACTCACTCTAATCAGAACACGGACGTCTACAACTCCTTAGTTTCTGATCGGACGATGGTTGTCTTTGACACATGAGGAACTTGCATTATCACACTACTTTATCACTTTGATATTCTGATTTGAACTTCTTATTAACATTCATTTGTAGTAATACCTCACACCATTTCTAATCTCTTCAGTGAACTGTACTCATCCATTCGTTTTTGAGTATGAATAGATTTTCTTAAGATCCTGTTGGGCAGAGCGATTGAGTTGTGATTGTAATTTAGCATTTACATTCTTTCAGATTGTTCTTGCACGTAGCAGCCCATAACAATGGGGAGAGTCATTCCACAAGTATTTACTTCTCCCTTGTCTGTTTACGTTCTATCGCCCTATCAGATTGAGCAGTATCTGAGAGATTGAAATCGCTCAATAAACCGAGAGATTATTCTATTTGTATTACTGTTGACATGTCTCCTATTGATAACTCATCGTCTTCATTATCCAATGAGGCTAGTGGCCTTTGGATTCATGTTGCTGAATAATAATGGTTAGCATCACACTTTTTTGTGTGCTGAGCCCATTAATTGATGAAGAAAGCTTTTGATGTTGAAAAGATGAAAGAATCGTAAGGCTAAATCAATGACTTTATGATACAAAATCGAATGTCAAAGACTGTTCCCTTTGTTCGCGGAGATGCTTCACATTTAAGTGGGGGAAAACATGTAGTACATTTTTCTAGTCAAAATTTTAGCAAATATAATTATTGATGCTAATTTCCTAGAAGAAAATGTGCTATATGTATCACATATGCACAAAATCTACTATTATGCCACTTTTTACTGAGATACAAATGTGGCTATGTTTTAGAGTAGCTACAAAATTCTTTGGCAGGTTCAAATGTCATAATCAGTCTTCAAATGACACTTATATTCGAAGAATTAGAGCTATTTTTAATACTTTACTTTTTTTAGTAAGTTTGTTAAATATCAATAAGCTATTTTCAGCAACACTCATGACTTTGATGGATGATAATATCGATAGTTGCTAAGTAGCTTTATTAAAATGGCAATTTTTCGCCATATTGTAATGATGAAATGTACTTTATATCATTTTTAATAGAAGATGCCAGGTACTCTTAAGGTTATGCCTTAACGTTCAAGGGAATGTCCTAAGGTTAATGGTCATGAAGACAAAAAGATGTTTAGTTGCAGTTTCTAAAGACGAGAAGTTCATGATTCAAAATGTCTAAGGAAGGAAAAGGATGCTGCGGCTCTCTCTCTCTCTCTCTCTCATTTTCCCTCTCTCACTACTGTGTCCAATCTCCCTGCTTGCGATCTCTACTCCCTCTCTTTATCTCTCTACTACGGTCGTCTCTCTTTCTCCCTGTGACCTCTCTCCCTTTCAATCTCAACTCATTGGTGAAATGAAGAAGATAAAGATGGAATCGGCAGTTTGATAAGGAATTGTGTGCCTTGCTAAAAAAAGATGCAGAGTGACTCCAATTTAAGAAAATACCTATTACACCGATTCTCCTAAGGACATGACCATGACCTATAGGATCACTCCTTGAAACTTAAGGCAGAAGCAAAAAGACTGAGGTAGTTTTCATTGTTATTCTCTATTTTTACTCATGTCTTAATTCACTGAGTGATAGATATACAAATTGAGTAAAAGTTAGGATGTGTATTTTTGAAATGGCTATGGATGACATCAAATAATGAAAAGCTAAATGGTTTATTTATCCTAAATGTGTAATGTATAAAAAGATGACTAGTGCAAAACCTTTTGTAGTAAAATTGCAGTTTTACTCTGTAATAACTTATTGATTTATTGTTTGAGGTAGAAAAATAGTCAAAATAAAAGACATCTTAGATTTTGTTTTGTTTTACAGAATATTCTCCATGCTTAACAAACATATTTATAGTTAAAAAGCATAATAACTAGAATATTGCTAATCCATTGAAAAACATCGAGAAGCTATTGATCAAAATGATTGAAAAATATTATTAGAGCTATATATATTATATGTATATATCAAAAACCACATACATTAGCATGATAAGACCATTGAAAAATATGGTCCTTCTTTCATAATTAGATCATGGCAATTGCATACATGAATGAATTACAATAATGAGTGTGAATGCCAATGATTTTTTGTGAATGGGGTGCATCTTAAATATAACTGACGAAAGTATGAAATTTACTAATGTGATCAAACTAACCACTCTATATTGGAGTGTAATGAAAATGTTGTCATATAAATCATTAAAATAGAGTATCCTTTGAAAGGAAAATTCTGAAAGATAATATTTGCCATAATATATGAATGAATCTCAATAATAATGTGAGAAATTGGCAAAAATCTAGCTTGGTATTTTTTATGATAGAAGTTTGTGAGTGAATCTCACATGTGTGGTGGATGTTCCCACGTGTGGAGAATTGTAAAGTAAATAAAAAATGTTTGATATAGGGGTCTCATAGAATTTCATAGTCAAGCATTTAGGTGTAGGATGTTGATAGGGTCAAATTTGGCATAGATGGCAAATTATCCATTTCCACTTGTAATGCCACTATTGAGCCAAAATAGAGTAGGAGGCCAAACTCGTGCCAATTAGAGTGTAGACAAGTGTAATGATTTTTTTGATGAAGCATAAGAGGTCCAATAGGATCTAGAGGTGGAACCATGAGTGGTCCAATAGAATTTGAGGTTTGCTTGAAAATGGTCCAATAGAATTTAGAGGTGAATGGATCAATGGTCCAATAGGATTAAGAGGTGGAAAAAGTGTGGTCCAATCATAAGCATAGTGGTAGCTTGTGGATCTACTATTATCATTGTACTCCTCATTTGGATCTAATTGATTTTGAGATTGAGTGGATTTTGAGTGTCATTGAATTTCTAGTTTTCTCTCTCTACTCTAGAGCTATTGATGATTTTCTCTCTCTAACCAAGGAGAGCAGCTTGTTTTTACTTAGATTACTTTTGGAACACTTTCCACACGTGTGAGTGAGAGTTAAAAGTGATTAAATGCATGTAGTAGCGTGTTTTTGCCATAGAATCAAAGATAGATCTTGAATCTCAATCTAGTCTTGATCTTGGTGCATCTACACACCTTAGGAGATCACAAGTACATGTTGTGGACAGTCCACACGTGTGAAATCAACAAGTAATACCTTATTGAATTTTGAAATTAAAAATAACTGTTTGGGATCTATCCACTTCTAAAGTAATATCAGAACTAGAAACCCAATGACTGGCTTCATAGTCATACAAAACCCCGCTATAGTATTATGAACACTATTAAGCAACACACAAAGCATACTACAGTGCACGCAAGTGCGTGTGCGTGAGTGTGTGCGTGAGTGCATGCGTGTGTGAGAGATAGAGCTTGGAATGAGCAAGCTAGTTTGGGATTGAGCAAGTTGGTCTTAAGAGCTGCAACATTACAACTAAGTTTGTTTTGCTCTACATATCATTGATGAAGTAGAGATATTTTATCATAAGAGTTGAAGACTTCAAAGAAAAAAATTACATGCACACATTATAAATTACTTTGTTTACTTATCATTTATTCTGAATTGTTTCTTTACTATGAGATGTACTGGGATTAATAAAACACTGTTTCATGTCTATTTTCATGACATGCATGGATAAAGCACAAGAGTTGTTATGCTGAAAGCTGCTTTTTGTTTGTTGATGGAAGAACTTTTATTATATATTGTAGATAAGGCTCCTTAATGTTTATGGAGGCTCAACCACATGTTACTGTCTTTTTTCTGTTGTTTTTAGCCAAAAGATAAAGTTATGATAATTTTAAATTAGCCCCTACCTCTTTATGTTCCTCTTCATGAGTGCACTTATGCCCTCAGATCTTTTAGCACTTTCTTTGCTTATTTAATGGTTATTGTCTGGTTTTTATTATCTTGGTCCTTATGGTCTTACTTGGTTTTGTGTGTTAGTTTGTCCCCGTATTGTCTTCTGCTTCCTCCTCACACTCCACGTCCTTCCGTGCTCTACTTCTGGCTATGGCTGCACTTTTTCCTAGTGCTACTTCATGAAGCGACCTAAGTCACTTGTCACACATCGATTTGTTCCCAAGGGAATAATGCTTCCCTTGCGAAGTTAGCTTGCAAACTATCCTCTTCCTACTCTAAACACACCTAATTAACCACCCTACTTTAACCACAAGCATGAGTAAGATAAAAAACATGGATGGAGGTGCTTATATCCTATGATCTTTAGAAATTATCAACAATCATGCAAAAGCAAGAAGTAGCCAATAGCAAACATAAAAAACGTGAGAGAGAAGGAGGGAAGGAAACAAGCATGTTTGTTGTGAATGTCCTCCTCCTATTGAACATGAAAATAAGGTACAAGAGGTGCCTTTTTATAGAAGACCCTTGCCTCTTTCTCCTATTGGCTAATGAAGCTTTGTCCTTCTTTCTATACCATTGTCTTGCTGCCTATTTCAGACCATAGATACTTTTATTCATGTGACATCCATATTCTGGATATTCCTGGCTTACAAAGCCAAGCGGTTGATCCATGAACAAGTCCCCTGCAAGAAAGCAGTTTTCTCATCCACTATATGGATTTTGAGATCATGCGCCACTGCATAAGCAAATAACAAGCGAATTGATGTGTGTTTGATTACTGGTGAGAATGTATCAGTGTAGTCAATCCCATATTTCTGTGAAAAACCTTTCGCCATCAGCCTCACTTTGTATCTGATGTTTTTTCCATCAGGACCTATTTTGATCTTGTAGATCCACTTGCATTTGACTGATTTCCTTCCATCAGGTACAAGTATAAGTGTCCATACATTGTTCTTATACATGGATGACATTTTGTCCTCCATTGCTTGAATCCAACGATTTTTATTTGGTCCATTAATAGCTTCTTCGAATGTCTGAGTTCGTTAGTGAAGCCACAAAATTCATCATGACCAAACCTTATTGGTGGTTTGCGCTGCCTTTACAATCGTCTCACAGTCTGTATAGGTCTTGAATTTAAAGACGCATCTTCAGGTTCGACCTGTTTTGCTTGAATTCGATATGGTATTTCGAGTATTTCAGGTTCTCGAAATTGAATTCCCTCTGAATCACTATTATGTCTGGATGGTAATTCTTCTTTATCATCTGCTTGCTTTACTTATGTAGATGGTAACTCATAATAACTCTTGAAAAAGTTCATAGTCGACTAAGTCATTGTCTACTAAGTACTTTGACTCATCGAATTTTACATCTCGTACAACTTTTACTTTTTCAGTTTCGGGTATGTAAACTCGATAATATGAAGAATGCAACTCGAATCCTACTAGAAAATCTTGTTCTACTTTTTCATCAAGTTTCTTCCTCGATTTGTTTGGTATGTGCATATAAACTACACATCCAAATGTCTGAACATGAGCCAAATTTGGCTTTGACTTCCACCATACTTCATGTGGAGTTTTATCTGGCATTCTTGATTTCAGAATACGATTTTGAAGATAGTTTGACGTAGCTACTGATTCCACCCATAACTCCTTTGGTGCTTTTGCATGAGCCATCATACACCTTGCAGCTTCCATAAGTGTACAATTTCTTCGTTCAGCTATTTCATTGTGCTGAGGTGTGTATGATGCTATTTTTGTATGCATAATACCTCGATCAGTACAGAAAGCTTTGAATTCGTTGGAAATGTACTCACCTCCACGATCTGTGCAAATTTGCTTCAACTTGCTACCTGTCTGCTTCTCAGCCCAATTCATACACTCAACAAATTTTTTGAAAGCTTCTAATTTTGTATGAATATAGTATACTACAACAAACCTGTTGAAGTCATCGATAAACGTTATGAAGTATTTTGCATCACCCAATGACAACACTCCAAATGGTCCACAAATATCTGAATGCACAATTTCTAGTACCTTGGTTGCTTTATAAACATCTTTATTGAAAGGTGTTCGAGACATTTTGCCTTTAAGACAGGATTCGCAGGTAGTTCGAATATCTCGTTCATGGAGTTTTATGGTGGAGACATATCAAGATACATTCAAAATACAGTTTAAAATACATTCAATAAACACTTTTTGAAAGTGTGGGAAAGTTGGTAGTCAAGTTTGAGAGAGATTCAAATTTGAACTTTGGGTACATTGAATCTAGTCCCAAAAATGATACAAATTGGGTAGGGAGGTAGAAATCATCTTAGAAATCAGCTACAACAAGATCAAAACATACACGATTCCTACAGGATATAATTACTAAACTCGAAGCATCTATGCCCCAAAAGAAGGACGATTTATTCTGAAACGAAAATAATAGATGACATGTTACTCTGATCTGCAACCCACACACAAAAGCTATGAATCTGAATCAGAACTGTACTCCTAGCACACAGTAGCAACACAGTAATATGAGAAGCTGCAACAGTGGCAAATTCCACTCCACTTAGTGGCACACTCCACTATACACAGCCTGCTACATAGACACAACACAAACTATGCTAGTTGCATACTCTCTCACACTCAATACCAACACATAACGTACTCTCTACACACCAAGAGACTGTCACACAGTCCTTTCACATATGCTAACAAGAAACCTCTTGCACAACACACACAGAATGCCTAATCATGGGCTCTTATTTATTCTAATTGTCTGCATGAGGCTGAGCCTAAGTTAATGGCCTCATGACAAGTGTTAATACCTGGTGGTACTTGAAATAAGGGGTTGTTGCTATGATAATGGATGATTGCACCAACTTTAGTAGGTGCTGATTTGCAGCAAGGACACTCCTGGATTCAAGGTGAAGGTTGACTCTAGGCCTTCAATCTTCAACAAAAAATAGTAGGGTTAGCATTTTGGAGGGAAAGCCAAGTGCCAAATGGGGTTTGGAGCTGTTATAAAAGGATGTAACTCATGGAGAGACACATCTTCTCTCTTCTCTCTCTCATTTCATCATTATACATGGTTCTCTTTGGGTTCTACTACTCATTGGTGCACTCTCTTGATGATATCTTGCAATCTTGTGTGTAGAATGATCATATTTTGCTATTTTTGGTTCCACACCAGTCCACTTTTTGTTTGAGCCAATGAATTAAATCAAATCTTTGAGGCTTTGAAGATGCTAGTGTCTACTGCCCCTATCTTACACATAGTGGACCCTAGCAATTCTTTCATGGTGGAAACAGATGCAGTAACTATGTGGTGGGTGCAGTCCTTTACCCGAATGATAGACTAGTGGCTTTCGAAAGCAAGATTTTTGGCCCAGCTCAAAGTAGAGTATCAGAAGGACCTTTTGTTGTCATCCACGCATTAGAGATCTAGAGACATTATTTATATAGATCAAAATTTGTGGTAATCACGGATTACGAATCTCTTAAGATTATCAATGATGGATCGAACCTTAGTAAGGCCCATTTGGTTGGAACTCATTCAAGAGTTTGAATTCAACATTAAGTACTTGTCAAAGGTGAGTCGAATTGTGTCACTGATGCTTTAATCCAGATTGGAGAGGTTAATCAGTTATGCTTTGTTGAGTTACAATGCAAACTGTATCTTTCTCTGCAAGACATTGGACCAATGGATTTTTCGGTCGTATTTGGCAAGAAGTCCTGGCAAGAAGCTCTACTTTGAGAGATAATCTTGAAAAATAGGATTCCAAGAAGTCTCACAAAAAGGACAACCTAATTCCAGAAGATGATCTAGTGTTGTTAGAGGATTTGACTACCTTTGTGTCCCATGAGCCTGATATGATCATGGATACCCGACGTCATCAGCTGAATTTTTGTTTGATTTTTTAACATCTGATTTGTTGGAAAGCTACATCAGATGATGATGACACCTAAGGAAAAGGAGGACAACTTGAGACTGAGATTTTCTGATTTTGCCCCATAGAAGGAAGTTTTTATGGAAGTGGTAATGCTATGTACCATAACAGTACAGTCTTCTGTGACGGCCTCTGCAAGGGACATGACACAAGTCTACTAGCGTTATCAACATATGTTTAAGTGCCAAGCGTCACCATCCTAGGTGGTCACATGTTGCTGATGGAACCGTGCTTGATGAGACCCACTATGTTATGCCTATATAGTGGTGGGGCTTCTCTTTTTCCATTCACTCAGTCTACATGGGAGTTGGTGGATGGAGAGGATGTGTAGTACCTAGGATGTATCTCCAAGCCAAGAGATGTATGCTATGAAGAGCCGAGGGCGATGGCTAGTGGTATGGGGTGCCAATTATCGCCGAAGGCTTGACTAGACATGTTGATGTTGGTAACTCTAATGCATGAGGGTGGGTCGGCAATGACCCTATGGATGGGCGGATACGGTGCGTAGTCACTGATTATGTGCATCAACCTTCAAGGCAATCGGAGATCTATGAGAGTTGCAACAAGGCCATAGTACTTCAACCATTTTACAAACAGGTAAATTTCAAGTACTAGAATAAGGGATTAGAGTAAGGGACCTAGGAGAAAGATTTTAGAGTAATAAATAGGTGGTTTAAAAAAAATCTTAGTGATATGCCATCAACTTAATATGGTAATGACTTTTATATTGTTTTCTTATATGTGCTTGATCTATTGCTTTCATTATAGGTTTGTCATTGTGGACATGCGCAATTGACAAGTTCACACTCTTCTTCTTCAGAGGAGTCAGGACCATCAAAGGCTTGACTCAACCAGATAATAGCATGCCCATTTACACATACAATGAGAACGATGCATTACCATATGACATGATCGCATTTATGGACAATTACCACAATATGTTTTGAGGTTTTTGTTAATGCTAGCTTATGAAAAAAAATCTACTTTTGATCTAAATCTTGATCATCATGCAATATATGTATATGATTGAACTTTTAAACTTGTAGGATGATGACGTGCATTCACATATGACTACTGAAGATTCTAACCGCATGAACTTTATGCAATATGCAAGATTTAGATGTGCAAGTACACAAGGACCACCATTGATCCCGCATGTACATGTTAACTTGCCCCAGGATGTCTCGCAAAAAGATACATTATACAAAGTTATGTCACTTCAAACACATGAACATGAAGGTGACATGGATGACATGATGGATGCATTCTTTGTGAGATTTCAACTAGTTTTGTTATTTTGGTCATATTTGTATATTTGGCAATTGAGGCCAGTTTTCATATTAGACTTAGAGTTTGACTTTTCAAAGTTATATTAGTCTAAAATAGTTTGAATAAACACTTTTGGAAAGTGTGGGAAACTATAGAACACGAGTTTTTGAGGGATTCAATTTGAGTAGTAGATACACTGAATCTAGTCACAAATATAGTAGGGTTTTCATTATGAAGGGAAAACCAAAGTTTTAAGTTAGGTTTGGACCTGCTATAAAAATATGTAACTTGTGGGAAGAGAATACATTCTCTCTCTCTTATCTCATTCATGCTTATACATGGTTCTCTTGGGTTCTACTATCCATTGGTGCCTATACTTGTGATATCTTGCACTTTTGTGTGTATAATGCTTATTGATTGCTATTTTCAGATCCACATGTGTGCAATATATTAGCTTACTGTTATTGTATGGAATTTTTTTGGTTCACGTTTGATTGAGATCTATTAGATTTTGCATCTCAATCATAGTGTAGATGCTGAGTTTTCTACATTGGCAAGATTGGTGATTTGCTTGTCTATCTAACCAAAGATCAAAGGGACATTTGATCTGAAATTATTCACATGGTATGAAAGCTCTTGTGTTTCAGGTTATGAAGGAAGCATTCACAATCAATCAATAATTTGGAGAAGATATCAATGCTAGAGCATGCATGCTAGATTGGATTCTACACCAAAATTGAGTTTCTTGCATATGTAGATTGGATCTTTTGTAGATCAAAACTCTATTTAGGGTTATAATCTTGTTCGATTCCAATTTCACACATTACATGTTGGATTTGGCCGATTTTTAGAGCATTTGAAAAGCTTAAGTGGTGGCTACAAGATTGCATATCAAGTTTTAGACAATTGCATGTAGATTTTGAAATATTCAATTTTTTGTGATTTTGTCAATTTGAAAACCCTAATTTTAATTGGATCTCTAGATTGTGAGGTTACTGAACTTCATTTGAGTGTGTTTCAATCTTAGTAAGTGGCAAGAGCCATTAGATTGAGGATAGATCATAGGTTAATCAAAATTTCACTATTTTACATGTTGATTTGCTTGGTATAAATGCTAGAAGAGAATTGAGAAGTTTCATATCTTTGTGATTTCCTTTTGAAAATATTTTTTGTTGTTCAAAGGAGTGATTAGTACATTGAAACATGTTGAAAGAGAGGACCAAGTCATTGCTAAATGGCTACATCAAGTGGAGTCATGTTGGAAGCCAATGATAGGCTTACCTCAAATAACTATTCATTATGGAAAGTGAGGATGGAATCACTTCTTGAGATGAATGATGTTTTGGATATTGTTGTAGGTTTGGAGGAGAGGCTAGCAATACAACAAGATCAATTGAGGCATGACAAGAGGGCCAAGAAGGCTCTACACATGATAAAGATGAATGTTACCAATGAGCTTTTCAAGGAAGTTGGCAAGAGTACTTCATCAAGTGAGGCCTAGGAAGCTTTGAAGAAGCTTTATGAGTCCAAGTCTACTTCTAGAGTGTTGATTCTAAGAAGAAAAATCTTTTCTTGTTTGCAAAAGAGTAAAGAAAGTCCAAATACTTTTATTTGAGAGTGAAAGCATTGAATGATGAGTTAGCTTGCATTAATGAGAGCATGAAGGAATGGGACCTTGTTCAAGTTATTCTTAATGGATTGTTGGATACTCATGCTAACATTGTTAAAAGTCTTGCTATTCAAAAGACTTTGTCAAGTTTGACTGATCTTCAAGAGATCTTGATCAATGAAGAATATAGGCTTCAAGCAAGAGGTGGATCTTCATCAACATCTCAAGTTGGAGAGGAGGCTATGTTCATCAAGGGCAAATTCAAGGGAAAAGGCAAAGGTAAGTGGTCTAAAGGACAAGGTCAAAAGGAGGCTTCTTCAAATGGAAAATAGAAAGATAGATCAAAGATCAAGTGCTTCTATTGTGGCATCAAAGGACAGTTTTCAAGTGAGTGCTACAAGAAAAAGAGAGATCAAGGAGACAAGCAAGATAATCTTACTCTTGATGATGATAGTTTGGATGATCAA
The DNA here is from genome assembly GCA_029204225.1 of Diphasiastrum complanatum. Lineage (NCBI taxonomy): Eukaryota > Viridiplantae > Streptophyta > Lycopodiopsida > Lycopodiales > Lycopodiaceae > Diphasiastrum > Diphasiastrum complanatum. The sequence goes on along the minus strand of CM055109.1, from coordinate 6,691,130 downwards.
GATGCAAATGATGATGCTTTGTGATGTCTTCATGTATGCTTGCTGATGATGGAGAGATCTAGATCCATGCTAGATTGATAGTGGAGCAAGTTCACACATGACTTTTTATAAAGAGTACTTCACTTCTTTGTTGGAAAATGGAGATGACAATAGCGTGATCTATACGGCCAATGATGGTGAGTGCACAATCAAAAGGATTGGCACAATTCCTATTTCTCTCTCTACAAATAGGAATGTTCATTTGGAAGATATTTTGTTCATTCCATCTATTACCAAGAATTTACTTAGTGTGAGTCATTTGCTAAGTAAAGGCCTCAAAGTTGAGTTTGATGGAGATTCTTGTATGATCAAAGGGAAGGATATCTTGATTGAAAAAGGTAAAAGAAAAAGGAAGTTGTTCAAACTAGATGCTTCTGTTATTGCTAACCAAGTTGGATGTGCTGCAAGAGAGCCAATACCTATTCAAGAGGTTTGGCATAAAAGGATGGGGCACCTCAACTTCAAGTCATTGGAGGTAATGGCTAGAAAGCAAGTTCTGATAGGTCTTCCAAGTTCCTTAAAATGTATCAATCATGTTTTGAGTCTTGTGCTTTGTCAAAGTCACATAGACTACCTTATACTAGATCTACATCTAGATCTACAAAGCCTTTTCAAATTGTACATTCGGATGTTCATGAATTACTACAATTGGGAATAGTGGAGCTAAGATGTATGTAGCTTTCATTGAGGATTTTAGTAGATTTTGTTGGATCTATCTACTAAAGAGAAAAGATGAAGTGTATGATGTCTTTGTTAAGTTCAAGAATGCAAGGGACAACCAATTTTCCACAAGGATCAAGTGCTTACGGAGTGACAATGGTGGAGAGTGTATATCTACCAAGTTCAAGGTTTTTTGTGATGAGCATGGGATCAAGAGGGAGTATACAACACCAAGGACCCCACAACAAAATGGAGTCGTTGAGAGGAAGAATAGGACTTTATGTGAAAGTGCCAAAGCCATGAGGTTAAGTTCTAATATTGATAAGCCATTTTGGGATCAAGCATTGTTGTGTGCTAATTTCTTGTGCAATAGGTGGCCAAGTGCTATTTTGGATGGAAGGACACCTTTTGAGATGCTATTCAAGAGGAGGCTGAGTGTCAACTTTCTTAGAAATTTTAGATGCACATGCTATGTGTAAAGACCACTAGGGACAATCCCCTAAGATGAGGATAGGAAAACACAGGAGAGACTGTGGAGCAAAACCACCCAACCAATCCTAGATCGCTCCTGGAGAATCCTCCTGAATCTAGCCCCCAAGCCATGCCATGTGATAGCAAGAGGAGAAGAGCTCATCAGGTAACCTAGACCAAGTCGTTGACAGAATAATCACTACCTCAATATATAGAGAGTAGGACCCTATGCATGAACACATGCAATCCCCATGCAGGTCAACTATAAATAGGTCATGGCTCTTCATGCATACCTCCTGCCTATATCGGTCACACGTACATGCACTACTCCATATGTCTCAATTAGAGTGTCTGGGTCCTCTCAAGATTAATAGTCACCAACAGGCCTCGACGTGGAATTAAATCTAGGAGTGACCAATAATCTCGAACACTGGAGGGCCGGTCTACCACTTGAGGGGGTGAGTGTGGATCATTGTTATAAGCAATGATTTTCAAAGAGACACCATATATGCCAAGGTGGTGAGACACTTTTGTATGTTCAAGTGCAAGTCCATAGTAGAGCTTACAACATGGCATTCGACCAATCATTCAACCAATGATACTATGTGGATCCCCACTGATTGTCCAACATGGAAGCATGTAGATGACGCATGGCATGAGTTCATGAATGAGCCTTGATAGTACATCTAGGGTTGGTGATGGATGGTCTAAATCCATTTGGATTGTGCTCCACATATGCATCATGGTGAACTTGTTGGTTTGTTGTCCTAGTAAATTCTAATATTATTTTTCATGCTTGCCCTTCTTATTCCAGGGAAGTACACAAAAAATATTTACGTATATATGGCTCCCTTGATAGAAGAGCCTAATATCTTGTGGTAAGTAATTCAAGTGACTGATATATCAAGACCACACAAACAAAGAGACTTCACGATGAAGGAAAATTTGATGTCAAATATGCATGACTTTTTTGGGTATGAAGAATGCTCTAGTAAAATATAATTTTTATATTTTTTTTACAATTAATCATGATTATCAATTTTGATTTCAACATACATACACGTATACACCCCATATTGCTAAATTTTGCCTCTTCAGACATTAATGTATGTTACAGTCACATGTAAGTGGCATGCTTTGGCACAGGACTCCAAACTGGTGGCTACCATTTGTGTCCCATCTATTATAATAAAGACGATCTACATCTTGTTGGGGAGGTTCCTCAAGAAAATGGAGTGATAAGGAGAATGAGTGAGACCTTCAAAAACAAGGTGAATAATTTTTGCATTCTTAATAGTCAAGAAATGCAAAAGTGAATTTCAAGAACATGACACTTAATTGGCTACATAATGCCTTTAGATAAGCCACAACAAATAATGAAGAAGTAACAAAGAGAGAGCAGAAATTTACAAGGGGATGCGATTTTTGTGTAAGCTATATATGTAATCTAAACCATTCACATGCAGTTTGGCTAGCTATAGTAATTTTAACAACACAACTATTGGCATGCACATGTCATCAATCAAAGTTCATCTATTTCACTAACACATTGTACAAGAAATACAATGCATTCTAGATGCATGAACATATTTTTGTGCGGAGCACAATGATAAAAATAGAAACACATATGATTATGGGGTCATGGAAAATTTTACTCAAGAGTCGAATGAGCATGTCTAGCATGAACCTAATCTCTTCTCAACTTGATTATTGTGGGACAATCCATGATATTTCGGAATTCAAATAGAAACAATTCAGCATTTTTGTATTTGATGTAAAATTGTTCAACCTTGTTTGTAATGGTCCTTATGCAACTGTGAGGAACGATGAGAGTGGTGGCTATTCTAGTAATGACTCCACCAAGCTTTGGACAAATCAGAGTGATACATATGTTTTTCTCAACAGAGTGAGCAGATACACAAATGTATTCAATTGCATCCAGCCTATCTTCATTAAATAAAGAACCAAGAGACTCCGATTCTTTAGCCATAACAGAAAAATCAGCTTGTAGTAGATAGGAAATAGACTTTCCAAGACAAAATCTGCTCAAAGGGCAGAAACCTCAAAGCTAAAATTATGAGCACAATATATTGCAATACTCCACATGCAATTTGCTCAACAAGTAATGAAATAGGTGGCTGATTTCTGCACAAAAAATAGACTGCTCACAAATAGGTAGACTTCAAATGAAGCCAAAACCAAAACTAGATTTTTGTGGCTAAAAAGAGTGTACACTATGTGCATATAGAGCTGATAGTAGCAACAGAGAAATTTTAACAAGAAATGTGTCCAAAACACATGCATCTTCATTTAAGAAGTAAATCTAAAATTTTCAGCATGTAATTGAGTCAACATCACATGCAATTGGTTTGAGCATGGGCGCCCTACTGCTAACTCTCAAATAGGTGAAGGTGCCCCCTTCAATTTCTTGCAATTTTCTGCAAAAAAGTTATAAGAAGATGAACAGATTCTTCTCCGACAAAAATCAGCATCTTGATGATTTTCTGCAACCAAAAAGGAAAGAAGATAGCTTCCTATTGGGCGGCCTCCTGCAAGCAAAATGATCACCTAATGACTCTGATACCATGTAGGAAATAAAAGTCTAAGGATCCAAGATCTTAACTATTCAATCACACAAAGCATTCTTAAAAGAAAGAGAGAGATGGCTAGAAATCCTCTTGTAGAAACTCGTGGACAGCCAAGGAGAATAGTCAGTATTGCTTACAAAAGTATCTCATGCAAATGGGATGCACACATATATATAGTCCAAGATGACTATCTATCTTCATGATGATTGGCTATCTAACTACTTGACTGTTGGCTATCCAACTACTTGACTATTGACTATCCAACTTTCTATAAGTTACAAAGACAGAATAAGGTACCTCCAATATGTCAAGTTGGGGTACTTAATGTCACAATTAGGCCTAGTGGACCCATGAGTCCCTACCAATTGAATTTCATACTAACTTACCTAACTCTAAGTTTAGTAGGCCTGATATAATAAATGACCATGGTTACACAACTCTTGACCTTTTGGGTCAAAGTAATATATGGTAATGTAAGCAATTCCATTCACATTCCAACAAAGACTTCCTCTTTTGGCAAAAAAAAGCTAAGTCTAAGTTGAAATGCTTTTATTGTGAAATCAAAGGGCATTTTGCTAATGAATGTTTGAAGAAGCAAAGAGTCGAAGGTAGCAAGCAAATCAACTTAGGTGGTGGTCATTCTCTTTTGATGTGTTCTTCAAGTCTAATATCAAGTGAAGGTGACAAAGATTCATGGTGGATTGATATTGGAGCTAGTTCACACATGATTAGTCAGAAGGAGTTCTTTACTTCTTTGGTCACTTATGATGGAGCCAAGAAAGAAATTCACATGGCCGATGGTGGTGAGTGTGTGATTGAAGGTTTTGGTTCAATTCCTATTTGTCTCTCTACTAATAGGAAAACAAGACTTGATGGTGTTCTTTACATTCCTTCACTTTCAAAGAATTTGTTGAGTGTTGGGCAAATGATAGAGAAACGATACATGGTAAAGTTTGGTGGTGATGTTTGTTTTATTACAAAGGAAGAGATCTTGGTTGCTAGGGGCAGTAGACAAGGTAGACTTTTCAAGCTTGATGCTTTTGTTATGGCTAACAAAAAGGATGGAATGGAAAAGGAGATTGGTCTCAACTTTCCAAAGTTCCCTTTTAGCATCATTAAGATTGGTGGATCTTCTGCAAATTCTAAAAAGCTTCCTTATGCTAGATCTAGGTCAAGATCTAATATGCTTCTTGGAGATGTTCATCTTTGTGCTAACTTGGCTAGTTATGAGGATATTTTTCAATGGTTCTTCATGGCAAGTGCAAGCATGCAAAATGTAAGGAAAGATATAATTTCATCAATGGAGGTGGTGAAGTTTCTTCCTTAAAAAATGTTGTTGCTAATGATTTTTTTGATCATATGGAAAAAGATGTTGCTAGGTGCATGCATGAAGGAGGTGGTTCTTCTACATTCTTTTGTGATGAATCCAAGAAAGTCATTTTTTCAACAAGTGGGATCACATGTCTTCATAAAGAGAGTAGATCAAATGGTTCTATCAAGAGACTTGGTGAGGGAGATAGTCACAAGTCAAGAAGAAGAAAAGTATGTGAAGAGTTCAAAGTAGGATGTACTTTGAATGATGTCATTGTGAATGATAGTGAGGAAGAATCATTATCATATGATTCATTACCTAAAACATTGAGTAGAAGTTCTTGTTTGAGAAAAGAGAGTACTTCAATCATCCTTATGTTGAAGGTACTGATCAATTTTTTCATGGCTTCTAATGTTTTTGAGGTTTCTACTTATGATGCAGTCATTAAGACTCCTTCAATTCTCTGACTTTTGTTGGCTTAGTACAGGGCTTCCATGTTCATGTGACATAGCCTCTTGTGCCACAGAATATTTGTTGATTCCTGAGTTTGATTAGCTTGTTCAACTCACGTTCAGTGCTCAAGTGATGCAAATTACCATTTATATTGCCTTTGGCAACCAAGTTATTAGAATGTTCATCGAACAATCTACAAGAGTTTCTTATGAATGTTACTGACATCCCCGTGTCAACTATCTTAGCTACAGATAGAAGATCCTTATCAAGAGTAGGAACATAGAGAACTTCCTCCAGTTTCTTTTCATCCTAATTCGTGTCTAGCCATTGTACACCAGTTCCATCAACTATATGTTTAGAACCATCTCCAAGTATAATAAATCTTGAATAATTTGTCTTCTTATACTTAGACAATATTTGTTTCGAGGAAACAAAATGTGAGGTGGCTCCCGAATCAAGAACTACTCAAATTTGCAAATTTGATGAACAACATAAATCTTCAAAAAAATATGCTTCTGAGTTTCTTGTTGTTCTCGCTTCCGTTGCTCTAGAACATTCTGCGTTGTCTTCGATGAAATTAGAATCTAAAGGTTCATTCGATTCTGCTCCTTTTTGTTTATGGGTTTATGACAATAAATGGATTCAATCTTTGGATTTAACCAACATTTGTCTTCTGTATGACCTGATTTTCTGCATCTGTTGCAGATCTTCTTTTCACCAGAATTTTTCTACTGCTCCTTATTTGAAGCACAATTTATAAAGAGACTTGCTAAATTAGGCCTCACCTCTTTCATGAATGACTTTCAACATTCATTCAGAGATATCTGCTTCATCAATAACCCTAGTATGGATCTCTTTATGGATAAAACACAGACGAGAACTCCTGAAAACCCATTCTGGATTTATCCTTTAGACTTTGTAGAAATAGAAATGAAAATCTCGGAAGGTAAGAAGATCAGCTTCCTAAATATGTCTATTGCCTTTGATCAAAACTCTAGTCTTATATGCCTTTCAAAATTATATCCGTGTTTACAATATATACATTTGGCCTCAAATAGACCGATCTATAATTCATATAAGGTTACTGTTTCACAGGTCATTGCCACAATGTACTGTTGTAACAAACAATATACGTTCATTAAAGAGGTTGGAATTTTGGTTGACGCTTTTCAAAAAAATAAACTTTTGAGGGATAAACTCTGTCTTATCATCAAAAGTTTACTTATCTTTGAGTCTTTTCCAGGTTTTTCTTACTCTTTACCACATAATATTGATTGTCTTCTAGTGGGCAGTTAGCTATCCCTTATGGGGAGCTAACTTCCCCCGAAGGGATTCAGTAACTAGGGGTTGGTTGGTGGGTTCTCTCTCTCTCTCTTTCTCTCTCTCTCTCTCTCTCTCTCTCTCTCTCTCTCTCTCTCTCTCTCTCTCTCTCTCTCTCTCTCTCTCTCTCTCTCTCTCTCTCTCTCTCTCTCTCATGGGTGTTCCTTTGTTCAATTTTACCCTGCTTCGCTACCAAACTAGTGGACAACAACAGACGTACCACTTCTCCAAATATACAAGGTCCTTTTAACATTCTACACTTGCATAAGAAAAAGTTTGGTTCTTAACTAAGTGGTTTTCCCACTTAAAATTCAAAAACACTTTATAAGACTTTTTAAATTTTAAATCCTAAATTGGAGGGAATTTAATTCTCCCTCTCCCACTCATACCTTCCAAAAAACCACTTAGCATGACACTATAAGATCATGCAGTCTTGAGGCTTTTTCTTTACAACACCATGAAGAGTTCTTTTCTTTCTTACATGCTGAAAGTGTGCCCTACCAGTTCACGGATCAACAAGGTACTATCATACGGTAAGCATCTTTCTTCTTTTACATTGCTATCTCAGCGCTCTACTCTCATGATGATATTTCTTTGATAGCCTGGTTAGCTATTGATAATGCTTGCTCTATGAATGAGTTTTGTATGCTTTGAAGTATGGAAGTCCAGCAATGGACAGCTCTAGCGCATTTTAGATTGTGGAAACACATCCATTCTACCTCACTAAGCAGTAATGGACAATCATTCTTTTTTTCACAACCCTTCATAAGATCTCAAAGGGTCAGGTGACAACAATGGTCTGTTTGCTACTTTCTCAAATTTAAATAAGCTCTTTCAAGCTTTGATAGACAACGATGGAGTGGCTCCTTCATATACTATTAGTTAGCCTCTTTTAAACATAGAGGATGGCACAACGATGGTTCTCTCTGATAATGAAAATGATTGATAATGATTGGTTTGGTGCACTGTCTAGTGATGGACAACATACCCTTTTTTAATCTGCTTATGCTTCTCTTGCTTTACATAAAAGATCCTACTGTCCCCAGCGATGGACAATATGAGCATCTACTTTCTGTGCTCTAATAGTTTATAACAGTCAATGGCTTACTGTCCAGTGATGGACAACAAACATAATCTATCCTTTTTGATACTTTCTATATAAGTATCCTTATCTATCTAGTGATGGAGGGATGGATACGTTATGGCTCAAGGCTTGTAGTTTCTGATCTCAAAGTATAATGATACTCTTAATTGTCTTTGCATACCTTCGGTCTCATGTTACTAAAGTGTCAATATCTTATAATGTAGCATCATCTTACTCCTCCGTCCTCTTCTATCTACGGTTTGGTTCACATCTGAACCAAACGCTATCTACCTCAAAGAAAAGGTATGGTACAAACCGAATCTCTATAAAGCAAGTTATCTAGTAGACTCCGAATACTTCTTATAAACATTTTTCATGTAACTCTTTAAAAGCAGTTGTGTGCTAAAAAATATATCATTTTGGTTTTCTATGATCCAAAGAGAAAGAATCCTCTCGTATAAACAACAATGGCAACCTCTCAAGAACCACGTCTACAACCATTCAAGTACGTTTTCTTAGTATGCGCAAACCCTACACAGCTTTAGCAAGTATGGTATGTTTAGTTCTGCATAACTTTAATATATATCACTCTTCTACACAATTTCTCTTTTCTTTCTTTTTTTTGGAAAAAGAAATGACGTAAGACCACATCTAATCTTGTATGCAAATTGAATGAACTTGCCTTGAAATAAAATCCTTGTCAAAAAACTGAACAGTACGTATTTCATCAATACGATCTCAGACAACATGCATATGCGTAGGAGTTGTAGTTTTTACGAAAGGATTAGAATGACATGGATCTGCCCTAATACGTAGTATAAACATTGGAAGTGGCTAAAAGCATGGTTTGGTGGTACAACATGGACTGTCAAGGACACTACCTTTTTTGGGTAGAAATGCACTCAAAAAAGGTTTATTGTTTAACATTCTACCATCATAATTTTACTCCTCATATTTTCACTTTCTGTACAAAGAAATATGCAATTCTTTGGGTAAAAACCATGGCTATTCAAAAACCACCTTCTTGAACTTTTCTTCATTTTTCTTTGAGATTTTTGTGTCAAACTGACTCTCACTATAGGTCATCCTACTAGTAGCATTATGCTTGAGCATGATAGCATATCAATTGGTGCATAATTGGTTGTTAACAACTTGCTTTTCTAAGCCATACATGCTCACTCCAATTAGCTCAAACTTTTGACAATTTCTCAAATTTGCACCCAGGTCAAGGTAGTAGCTTATACCGAGAACACAATTCTATAGTGCGTATTGATTGATTTGCCTACTCAACTAACCGCAAACGGTTCTTTGAATTCTCACAGAATTCAAATTTCTGCTAGCCTTTGACTGCTCCCCACTAGGGCTCTGATACCATGTCATAGTAACCTCTGCTAACCTCTGATTGCTCCCCACTAGGGCTCTGATACCATGTCACGGATCTCACTGACAAAAATAACTAGCTACTTTAGCAAGAAATTCATCAGACACATTCACAAACTAAAGGAAAGATCACTACACAACCCAAGAGAATGCTTCATGAACTGTATTTACAAAAGAGATAAAAGAGTACATATATATAGTCTCTCTTTTAAAAAGTACCACTGCATGGCATTACGGTCCCCATTACGAGATGCGTGGCTCGACTCTACACAGTATGTGTTGTCAACATGGCATGTAGTCTTATAAATGAAAAATTTAAAATGTTGGTAAATCAATGAACCCTCACTATCATTCACAAAAGCATCATTCAAGATACATCCTACTTTGAACACTTCACATTCATCTCTCCCTTTTGATTTGAGACCTTCCTCACCAAGTCTCATGATAGAACCTTTTGATCTACTTTCTTAATGGATACATGTGACACCACTTGTTGCACAAATGACTTTCTTGGACTCATCACATAAAGATCCAGAAGGACCTTTTTCTTCAAACATGCTCAAAGCACCATCTTTTTTCAAATGAGTAAATAAGTCGTTAGCAACAACCATTTCCAAAGAAGACTTTCATCACCTCCATTGATAAAGTTAGCTCTCTTTTTACCTTTTCCATTTTTGCACTTGCCATGTAGTTCCATTGAAGAGCCACCAAGACTTGGAAATCTATGAGTAGAAGAGTTCAAACATGATACTAATTTAGCACCACATGACTCCATTTGACTAGTAGGTAGCACTAGTCCATCTTCAAGATCCAATGGATCCAAAACATTGATCATAGATTCACCAAAAGTTGTCAAGTTAGCACAACAATAACTATCTCCAAGAAGCTTATTAGATCTCAACCTAGATCTAGCATAAGAAAGCTCTTTACTTTGCATAAGATCTACCAATCTTATTGATGCTAGGAATTGACTTTTGAAATTTGAGAGAACCACCAACTTCCATTTCATTCCTCTTGTTAGACATAACAAATGCATCAAGCTTGTAAAGTCTACCTTGTCTATTTCCCCTAGCACTCAAGAAATCTCCCTTAGTATTGAAGCAAACGTCCCCAACAAACTTTGTCTTGTACCCTTTCTTTAACATTTGACCAACACTTAATAGATTCCTTGAAAGTGAAGGAATGTAAAGAACACCGTCAAGCCTTGCATTCCTATTAGTAGAAAGGCAAATAGGAATTGAGCCAATACCTTTGATCTTACACTCACCGCCATTTGGCATGTGAACCACTTTCTTGGTTCCAACATAAGAGATCAAAGAAGTAAAGAACTCCTTGTGACTAGCCTTGTGTGAACTAGATCCACTATCTATCCACCATGAATCCTTGTCACTTCCACTTGACATTAGACTTGAAGAACACATCATGAGAGAATCACAAGAATCTAGATCCTCATTAGAAGTACAAAAGTTGTTTTGCTTGCTACCTTCATTACTTTGCTTCTTATGACATTCATTTGCAAAATGACCTTTTATCCCACAATAAAAGCACTTGAACTTTGACTTATCTTTCTTTCTAAAAGAATTAGAAGAGGAGGAGGAAGAGTGATCATCATGATCCGAGTTACCACCTTTGGACCATTTCCCTTTGCCTTTACTTTTGCCTTTGACTTTGCCTTTTGTGAAAAAAGCCTCTTCACCTCCACCTTGCAAGGATGCACCATCAAGCTTTGATTGCAACCTATGTTCTTCAGCCAATAATATTTCTTGCAAGTCAACCACACTTGGCAAGACTCTTTGAATGGCAAAACTTTGCACAAGGTTAGCATGTTCATCTAGCAAACCATTCAACATGACCTGGACTATTTCACCATCTTTTATGCTTTCATCAATGAATGCTAGATCATCACTTAAGGACTTAACCCTCAAGACAAATGCATGAGCACTTTCACCCTCTCTTTGCCTACTAGAAAACATTTGCCTCCTTAGAGTCAATACCCTAGATGTGGACTTTGATTCAAAGAGCTTCTTCAAGGCATTCCATGCCTCACTTGCACTTTGACTTTTACCAACTTCCTTGAGAAGTTCATTGGTAACATTCATTTTAATGATATGAAGAGCCCTTTTAGCCTTCTTATCAAACCTCTGTTGCTCTTGAACTGTGGGTGGTCTCTCTTTAGTTCCTACAACTATGTCCATGAGTTCATTCAACTCAAGTAAGGACTCCATCCTCACTTTCCAAGTAGAGTAGTTTGATTAACTTGACCTATCATTAGTTTCTAACATGATCCTACCATTGGAAGCCATGAATATAATGATTCTTCAACTTTTAGGCTCTGTCCTAATGCACCTAGCACTCACTTTCCTCTCAACAAATGATGGATAAGGAGATCTCAGAAGATCGAGGTCCCTAAAACACTTCTATCTTGAACCAGGCTGGTTTCCAAGCATAGGAAGGAAGATTGAAACACATGCAACACTTTTCACACACTTTGCACACACTAAGAATGGATTACAAACTCAAACCAACCTGAACACACTCTTGCTTAAGCTCTCAAACTTTCCAGCAAGTGACCAAATCAAGTTATGATGTGAAGAGTTACTTGCATTCTTAGAAAATACACAAGACTAGGCTGCCAAGAATACCTAGAATTGAACAAACTTGATTAACATATGATCAACACACTAAGATATTGATTCAACCTGTAAAACCACATGTAAACCGCACCTCTAAAATTTTATAAACTCCAGCAAATGATATGAAAGAGCACACTTAGTGAATCACAAGACTAGCTTCACTAGCTTGTCAAATCTTGATGTTTAGATGTAGATCTAAGATCACTTCACATGAGAATGTTCCTCAACCTGATAAGAATATGAAAACACATTTGCATAATGGTTAAGACCTTTTAGAAAATGCTCCAATCAAATTACATAAGGAGAGTTACTTACATGCTCAACAAAGTACACCAAAATTTATGCAAAAGATTGCTGACAATCTGTTCACCCAAAAGGGGATCTTTCATCCAAGTGGGAGCTTTGCTTAGCCTTTTGGAGAAATACAAAATCACTCAAAGAGTATTTGTCATCCATTTAAGGATAAGGTTCATCCACTTAAGGAGATCTTTCATCCACAAAGGAGAGTGTTCATCCACAGAAGTGGAGATTGTCAACAATAGATTAAACAGAACATTGCTAGTATTGAATATGCACAAGCCTCACAATCACCAAATGATTAGTTGTTATGATCTGATCCAAAATAGCTTCTTCTCAGCCTCTGATCTTCAATAGACCTAAAATATGCTTTTGATCCACAAGTTCAAATCACAAAACAAAGGTTAGTAAGATTTGATCAACAGTGCAATGCATAATCATGCTAGAACTTGATCAAACATCCAAATATCACCATAAATGAAAATCTTACTAAAAATATCAGCCAACTACCTCTAATACCATGTGAAAAAAAGTGAATCTTGAATGGATCCAAACTCCCAAAATACTTGGCTAAGATCTTTGCACAACAAGCTACAAAAGCTAGAAATGGCAAAGCATCCTAATGCTACCTTTGATACACATGAACTTGACAAAGCATTCAAGAGACAAAAGAAACTAATAAAATGTACTGATGGCAGCCAAAAATAACAGTAAACAGGCCTTACTATAGCAGCATACCACTTTTGGAAATCTCCTAAGATCATACACAATAGCTTGAAGACAATACACAAAGCAATGCTCTCAATGGAGGAAGAAAATATGACAATGATCTATTGATCTCTCTCAACAATACAATAAGTTTCTCCAACCTGTTCTCCACGAATTTCAGCCTAATATAGGTGAGAGAGATGAGTCTCTCTCATCTCTCTAAAACTTAGGACCCAATTTTAGAGCACCAGTAGCCTAAAATAGTCAATTTTGGCCTATATGTTCGAATAACATGATTTTGGTGTCATTTCGAAGGTCCTAAAGTTTGGGACTTCTTCAATATAAAATATATACTAAAATAAAGTATCTAGGCCTCTTTCACACGTGTGAAAGGTCAGATCCAAAACTATGTACAAAACTTGCCAATTTAGGCCTCAAACTAGCTAGAAAATGTTGACAATTTTCACAGGTTTTGTGAACGTGCTTGTAAAGGAGACGGATAAGTCTCGTTCTATTTTCATTTTGAGCGAGACTATGATAAAGATTCGACTTTGCCAGGATGAGGCCATCAAAGCCTATTTTGATAAAGCTCTAGTTACTTTGGTGTGTAATTATAAAACATATTTTTATTCATGTATGTTTACATTTGTTCCATGCTTAGCATAGTGGTTACTAAATATAAAATTCTATGAACTTTTAAGTAAAAAACCTTTTTGTAAATTGAGTTGTCATGTTTTGTGAGCATAGCCAGTACAAATGCCTCTACTCATTATATTTTAAACTTGTTTTTTTGTCTCTGTCCAGAGCATGAAGCAATGTTTAAAAATGGTTCTAGTTGCTATTGTTGAGGGGAAATATCCGGTCTACTCATTACGGAGTTCAAAAGGTGTATCTATTGGACCTCGCAAGCCTGCTTCTACCACTGCTCAAGTCACAAAGCCAATATCTGAAAACGTTGAGGATGATATTGTAGCTATCCCTCATCTCCAAAAAAAAAAGATCTCATAATATTTTTTGAGTCCTCTCCCACTAGACCCAAGTCACGCCCAAAGACCATGGCTACACATCGCCAGAAGTGCATTCCATCTGCTGAAAGCAAGAAAGCCGCGACCGAACCGTCGATGTCTTTACCTGGTGCCTCCATCCGCCCCTTACAAGATAGCTCTGAACTTGCTAAATTAAGGGAAGATATTCATAAACAAAAAAATTTAAAGAAACAACTTTGTAGATATAATCAGTGTGATAGGCCACCTATAGACCCAATAACAGGAGACAAGCCAATGGAAGTAAGAGAACCAAATGAAACACATGTACATAACTTAAAAATAAAATTTAAAGATCATACACATGTCATAGTTACTCATTTTGTTGTTTTGGTTGATCCCAACAAATGCAACGATGTTCCAAATTTTGATTTTTCTTTATTAGATTCATATCATTTTTTTGTTCTTGGGGGCATACACAATTTACAAGTCCGAAAACAGTTATCTCAAGAGTATCCTCATATTCCATCCGTTCGAACTGTGAGTGCAATTGCATTTGTTGGCTTGACAGTGGAAGAAACCAAATTATTGGCTTGGGACCATAACATTGATCGAGGTTATTGGATGAAAATGACCGTCATACAAAGAATCTGATTCTTTTACAAAGAATACACGAGAGTCTCCAAAGCAGGAGATGTGAATCAACTAGAGCTGAAAGCACTGTGTGCTCAAGAGACATGCCTGCCTTTTGATTCAAAAAATCTTACGTAGAGCCTTACAAAATATGATAATTTTTTTCAGCTTGCTTTTCGCAGTGGCTAGGTAATTTTTTTTTGTTATGCTCATCATGGAATGCTTTGGTCATAATATATGTTATAATCCTTTTAAATTATTTTTATCAAACTAAAATTTTAAACTCAATTTTAATACTCCCTAAATTTCTTATCAAATAATTTTTTATTTTTTTAATTTTAGGTGTGGGCCCTTGTTGATAAATTTTTTGACAAATGGAAAACTTTTCAAATAAAAGGCCAACCTGCTCAAGGTGTCTCAAAGTCAAAGAAAAAAGTTGTCAGCACTCAAACTCTGAAGCCAATCCCTATAGAAATGAGAATATCAGAGTGGAAGAACATGCAAGGGACTAGCTCTTCAAAATTAATAATAAGTGTGAGAGTTGCCGATGGTCAACTTTCTTTGACAAAAATGAGAAACAAATTTCAAAGGTAATAGTCATAATCTAAATATTTATTTTCATGTTACTTTTTGTAATAAAGTGATTTTCATGATTTTGTTGAATTTTTAACAATTATACTTTTTAAATGTAGTCATAAATTATTTATGAAAGTTCAAGAAGCCCTTGTAACAGGGTTAAATTGTCAAGATTTCGAAGAGTGCCAGAGGCTTCCTCTGAGCAGCCGAAATGAATCTTTAAGTCCATTTCTGATTTTGTTTAGAGACATGGTATTTATTTCACCCATGCTTAGCATAGGTACTTATTAATTGTTTCTTTTTTATATTTTATGTCTCCTATGCTAAGCATAATTTTTTCTTTATTTAATTATTTCTTTTTGATATTTTAAGTCTCCTATTCTATTTTATATTTTATGTCTCCCATGCTAAGCATAATTTTTTCTTTTTTCGTCTCCCGAAGATAAGAAAAACAAAGTCCTTCCAGAGCAATTCAAGAGACATATTCTGAAGGCAAAAGCAGAAAAAAGGGACAAGGAGAGATTAGCACGAGATGAGACCATTGTGGAGGAGGATCCATTAGAAACCTACCTTCCCAAAAGTGTCGATGATCAACCATGCTTTTACTAAGCAAAAAATATCTTTTAGTTATTTTAGTGGTTGTGTATCTAATGATTTTATTTTGAATAGTATTATTATTTCATAAAAGCTAATTTTAAGTTATTTATGAAAATCTATTGACTAAATTTTTGTAGCTTGAATTATTTTCTTGCAAAATACAACATTTTTTTAACATTAAAATATATTTATTTGAAGTATTTAAAATCTGGATACTTTTTAAAAAAATATAAAAAATTGAAAAAAAATGGGTCTCCATGTCATTTTTCCTTTTTTTGGTCGTCATGTTAGTGTTGTGAGTCAATTCATGCCTACACCTTGGGAGACTCATTGGAAAGCAACGAAGAAGATTCTTCATTATATTAATTGGACACTAACCCATGGATTGATATATGAGAGATAGCGGGCTTTACCAAGTTTGACAGTTGTGCACTATATTATTACATTTTGGTTTTCACTTGTATAAATGGCCTGCATTGTTGATATATAATCAAATTTCATGTGTTGATAAGCATATATATGTCTATGAAAAGCTATTCAGAATCAATTTTGTAGTATACCAAGGCTTATACTAGGGCTGCAATTGATCAACAATGACGATATATATCTCGAAATATTTGTTGAATAAATGTGCTAATTTCAAAAATTATGTCAATAATATTTTCGAGGTATATACCATCATTAGTCAATGCCCAAAAGCCTCACACACTTGACTGCACTTGCGCCCATTTTCTTGGTTATCTCTAAATATGAAAATGCTCCAAAGTAGCATTAGCAAGCCTCTGCTTTCTTGTAGTGCTTGTTGTATGTCATTAATTATGACAAAGATTATATCATGTGATGTATCATTTAAATGAATCATGAACCATGAGATGAATTAAATGTAATCTTAGATGTAAATATGACATTTGTGGATAAAAAGAATGACTCACAAAAGTTTGATTTTAATTCATGTGATGACTTTCATCTAATAATCTCGGATGTGTGGTTTGCTAAGGATTCCATATTCTAAACTGCTTTATCATTCTCATGGTTTATCTTTTCTCATGGCAAATTTCTTAATTAGACATGATTCATGCCGGATTGGATCTTGAATGATATGAATCTTTCACATGTATAAGAGCTATTGTGTTTCAGGTTATGAAAGTATCAGCCATCTTTAGCAAGGATTTGGAGGAGCTACCAATGCTAGAGCATGCTAGATTGATCTCTACTCGGACATCAGCATTTTTGCATATGTAGAATTGATCTTTTGTAGGTCAAAACTCAATATAGGGCTATATACTTGATAAATTCCAATTTCACACCTGGTTTACTAGAATTAGATGAATTTTGTTGCATTATGAAGGTCTCATTGGAGGCTACAAGAAGATATATCAAGTTTTCAGAAATTGCATGTAGAATTTGAGATATTCTCATTTTTTGTGATTTTGTCAAAACCATAATTATGATTGGATATCTAGTTTGTGAGGTTACAGAACTTCATTTGAGTGTGTTTCAATCTTAGTAAGTGTTAAGAATTAGATTGAGTATAGATCATAGGTTGATCAAGATTTCATTATTCTATGTGTTGATTTTCTAGTTAGAAGTGCTAGACAAGATTTGAGAGGTTCCATATCTTTGTGATTTCTTCTTGAGTTAATTTGTTGACATTCAAGAGAGTGCTTTGTGCATTGGAATAAATTAAAAGAAGATGATCAGGTCATTGCAACATAGCTACAAGTGGTGGATTCATGTTGGAAGGCAATGATAGGCTTACCTCAATAAACTATTCTACTTGGAAGGTGAGGATGGAGTCCTAATTGGAGATGAATGAGTTGATGGAGATTGTTGCAAGTGTGGGGGAGAGGCCTCAAGCACCTCAAGATCAAGTGAGGTATGAAAAGAGAGCAAAGAAATCTCTACACATGATTAAGATGAATGTTACCAATGAGCTTCTCAAGGAGATTGGTAAGTGCACATCATCTTTGGAGGCCTGGGAAGCTTTATGAATCCAAGTCCACATCTAGAGTGTTGACTTTAAGAAGGCAAATCTTTCAAAGTTGCAAAAGAAGGAAGAGTTTTGAGGATTAAAGCATTCAATGATGAGTTAGCATGTATTGATGAAAGCATTAAGGAGGTAGAACTTGTTCAAGTTATACTTAATGGCTTGTTGGATGATCATGCTAATCTTGTTCAAAGTTTTGCTATTCAAAAGACTTTGCCAAGTATTGTAGATTTGCAAGAGATCTTGGTGAATGAGGAGTTTAGGCTTCAATCAAGAGGAGGTGTATCTACATCGACATCTCATTATGAAGAGGAGACTATGTTCATCAAGGCAAAGGCAATTGGTCAAAAGGACAAGATCAAGGTGAGACTTCCTCTTTTGGCAAAAAGAAAGATAAGTCTAAGTTGAAATGCATTTATTGTGGATCTCATGGTTTTTATGCTGGAAAATCAAGTAATGGATCTGGAAAACAAAGTTTGTTCAATGAATCTGATGGCCAAGAGGAAGATCAAGAGGTTGGTCTCAAAGGGCTTCAACAAGACAAAAGAAAAGGTGGCAATTTGGAGCTAGTCAAGAGCATCAAAGGAAGGTCATTTGGCAAAGATTTTATGGATCTATTTTTGGAGCTTATTGAAGACTCAAGAAATATCAAAGGAGCAGCAAGGAAGTGTTGTTCAAGCTTACTTTACTTCTTCTATCTCATGTTTGAGCAATTTCATGTGGATGTGTGCAAATTGTCAAGATATGGTCAAACTATGTACATTGGTGAGCATCATTTTGATGTTGGAGTTGTACTAGCATTCTTGGATGGTTTTTCTGATGGAAATGAAGCTATTGGCCATTCATTATGTCACTCGTCCATGGCTAAGTTCTCAAGTGTTGAGTTACTTGGTGCCAAAACTTGGGGATTGTCAATTTTTAGTGAGTTCATGGTCATTTTCTTGTGTCAAGTAGATATTGAAGATGGACTAGTGCAACCTATTTGGTTTATGGAGTCATGTGGTGCTGGATTTGCATCATTGATGTACTCACCTACTCATGGATTTCCAAGGTTTGATGGTTTCTTGTGGCAAGATGAAGATGGAGGCTCATTCATGGAGTTTTATGGTGGAGACATATCAAGAAAGGACAATGTTGGAGGAGACAAGCAAGCAAATGGTCATCACTCACATTTATTGTTTGGTTGTTGTGATTTTCCAGAGAGTTCAAATTTTGAAGCATGGAGAAACATTTCATTTACATTCTATTTGGTTCTTCATGTTCTAGTTATATCTTGATGAGTAAAATTGATGTAAGAAATATTGAAGCATCCAATTTGGACACTATTCTCTATATCAATTATGAAAGATGCTTTAGAACCTTAGAAAGGAGATCTATACTTAGGATGGAGATCATTCTAAAGTTGGATCAAAGTAGTATGGTTAAAACTATGCCAAATCTAGTTGAAGAGGGAGTGTGAGAGATTTCAACAAGTTTGGTCATATTTTGGTAAATTGTCGATATGAGACCAAAACTCATTTTAGACTTAGAGATAAACTTTTTGAAGTTATATTAGTTTAAAATACATTCAATAAACACTTTTTGAAAGTGTGGGAAAGTTGGTAGTCAACTTTGAGAGAGATTCAAATTTGAATTTTGGGTACATTGAATCTAGACCCAAAAATAGTAGGGTTTACATTTTGGAGGGAAAGCCAAGTGGCCAAATAGGGTTTGGACCTGCTATAAAAGGATGTAACTCGTGGAGAGACACATCTTCTCTATTCTCTCTCTCATTTCATCATTATACATGGTCCTCTTTGGGTTCTACTACTCATTGGTGCACTCTCATGATCTTATCTTGCAATTCTATGTGTAGAATGATCATTTATTGCTA
Organism: Diphasiastrum complanatum; assembly: GCA_029204225.1. Lineage (NCBI taxonomy): Eukaryota > Viridiplantae > Streptophyta > Lycopodiopsida > Lycopodiales > Lycopodiaceae > Diphasiastrum > Diphasiastrum complanatum. The sequence goes on along the minus strand of CM055109.1, from coordinate 6,671,536 downwards.
TTTTCAATTACACACGTGTGAAATACAATAGGGTACTGTAATTGTACGGACATCAACCATTTTTTAAGTTTTGGTTCATGTTTGATCAGTACCTCTTAGAGTTTGCATCTCATTTTGTATGTAGATGCTGATTTTTTTACATTGGCAGGATTGTTGGTTTGCTTCTTTTGTAACCAAAGATCAGGGACATGGCTTGGATCTTGAATGATCTGAAATCCTTCACAAATATATCTACATAGCTTGGTTGTCCCTTGTTGTTGAGGCTTCCTTTTGCATGAGTTGCAATTGAGCATATTCGGATCTTCTTGGATATTGCTTGCATAGTACTTAGTTGTAATTGTACCTGAGACACTCTATGCTAGTGGATATTAGAGGAGTTCTAAATCCAAAAAACCCTTTGTAAAGATTCTTTTTATATTTTTTCTCAAATTTTTCTTACACATGGACCAATCAAAACACTCAAATTTGAAATCTACGTAACGTAACTTTTTGAGTCCACATTTTGATTCCATACTAAAAATGGCATAACTTTTTAGTAGTAAGTCTTAATTTAGCAAAGTTTCATGCATCGGAAAGTGCTTGACAAGGGCTTTCCAATGATATGTTAGATGACATACTTTTGAGCTACGATTAAAAACTTATGGCAAGTCAAAAGTATTAGTGTAATAATATTTTAATAATAAAAAAGACATCTTGCACGAATTCTTAAAGGGTCTTTTGGAAATCAAAACTCCTCTAATGGCCCTCAATCTCGTCCTCAATGATTGAATCCAGGGGACTTTTCTATTGAACCTACACATGCTTGAGTTCCCATAGAACTTGAGCGGCCCTCTTTCTACGATGTTATCCAAACAAAAACAAAATATTTCCATGAGAGTCTAAAGCAATGGTTGAGAATCCAATAGGAGGTGACGTGGATAGAGGAATCAGAAAAAGCACAATGAGTCAGGGAAAGGTAGGAACAAAAGGTAGGGGAGAGTAAGATGAGAAAGCATATAGAGAGCAATATTGTACAAGGCATCACATTAGAAGGTGACAATACTTGAGTGGTAGGAGGAGGAGCACTTAGAATGAGGGAGAGAGGGAGCTAAAAATGGCATTCAAGATAAGTGATGTGTAAAAAAGTAAAAAGGAACAACAACTAGTTTTTGAAGAAGTGAAAGCTGGTCCTTCTCCCTTCGTATTGAGATCGTTGGCACTTGCTACTCATGAGTATCTCGGTATGCTCCAAGATCTGTCTCAATTTACGGAACACCACCATCACCTCGATACTTGAGCAAGTTCTCCATCCTCGATTCCTAAAGGGGCCATCCTTGTACAACAAACTTTATCAAAACTTCCTATGCTTTTGAGCTTAGAACAAATCTCTTGTGTGTCCTCATTTGAATGACAAAAGTGGATTGGGAACTGTGGTTATGAAATGTATGAAAGGGTGTCCTAGCCAACTCCCACACATGTGTAACCTTGTAGGCTTCTTCCAAGAAAAAGTTTTTTTTTACAAGCAAATATGCCTAACATAGAAGCAAGGACTTTTCCTTGTACAATAATTTCCTCGCAAAGAGATCAATAATGCAATGCTTTTTATAGAGTGATTGTGGCTTCTATGCCTCTTCTACTGAGTCCGTTTGCAACCAATACATTCACTTCCAGGGAATAGTGACTTTACATATATTCCTTTCTCGTTTGGGGTCCCACATGTGCTGGAAAGAGCCTACTAATATGGTGCTACCCGCAAAGAATTCTAGAATACATGTGGTGCAGATAAGATCTGATTCAGTCTCTTTAGACTTACGTGTCTGCTGCAGTGAAAAGGAATCAACCGATTCTGCGGTGTCTTCTATAGTATACGATTGATCACCACTCCCAAAGTCCCCTTGCTTTCACGTTTCCCTCAGCAGCTTTTCTAGCATGTGAAGAAAATGCTCTCTTACAGCTTGTTGCACCCCTTGAGAAGCAATAGTGGTTGAGATGTCAAGTGTGTTCTGTCGGGGATATCGATGGATATTGGGTCGATATGCGTGCTTTGGGATTGTGGTTATGCATTATTTTGAAAAATGTGTGCGGGCACTGGTCGGAGAAATTGCCAAAGAGATGAGTGATGGATTCACACAATCCACATGCAGAGATTCCTGGAATGTTTGTGGACATTACACACTGTTGGTTGCTACACATGGGACGTTGTATTGGTCTGGATAAAGATATAAAGTTGAGCTGATCTAGCAGCACCACCACATGCGATGCTGAATGTTAAGTACTTTCTTTCTTTCTACCTCTCACTCTGATGCATGCGTGAAGCAAAAGGTTATCAGTGATCATTGGATCAAACGAAGGCTTATAGGATAAATCATTTTCAGCGACAGATCAGTAACTCATTCTCATTATGGATTCAGAAGAGTATCAATATATAAGGCTGCAGGTTTTACCAAACAAAGTGCAACAATCTTACCAGCTTCATGAATAGTATATATGTTTGTAACTGCAGTGAAGCTGCTTGCAAAATTATGTGTACTGTTCAGGAAGATGGTATGATTCTTGTGCTTACTATCGAAGATTTCAGCTGCATCAGCTAAGATTGCCCCTCAACAATGCTTGTATCTAAGTTTAATTTGTTGTTTCCATGTGTTCTATGGGACGGTGGAGATTATGCGTCAGCTTTCTTCTCCCAATTAATAGATGGATATGATCTGGAAATAATCTCTTTCATCAACAGCCTATAGGCTGAACAGCTGTATAGATCTGATGCAAATTTCGAATTTTTGGAATTCACAGACGTAGAGAGAGAGAGAGAGAGAGAGAGAGAGAGAGAGAGAGAGAGAGAGAGAGAGAGAGAGAGAAAGAGAGAGAGAGAGAGAGAGAGAGAGAGAGAGAGAGAGAGAGAGAGAGAGAGAGAGAGAGAGAGAGAGAGAGAGAGAGAGAGAGATTTTTACTGACATTTCAGGCTCCCGTCTCCTTTTCTTTGTAAATATAAACAGATCAGAAAAGTTGGGCAGATCGGAGTGACGAGAGTAAAGTAGATGCATACGAAATTTAAGATTCCCAGTAGTTTACGTATATATCATCTCTAAGGTCTATTGGATGTATAACTACTCATATCTATAAAACTTCCACTTAGTAATCAGAATCTGCTAACTATGCTATCTAACTCCTCCAAATTCAATTTGCATCGAACAGCCATTGCTTGCAAGTAACAAGCCTCCCTCTTCAGGTGATTTTTCTCTATTCTTGCACCTTCTTAGTCGAAAACACCTTCATGTTGTTTTAGGAGAGAAAAGAATTGTTTTCAAGCACTCTATGCCCTAACCCATTTTGTGAAGCCTTCATATTGAAGGTGTACCATTGCCAAAAAGGGTGTTTGCACACACAAAGGGGGGCCATGACCATTTGGACTGAAACTAGGACTTCATTGGTGGAAGTGCCAAAAATAAAGTCACATCATTTCACACGGAGATTGTGACCCCCCTGTGGTAGTTGACTTGGCATGAAGATTTTGGCACACTGTGGCAACTCTAGATGGTTTGAGATGTCAGGGAATATCCCTCAGCAAATTTGATTTATCAAGGCTTGATCTATTTTCATGGATCTTATGGCAAGATCTCCCTCATGAGTGCCATCTTCTCCCTCCAACATTCTTGTTGGATGATCATGCTAATCTTGTTCAAAGTTTTGCTATTCAAAAGACTTTGCCAAGTATTGTGGATTTGCAAGAGATCTTGGTAAATGAGGAGTATAGGCTTCAATCAAGAGGACGTGGATCTACATCGACATCTCAATATGAAGAGGATGTTATGTCATCAAAGGCAAGTTCAAGGGCAAAGGCAAAGGCAAGTGGTCTAAAGGGCAAAATCAAGGTGAGACTTCTTCTTTTGGCAAAAAGAAACATAAGTCAAAGTTAAAATGCTTTTATTGTGGAATCAAAGGGCATTTTTTGCAAATGAATGTTTGAAGAAGCAAAGAGATGAAGGTAGCAAGCAAATCAACTTTACTACTAATGATGAGGATCTAGGTGGTGGTGATTCTCTTTTGATGTGTTCTTCAAGTCCAATATCAAGTGAAGGTGACAATGATTCATGGTGGATTGATAGTGGAGCTAGTTCAGTACTAAAACTAAGATTAGGTTGATCCAATACAGAACTCTCAGACTTATATCCTGATCAAACTTACTTCTATTCCAATCATAAGGATGAAATACATATGGGAAAAATATCATTCCAATGACACATATCTTGACACACCCTATCAACCCATCCAAGGCCTTTACGACAAATATTTCTACACAACAGTTCCACAAGTTTAAACCACAAGCCACAAATCTACAACATATAAGTTACACCCAACAAAGACTTTCCCAGGAATTTGACAATGGAGCCAACACCATTCATATGAAATCCTTACAAGAGCGAAAACATTTGAAGATTTTTGAAGTTGTGCCAAGACATTTACATCAAATATATATATGAGGAGGCATCTGCCTTTTATGTTATCATCTTCCTCGCTCTGATTCATTATAACAATGGTCATGGGTCCACATACGTAAAGGAAGAATCCAAGATCACATACTATCTTGGATTGAGTAGTATCAAAGCAACATCGATTACTGATTCTACCTTTTGCTGCCATGAGTGAACTCGTGTGATCTGTCAAATTGCATAAAGCGACAATCGTTTGAAGCTTCTACAAATCGGAGAAGACGACACTAGAAGCGTCGACAGAGAGCAAGATGATTGATCAGCTAGAGGCTGACAATTACAGCTCGTGGAGTTGGAAGATGAAGATCGTGCTAAAAGACAAGGGCCTCTGGGGAGTTGTATCAGGTGAGGAGACTCCTGAGCTGGATCAAGAGGGCTGGGTGAAGAATGCACAACAGGCCGAATTGATCATTGTGAAAGGGTCGAAAGCACACATGATGTTGTGCCTGTTTCTCAAGCATTCTGATGTTGCAGAGGCAGCTGACGAACACCAAGATGAGTGAGGGTGATTCAATGAGAGACCATGTGGAAAAGATTAAGGACATTGGAAGACAGCAAATCGCGACCGGTGCGGTGGTTGACAAGCAACAGCTTATGTACAATTTGATCATGAGTCTCCCATCCAGCTATGATCCGCTGGTCATGATGCTCAATGGGTTTGAGGATAAACTGGACATGGAGTTTATCACTCGGAGGCTCATTCAGGAAGAGAGTAGGCAGAAGGTTAATCCAACACAGAATGAAACGGCACTCTTGAGTGACTTCAAGAAGATGGGGATAAAAAACCAAAGACCCATTATAGAAGGAGGGCAATCGAGTCAGCAAGAGCAGGACTTCAAGAAGAAAGGATGACCAGAAAATTTTTTGACAAGAAATGTTACTACTGTGATCGGCCATGACACTTCGCTCATGAATGCAACAAAAAGAAAGATGACATGCAGAGGAGGAGTCCAGATCAAGCCAACTTAGCTGATGAAGTGTAGGAGACCATATATGCATTTGCTATGATGGCTAAGGAGAGTTGGAACTCCCTGAAACTATTTGACACCTAGTCATATGATGTATTATCTGATTCTAATGTGATCATCGAAGTAAAGTTGAAAGCCAAGAGACAAATCGTTGATGCGGACCCATACTGGTATCTTGAATCTATAGCTACGTCCCATATGACAAATAATCGTGATGCCTTCATCACCTATCAGATGCTCAGTGGTAAGAAGATCATGATGGGGGATAAAGGCGTGATTGATGCGATAGGGAGAGGCTCCATTCGCATATGGCTTGGGCAAGACAGGATTGTGAACCTGTGCGACGTCCTACATGTTCCTAATTTATCCAAGAACTTGCTGTCGGTAGCCAGACTTACAGATACTGGATATCATGTGTTGCTCGAAAAAGAAGGGTGCAACATTCAGACGGATAACGGACCAATCGACATTGAATTCAGGACAAGAGGTTCGTATCAGCTACAAGGAGGAGTTGACGAAAGATCTATGATGGGGCATCTTGGATGCAAGAGTCTCCAGACCTTGGCGAATGACGAGACGCTGAGGGGGTTTGATAACAATGTCAAGGAGGGGATTGACAAATGTGATGTGATCTGGAAGACCCAGGCAACGATCATTGGCAAGCAGCCAAAAGAGTTTTGCGATACTTAAAGGGAACCATTGGACTTGGCTTGGAATACAAGTTTCCTTTTGAAAACATTAAGGGGTTTGTCGACTCTGACTGGGCAGGTGACAGAGATGACAAGAAATCCACCTGTGGGTTCGTCTTCATGATGGGCGGAGGAGCTGTAAGCTAGGCAAGCAGTAAGCAAAAATCTGTGGCTCTCTCCTCAACTGAAGCGGAACAAATGGGGATATGTCATAGTGCTAGGGAGTATGTTTGGATCAAGATTTTATGTCACGAGATAGGCATCTCAACAAAAGGAATGTAGATCTTCAACGACAACCAGGGCAACATCTTCATATGCAAGAATGGAGGTTTGCACAAAAGAAGCAAACACATTGACATCCAGCACCACATTGTCAAAGATTCGGTACAAAGTCAGAAGATGGTGCTGAAGTTCTGTCCCACCAAAGTGATGACTGCAGACATAATGACCAAACCTCTATCAAAGGATAGATTTGTATGCTTAAGGAATGCCATGGGAATGAAGAGCATCATTAGAGAAGACGGATAGCATTGAGATGGGGATTGTTGGTGTCCATGTTACATGACACCAACGGTCACTGCTAACCGTCTTCAGTCACATGGCTCATTGCGAATGTATCTCTCATGTATCTAGAATACATAGGATTAGCCAAAGTTTTCTTGGCATGCTGGATGTCACGTTAGATAGGTGTGAATACATATATGTGAATACGATAGTAATCATATTGCACATTATATAGAATCTTGGCATGACACTAGCATGCTGATATATGTACATGCTTCTTGAGGCTATGATCACGCTTTTGGTAATCAAGATATCGCTTTTGTATATGTGTGTGATTTGCTATATGATTGATCAATTGAGTGTTCATAGATTCTGCCTTTTATGCTGTCATCTTCCTCGCTGTGATTCATTCTAACACTCTTCATATCTAGTACAAATTTCACAAGAATTGAGACTATGCCTATTATAGAGGCATGTACTATACAACCTGCAATAATTTACTCACAAAGAGATCAATAATTCAAATATGTTTTAGACTTATTGTCCCTTATCTGCCTATTCTGTCCCCCTTTGCATGCAGGGTGACCAGACAGGTTTCTGAGATTTTCTAACTTCCATGGAATAGTAAATCCAGATAGATTCCTTTCGTCTCACATTTGCTTAATGAAACAAGCATAACCATTGGCGCACTACCTGCAATTTGTTTCAAAAGGTCATGTGATATAATAAGAGCTGATGTACTGACCTTTCGAGACTGACGTGGCTTGCTGCAGTGAAAGGGATCAGCATTTTTTATCTTGTTCTGTTTTATTTCTTATCTGGCTCGATCAACAATTTCTACGTCAGCGCCCAGACGCTGTCTTCTATGTTTTGCCAGCTCCCTAAGCTCCCTCGCTTCCGTGTGAAAGCTCTCTTGCAGCATGTGGTCACTCTTTGGAAGGACTAGCGATTGAGATGTCATACTTGCTCTTTCCTAGAATATCATGGATAATGGTCTTTGCAGCTTTGGGATTGTGCGTATGCGTTGTCTTGGGAAATGTGTATGGGTTTGGTCGGGAAAATGCCAACAAGTTGATCATGACTGATGGATTCCCGCAGTCCGCATGCAGACCGAACACTATTTCGTGGAATATTTGTGTAGATTGTACACAGCCAGCTGCTAGAAACTGGCATTCGCCGGGCTTGGATAAAGATATATAATTATGCTTGAGCTGTCCCTTAGCAGCAGCCAGGTCAGCACCACCGCCTCCGGGGCTTACTGCAGTCTGGATGAGTATGTACATAGTTGAGCTATTCCGAGCACTACCAGCTCTGATGCTTAATCTTGTGTGTTTGGGTCCTATCTCTCTCTCTCTCTTAAATGAGGTAAATGCTATATGCGATCGTATGAGAGAGTGCAGATGAGTAGCTCAGTCTCATTTTGGATTCTGACCCTTAACACCACATCAGGCTGAAATTTTTGCCAGCTAAAGTGCAACAATCTTAAGAGCTTCACGAACAGTGCACATATTTTTAACTGTCGGTGAACTCTGCTTGCAAAATTACTATGTGTACTGTTCAGGAAGCCGGTATAGTTCACGTGCTTACAATTGAAGACTTTAGCTGCGTCAGTTCGGATTGCCACTCAAAAATGTTTGGAGCTAAGTTTGTTATCTGAGTGTTTTTCATGGGATGGTTCAGATTGAGTGCATAAGGTTTTTCTCCGAATTTGTTCATGGGTACTGTGATCGTGAACACGCTTGGCATTTGCAAGATGCAATGCACGTAAAAGGCTAAGCAAACTCAAAATTTGTAATTGTCTTAGATTTGAAAGGTAATTCAAAAAGTCAAATGTCATGCTATTTTAAAATTTTTAAAAATTTATTGTAAATTAAAACATGGATATATGTACATAAGTGGTTGAAAGGTTCATACCTATTTTATTTGAAAGGTCTTGAAGTCTCTACATTGGTTCGCTAGTTGGCTCAGCCTTTTAGATATATCTCATGCAACTAATGAATCAATCACAAGACAAAGGATAGAATGCAACTATTGAATCAGTCACAAGACAAAGGATAGAATGCATGAGAGAGAGAGTAAGATTTGCTATGACTCCACAGTCATATGTATTTCTAGTTTTATCAATGCGCTTCATACAAAAATGTCATCCATGCTTCCTCAATGCATTGTATTTCTTGTATTGCACGAGAAAGAACAATTTAGTGAATTAAAAAAATCTTGATTCATGACATCATCAGCCAAGCTATATCAACTACATCGATATCAATCAAATACATAAAACTAGTTAAACATGTGAACGATTTATAGAGCTTACATGAAAATTGCACCCCCTCCAAATTCCCGCAGTCTTTTTGTTACATCCTTGTTCTTTGCTATGACTTGTCTAAGGGCATCATGTAGTCAACCAAGCATCATATCCTTGGGTACAAGAGCAAGGTCATGCATGTATGGTTGTCTTCTATGCCCTCTCTTGAATGTGGCTCGAGCGGTTGTTCTATGAGCTTTGGCCTCTTCATATCTCAAAATCCACTTTTGCAATTTTGCACTATTAAAAATGCAAAACTCATTCGCCTTCTCCTTGAAGGATTCAATCATTTTCTTAATCCCTCCTTGAGGTGCCCCCCCAACAACACGTTCACCATCCTTATTATCCCAAAGACGATGAATCAAATGATCGCTATGAGCAAGGAACTCTGTGATATAAACCATGGATCCTTGCACTAGCCACTCTTCTACCGTGCTCAGGCCTTCCTCTTTGTCTTGCAAAGCCTTTCAATGTTTTCATAAATTGCTCCAAGGAAAACATCCATCGGCTATGGACAATGCTTGTATTGATAATATCGCTCAATGAGAGAATGCCATAATCACAATACTAATAGTCTAGGATTGGCTATGAATAGCCAAATGATGATAGTAGATGAAGTACCTACAACATCCACCTCGTCTACCAAATGCACAATGAGATGCATTTGATGATGAGAATCAATGTGGAAAATGTTGGATTATTCTACTATCGGAATCGATTCATTCGAGAAATCGATCTTCAATCTACATCCATTCATTTATTCAGTTCTGTAGTTTTATTCGTGTTCCTACACGGTCTGCAAAAATACTTGGGAATCTCTAAACAGATGGCTTCGACAATGACGACGAACTATCGAAGAAGTCAAAGGATGAATTACTACTTCCATTTGATATGAAGCTAACGACTAGCCCTAACTTCTTTGCAGAAGATTTTTGGGAAGCCTAACTGCATGGATGACAATGCAGTATGGCTAACTGCCAATTGTGACCTATGACCTTATTAGTTGTCCTTATTGGATAAGCTTAAAATGCTTTAGTTAAAATAGCTGATCACTAGAGAAGAAAACATGAGACTTCTATTTATACTTAGAAGACTTGAAAAGTTCCGTTAGTGTTTTTTTTTTAGTATTGCTATTAGCGCTTGTTTCTTATTAGCAGAAGTGCATCAGACAGAGTTATCAGTTGCTTGGAGATAGTGTAGAGTACTCAGTTGCATCTGCTATTGTTTTTTGCTCTCATCATCTAATTTTGTACATACTACTTATTGAATCAATCCACCTTCTTATTGCATTCAATATTATGTCAGAATGTATGCGTGCTTCTCTATAGTTACTAGTAGGTGATAAATCTCTCATTGTTTAGTTTGATGATGCAATATTCTATACATCACTTCACTTTGTAATTGTTTGGTTATGAAATCACTTTAGTGCTAATAAGTTAGCTGCTAAAAGATCGAACATGACAATTATCATGATAGCTTTGTTTGATTTATGATAAACATGGTCATACATTAGAAAAAGGATCAATATATTGCGCTCAATAGGTCATCTTTCAATTTTGACTTAATTACTATCGAATCCTCTTTCCTTCTTCTAACATGGTATCAGAGCTCTTTTGTTAGAGACTCTTCATAGTATTATAGTCATGCCTATTATCAGAGCACATTTGCTTGTAATCTTTAGAAATATGGTATCATTTCATTCTTTAGTCATCGATTTTTTGACAGACTAATTTCCATATGGATAATCTCTCTCTCTCTCTTTCTCAACTCACATTATTGATATTTTTCATAAAGCCCCAAAAAAACCCTAAAAATTAAAAAATGAGCACCTCCCCCTCTCTCTCGACCTCTCTCTATATCACGCTCCTGAATTTATATATTTTTCTCTCTCTAGAAAGTTCTCTTTCTAGAAGTTCCTCTCTCTAGAAAGTTCTCTTTCTCTTCAATGTTTTCAATTGCCAGTCAAATTCTTTTTAGGGCGGACGTGGCCCAATAAAAATGCAAGAAACATGTTTTCATTCTCCATCACAGACTGTTGACATTCTCTCTCTCTCATGCACGCATTATATCCTCTGTCTTGTGAATGAGATATATCTAAAAGGCGCCAACCTAGAGACTTCCAGATCAGGCTTGGAATTTGATGTGCACCCTTACCTTTCACCCTGATGGGCTTTTCTTTTTCTTACCTTTCACATGACATGTATAATGCAAGGGTACCTTTCAAATAAAATAGGTATGATCCTTTCAACCACTTATATACATATATCCATGTTTTAGTTTACAATAAATTTTTAAGAATTTTAAAATAGCATGACATTTGAATTTTTAAAGTTACCTTTCAAAATTAAGGACAAATACAAATTTTAAGTTTGCTAGCCTTTTACGTGCATTGCACCTTGCAAATGCCAAGCGTGTTCGAGATCACAGTACCCATTAACAAAGTCGGAGAAAAACCTTATGCAATCAATCTTAACCATCCCATGAAATACACTCAGATAACAAACTTAGCTCCAAACATATATGAGTGGCAATCCGAACTGATGTAGCTAAAGTCTTCAATTGTAAGCACAAGAATTATACCGGCTTCCTGAACAGTACACATAATAATTTTGCAAGCAGAGTTCACCGACATATGTGCAATGTTCGTGAAGCTCTTACTGTTGAGATTGTTGCACTTTAGCTAGCAAAAATTTCAGCCTGATGTCGTGTTAAGGGTCAGAATCCAAAATGAGACTGAGGGAGCTTAGGGAGCTGGCAGAACATAGAAGACAACGTCTGGGCGTTGACGTAGAAATTGTTGATCGAGCCATATAAGAAATAAAAAATAACAAGATAAAAAATGCTGATCCCTTTCACTGTGCATGCAGTAAGCCACGCCAATCTCGAAAGAGTACATCAGCTCTTATTATATCACATGACCTTTTGACACAAATATTGCAGGTAGTGCACCAATGGTTATGCTTGTTTTAAGCAAATGTGAGACGAAAGAAATCTATCTGCATTTACTATTCCATGGAAGTTAGAAAATCTCAGAAACCATGATCATAGCCTCACGAAGCATGTACATATATCAGCATGCTAGTGTCATGCCAAGATTCTATATAATGTGCAATATGATGACTATCGTATTCACGCCTATCTAGTATGATATCCATCGTATTTACACCTATCTAACGTGGCATCAAGCATGCCAAGAAAACTTTGGCTAGTCCTACGTATTCTAGATACATGAGAGATACATTCGTGATGAGCCATGTGACTGAAGACGGTTAGCAATGACCGTTGGTGTCATGTGACATGGACACCAACAATGAGGCTGTTTAACGGTGGTAGCAGGCTGAGCCATGGAAGCATCCATACCTGCTACATGATGGTAGCCAGCCATCGGATGAAGAATTCCTAATGTAGTGGTTGCAAACAAATGGCTGAGATTAAACCTTTTTTGTGAGGCCATGCTATGGCTTGAAATCTTGACCAACCACAATAGGCCATGTGTAAGTTGATTATTACTTTTTAGTCCCATCCATGACAAATTGGACTAATTTTAGTTTCAATATGAGTAGTATTATATATTATTAGTTTGGTCTAAGATCCTTCAAAGAGTGCTGCCTAAAAATAATCCTGAGTATATATAAAAGAAAAATGATCCATTATTTTGTCAACTCACCAAAAATTTTCCACAAGCTATGGCAAACAATTTATAAAAAACTTCCAAGTACAACTATCCTTAGAATCCAATTCTAAGATATGATAATTCATTCAACTAGAATCTCTAGGAGAATCATTAAGATATAAAATGATTAAAACTCAACTCCGAGTATCCCAGATACTCTTTTGAGTTAAATGCTCTTATTTCTAACACCAAATGCCAGAAAACAACATTCATTCATCTTAATAGACTTGTCTGTCTCCTTTGATAACTGGAGATCCAATCAAAAGAAAAAACTTTACTCAATCATCTACAGACCATATACTGTAGCAGAATAGCATCCACTAGATAAATTAAATTCTCTACAAGTAAAATAACTTTCCTTGTGAGAATTTATGTGAGATCCATTTGTTCTCAATTAAAATACTGGAGTAGAGAGATTCAAAACACTTATTTGAATCCTTACTCAATTAATAGACCAAGACTTAATCGTCACACCTAAGAATCATCACAATTTCGAATAATCCTCTGACAATAATTAAGTATCTATTTGTGATCCATCAATCATAATTATTTAGATTTGTATGATTCATCAATCATAATTTTCTGGAATCCAAAACCATACCTAATCATTTATAGGAATCTGGAGTATATGTCCAACATAACTCAGGAAAAGTAAGAACCATTCCAAAACCTTTCACACTAGGAAAATACAGGATTTAGGAATATTCTTCAAACATGATTCTTTGACCGAAGTGCAAAATTTAATCTCTATAAACAACTGGTAATTAAAGACTGAACGCATACCAAAATGAAAATCATCTTTAACTACAAAAAACTTTAGATTACAATCTAGAATCAAATCTAGATACCCAAAGTCCTGCTGAATATCAATTCAGATATTATTCTTGGATTCATTATGATTTGTTATCCAATTGAGCGCTCTGGGATATAATCACTAATGAGATGAGTCTATTCCTTAACTAAGGAAAACTCTATCTCAAGAATACTGTATATCCAATGCACATAATTTTAATGATGAATCAAAATGATTCACTAATCATGCGTCTTACAAGCAATATAAAACAAAACTATCAGTTTCTGGTGAATTCACATCACACTGATTGTCTTACCAATTAACTTCATCCTGGAGTAATCAACTACTCAAGCTAATTGTCGATGATTCAGAAATCTCAAATGTCCAGGTGCATCTTTTAATTATACATGTATAGCACCACATTTAGATCCTTATCCAAATCATTTATTAGTTAACTCATAAATCTTCCATAGAAAGATCCGTTAACTCTGCAAGTATCTGTCAAAACAATACTTGATCATATGTTCATGCTCACCGACTAGGTTAAGTGCACCAAATAACCCTAGTAACCAAGAATACACAATAGATTCATACAAGATTAGTCGTGCACATATGTTAATAATCTCACTATGACCCAGTACATAAACATATTTTTATCTGGTAGATTCCTCCAGAACCCACATATGTTACTCACATATCTCACTGAGATCTTGTAACTCAGCTACAAAAAATTTTCTATTTCTCATGAGTAAATAACATATATGGGAAATCTCTGAGATGAATAGCATTCACTCTCAACAGTTTTCCAATCCAACTTACCTCTAAATACATAATTCCTCAACTAAATCAACCCCTCTCTGATCCTAGTACTAAAACTAAGATTAGGTTGATCCAATACAGAACTCTCAGACTTATATCCTGATCAAACTTACTTCTATTCCAATCAGAAGGATGAAATACACATGGGAAAAATATCATTCCAATGACACATATCTTGACACACCCTATCAACCCGTCCAAGGCCTTTACGACAAATATTTCTACACAACAGTTCCACAAGTTTAAACCACAAGCCACAAATCTACAACATATAAGTTACACCCAACAAAGACTTTCCCAGGAATTTGACAATGGAGCCAACACCATTCATATGAAATCCTTACAAGAGCGAAAACATTTGAAGATTTTTGAAGTTGTGCCAAGACATTTACATCAAATATATATATGAGGAGGCAACACCTTTACATCAAATCCAACATTTTCATAAGTCTAAAGTAAGACATTTATCCCAAATCCCTGAAAGTTACAAATTCAACAACATTTACAATTGAGGCAGCACCTATACAAACCTAAGCCAACATCTTGAAATTCAATAGTTGAGTTAGCACCTTCTTCGTCATACCCTTTCTAGAGCCAAAATGCTTTTAGATATTTGAAGACAAGCAAACACATTCAACTGTATACAACTTGAGACAACAACTATACATAAATTCAGCATTCTCAGAGCTACAAAGCTGAGGGAGTCCATTCACGTCAAATGATGTTTACAAGATGAAGCAACAACTTTTACATCTCCAAATGCTTACATAGATGTTAATCATCACTTAGAACGTCACTATATCATCACTTAGAGCGTCACTAGTCCTTATCATCGCTCATAACATTGCCATCATTAGCACCATCGTCATGAATAGCAACATGCAGTGTCATGATGGATGAATTATCACACACTTGCTAGAAGCATCTCATTCTTCCAATGTTGTTGCTTAGAACTTAGATTGACGCAGCCTGTCAACTCAACCGAGGCCCTTGCACCAACCTAGAATTACATCAGACCTCCACAAGTTGAAACCACAACCGACATCTTTAGAACATATATTTACACCAAAAGAAGAAATTTATAGACATATGACAACTGAGCCCACACCTTTAGCGTCAATATGTTACAAGAGTCAAAACGTTGATTTCTTAAGCTGACTTAAGATGATCCATTGTATGCTTACAAGATGAGACAACACCTTCACATGAAATCTAAGGTCTTCAAAAGTATGTTCACGGAGAGTACTTAAAAAGTGCACCCAACAAATTCCATAACAGTTGAAGTTGAGGCAACACCTTTTCTATCAAATCCTTACAAGAGAAGTATAAAGGTAAGGAAAGACATTGACATCAAATGTCTCACAGAAATCTAACTCTTTTTTGAACTATGAACTCTAAAGCTGAGAAAACATATTTACACCAAATGTTAACACAAACATTGATCACGACTCACGATCCCTGCTTGAAACATCTCCACCATCAGCACTATTGCTGGCGAATACCAGCAGGTAGTGTCATGATCCTAACATGGCGTGAATTGTTAATTACAGGAGATAGCTAGTGCCGTGATCCCAAACCCTCTCCAAAATCCTTTTTTTTTTTACATCAGCATTTTCTAACTTGCTTTGACCGAGGATGGTGTGCGGAATCCTAAGGCCAACCTGGTCCAATCAAAACTTGAGAAACACGTTTGTTCCATCTCTCTCTCGTGCTATGTCTTGTGACTAATTCAATACGTGCATGAAATATATCTACAGCTAGCCTAGAGATTTTCAGATCAGACCCATTCACAAAGTCGGCGAAGAAGCTAATGCACTCAATCTTAAACATCCCATAAAATACGCTAAAAATAGCAAACTTAGCTTCAAACAACGCTGAGTGGCAATCCAAAACGATGCATCTGAAGTCTTCTATAGTAAGCACAAGAATCATACCGGCTTCCTGAACAGTACACATAAGTCTGCAAGCAGATTTCACTGGCAGTGACAGATATCTGCACTGTTCGTGAAGCTGGTAAGATTGTTGCACTTTAGCTGGCAAAAATTTCAGCATGATGTAATGTTAAGGCTCAGAAAATCCATAATGAGACTGAGCTACTCATCCGTCTCTCATACGATCACCGATCGCATTTTCCTTCATATAAAAGAGAGAGAGAGAGAGAGAGAGAGACAGAGAGAGAGAGAGAGAGAGAGAGAGAGAGAGAGAGAGAGAGAGAGAGAGAGAGTGCAAACGCACAAGATGAAAATCAGAGCTGGTGGTGCTGGGAACAACTCCACTATGTACGTACTTATCCTGACTGCAATAAGCATCGGAGGTGGTGGTGCTGACGTTGCTGCTGCTAAGAAACAGCTCAAGTATATAGTATATCTTTGCAGCTAGCTGTGTCAATGTACACAAATATTCCAGGGAGTAGTGTCAGCTCTGAATGCGGATCGTGGGAATCCACAACTCGTTGGCATTCTCCCTACCAAAACCCATACACATTTCCCAATACAATGCCAAAGCTGCAAATACCATTGTCCATGATATTCCAGGAAAGAGCAAGGATGGTATCTCAAGCGCTATTCCTTCGCAACAGTAGCAGATGCTGCAAAAGAGCACCTTTTTCACACGGAAGCAAGGGAGCTTTGGGAGCTGGCCCTTTAGACACAATTGCAGGTAGTGCCTCAATGGTAAGGCTTCTTCCAAGCACATGTGAGACCAAAGGAATCTATCTACATTTTCTATTCCATGGAAGTTAGACAATCTCGAAAGAAACCTGTGTGATCATGCTGCATGCAAAGAGATAGCAGAATAGGCAGATAAGGCAGTGGGCAAAATCAGTCTAAGAAGAGATTTACATTATTGAACTCTTTGAGAGTAAATTATTGCAGGTTGTATAGTCTCTGCCTCTATAATATGCATAGTCTCAATTTCTTTTTAGCTAAAATTTGAAGCTCATAATGTGTGTCATTTCAAATATTACATAAATCAAGGTCTAGATTGAGTTTGGGACCAACATTACCTAGGGCACAATTGTTTTTTAGCTGATTTTGCATATGTACTGATTGGCTCCGAACATGATGACTCCATGCCATTATGTAGCTTACCTATCTTTAGAAGCTTGCTTTCTTCCTTACCTACATGATTACCTATTTTTTTTAAATTAAACGATAATTACATGAGATAGTGTGCAAGAGCAGGACACCTATGACCTGGTAGCTCTACCTACCTCGCCACTTCTAGTGAAATGGTAGCTACCTAGCCACTTCTCGTGGCTTAGTAGATAGGACATAATAAAGAATGTCATTTTTCTTGGTAATTTGATTGGCTATAATTTAAAGCTTTCAAAATACATAACCCTTATAGATGGAATCGCTAGCAAAATCTTGAAAATTCTTAGTGCTCACAAATGGAATCACTAGCAAAATCTTGAAAATAAGTTGCCCGTTTGTGGGCCCCACATATAAGATAATGGTGTTTTTGGCACTACATATTCAAGCTCGTGGCTAGGCTTGTGCCATGTGCATGAAGTCATGGACCGTAGGTATTTGTGGGCCCCACATATCAAAGCCCTAGACCATGTTTGCGATGAAGTGATGGACCGTGCCTATGTGCTCACATATTACAACTATAAACTAGGCTTGTGTCATGTGCCATGTGCCATGATTATGTGTCAATAAGATTTGCACAACACGGATTATGCTTGAGTATGTGTGTTTATCATATTTTGGCTCATTTTGTCTCACCATTAATGTGGCTCAATGAATGTTTGCCATTATATCCTTACATTGTATGATAAACACACATTATCTAGTCCATATATTTTTGAGGCATAGGCTATGCTTGAGCATGAACCACTTGCAAGACCTTAACAACACCCATGTAATGTTAGCACAAATCGTAGTAATCACAAGTTAACACACCAAAATTTAAGTGGATTCCTACATTTATCTCTTTTGTTATTCCTTCAACTACCTCATACTTGTGAAAGTGCCAACATAAAACACAACCACCCAAGCCCGTTACTTAGGTAATCAACTCAACTACTTGTTACTAAATGTGATAGATATGAAGATTAAGTACTGACCCAAATTTATTGACAATCTATAAGCGATAGATGCTTGACATAGTCTAGTATTTAATATCAGTCTAACGATAGTCATAAATAGTTGTCACGATCCTATAATAGGTCCTTTTGTACGTGTATAGTCATTCTCTGAGTAGAAATCTTGTTCATTTCTTCAGGCATTGTCGCAATATGGATTGAAATGGGTTTTGATTTTTAGGCCCTCAAAATAAGATCGCAATCTGGATCAAAATAAACATAGAGTTCAAATACTTGCTGAATTGAAATGGATCACAGATAATCAAAATAAGTTTGGATCAAAATAGACATCGAACTAAAATATTGTCAGGATCCAAATAGATGTGAGTGGATTTCATCTACAGATCCAAGTCAGGGCTTGATATAGATGTAGGATCAAAATGAGTGGGTCAAATTATTGATTTTGACCCTAGGGATTGAGATAAATGTCAATTTAATTCAGCTCATCGATCCAAGCCAAGTTCGAAATGTATTTTGATTTTGAAAGGTCCTCATCAAAACATAATCGGTATGAATTCTAATGACACATCCTCCAAAACATATAGCATGTGCACTTATGGATCTTCTATCCATCTTGTCTCCTACAAAATTTGAATATGAAAAAGTAATGAACCAATGTGCTCTCTTCTATACCAGATGCCAAAATCTAGTGTGCTAGAAATGTATCTAAGCACTCTTTTGGCTATCATCCAATGACGAATCAAAGCAAATTGCATGAATTGACTCAATTTATAGACACTATACCTTATATTTAGTAATAGTGAGCTTGTTGCGTCCATGTCCTGCATAGGATTCGATATAGTCCTAGACTTAGATACACGGTACCATTCTTGTTGTGGAATTCATTGTCAAGTTAATATACTCTCTACACCTGCATCCCATTCCCTAGCACGAGGGCGAAGCTATTGGAGATTGAGCAGTAGCATCTGCATGGTTGGGTGGTTTGGCTCCACAATCATTCCTTTGTGTGTGTCTTGTAAGCAGGATCATGGAGGTGCTTCTCATCACAAAGCCAAATCAAAGAGTCTATGAAAGTCGTATAGATGGTGATGTCCTTGAAGGGTCTTTCAACAACTCCATTGGGATCTCTTCATGATGCTCCATTGGAGTTTATACTATCTAGCACATATCCCGTGTTGAACTCTTTAAGAATTGAAGTAGCATACTTAGATTAACAAATGAATTCTAATTACAAGTCCTAACTACTACAATGCCAAAAATATAGTGTAAGAGACCAAGATGTTGCATTTTAAATTTCATACACAATCTCATATTAGCTTCATCAATAAGATTGACGTTATTTCCAGAAAATGTTATGTCATCTACATACAGTACAAGGATTACAATGTCCTTATCCGATGTGTGTGTGTGTGTGTGTGTGTGTGAGAGAGAGAGAGAGAGAGAGAGAGAGAGAGAGAGAGAGAGAGAGAGAGAGAGAGAGAGAGAGAGAGAGAGAGAGAGAGAGCCTGACGATGGACATTGATATCTTACGATGGACTATTAACATTGGAAAGCAATGCCTAACGATGTTTGGTGCTTTCCAATGATACCTTACATTGCCTGACGATGGACTATTAACATTACCATGAATAATCTCTTCAGACAAACATGAAACATTTAAAACCAAAAAAAATCTATATTTAATAGATTTTATTTTTATTTCGCCAATGGATTTGGCCATTGTCGGTATTTCTTGGATGGATGTATGAAGTAAAGAATCAAATTCAATATGTGTACTCTCAGGTGAATTTATTTTCACACAGAGAAAATTTGATACTCCTTTTTTATTTATTTTGAGTAAAAGAATTTTTAGGCTCCAATGACAGCTGCAATATTAAAAATGAAATTAGAATCAATAATGAAAAAGACATCAAAACTCAACTAGAAAAACTTGATTTCATATGAAATTAATAAAATTTTGGCCACTGGACTACACTCTATTAAATACACACCCTAAACAAAAGTTTTTTACGGTTCCATGACTATTTCTTGCATGTGTGCCAGTTTGACGACACATATTGAGTAGAGTCGGGACACAAGTAACTAAGACCATATTAACATGCAGCGGTACCCAACAAAAATTAGGACTGTATATGTGTACTTTTTAGTTCTTTTGTGAATATAGTTGATAGAGCATTCCCTTGGGTTGTGGTGTGTTCTCCTCCTCCTCCTGTTGATGTATGAATATGATGTGATACTTGCTAATGTGACCAGCTATTGCTGCCAGCAAGATCCTTGTCATGGTACCAGAGTCTGGCTATGGAGCAGAAGCTAGTTTTGGGATCAAATTTTGGGAGAATTCTAGAAACAGTTTTACGGTTGATTGAGAAAGCATAGAGATACTGACTCGGGTGTATACCTCGAAGAATTTGTCGAGTACACACTGATTCTTGCTATCCGAGGGCTTGAATTGGTTGTGAGAGAAGGTTTCAATACAGTGGTTCTATCACGAAAAACCACGAAAACTGGGACAACCCTCGAAAAGCTCTCATAACTCGGCTGTTAGGACGTCGTTTTTGAAGCCGTAAATCCAGGAATTGTCTTAGGAAAAAGGTCATTGGAGGGCCACTACTGAATTTTTCAGTTTCCAGTTGGATCAGCTTCACCAACAAAGGAGAGGGTAAATCTACCAAAGAGAGAGAAAAATCATAAATATTTAAACAGTTTAAAAACACTTGATTCTTTATCAAATCATGCATGGAAGGGGTCACAGGCATATGGGCAACCTTAGCCATAGCATCTGACAGAGTTCAAATTGATCAGCTTCGCTGAAAGATCAAGCCGAAGTCTAGAGGAAAGGCGTCTCTCTCTCTCTCTCTCTCTCTCTCTCTCGCTCTCTCTCTTTGCGTGATTGTTCGCGCACCAAAACTGCGTGGGAATTTAGTGTCTGCAGGGGTATAGCAGACCGAAGGTTTGGTCTGAGCACGCGCGTTCATTTTTGACCATTGGATAGCAGGTCCATCAAATCCAGGATTCAAGATTATAACATCTTGGCCATTGTTTCAAAATGAACCGTTGGATTTTGCAAATTAATCTATCCACTTCATTTGATGGGACTTGACGGGTAAGCAGCCATGCAATTTCATTAAAAAAATTCAAGTTTAAACGGACCCTGAAAATCAATTTAGTTTGAAGGGTGGTTTTTCTTCAAAGTAGGAAATAGTGTATTTCCTTTGGAGGCCTATTACTCCGTTTAAGGCCGTCCAAAAGCAAAAATATTTCAAATTAAGGGCAGTTTGGGGCATAGGGGTTAGGATATAGGGTTTAGGATTTAGGGTATAGTGGAATGGAACAGAGCTGATCAGACAACTCATTACTCTGATAGTCAAAACTAAAATGCTCGTCATAAATCTTGTCTTCCATGCTTGCACCAAACACATTACGATATTTGACCACTTAATCAAAGAAAAGATAGACTAGATTCAAATGCAACAATATTACAATCAATAAATCGATATCTTTCCCACATACCTTAATAGATCTAAACTCTGAAAATTAAAAAAAAAAACACACAAAAAAAGAGTGATTGGCTTCTTTACTTTGTTTGAATCATTTGCTTATGTCTTCTGCTCTTCTTTTTTGTGAAGCTCTTTTAAGCCTTGTGTGAGGCTTCTTTACCTAAATTTAGCAAAAATGTCTAAAATATAGTCATGATTAGATTCAAAATATATTGAATCATATAAGTCAAATTCGAACGATGACCTTAGGAGTGAAAAAACAAAAAATTACCCAACATAACTGAGTAAGATAATCAAATGCACAATGAAGATTTTATACTTCAAGCATTATTCTTATGGAGGATCATGTACTTGTCTTCTGATCTATTAAATGTTTCTTGCCATTTGCAATTTTTTGAATTTTGGTTTTGAGTTTCGAATTTAAAATTTTGACTTAGAATTTGCTTTGCACAGGAACACAGATCATGCTACACAGTAACACATACAGAAAATCACTCTTCTCAGCAAGCTCACATAGCAACTGTATTTTTCAAAATGAAATTACACTGTACATATAGTTGTTCACTGGTTGCCGTTGGCGGGACGCGTGTCCCATCGACTTGCCTCGTGGCAAGGCCAACTGATCCTTATCCACTGATAGGACCCACAGTACAGTAACACAGTGATTCTAACTTTAATTCTAACTCTCTCCCTTAAAGTAGAGTCACTTTTTATACAGTCATATACATAGCTTTAAATTTAACAAACTTTAAGTACAGAAAGCTTTGATCTAAACTTATCAAACTTTTCTCCAGTAAGTGGCTTAGTGAGAATATCAGCTAGTTGTTCTTCTGTGCTACAATGAACAACATGAATTTCACGACTCAGCAGCCTCTCACGTATGAAGTGATATTGAATCTCAATGTGTTTACTTCTTGCATGGAACACTGGATTCTTTGCTAGCTGAATGCCACTCTGATTGTCGCTATGTAAAGTCGTGGGATTTTTCTGCTTCATGCCAATTTCTTCCAAGATTTGTCTCAACCATATAGCTTCTTGTGCAGCACTACACATTGCCTTATATTCTGCTTCTGTGGTGGAAAGAGCAATTGTACTTTGCTTCTTACTAGACCAGGAAAAGCAATTACCACAAAACTGGAATATATATCCTGTGGTGGATCTACGATCATCATAGTCACCTCCCCAGTCCGCATCCACATAGCCATACAACTCAGGTAAACCATCATGCTTTCTGTAAATCAAGCCATACTCTGAAGTGCCTTTCACATAATGCAAAATGCGTTTTCGTAGGTGCTGCCATAAACTGACTTACAATGCCAACAACATAGCATATATATGGTCTAGTTGTGGTAAGGTAAATCAAGCTCCCTACTAACTGTCTATATAGCGTAGCATCAAATGACTGTGATTCATCAAGCTTAGAAAGCTTTTTACCTGGTTCAATAGGAGTGTTTACTAGTTTGCAATCCTGCAACCTAAACCTGTGCAGCAACTCTTTGACATACTTCACCTGTGTTAAACCCACTTCATGTCCTTTTTGCCACACTTCTACTCCAAGGCAGTAATGCATCAGGATGATATCCGTCATCTCAAATTGTTCCATGAGGTCTTTCTTGATCATGTCTATCATCTCTTGATTATTTCTCGTAATAATCAAGTCATCAATATAAAGAGCAATCAAAGCAACCATACCATCAAAGCATAAGACATATAGATTTGGATCAGAATGTGTTCTCACCATCCCCTTTGAACGAAAGTAGGCATCAATCTTGCTATACCACGCACGTGGTGCTTGTTTAAGACCATAAAGTGCTTTCTTCAAGCGACATACTTTATTTTCCTGTCCTTTCGTTACAAAGCCTTCAGGTTGATCCATGAACACTTCTTCTTCTAACTCACCATTTAGAAAAGCAGATTTCACATCCATCTGATGCAAAGGCCAACCAAAATGTGAAGCTAAAGCAATAAGTAGATGTAGAGTATTCCACTTACAAACTGGCGCAAAGGTCTCCTCATAGTCAATGCCTTTATTTTGTGCGTACCCTTTGATCACCAATATTGCTTTGTGCTTTGCTATACTTCCATCTGCATGGTACTTAGTTCTATATACCCATTTGCAACCAATGGGTTTCTTGCCAATTGGTGGTTCTACTAAGTCCCATGTGCTATGCTTAGCAATTGACTCCATCTCCTCTCCCATGGCCTTGATCCAAATGTCATCATCCTTTGCTTCACTATAAGTCGAAGGTTCTTTTCTTTGAATAATGCTAGATAAGAGAGCATAATTTGCTTCATACCTTTCAGGTAGTATCTTCTCTCTTGTTGATCTTCGTAGCTCTCCCTGGTTAGATGATCCTGGAAAGTCATCTATGTCGCGGCTCTCCATCAATCTCTCAAACCACTTAGGGAGCTTTCTGTCAGGTGATCGGCTTCCTGGTGAAAATGTATCCCACGGTACATCCTTCTCCTTGCGTTTGTCACCTGCAATTTCAATCCTTCTTGCACCAAAAGGTTTGTCCCTACCTTTCCAACCTATTTCTTGAGGTTGAGTAGTAGTACCTTGAGATGTATCCTCATGTTCATCACTCGGAAGGTTAATGAATGGATCATCATCAGGTGGTATCCTCACTATACCATCTTTCCTACTGGATGTGTCCATCTTCTCAGCATCTTCATCTTCATACATCTTGGATTCATCAAAGATAACGTCTCGGCTTATATGGATTTTGTTTTTGACTGGATCAAAACATCTATAGCCCTTCACGTGATCATCATATCCTAGGAATATGCACTTGATAGCTTTTACATCAAGTTTACGTCTCTCTTCCTTAGGAATATGTACAAAGGCCTTACATCCAAAGATTCGCAAGTGGTTCACCTTTGGCTTCTTCTTTGTGAATGCTTCCTCAGGTGTTATTTTTGGTATGACAATGGTAGGACTTCTATTTTGAAGATAGACTGCCGTGCTATATGCTTTTGACCAAAAATCTTTTGGTAGTTTCATCTCAACTAGCATAGATCTGGCACTTTCCACAATCGTACGATTTTTGCGCTCAGCTACACCATTGAGAGCAGGAGTATGAGCTTACATAAATTGTCTTTTAATCCCACATTGATCACAAAGATTATTGAAGTCATTAGACTTATACTCACCTCCACTATCTGATCTTAGGACTTTAGTTTTCCTACCTATTTGATTTTCGACCAAGTTTTTGAAGTTCTTGAAGTTATCAAATGCATATGATTTCTTCTTCAAGAAGTAGATCCACGTCTTACGTGACATATCATCGATAAAGGTCATGAAATAGAAGGCTTTTCCTAAGGACATCGTCCTCATAGGCCCGCATAAATCTGTGTGGATTAAATCCAGGATGTTCTTTGCTCTTGCAACACCCCCTTTATTGAACTTCTCTCGTTGCTGCTTTCCATATACACAAGATTCGCACATTGATTTCAAGTGATCTTCTATGGTAGGCAGTCCTGTTACCATCTCCAATTTTCTCATCAAACTGAGGCTTCCCAAGTCCAAGTGACCAAGCCTCTTGTGCCACAACTTAGTTTGCAAAGGAACGGATGATACAAGTCCATGTTGCCCCTTGATTGTAGTATTTAACCTGTACAATTTTGTATTGGGCTCTCTTACTCCATTCGCAATAACTTTGAACTTTTGGTTCGCATCCTTCACAAAGCAACGATCATGGGCGAATTCTACATTCAACTTTTGATCAGTAATGACTCCAACAGAAAGTAGATTTTTCTTCAAACCTGGTACGTAAAGTACCTCCTTGATCATCCTGCTTTTGCCATCAGGCAGTTGGATTGAAACTATGCCTATCCCCATGCACACCTCACCATTTGCTTGTGAAAGAGATTTTCCATTATCCAACACCTTCAAAATACTAAATCAATTCTTGTTACTTGTCATATGTCTTGTGGCTCCTGAGTCAATATACCATGTTTGATCATCTTGATTAGATGGCAATGCAGATATGAAGATGCTAGAGTCTTCAATCTCACCCTCATCGACAAGGTTACCTGCTTGTTTTGGTTTCCCCTTGCCTTGTTCCGCTAGGAATTTGCGACATTCACTCTTCCAATGGCCCTTTTTACCACAATGGAAGCACTTGTCTTTCTTCTTAGTTTTGCTGAAAGATCCCTCATCCTCGTGAGACTTGGCAAATTGTTGCTTAGACTTCTTCTTGCCCTTGCTCTTGCCTTGTTTTTGGCGTGTCACAAGTGCCTGATCGTCAGTATTTTGACGTCTAGATTTCACCATTTCTCGTCGTTGCTCTTCCTGCATCAAGATTCCTGTGAGCTCGTCAAAGGTTGGCAATCTTTCTCTTGATGCTATTCCGCTCACAAGCATCTGATAGGGTTTTGCAATGCCGCATAATGCATTATGCACCAGCTCCACATCACGTATGCGCTCTCCAATAGAATGCAGTTCATCTCTCATTGTCTTGATTTTGGTCATGTACGTCTGAATGTGCTCTCCTTGCTCCATGCGGACACCATTCAACCTTGACTTTAGAAACATGATTCTTGACGGATTTGACGTCTCAAACTGCTCCTTTAGCACATCCCATGCCTGTCTGGGTGTAATAGCATCACAAATGTGGGTAATGATGTGATCCTTCACTGACAAGTTAATGAAGGTCAAAGCTTTCCTCATCTTTTTGTCGAACACTTTGATGTCTGCTTCATTTGGCGGCCTTCTCTCATCACCTGTGACAACTTCCCACACATCTTTCTCCATCAGTACGTTTTTCATTTTGAATTTCCACACTGCATAGCTGAAAATCCCATCCAATTTGCTACTTTTACTCAAAATGGACTCTCCCATGTTTGCCATCGCAAAACTGCTTGAAACTTCTGCCTTAGGCTAAGAACAGTATGTCGAGACCAATAGTAATGTCAGAAGTTGAAAATAATGACCTGCACTTTTTTTCTTACCAGGCCACTCATCGCTTTTCCACCAATTTGAAAGCCAAATCGACGCTGCCTTCCGAAATGCACTCAATCGTTAACTCCCAACAATGTGCCCAGTGGAATGGTGAAACTACTTTTGGCGTACTCCGAACACTTTCTCCGCTGCAACCACTCTGTTTTGCTGTACCGTCCTTGCAGGTACAGTCCGGTTGCCCTTCGTTTGGAGGTTATAGTCTTTCGTTTGGGTCAAAACGGGCAAAGGACCCAAAAATAGGGACTTTTCTAGCTTTTGAACTGTTTCTTTACTTTAAAGAAACTTCACTCTTCACTTGTGAAGGGACCCAACTCAACTTTCAGTATGAAAATTTTTAATGAAGTTGAAGGCCATAATGCACTTCAATTCTTCAGGGCCCTGTTCAAAGCTCATCCAATGGATGAACCAAATATTGTGGTTCAAATTTCTCTCCCATCACAGATTCTGGACCGCTGATTCATTTGACACCTCATCTAAAGGTTCAAAGTACATCTGGGCATCGAACCATACTCCTGCAGACGCTATGGTTTTCGGTACACTAAGCTGTTTATCACATTGGGCGTGCGAACAGCCCGCGACCTCCCTGCCTGCGGCCGTGCCTCCCTTCTCTGATAATTATCAGATTAAGCTCTCCTGTGGATCGTTTTGAGCATGATTTGAGGCTTGGAGCAGGGTCGCCCTACTGAATCCGTGACTTTAGAGTGTTCAGTCAGAAATTCCGTGGAGAAACGGTGATTTTAGCTCAACTTGACAAAGTGGCTTTTTCACCTTTTTACCGCAAATCTGCTAGGTAACTATCTGGAGACAAATCTCTGACATAAACCTCAGAATCTTTCCATGGCTGATTGACAGTGTGATTAGCTTCCTTCCTGTCCTTACGGCATCCAAAACGGTGCACAAACAACGAAGAAATCACCAGTTATGTATAAAAATCGTAACCCCAAGTCCGGTTTCAATTTTCAGCTGGCTTCGAAATTGTCAATTTTTCAACAAATTTTTCCCTGTCTGATGCTATGCACAGGCTAATAATCCCTCTACTGATCTTAGCAAGCCTCTATAAATTAGAAACCGTGCACCAATGCTTCTGTTTCTGTCTTCAACCCGCCATAAAACCCCGAACTCTCAAAAG
The DNA here is from genome assembly GCA_029204225.1 of Diphasiastrum complanatum. Taxonomy (NCBI): domain Eukaryota; kingdom Viridiplantae; phylum Streptophyta; class Lycopodiopsida; order Lycopodiales; family Lycopodiaceae; genus Diphasiastrum; species Diphasiastrum complanatum. Next base: position 6,643,682 of record CM055109.1, on the reverse strand, counting down.
ACAGTTCTCCCGAAGCTCTCTTTAACGACGACACTGTACTGTGTACACTCCCTGTACGGCTCTGATACCAACTTAGAATTTGCTTTGCATAGGAACACAGATCATGCTACACAGTAACACAGACAGAAAATCACTCTCCTCAGCAAGCTCACATAGCAACTGTATTTTTCAAAATGAAATTACACTGTACATATAGTTGTTCACTCAGGCAACCCATGCATGACCCAGGTTGTCGTTGGCGGGACGTGTGTCCCGTCGACTTGCCTCGTGGCGAGGCCAACTGATCCTTATCCACCGATAGGACCCACAGTACAGTAACACAGTGATTCTAATTTTAATTCTAACTTTTTGGGTATAGGATTTTGGTAGTTTGGATTTTGGGATATAGGATTTGGGGTCTGGGATTTCAAGTTTGTGGCATTGGGATTAGGATTTAGAGTACATAATGTAGGGTAAATTTATTATTTGTGATTAGGGTTTTGGACTAAAGGAATAGGATTTCAGATTTAGGGTTCAGGGTTTAAGACTTGAGATTCAGAGTATAGGGTTTAGGGTACAAGGTTTGGCTAATATGTGTTTAGAGTTTAAGGTTTAGGGTATTGGTTTTGGGGTTTAGAGTTTACGATTTGAGGTTTAGTGTAGAGGGTTTGGGATTTAGAGCTTTAAGTTTAGGATTTAAGTTTAGGTACAACGCCAAGGTGCTCTACTCCAACCGTCGCCTAGATTGGCATTACCTCCCATTCCCCCCAAAATCTAAAGTTTAGTAGTACGAAACCCACAACCAGCTGCTCAGCAGTTGAATATGGTCGAAGTGACCGAAGAACCCTACTACCCTGGAGAGGAAGCGAAGGAATCTCTTCCAGTGCATTTCATAGATGGAGAGAACGGAGACTTAGTGCCTATCTACGCCAATCAGTGTAGAGGTACCGGATTCAAAGCTCCCATCAAGTGCTATGGATGTGGGGAGAACCATAGAATTGTTGAGTGCCTTAACAAGCCACAAGGCAACTTTGTGCCTCTTTGTCGGGATTGCGGATATGGACACCCATATCTCATGTGTCCAAATATATAGGAGAAGCAAGGAGAAGTCTCTGCCCCTTTGCATTTGATGAGTGTGGTACGAGATCCCAAGGCATCTACAATGCCAATATTCATCCAGACGAGATCCCAGAAGAGAAAAGAAAAAGACCCATCCAAGTCTGCTACCACTGGTCTTGCTAGTGGATCCTCAGGTTCCTTATACATAGGCGAATATCCCAATCCCACAGTTGAGGAGCAAGGTAGCTTTAGGAGAATGAAGGAGTGGGTGAAAGAAGCCCAAGCCCTAGATCAGGTTAGAGAGACGGCCCGAGAGCAAGATCAACATCATCCTTACGGTGCTAACAATCAACGACCCACCACTTCTCTTCGCTCCTTAGTGAATCCTAGGTTACCGTAGTTCATCCGTGAGACCAGACAAAATGCAAATGAGCATTTAGGTTTTGAAGTCTCTTTTTAGAGAAAGGAAGAAGAAAAAGACCACATCGTTGTCCTAGTCGATCTATTGAGAAGTGATGTTAGAATGCCCCTAGACACCTTACTCAAAACACATACGAGCCTCTGGGAAGAATTGAAAACTTATATCAGATGGACTGGACAATGAAAAACCAGAAGTGCACCCTACAAATTTGGTGCCAGATGAAGAAGTAGAGAGATCGCACCCAATCCACCAAGTAGGTGTGGGTTGGGAGAAGGAGGCCAAGCATGTGCCATCCCGATCATGCATCGCAGGTTTCCAAAAGAATCACTCATAGTTGACGAAGAATCAGGAGTGAACATTATATCCTCCAAACTTTACCACGAATGGGGTCTTACTCGTATGGTAAGTGCTCCTTTTACGATCCGACTGGCTGACCAATCTAGCATGAAACCATTGTGCATAGCCAACGAAGTGCATACCAAAGTAGCCGAAATTCATTTCTTGCTAGATTTTGTTGTCTTGGACTTACCTGATTCTCCTCAATCCTACAACGTCCTGCTAGGTAGACCTTGGCTCAGAACATCCCAAGATCTTCATGATTGGGGACAAAATCGCATCATCTTGAAGAATCGTGATTCCACAGTTAAGATCGATCCTGATACCTGGATTACGAAGCCAACACTGGATCCACGAGAGCCTCTAGCGAACGCAGATCTCATCGAAACCACAAAGCCCCACAAGGCAATGTCATTGTAGGCCATAGAAGAGCCCAAGCCTGGCCTGTGCATGACAGACCACAATACTTCAAGGATTATGAGATGGATGAAGTGGTAGTGGTTATGCCCAGGGCAAAGAGGGAGCCCTTAAAAGAAACCTCCCAAGGAGCCAAGGTGTATGAAGGTCTTGCCCATACAAAAGAGATAGATCTGGTTGAGAAGGGAGAAGAAAGTCATATGGTATCAGTAGGGAAAGATGTAGAGGGACATGAACTCGAAAATCTCAAGGCACTTCTCTGCAAATACCGTGACTGTCTTGCTTGGAATTACATTGAGTTGAAGGACATATCTCCAGATGTGGTGGTTCACACCATTCCACTGGTTGATGGTGCAAAATCCATAGTTAGTAGGCCTTATAGGTCCAATCCGCACTACGCCCAGCTGATCCAAGAAGAATTGAAGAAGCTTTTGAATGTAGGATTCATCTACGAGATGGAACACACTGATTGGATATCGCCTACCATGATAGTACCTAAGAAAAATGGAAATTTTAGAATCAGTGTGGACTACAAGAAGCTGAACGCCATAACCAACAAGGACCATTTTTCCTTACCATTCACGGAAAATGTGTTAGGAAGAATAGCAATGTAGAAGCCTATAGTTTTTTGGATGGGTTTAGTGGCTATAACCAGGTGCATATAGCCCCAGAGGATCAACACAAAATCACCTTCTCCATTGAGCGGGGAACATATGCCTACAAAGTGATGCCATTTGGATTGTGCAACACTCCCAGCACTTTCCGACGAGTGATAAGTTATGACTTCAAGGATTTTCTTCGGAAGTTTCTTGAAATATTCATGGACGACTTGTGTGTTCACTCCTCTAGAGCCCAACATTTAGCTTGCTTAGAGAAAGTGGCCAACCCTTTGTTTTCTTCGTAGATCACCAAGCCCTGTTGTATCTGGTAAATAGACCCTACACAACCGGAAGGATCACCAGATGATTGCTTCTTCTTCAAGAGTTCGACTTTAAAATCGTCGTTCGCAAAGGGAAACAACACTATCTGGCCGATCACCTCTCAAGGATCCGAAATGTTCCCGAGAGTAGAGGGGTCGATGATGAACTCCCTGACGCCATACGATTCCATGTCGACGTTGTCCCTGAGTGGGCTGCCGATATTGTGGGATATCTTATGTCGGGATGTCCTCCCTTGAGATTAGCAAAGTACAGACACAAGTTAATTATTAAATCTGTCCCATTCACGTTGATAGTAGGACAACTATATCACATTTGTAACAATGGAATTATACATCGTTGTGTCCCACCGCACGAAGTGTCCCAAGTAGTGAGCATCGCCCACGAAGGAATAGGAGGAGGGCATTTCGCTGCTGAAGCTACCAATAGGAAGGTACTGCAACATGGCCTGTGGTGGTCCACGATGTTCAAAGACATTCACTATCAGGTCAAAAGGTCTGATGTGTGCCAATGATTCAACCGAACTCAGGGAAATGATAGAATGCCGTTACGACCTGTTTTGGCTGAAATGCCATTTGAGAAATGGGGCATCTACTATGTCGGCCCTATTCGTCCAGCTACCCATGGCTCGCAAGCTCGATGTATAGTTGTAGCCACAGACTATTTGACCAAATGGGTGGAAGCTAAGGCGGTGAGGAAGGCTGATGCCAACTCCACTGTCAAATTTTTATATGAGGACGTCTTGGTCCATTTTGGGTGTCCATTAGAATTTGTGAGTGATCGTGGAACGCATTTTCTAAATGAGACTATCACTCACATGTTATCCTCTTATTTGGTTGTCCATAGGAATAGTATCCCCTATTATCCACATTGTAACGGACAAGTTGAATCATCAAACAAGATCCTCTATGTAATTATCATGAAGATGGTTGAAGCTTCACAATGTGATTGGGAACACAAGCTTCATGTAGCTCTATAGGCTTTAAGAACCGCATTTAAGGTGAGTACTGGACAGACTCCATTTTAGATGGTGTATGGACAGGAAGCCGTAATGCCTGCTGAGTTTGTCGTTCCGAGTCTGAGAGTCGCCATCGCCGAATGACTTAGTACAGAGGAATCAACCAAGAGGAGATTGGAAAACCTTCTTCAACTTCATGAAATTCGCTTCCTAGCGGTTCATGCCCTAGTTGTGGAAAAACAACAACAGAAGGCCTGGCATGATCACAATATCAAAACCAAGGATCTTGTCAAGGGAGAATTGACATCGTTATACAACGCCAAGGCACACAAAGGCAACCTTAAGTTCCAGGCAGAAGGACCATATAGAGTAATAGAGATCTGACCTAATGGTGCAGTGATACTCATTGACCTACAAGGAAATTTGCTAGACATGCCCAATAATGGCAGTAGATTGCCGCTGTCACGTACTTTTAATACATCAGTGCTTATCAATACATCAGAATATTCATTGTACTTTTCTTGTTTTTGGTTGTGACTTCAATTGTCATTGCTATTTGCTTAGATTTAGCACATGACGTTTTTTGGTATTAGAGCATAGATCTTAAATTCATGATGATCCTATGTGAAGTTCATTAGATTTGATAACTTTATTGTTTTTGTAGCTTTCTTTTTGTCAATTTTTAACTTTAAATTTTTCAGTTCTGTTCAGACGAACTTTTGGCATTCAAATTCATTTTTCGTTTCTAATTTGATTAGATACGTTTGTAGAGCTAAGCTTTGTCTTAGCTTTCATTTGCACTAATTTTCAAGGCATTTGGATAAGAGATGCAAACGTTATTGCACTTTTCCCAAAAGCTGTCAAAATAGGTGACTAGAATTTTGCTTATAAAAAAAAAAAAACCCTAACCCTACCTACCTACAGCTCTAAACCCTTTGCGCCCTACTAATTCATCACTCTCTCCACCCTAGGCTACCTTCTCTCCTCTCTCTCTATGTTGACCTCCCTGCGACCTAAACCTAAACAAAACTAGCCTAACCCTAAGCCCTAAATAGACCTTACCTCATCCGAAGCCCATACTCGATTCTCATCAACAGTTAACAAGCCTTCTTCTATGTATTGTAAAGTGACAATCTCGTATTCATCAGAATATTGACCAGCTATTGATAGATTTTGCTGCAGCTTCCCTTGAAACTCCCACTTGCACTAGCATCCAACTTTTTGGCCCGTAATTTCACCTCTTGTACAATATGCACACCTCAGCCAGTGGATAAGTTTGGAGTGTACAAATGCTTGATTGACGCATCTACTGCTCGGAAGTTTGAAACATTAGCCTCATAATCGCCAAGAAATTTCTGAACAGATCGGCGTCTTACGTCTGAAGGAGACTCATTGAACTGCATTGCCTTCAGAAATGGCGCTGTGAAAGGACAATTGGTCCACGACTAGACAGTTTTGCAAAGCATCCAACTGTTTTGCTGCCAGTCCTGAAACGTTATCAAAAAAATCCCTCGTTATCAAAAAAATTTACAAGCACATGAATGAATGGAAGAAGCTATCATAGAAAAAAAATTTGTCTTAAATTTTAAATTTTTTACGGTTCTCACAAGTCCTTCTTCGAGCACTCCAACATTTCATGAACTTCAAATTTGATTGAATACAATTTTGTAAATTTTTTTTATTACCCTTTTTTCTAAGTTGTAATTAATCCAATTTTTTGAATTTCCTTAAAACTTTCGTAACTTTCTTTTTTGAGCTCAGATTTTAGTGCTATAAAAACGAAAAGTGATCAGAACGACGAGCCTGACATGGCTAAGTTATTGAAATTTTGTAATTATTACTTTTCATTTTTTTTTCAAGATCCCTTTTTTACCCTTGGTCAAAATTCCTTGTATATTGATTGCTTATTATTAAACCCTCGGTTCAAAATTGAATGTTGTAAAAAGCAAAAGTGCTCAGTTGTATATGAACTACAACTTTTTGCCATTCTCAGTTTCACTCATCGTAGAACTCTGAGTTTTAAGTGGGTGGAGAAACTGTCAAAAGCTTATTTCCTTGAGCTTATTTCTTTGCAAAAATTAAACTTCGCAATTTTTCTATAAGGTTCCTTGTAAATTTTCAAACTCCTATTCTCTTTTGATTTGTTAAAATGGATTTTGATTCTGATTATGAGGTGGAATTTGATAATCAATCTGAAGGTGATGACCAATCATATTGTGATTATCAATATGAGCAACATCACTCATATGGAGACTGTTTGATTTATGATGAAAACTATTCTGACCAAAATAAAGACCATGAGCTATACCAGTCAAATCACTCTAATATTGACGACGGTTTTTATAGTAGTGACAGTGATGATGCTATACTCACGACAATCAAAACATCATCACAATGCCCCAGCCCCTTAGCATAGATAGGTGATACTTTCAGAATAGGTAGCAACTGGCTAGGTAGGTTATCAAGTACCCATGAAACCCTATATACAACACACCCCGCCTAAATTGTCGTGCCTTGTACAAAAGCAGTGTGAAAATCCCAACCCTACTCACCCTCTTTCATTTTCCTTGTGCAAATGCCCAAAGGTACTCTGAACGGTCTGTAAAGAGCCATATTGCAACTTTGAGCAGTCACTATCCTTATCATTGTTGTCCTCTGTTGCACTTCAACATATGATCAAATCTGTCTAGGAAAATTGTGGCCGAAACGCAAGTTAGGCCCATGTTTTGACGAAACCTGCTATTTTTAGTAAACAACGGGATGTTCTGATTAGAAAATCTCATAGATCTAGCAGTCAATCGAAAAACAGATTGTGCACAGTGCAAGCATTGGTGATTTGACATTTATTGGACCACTATTTAGAAATGGTAGTAGGCGAGTTATAATTTTTCTATATATATGAGGGCAAGTTATCTCATTTTCACTTGATTGCTCGCATTCATTAGTCGCGCTATTACTCGCCTACAGTACATTACTCGTCCTCTAAGACCGTTACTCGTGCTCAGCTCTTTACTCGCCCCCTTGTGTTTACTCGCACCTCTGATTATTACTCGCCCTATTCATTACTCGCGGCGCCACTTTACTCAAGACATTGCATAGCCAAAAACTTACACCATTTATTTACAAAAAGGAGTTCATTACATTTTGTATAATAGATGAAAATGGACGATTATAGTCTTAGCTAATGAAATGTTTACAGCAACATATATTCGTCGCCTGGTGACAATTGATTTGAAATTCCTTTCTCACGCCTTGTCTCTCATTTTCTCTCATCCTTTGCTCTAATTCTCATCATTTTCTCTCATTCTCATTCTCATTCTCATCCTTTGCTCTCATTCTCATCTTGCTTTCTTGCTATTGCTCTCATTTGTGATCCTCCTTGCTTACTTGCTTTTATGTTATAGTGATTTTAATGCATTCTAGTGATCTTAGTTGCAATCTATATATTTTTTTAAATAGTTCTTTAGTACTTTAGTTTAGTGTCGTTTTTTATACAATTTTTGTTTGTAGTTTTGGTTTCAATGTCTTTTATGTGGTTAGTTATTGTCCCACTGGTCTTGATGGCCGATGGAAGTGGTGGACGACGCGGTCGGTGTGACCGGTTGTCTAGTTCTTCTGAGGGTGCACCTCTGAGGGTGTGCCCACCTCTAGCGGCAGCTGTGGAGGTGTCACCTTTGGCAGCAATCAAGAGGAAGCACTTCATCTCATGAGACACTTGCACCCTTCTGCTCGTCAGGCGGTCTACGAGCAATCAATGCATGAGGACGTGACGACTAGCGAGTCTAGCACACGCCCTTATGAGATTCATGTTGATGGATCTTTGAACATAGCGGATAATAATGAATATTTGGTTATGAGATGCGCTTGTGATACATTAGCAATCCTCTCAATGATTAGTGCATACAGCCACGAGATGGTAAGGATCGTATCTTAGAGGCATTGCATAGGGAATTTCCATGTGACCAGGTAAACCAGACAAGCCAAGCTCGTGTAGCAAAAGTACTTGGACTTCGCTCACGAGTGAGTTTAGGAAAATCCCCCATAAAAATGACAAGCATAAGGAAGCAACAAGGGTAAGACTGAGCATGAATAGTATCAATCATCCTGGCTCCGGGGGGAAACAATGTTTTAAAAATTATTTTGTGAGTAATTTTAACCCTAAATTTCATTGTTAAGTTCTATTTATAGCTCAATTGTTAACAAGTTTCTTTGATGTGTCTACAAAATGCGATCTAGGGAAGAGTTCCAATTGAAGAAGAATGTAAACCCTGCTACAATCGTAATTTCGAGAACATGCGCAAGGAATTGGAAAGTAGAGGCATTTTTCCAATAGATCAGGTAAATCCTAACTTCTAATAGTTGAAACTACTCTTTGGTTTAAACAGGATTGCATTGTATTCAACTTTCACAAAATACATATATACCTCATGTTTAGTTAAAATAGGATCCTTAATTGCATTCAAATTTCTCAAAGTACCTGTGATTTTGTGTGCAGACTGATGAAGCGCAAGTGGAGTAGATTGATCAAGAAATTGCACACGAGGAGGAGGGGACGACAACGGCGATGGCGGGAACTGGCGGCAGTGATGGGGGTACTGGTGGTGACGATGACGAGCAAGATGGCATTCGTAGAGGCAATGCCTTCTTCTCATAAGAGAACTGAAGCTCCACTTGTAAAACTACAAATTACTTGTTGTAAATAAAATAGATATGCATGCACATTGTCATTTAGAATTATGTAGCACAAAAAGTGTGAGCAATTTTGATCAATGCTAGTGCTCACCTCTTAGAAAGAGCAATAGAATTCTCTCAAAAAAAAAGGAGGTCACATATCATGTACTCTCCAACAAAAAAAATGGGTCCTTGTGAGTGCAAATGAGCACCCACGGTCCCCAAAAAAAAAAATTAATCCAAAATAAATGTCGTTGTGTGTGACATTCACTAAAAACCCTAAAATAAATTTAGCGACGTTTGTGCGACGCCTGCATTAGTGTCGCACAAACGTTGCTATGTTTTTTTGTTAAACCCCTTAAACGTCATCAGGGGTGATGCACAAGAGCCTCCAATAATTCTCCCCAATAGGGACTTGGAATATTCATATCCTTTTCATACTAGGAGGGAGGTGCTCTACATCTTGAATGGATCTCCAGATTTGAAGCCAATCACTTGTCTTTTAAAAAACAAGCACACACATTAAATTGATTTTGTTAGAGCATGAATAATAAATGTTACAAAATGGCAACCGACTCAAACATGATGTACCTTCAAAGCACGAGGACATTGACCAACAAATCCATCACGTAGAGGGTGATCCATTAGGGCCATTTTTGAACTCAAAAAGGTCCTCTTCCTTGCCTAAACAGGCATTTTCATTGTGATTATAATTCGTTAGTGCTAATCAATCCTATGTGACACTTTGCCTTGGGTTAACACATAGAGTGCGCTTGAGTTAAGGCTAGTTGTAGGACCCATTTTCATAGAATTTTTTCGGTTTCATGGGTAAACTCTAGTATGTAAATTACAAGGTACAACTAGGATAGGTTACAATAGGACCAATCCATTAAATCACAAACTTTCCCATTTATTTTGAGTGGTTATATGCATGTGCTCTGATAGTTAGAACACAAATCAGGATATGTGGCCGACAATTTTCTTAGAACTGAAATTTATGTAAAATTGCGTATAGTCAGAAAAAAGCAATTAATGTCGCATGTCATGCGAACTGCAAAATGGGTACAAAGAGCTTGGACTCTTATATCCAGGAATTTATGGACCTATGGAATAGAGTTCCATCATTCGATGCAAAGTTGGCACTATGGCAATTTGTCCTAGATTTGTCATCCGACTATCAAAATGAATGTAGGCAAAATGTGCTTCAAAGCCTCGATGATGCGTTTTGAATTTCAAAAGCATACGATTCCACAATGGTGGCATCTAGGAAGTAGTTTGCGCAAATTCCAACTCCTTTAAAAACTAAGAGGGGGAAGTAGCGCGGTCCAGACCAAGTAAAATATTTTGACGAATTGGATCAAGCAGCATCGGAACCCAGGAAACCAAAGAGAAAGAGATTCATGAAATATGTGTTCCTGGAAAAGGCTAAAAAAGAGAACTTATGTTTCATCTGTAAAAAGCCTAGACATATTATGAAGTTTTGTCCAGAAAGGAAGAAAATGTCCGCTCATATGATCGAGATCCCATGAGGTAATGGTAAGACTTCGGAAATTAACCTGAAAGATTGCGAGCGTGAATTTTCTTTCAATACTACTTCTTTCTTTCCTAATGAACTTTTTCGTTTAACTGGCACAATTAAAGATCAAGAAGTGAGTGTTCTATTGGACAATGGTTCACAACTCATAATTTTATTAATTCTCGTCTTGTGCAGAAACTCAACTTGGAAACTGAAGCCAGCAATCATAGATATAAAGTTTATCTAGCTTCAGGAGCAGAGTTGGAATGTAAAAATCCCGAACCTCCCGGTTTTGATGCAAGGACACATAAAGGTATTTCAACCCTTTGTTTATTTCGATCCAGATTGCGATCTTATTTTGACCCTAAAATCAAAACCCATTTCAATTCTAATTGCGACAATGCATGAAGAAATGAATGAGATTTCCACTTAGAGAATGACTATACAAGTACAAAAGGACCTATTATAGGATCATTACAATCATTTATGACTATCGTTATAGTGATATTAAATACTAGACTATGTCAAGCATCTATCGCTAATAGATTGTCAATAAAATTGGGTCAGTACTTAATCTTTGTATCACCCACATTTAGTAACAAGTAGTTGAGTTGATTACCTAAGTAACGGGCTTGGGTGGTTGTGTTTTATTTTGGCATTTTCACAAGTATGAGGTGGTTGAACGAATAACTCAAGAGATAAACGTAGGAATCCACTTAAATTTTGGTGATTTTAACTTGTGAATACTACAAGATTTGTGCTAACATTACATGGGTGTTGTTAAGGTCTTGCAAGTGGTTCATGCTCAAGCATAGCCTATGCCTCAAAACCCTATGGACTAGGTAATGTGTGTTTATCATACATCGTAAGGATATAATGGCAAGTATTCATTGAGCCACAGTAATGGTGAGACAAGAAAATGAGCATCAATGTGCTGATAAACACACATACTCAAGCATAATCTTGTGTTGTGCAAATCTTATTTACACATTAATCATGGCACATGGTACAAGCCTAGTTTATAGTTGTAATATGTGAGCACACAAATAGGCATGGTCCATCACTTCATGGCACATGACACAAACATAATCTAGGACTTTAATATGTGGGGCCTGCAAATACCTATGGTCCATGACTTTATGCACATGGCACAAGCTTAGCCAAGAGCTTGAATATGTAGTGCCAACAAACACAATTATCTTATATGTGGGGCTCACAAACGGCAACTCATTTTCAAGATTTTGCTAGTGATTCCATTTGTGAGCACTATGAATTTTCAAGATTCTGCTACTGATTCCATCTATAAGGGCTATGTATTTTGAAAGCTTTAAATTACAGCCAATAAAGATGACATTCCGTTATTATGTCCTATCTATTAACCCATGAGAAGTGGCGAGGTAGGTAGAGCTACCATTTCATAGGAGTCCTGCTCTTGCACACTATCTCATGTAATTATGTTTAATTTAGAAAAAATAGGTAATCATATAAGTAAGGAAGAAATAAAGCGTTTAAAGATAGGTAAGTTACATAATGGCATGGAGCCATCATGTTCAGAGCCAATCAGCACATATGCAAATTTCAGCTAAAAAACAATTGTGCCCTCGGTAATGGTGGTCCCAAACTCAATCTACACCTTGATTTATGTAGTATTTGAGACCCCACACATTATGAGCTTCAAATTTTCACCAAAAAAAAAATTGAGACTATGCCTATTATAGAGGCACAGACTATACAACCTGCAATAATTTACTCTCAAAGAGTTCAATAATGTAAATCTCTTCTTAGACTGATTGTGCCCACTGCCTTATCTGCCTATTCTGCTATCTCTTTGTATGCGAGCATGATCACACAATTTTCTGAGATTGTCTAACTTCCATGGAATAGAAAATGTAGATAGATTCCTTTGGTCTCACATGTGCTTGAAAGAAGCCTTACCATTGAGGCCCTATAGAGCTAACACTACTCCGTGGAATATTTGTGTACATTGACACAGCTAGCTGCAAAGATATACTAGATAGTTGAGCTGTTCCTTAGCAGCAGCAACGTCAGCACCACCACCTCCGATGCATATTTCAGTTTGGAAAAGTACGTACGTTGTTCCCAGCACCACCAGCTCTGATTTTCAATCTTGTGCGTTTGGGTGCTCGCTCTCTCTCTCTCTCTCTCTCTGGCTCTCTCTCTTGCTCTCTCATATGAAGGAAAATGCGATCGGTAATCGTATGAGAGACAGATGAGTAGCTCAGTCTCATTATGGATTGTGAGCCTTAACACTACGTCAGGCTGAAATATTTGCCAGCTAAATTAGTGCAACAATCTTACCAGCTTCACCTACAATGCACATATCTGTAACTGGCAGTGAAATCTGCTTGCAAACTTATGTGTACTGTTCAGGAAGCCGGTATGATTCTTGTGCTTACCATGCATAGAAGACTTCAGATGCATCAGTTTGGATTGCCACTCAGCGTTTTTTGAAGCTAAATTTGTTATTTTTAACGTATTTTATGGGATGTTCAAGATTGAGTGCATTAGCTTCTTCTCCGACTTTGTGAATGGGTCTGATCTGAAAATCTCTAGGCTGGCTCTAGATATATTTCATGCACGTGTTGAATTAGTCACAAGCCATAGCACGAGAGAGAGAGATGGAAAAAACGTGTTTCTCACGTTTTGCTTGGACCAGGTTGCCCTTAGGATTCCGCAAACCATCCTCGGTCAAAGCAAGTTAGAAAATGCTCATGTAAAATAAACAAGGATTTCGGGGAGGGTTTGGGATCACGACACTACCTCCTGTTAACAGTTCACGCGCGCATGTTGGGATCATGACACTACCTGCAGGTATATATTCGCCAGCAATGGTGCTGATGGTGGAGATGTTTCAAGCAGGGATCGTGAGTCGTGATCAATGTTTGTGTTAAGATTTGGTGTAAATATGTTTTCTCAGCTTTACAGTTCATAGTTAAAAAAATGTTGGATTTCTGTAATGTGTTGCCATCTTGTAGACATTTGATGTCAATGTCTTTCCTTACCTTTATACTTCTCTTGAAAGGATCTGATAGAAAAGGTGTTGCCTCAACTTCAAACGTTATGGAATTTGTTGGGTGTACTTTTTAAGTACTTAGGTCAAATGTCTCGACTCTCCTTCATACTTTTGAAGACATTATATTTGATGTGAAGGTGTTGCCTCATCTTGTAAGCATACAATGGATCATCTTAACTCTTCCTTTTCTAGTAAGTGTAGGATTATTTTTCCATGAAATCATGACAATACCTGCTGATGTTCACAAGTGATGGTGCTAATGGTGCAGGTGATACTTTCAAGTTTCAACAACAATCAATAGGGTTGATGCTTTGAGTGCTGACAACATTTGTGTAAGCATTTTGTGTGAATGTTTTTTCTCAGCTTTAAAGTTCTAAGCATGTTTGATTTGTTGTAAACTTGTTGCTTCATTTTGCATACATCTAGGATGTCTGCTCTCAAGTTTATAATTTTGAGAACGTTAGATTTTTGTAAAGTTGTTGCCATATGTTGTAGACATTTGAAGTATACGTGTTGTCTTCAAAAATCTAAAATAGTTTTGGTTTTGGAAGGAATTGATGAAAAGAGGTGTTGGCTCAACTATCAAACTCATTTGAAGCCATTGGCTTAGGCTGTATAGACGTTGAATCAGATTTAAATTTTGTTGAATTTGTTGGGTTTGTAAGATTTGATTCAAATGTCTTGATGCTACTACATACTTATAAAACCATTGGATTTGAAGTGAAGGTGTTGTTTCATCTTTTGATGTAAATATCTTAGCTCAACTTTAAAAATCTTAAAACGTCTTGCCTTTTATAAGAATCTGATTAAAAGGTGTTGGCTTAGTTGTCAAATTTCTATAAAAGTCTTCTTTTGGTGTAAATGTATGTTGTAGAGCTATTGGTTGTAATGTAAAATTGTGGTATTCATGTGTAGAGATGTCTGTTGTAAAGGCCTCAATTGGATTGACAATGAACATTAAGATAACTATTAAGTAGCAACATTGCAAAAATAATGGAATTTTCCTATGCATGACGCATTGACATTCACAAAGTAAGAGTTTTGTTAAATGCCATGCAACATTTAAATCCAAGGCAACCACTTATGAGCTCCCTTTTGAAAGTGCAAGTCTCAAGTTTATAATATGATGATAAGCCAGAACATAATCGCATTAGAGTAGATTAGGGAAGCATATATTTTTTCTGACATAATATTGAACTCAATAAGACTGAAGGATTGAATTCAATAAGTAGCTTGTAAAAAACATATGAATAGGCGAGCAGAAGACAATAGCAGATGCAACCATGTACTTGAAACTTGCCCTAATTGAATCAATGAAATATCTTCCAATTTCGAATGTTTGATGCCATCTAATCAAGTTGATTGATTAACTGTGAAGCTCTGATGTCATATTCCGTTTGTTGTGATATGTTAATAAAAAGTAATTCACACAAATGCATCCATCTTCATATCAAAAAATATTGTACACTCCAAATTATATTCTCAATTATTTGCTCCAATCATCTCGGTGTTTCCATCTAAAATACAACTTAACCAATACAAAGTTGTTGTCCTATTCTAATGAATGTAGGATATGACCAAAAAAAATATGCTCGAGTTTGGTGCAAAAGTTCCATTACATGTAAAAACTAGAACCTAGCATTATTTCTCTTTAGATCATCGAATGTAGAACTAGTTGCCATCTCATACACCTGTCCGTCTGTCTATTCAACACATTTATATTTTCGAGCAAATGAGGAATAACCATAATAATTTAGTTTAGTTTCTCGGCTGTGTGCAAAGATTCCAAATGAATTGTCAATATGCCAATCATAGAGACTTTATGAATTCTAATCGAATTGAGTAATAAAGGACAACATGATTACATTACATATCAACAATAGTTCTAAAATCTAACATGTGGATCAAGCATCAAATTACAGCTATATGGCAAAACTAATGAGATCAATAGTAATGGTGCAACATTGTGTCAAAGTGCACGATACGTTTGCCACAATGTCTAAAATCTGAATTATATCTCAAGCAAAAAACCAGAGAATTCTAATAAGGAAAGGACAATCATTGATGAAACAAGATATATTTTGTCTTCTAACAACAACCACTATGTATTTTTTTTGAAGAAGCTAAAAAAACAAATGAAACAGATCTAATGCTATCTATGACATCGATCATACTGCAATATATTAAGACTAATTCCACATACAAGAGCGCTTATACCATCGCTATTGTGAAGTTTAAGGCCGTTTTATCTTCAAACATGCCAAGTTTCCAACAACAAATGTTGCTATGTAATAGGTATAAGTCAACTCAACTATTTCATTTCATGTTCTGCACCTCTGGCTCAAAGCATGGTTTGGTGGTACAACATGGACTGTCAAGGACACTACCTTTTTGAGTAGAAATGCATTTATGTTTTTTATTGGAGGAGAGAGTAGGCCCACCAATTACCCCCCAATACTCCAAGAGGGTAGGCCCATTAGTAGGGACGCCTTCATTGCATTTACTCAGGGGTAGTGTCTATCAGGCTCCCTCCCAAATCCTCAAAAAGTGAAATGTACTACCAAAAGGTACAATGAAAAATGGGCTCTTTTTCTGTACCACCAAACCATGCTTTTAGCCCTTTGTATGTAGGTGCATTTGAAGCCCAGTTAATATGCTTCCATAATTGTCATACTTAGGACATGGACGAAATTGTTATGCAAGGTTGCAGAAACTTTGAGGAATGAAGTTTATAAACCCAAAACTTTAAGAACTTAACATACAAGATAAGACTTTCATTTGGGATCCAAAAACCAATGAACAAGCACCAAATAGTGCTACATTAATGGAATAAGGTCGTAATATTTGTGAAGTAACTCTATATTCGATTAAAAAATAGGTGTATCAAATATTGTAAGGAGTACTCGGATCCAAAAGTTATTGATTCTGGCAACTTTAACGAAGTAATGAAAATGAACTGGTGTGGTCAAAAGGGAAGTAGCCTAGCATTTACTTGTGTCAATGGAATTTTCAAGGACCTTCGCTAAAAGAAATTTCAGGTGACCAAAAAATCTAAGGGAGGAAGAAAATGAGACACGTGTGTAGGTAAATGTGACAATGTTGTGTAATTTGGATTGGTTAATAATCCCTGTTTGGAAATTGCATAACACCGGATTAAGTTGAATTTATTTTGAATATCTATAGGACCATGAGTTGACCCTATTTGTTAATGGAAATTGTGACATGGAACGAGAATGACACTTGGTTCACATTGTACTGTAAAGCACCTTATTCCTAAGAGTTGTAAATCTCAAATGCTAGGAATTCGGGATGATAGTACCAACCATAGGGGTTGCTTTATGTGACGATAATACCATTTGCGGATTCTTGTTAAATCAAAATTTGTAAATGGATTATTGTGATCCATTAGGAACAAACATGAGGGTACTCTAGTACTTGGTGGAATAGATATGTGCATATCTGGTATTGGAAATCCATATGAAGTTATGAGATCTCTGGATTATCAGATAATGGGGTTAAAGATCTTTTTGAAGATCAGACCCTGTATTGGATATAGGATAGTCAGATAGTCTTTTTGATTTTATGATGGTCGGATCTAAGAGCAAAGGACTTTCTTAGAGAGAAAAATGATGGTATGGGACATCAATGATTTCAAAGAGGAAATTCTTGTGTGAGAATGATCTGTAGGCCAATGGGTAGTATTTATGTTATTTGTAAATCTAATAATTGAAACCATTGGTAAAGTCTATTTAGGATATTTGGAGAGGTATGAGATATAGATCCGGATCCCTCAATGGTATCTCATAAATTCCAAATCAGAAACCCTTTAAAACTATTTCTCTCTTAATTTTAAACCTTTACTTTTTAGAAATTTCTTATATATGAGACAATTGGATTGAGATTCATATAATTCCTTCTAGTGTAGAACTAGGTTCTGAAGGACTGTTAAAGTTATATGAATTCATGCTTCCACTTTAGTTTGTGAATATAGCTCAGAATCGATTGATGTTTCAATTGATTAAGTGGAATTTAGACTTCCTGAGCCCAAATGATTACTCTATTTGATAGTTGATTATTGAACGGTAATGTTTTTATCAATCAAGATAAGATATTTTATGATTTTAAGGAAAAAGTCTGGTTTGTAATAGTATTGAATACTCATTACTGACTTTTTCGAATCTTTAATATCTTATACGTTGTCTCCTGGGAACCATTTGCATAAATTTCTTTTGTGGAATCCAGTTTGTGTGCAATGGTGGAACTATCCATTGGAATAGAGAAAATCTCTAGTGATTATTTTAAATAATCTATAACTAGAGGAGATTTGGGGGTTTTTGAACTGTGAGATATTCATGAATATGGAAGTAATGGTAAAGATTAAATTAGGTTCACTGATTGGATGCCAAGTACCATTTAGTTATGGATTGGATTAGTGGAATAATTTTATCTTAATCTTATATCCAAAGATGTCGGTATAAGTCAACCTAATCTTAGTTTGTGCACTAAGATCTGAAGTAGGTTGAATGATTGAAGGAATTTTGTTGATAAAAGTATGAATGTTGGAAAATTTGTGACGTGGAATTATTCACTTCAGAGATTTCCCGGATATGTTATTTATTCAAGAGAAATAGAAACTTCTGTAGCTGAGTTACAAGATTCTCAGTGAGATATGTGAGTAACATATGCGGATTTTGGAGGAATCTGCCAGTTAATGATATATGTGTTTATGTACTGGGTCATAGTGAGATTATTCTCATATGTGCACGATTAATCTTGTGTGGATCTACTATGTATTCCTGGTTACTAAGGTTATCTGGTGCACTTAATTTAGTTGTTGAACATAGACATGTGATAAAGTATTGTGTTTGACAATTACTTGCAGAGTTAACAGATCTGTTCTGATAGATCTATAGGTTAACTTAAAAGTGATTTGGATATGGGTCTAAATGTGGTGTTGTACATGTACAGTTAAGATCTGTGCCTAGACATTTAAGATTTCTAAATCATGAGCAATTAACTTGAGTAGTTGATTTACTCTTGTGAAAGTTAATTGGTAAAATGGACAATGTGAAGAGAATTCACCAGAAATTGTTTGTTTTGTGTGTATTGCTTGTAAGACACATAAATTATGAGTCATTTGGATTCATTAGTAAATTGTGTGCATAGGATACTGAATTCTTGGATGAGTATTTCTCAGTTGAGAAATAGAGTTGATTCATTAGTGATAGTATCCCTGTGAGCTCAATTGGATACTGAATCCTAATGGTGCCAAGAATGGTAAACTGAATTTTGGGAATTCAGTAGAACTTTGTAATCTCTAGATGTTGTACTAGGAGATTGTATAAGTAATTAAAGATTATGAATACTATATATCTTTAATTACTTGGATGATTGTAGAATTGAACTCATAATCTGATTAAGAATCGGTTAGAAAAAATGTTCTTGAAATCTAGAGATTTTCCTTATGGAAAAGATTTCAGAATGATTTTATATTTCCTTAATGGTATATTGTGCATATACTTCAGTATCTTTCAGTGATTAAGTATGGTTTTAGAATCCTGAGAATTATGATTGATGAGTCATAAGATTCTGAATGTTTATGATTGACGGATCGTAAACTAATACTTAAAGATCATTTGAAGATTATAAGGAAATGTGAAGACTCTTAAGATAATGAGTAATTCTTGATCAATTGGGTGAGTCAAGGATTTAGGTCTATTATTTGAACTCTAAATTCCTTTACTCTAGTGCATACTTGAGATTGTGTGGATCTCACAGGCATTTTCATTAAGTAATTGCTTACTTATGAGTAATTTGCTTTCTTTATAGATTGTAGTCTATAAGTGCTTGTGTACAAAGTTCAGTCTAAATCTCCAGTTATGTAGGAGACAGATAAACTATTAAGATACAAATAGATGCTGATTTGTTGCATATGATGTTAGAAAATGGGGCTGTTAACTCATTAGAGTAACTGCAGGTATCTGGTTTGAGTTATGATTGTCTGAGACTTGATGAATCTCTTAGAGATTTTAGATGACTGTATTGTGGTATTTTAGAATATTTGGATATTCTAAGAATATTTGTACCAAAAAGCCTTACTTACTGCAAGAAATTGACATGGAATTTCTCTAGCTTCTGGATTTGATTTCTGAAATTAAGTACTTCACCCAGTGTTTCATGTAATCGGGATAACATGAATGTGATGAACTTTGTTTTGGAGTAGATCAACCCATTTGGAGGATTTATAGTTTAGTGTATCTTTTGGAATTTGAATTAGTGTCCATGAGTAGAGGCAAGCAATTACAGAATTGTTGCATCTCTGAGTACTTATTCAAATGGAAAGATCAGACTAAAAATAATGATTCATGGGAAAGATTTGAAAGCTTAAGGAATAGTTTCATGTATTCTTTTTCCCGTTCTGAGGACAGAACCTGTCCAAGAGAGGAAGAATGTTATGGCCATATTCGGTTAAGGACCTGGAATGGTCCTAATATGGTAGACCAGCCCTCCAGTATTCGAGATTATTGGTCACGCCTAGATTCTATTCCACATCAAGGCCTGTTGGTGACTAATGACCTTGAGAGGACCCAGACACTCTCAATTGAGATATATGGAGTAGTGCATGTACGTGTGACTGATATAGGTAGGAGGTATGCATGAAGAACTGTGACCTATCTATAGTTGACCTGCATGGGGATTGCATGTGCTCATGCACAAGATCCTACTCTCTATATATTGAGGTAGTGATTATTCCGTGGACGACTTGGTCTAGGTTACCTGATGAGCTCTTTTCCTCTTGCTGTCACATTGGCATGGCTTGGGGGCTAGATCCAGGAGGATTCTCTAGGAGGGATCTAGGATTGGTTGGGTGATTTTGCTCCACAGTCTCTCTTGTGTTTTCCTATCCTCATCTTAGGGGATTGTCCCTAGTGGTCTTTACAATTATCCTCCTTTTTAGATTGTTGTTTCAAAGTAATGATTGCGGTACTTGTATCATTACCTTTCTCTTTATTGTTTGGCGGCGAGGTATTTCAAGGATTGTCGCGAAATTTTGAGAAGGCTTTGCGAAAATATACTGTAGCCTTCACATTTTTCCGAGAGCAATTTCGTGAAGCCTTCTCGAAATTGGGCCTCAAAGCCTTCACGAATTTGGTCTTCGCACTTTTCGAGGGCCATTTCGAGAAGGCTTCGCAAAATTTTTCACGAAGCCTTCTCAAAATGGCCCTCAAAAAATGCGAAGGCTTTGCATTTTTCCTTAAAGCCTTCTCGAAATGGTCTTCAAAACAATGCGAGATTTTTGAGGCCTCTCCTTCCATTTTCTCATTTTGAGGTATTTTCACGAAGTTTCGCAAAGCCTTCAAGGATTTTCGTGAGGTTTTTGAGCCCTCATTTCGAGCTCCAAGAAAATCCAATATGACACCATCTTCTTGGCAGATACCCACATCCCTTAAGTAGGGCGCTAGCCAAGAAATAATAGGCAGAGGTGTCCACACCAAACAACAGGGGAACCTAGAACTTTCAGGATTTATGGGGATCGCAGCACCAACCAGCAACATACCTTCATCTAGCAAACCTTTCTCCCTCCTCTGTACCCTGATCCATAGGCATTTTGCCAAAAGCTGAAGCAGACAATCTTGATCTCCAAGAAACTGAACAAGTTATTTTTTACAGTTCAGATGCCATATCATTTATTTAGTTCTGTAGTTTTATTCGTGTTTCTACACGGTCTGCAAAAATACTTGGGAATCTCTAAACAGATGGCTTCGACAACGACGACGAACTATCAAAGAAGTCAAAGGATGACAATTACTACTTCCATCTGATATGAAGCTAATGACCAGCCCTAACTTCTTTGCAAGTAGATTTTTGGGAAGCCTAACTACATGGATGACAATGCAGTATGGCTAACTGCCAATTGTGACCTATGACCTTATTAGTTGTCCTTATTGGATAAGCTTAAAATGCTTTAGTTAAAATAGCTGATCACTAGAGAAGAAAACATGAGACTTCTATTTATACTTAGAAGACTTGCAAAGTTCTGTTAGTGTTTTTTTTTTAGTATTGCTATTAGCGCTTGTTTCTTATTAGCAGAAGTGCATCAGACAGAGTTATCAGTTGCTTGGAGATAGTGTAGAGTACTCAGCTGCATCCGGTATTGTTTTTTGCTCTCATCATCTAATTTTGTACATGCTACTTATTGAATCAATCCACCTTCTTATTGCATTCAATATTATGTCAGAATGTATGCATGCCTCTCTATAGTTACTAGTAGTTGATAAATCTCTCATTGTTTTTGATGATGCAATATTCTATACATCACTTCACTTTGTAATTGTTTGCTTATGAAATCACTTTAGTGCTAATAAGTTAGTTGCTAAAAGATCGAACATGACAATTATCATGATAGCTTTGTTTGATTTATGATAGACATGGTCATACATTAGAAAAAGGATCATTGTGTTGCGCTCAATAGGTCATCTTTCAATTTTGACTTAATTACTATCGAATCCTCATTATGTTGCGCTCAATAGGTCATCTTTCAATTTTGACTTAATTACTATCGAATCCTCTTTCCTTCTTCTAACATGGTATCAGAGCTCTTTTGTTAAAGACTCTTCATAGTATCATAGTCATGCCTATTATCAGAGCACATTTGCTTGTAATCTTTAAAAATATGGTATCATTTCATTCTTTAGTCATCGATTTTTTGACAGACTAATTTACATATGGATAATCAAAAGAAAGGAGGTCTCATAACAGACAAGATGAACAGATCCAATTACAATTTGTAGAAATTTAAGATGAAAACCTTGTTAATCGCGAACAAGTTGTGGGATGTTGTCACATGTATCGAGTTGAAGCTTGAAGACAACACGACCAACTCTAAATGGAAATCGAAGGATGGTAAAACTTTTGCACTTATCATTATTAGTATATCAAACACTTAGATTGGCCACGTATTTGAAGCACAAACTTCGAAAGAAGTATGGGACATCTTGAGCGCACTATATGATGTGAGGAACATGACTTCCAAGTTGCATCTCAAAAGAAAATTCTTCACTCTCAAGATGTCAAACGATGATTCACTTCAGAATCACATTAACCAATTAAAGAATCTCTTACAGTAGATGGCAGTCGTCAAATGGATCAAGACACAATTATTACATTGCTATCGAGCCTGCCTTCCACGTCATATGAAAACTGGGTGATGATCATATCGACACACTCAGATTTAACTCTCACTAGAGTTATCACTATGTTGTTGTAGGAAGACAATCGAAGAAATCAAGACACCTCTTCAACTTCATCATCTCGTGCGCTATATGTCAATAAAGGTTCAAAATAACAAAAGAAAAAAAACTCTATGCAGTTCGCATGGAATCATAAACTGACACAACCAACATAGAGTCATAAGCAATTATCGAATCCACAGTCAAAGAAGAAGCTATCTTGTAAGTATTGCAAATGCACTAATAACGAGATCCAGGATTGCAGGATATTAAAAACAAAGATCTCCAACAATGAACAAGATCAACTAGTGAATTCGGTCGCAGTATCGTATCAATCTCCTACAATCGACATGGAAGAATGAGCGTTTATGGTCAAAGACCAAAGGTGCAAACGGATAATTTTTGGTTTCTGGATTTTGGAGCTACTCAACATATGACTAGTCATTGTTTGTATTTTCACTCCTATACACCTTATTGTACAAAAAAATTCGTTCATCTTGGCGATGATAGTACACATACTATTGAAGGTTAAGGCACTATAAGATTGAAGTTCCAACATGATCAATTCAAACTAGTATCAAATGTCTTGTATGTACCTAAACTCTCTACAAACCTATTATCAGAAAGTAAATTACTAATTTAGTTCTTAGGGTAGAGTTTGAGTCTGATCAATGTCAAATTATCGGTAGGACAAGTAAGATCCTTGCACTTGGCAAGATGCATGGATACTTATATAGATTGACTCATTGTTATTTTGACACAAGTCAAGCCTTGAAAATCTCTATTATTGTCAATAAAGCATTACTTTGGCATTATGGATTAGGACACTTGAATCATACATATGTGTCAAATATGTCCAGACCATCCTTAGCACTTGATCTCGACTATCCAACCAACAAAGTCCACATCCCTATATGACATAATTGCATCATTAGAATACAGATTAGTATGCCTTTTAGATCAAGTCATAGGCATGCATCAAAAGATGTTCTAGATGTTATTCATTCAGATATATGAATGGTCCAATGCAAACTCTGTCGTTGCATGATGCAAAATATTGCATTACCTTCATTGACAAATATTCTAGAAGAACATTTGTTTATTTTATTAAATAGAAATTGGAGGCTTTCAAAATCTTTCAACAATTTAAGGAGTGTGCAAAAATGAAAACTGGTAAGAAAATTAAAGCAATGAGGTCGGACAATAGGAGAGAGTAAATCTTACCGAATTCAAAGAGTATTGCCTTAACAACAACATTGAGCAACAATTCATTACTCCTATTTGCCTTAGTTGAATGGACTTGTTGAGTGAAAGAATCGAATTGGCTAAGTGCATGCTTGCTCATGTGACACTTTCGATATTCCTCTGGGTTAAAGTTGTTTCCATTGGAGCTTATATCCAGAATAGATGCCCAACGCCTAGAATTTTGATTGCATACGGTAATAAATTCTCTGTCAAATACGAAGAGTGGCAAGGCTATCTATTTGTGTTGTAAACATACTATATATGCAATCTATCTGATCTCAGCAAATGTTGTGTTGGCCAATAGATTTGATAGCTGCATCTTACATGACTCCATAATGAATGCACAAATCAAATACGCACTAATAGAAATGTTACAAGAGAGCAAGGAAAATGATGCACATGAAAATGAGAACTCAAGGTCTTATATAGGGGTCACCTTACCATAAATGGATTTGAATAAAAAATCATGTCAAATCAACATCTATTTATATTCATATAGAAATTAGCTTGCAATAATTAAATTATATAATATTCATAAAAGTCAATGTCATTTCAAAATCCGTTCTATGCAATTTCATCAATGTTTGCCATTTGTGGATTGTGGGGTGCAGGGTTTGTTCGTTGGCCATTGTTGTTTTTCACTTCATTGGAAGTCACTAGATGAGGTATCCATTGTTTTCCAGCGCGAAGTGTAGATATTCACCATTCTCTATGTCTTATGTTTTGCATTGGATGAAATCTAAGTTGCCCTTCTAGTTGAGTTGGAGGATGAGATTATCGATCTCAACCCTTTATTTTCGGTGTCTTTAATTCTCTGTTTGCTCAAAATTCCTCGATAGAACCATTGAAAAATCTCAACCAATGCATTGGTAAGTCCTTTTCCTCCGCCATGTTTTTGAAATATGCAGCCTTTGCCTTGTAGTGGCTTTTTTTCATCCCTTGTGTGTTCCAAATAGATAATGATCCGTATGCCTTCATAAACCAAGGTCCATGAGCATACAAAATATGTTGTTGACATTAAAAATTTTGAGTGAAATTATTTTAAATAAACTTTGAAACAAGAGATACAGATGAGATAAAGTTACCATATAGTGAGTGATGTGTGTTTCTCCCCATGCATCAGTCATCAATTTAATGAAAGTTTGTAATTTATCACAATCATCATCTTTTACATTTCATATATTCATGGTTAATGAGAAAGCATCAAATGCTTGCCAAACCTTAGCACATGTATTAGCCATGTGAGGATTTGAGCCAATATTTGTTGCACATTCACATACTTTTGTCCAATATTCCCACTGAAGTCTACTTTCTCGTTTTGTGTGATTTGACAAGAAATGTCTAGCTTTCACAACTTCCATAGGCATTGTCACTAGCAAGTCCTGGGCTATACCACTCAATTCAACATCCTTGGTAAGACTCACATGGCCACCATGCAAACCATATCTGATAAAACTATCTTTAGATTTCTAATGCTAATATCTAATCGTGCTTTTGGCTGCATATTCCATGCATAGCAACAATGCAAATATGAAAATTTATCCAATATTCATATTCCACCATGCATCGTGCAAAAAATGACTCTTTCAAGAGGAATTTGTAATATGGGGTTCCATGCTTTTCCCAAACAGTGCCTGTTTGGTGAAAGTCGCTAGTTGCAATTCAAAATACCTCTATTTTGCCCACTTTCAAATATACAATATAAACAAAAGTGGTTTGCAATTGCTCCAAGACCACAACCAAACATGCATATTAAGGTTTTCAAATCAACAGCGAGGTGACATTCAACGGTAAAGCTTTCCCTATCAACATTTAATGATTCACCTTCATTTTGCGATGGATTGTCTTAGCTATATTTCATCGGCCAAATATCCATCTCAACACTGTGTGACTCTTCTTATGAACTTCAAACGCGGCTATCCACCATATGTGATTTTCAGATTGCACATTGAATCGATATAAATCACTTTCATTATGTTGTTGCAATGTCTGGTTCATCAACGTGATCATGACACATTCAAGCTTTTGACATTTTACGATCTTTGCTTCATCCAACTTGATAGCAATTATGACTTTGCCTTCACAATCTGCAAACGTGACACTCGATAAGAAATCATATAAAGAAAAAATTCATTGAAAATCAACGCACAAGAAAAAAATTCACAAGATCTACGTGAAGCATTCTTGCCATCTCTTTTTATTTGGTAATGTCGAATCATCATCCCTTGGACCTTTTCCAGATCTAGAAATACATTGTTGCCTGGGTGATAATGAAAGTCAATTGCATGTCCTTTTTGAGTTCAAAAATGGCCGACGTTGTAGGTACTTCATCTACTATTGCCATTTGGCTATTCATAGCCAATCCTAGACTATTAGTATTGTGATTATGGCATTCTCTCATTGGGCGATATTATGAATACAAGCATTATCCATAGTCGGTGGATGTTTTCCTTGGAACAATTTATGAAAACATTGAAAGGCTTTGTAAGACAAAGAGGAAGGCCTGAGGGTAGCACGGTAGAAGAGTGGCTAGTGCAAGGATCCATGGTTTATATCACAGAGTTCCTTGCCCATAGTGATCATTTGATTCCTTGTCTTTGGGATAATAAGGATGGTGAACGTGTTGTTGGGGAGGCACCTCAAGGAAAATGAGTGATTAAGAAAATGATTGACTCCTTCAAGGAGAAGGCGAATGAGTTTTGCATTTTTGATAGTGAAAAATTGCAAAAGTGGATTTTGAGATATGAAGAAGTCAAAGCTCATAGAACAACCACTTGAGCCACATTCAAGAGAGGGATGAATAGTTCACATAATAATTTTTCAATCAGAGTTCACCAACAGTTACAAATATGTGCACTGTTCGTGAAGCTCTTAAGATTGTTGCACTTTAGCTAGCAGAAATTTCAGCTTGATGTGGTCTTAAGGGTTAGAATCCAAAATGAGACTGCGCTACTCATCTGCACTCTCTCATACGATCATGTATAGGATTTCCCTCATATAAGAGAGAGATAAGAGAGAGAGGTAGCACCCAAACACACAAGATTAAGCATCAGAGCTGGTAGGGCTCGAAACAGCTCGACTATGTACATACTCATCCAGGCTGCAGTAAGCACCGGAGGCAGTGGTGCTGATGTGGTTGCTGCTAAGGAACAACTCAACTATAGTTATATATCTTTATCCAAGCCCGATGAATCCATCACTACTCTTGATGAACCACAACAGGTCATGTGTATTACTAAGTTAATTATTAATTTTTAGTCCCATCGATGACAAATTGGACTTTAGTTTCAATATGAGTAGTATTATATATTATTAGTTTGTCGAGAATCTTTCAAAGAGTGCTGCCATGAAATAAGTGTATATATAAAAGAACTGATCCATTATTTTGTCAACTCACCTCTTAGCTGGTTTGTACACTTAGTGATAGATGAGATGAGATCATTATAATAGGATTCAATTTGGCAAGCTGTGAATGCAAAATTTGAGGAGTCACTCATATGCCAGAGTGGCAGTCTCTTTTCATAAACATGTTCTCTATCTGAGAGGGAAATCACAAAATTTTTTGCCTAGTTTGAGGCGATCTTTTAGGATTACTTCATGAGAGAGAAATTTCATATAAGAGTCAAGCATCATTTGCAAATCCTAGGGAAGAAATCAAGATAACATTATGTGATGCCTTGCAGCATTTTTGCTTTGAGATTCTTATTCATTGTGGCTAATGTGAACTTACTCCGGGGGATAAAGGTTATGTTCTGTTTCTATATTTTTGGCCTTGGGTAATAAAAGAATAGTAGGAATTGTATTGTCAACAAACCATATTACATTATATTGGATTGTTCTAACTTATGCTATTTTGGCCTTTTAGGATGAATGAACATGCTAGAATAAAAACTAATCGAAAGGACTACTTTTTAATACATAAAATGTGTGTAAGTTCAACAACGATGTAGTCGTAAAAGCAATGTCTATAGATGAAAGGGAAAAATATGGGAGCTTTAAACAAAAAAAGATAGAAGATGGCCTAAAATCCTTGATCCAAGCTTTGTTGGATTGTCTCATCTGTGCATTGAGTAATTTACAAAGTGTATTTGGTTCTTTGCTTGATTTTCAAATTCTAATCAAACGAATTCAATTGGAAAAAATAAAATATCTAGCCATCAATTTTGGGTAGGAAGAAACGAAAAATAAATAAATTCAAAAAGAAAAAGAATTCAAAAAATCAAAAGTGAATTACAATAAAAGAATGGCAAATGCATATTATATATTTTTGTACCATACTACTTATGTTACATTGACAACCAGGAAATACATTATAGGTGCCATTTTTCATTTATAGCTACAGTGTAATTCAATTTTTGTTACAACTAGAAAGATATTGCATTATCACTATCATTTTAATGATGTTTAGAACTACCCAAAACTAAGAAAATGAAATAATGTGCACAAATCCCGATAATGTGAACATGATTATAGTTCCCCACAACTAAATTTTAGCAACCTTGGGTATTTCTCTCTCTCAAAACTCTCTCCTAGTTAGCACTCCTTATAGGGTGTTTTTTGGATTCAAAACTTGTCTAGTGCGGCTAGATATTTCAACCATTTAATAAAACTTGGATACATGTTGAGATTGCCCCCAACATGTGAGAGACGGACAAATGGAAGCAAAAATTCACTTTTAGGTACCTTGCCTATATGTCAACATTTAAGGAGAAAAAAAAATCACCATTGGTGGTTGAATATAAGTGAAGGATGCTGTGTTGAGGAACATGGGTGACATGCTAGACCTTGATGGAGAAAGGAAAGAATGTGGCATGAGAAATTTGCATTCGATAGATGCAACTATCGGGCTTTGCGGAATGATCCTTTCTCTTCAATGCATGACTACTACTATCAAATTCGAACCATACTATCACCACACATGTCACATTTGATTCTACTTTATTCAAACTTTCATCAGAATCTATGAGATTGATTATGTAAACAAACATAAACTGATATAATTTTGATAAGTGAATGTGTTCCATAGCTCAAACAAAACTATAGGAGACGTGTTCAGATTAGGGTAGATTAGGGAAGCATATATTTTTTATGACATAATGTTCAACGCAATAAGACTGAAGGATTGAATTGAGTAAGCAGCTTGTATCAAAATAGAAGGCGTGCATAAGACAATTATAGTGGAGGATGCAACCATGTACTTGAAACTTGATATATTTTTTGCTTTTCAGCACAGGTTTTTAGAAATACTCCTTTTTCCCTTAATTGAATCACTCAATGAAATATCTTCCAATTTTGAATACAAATGGCAAACATTGATGAAATTGCGTAGAACGGATTTTGAAATGACATTGACTTTTATGAATATTATATAATTTAATTATTGCAAGCTAATTTTTATATGAATATAAATAGATGTTGACTTGACATGATTTTTTATTCAAATCCATTTCTGGTAAGGTGACCCCTATATAAGACCTTGAGTTCTCATTTTCATGTGCATCATTTTCCTTGCTCTCTTGTAACGTTTCTATTAGTGTGTATTTGATTTGTGCATTCATTATGGAGTCATGTAAGATGCAACTATCAAATCTAATGGCCAACATAACAGTTGCTGAGATCAGATAGATCACATATATAGTATGTTTACAACACAAATAGATACCCTCGCCACTCTTCGTATTTGACAGAGAATTTATTACCGTATGCAATCAAAATTCTAGGCTCAGTAGTGACATGGATTCCATTCAACTTCTTGACATATATGGAAAGGATAGGCCTTTTGCTGCCAGCCGGCTTTAGAGATTTGTGAGCCATTTGGGGATGGACCACTACATAGAGATCACACGAGAGCAACAAATTAATTTCAATCTAAAAAATGTAGGAAAGAAGTTTTTATCAGGTGAAATTGTCGTTTTTTGCTTAATGAGTTTCTAGGAAATATTGTTGACAAATTAGAGGAGCCCAACATCAAAGTTTCTGAGGTGGAGGAGCCTGGAGCTGAGGTTGAACTAACCTCGTAGCAAGGAGCAGATCTTTCCATGCAGATAACACCAAGTGCATAAACATCCTCTGGACTAGTGGATGTGGACGACACTGATGATACCATGCTGCGTATATGATGCCTTGCTCGGGTGATCATTAATGAAGAAGAGTATTTTTTTTTTTTGAATGATTTGCAAAACATTCTCGACTTACTTGAGGATAAGATGCTTGCGGCGGCGTTCGCATGGCTACAATTGGATAGTGATACATTTGATCACACCCAATCAGTTAAATTTCAGAAGCTAGTTGGCCAAGACACAAATAGTACTGAGGAGGCTCTAGAAAAGGTACTTTGTGAATTGAAGACACTACAACCTCCACCAGTTGAGAAAGTGCCATTTGTTGAATTAACATCTGGCCCCTCTTAGATCGATTACAAAGGCAAGGGAATTGACCTTGCCACTACTCAAGGACATGATGAAGGATCTCAGGTACGTATATTATTTGAAAACAACTTGGTGCATCCATTAATTAATAAATCTGCCTTTGTCGATTTGGTTTTTTCTTAATATTTCAATATGATGTAGTATTTGATGGAAATTGACTATTTTGCGATGAGCTGGTTAGGGGGGACTTGTGAGGTCTGAGAAATAGCAACGCCCGATGTGTCCCTCTGCTCACTACATTGGGCAATTTCTTACAAATTAAATTTTTTTGTTTTAGTAACAAATATAGTCCAAATGGGCATTTGAAGTGCAAAGCATGATCAAATCATATCTCGGATGTACCCATATCCTTGAATGTCTTTAGTTGGGCATCTATTCTGGATATAAGCTCGAATGGAAACAACTTCAACCCAGAGGAATATCGAAAGTGTCACATGAGCAAGCATGCACTTAGCCGATTCGATTCTTTCACTCAACAAGTCCATTCAACTGAGGCGAATAGGAGTAATGAATTGTTGCTCAATGTTGTTGTTAAGGCAATACTCTTTGAATTCGGTAAGATTTACTCCTGTTGTGGAACCTCATTGTTTAATTTTCTTACCAGTTTTCATTTTTGCACACTCCTTAAATTGTTGAAAGATTTTGAAAGCCTCCAATTTCTACTTAAAAAAATAAACAAATGTTCTTCTAGAATATTTGTCAATGAAGGTGATGCAATATTTTGCATCATGCAACGACAAAGTTTGCATTGGACCATTCATATATCTGAATGAATAACATCTAGAACATCTTTTGATGCATGCCTATGACTTGATCTAAAAGGAATACTAATCTGTATTCTAATGATGCAATTATGACATATAGGGAGGTGGACTTTGTTGACAATAATAGAGGTTTTCAAGGCTTGACTTGTGTCAAAATAACAATGAGTCAATCTATATAAGTATCCATGCATCTTGCCAAGTGCAAGGATCTTACTTGTCCTATCGATAAATTGAGATTGATCAGACTCAAACTCTACCCTAAGACCTAAAATAGTAATTTACTTTCTGATAATAGGTTTGTAGAGAGTTTAGGTACATACAAGACATTTGATAGTAGTTTGAATTGATCATGTTGGAACTTCAATCTTACAGTGCCTTAACCTTCAATAGTATGTGTACTATCATCACCAAGATGAATGAATTTTTTTGTACAATAAGGTGTATAGGAGTGAAAATACTAACAATGATTGGTCATATGTTGAGTAGCTCCAAAATCCAGAAACCAAAAATTATCCGTTTGCACCTTTGGTCTTTGACCATAAACGCTCATTCTTCCATGTCGATTGTAGGAGATTGAGACGATACTGCGACCGAATTCACTAGTTGATCTTGTTCATTGTCGGAGATCTTTGTTTTTAATATCCTGCAATCCTGGATCTCATTATTAGTGCATTTGAAATACTTACAAGATAGCTTCTTCTTCGACTGTGGATTCGATAATTGCTTATGACTCTATGTTGGTTGTGTCAATTTATGATTCCATGCAAACTGCTTAGAGTTTTGTTTCTTTTGTTATTTTGAACCTTTATTGACATATAGCGCACGAGATGATGAAGTTGAAGAGGTGTCTTGATTTCTTCGATTGTCTTCCTACAACAACATAGTGATAACTCTAGTGAGAGTTAAATCTGGGTGTGTAGATATGATCGTCACCCAGTTTTCATATGACGTGGAAGGCAGGCTCGATAGCAATGTAATAATTGTGTCTTGATCGATCTGACGACTGCCATCTATTGTAAGAGATTCTTTAATTGGTTAATGTGATTCTGAAGTGAATCATCGTTTGACATCTTGAGAGTGAAGAGTTTTCTTTTAAGATGCAACTTGGAAGTCACGTTCCTCACATCATATAGTGCGCTCAAGATGTCCCATACTTCTTTCAAAGATTGCGCTTCAAATACGTGGCCAATCTAAGTGTTTGATATATTAATAATGATAAGTGCAAAAGTTTTACCATCCTTCGATTTCCATTTAGAGTTGGTCGTGTTGTCTTCAAGCTTCAACTCGATACATGTGACAACATCTCACAACTTGTTCGTGATTAACAAGGTTTTCATCTTAAATTTCTACAAATCGTAATTGGATCTGTTCATCTTGTCTGTTATGAGACCTCCTTTCTTTTGATTATCCATATGGAAATTAGTCTGTCAAAAAATTGATGACTAAAGAATGAAATGATACCATATTTTTAAAGATTACAAGTGAATGTGCTCTGATAATAGGCATGACTATGATACTATGAAGAGTCTTTAACAAAAGAGCTCTGATACCATGTTAGAAGAAGGAAAGAGGATTCGATAGTAATTAAGTAAAAATTGAAAGATGACCTATTGAGCGCAACATAATGATCCTTTTTCTAATGTATGACCATGTCTATTATAAATCAAACAAAGCTATCATGATAATTGTCATGTTCGATCTTTTAGCAGCTAACTTATTAGCACTAAAGTGATTTCATAACCAAACAATTACAAAGTGAAGTGATGTATAGAATATTGCATCATCAAACTAAACAATGAGAGATTTATCAACTACTAGTAACTATAGAGAAGCATGCATACATTCTGACATAATATTGAATGCAATAAGGTGGATTGATTCAATAAGTAGCATGTACAAAATTAGATGATGAGAGCAAAAAACAATAGCGGATGCAACTGAGTACTCTACACTATCTCCAAGCAACTGATAACTCTGTCTGATGCACTTCTGCTAATAAGAAGCAAGCGCTAATAGCAATACTAAAAAAAAAACACTAATGGAACTTTGCAAGTCTTCTAAGTATAAATAGAAGTCTCATGTTTTCTTCTCTAGTGATCAGCTATTTTAACTAAAGCATTTTAAGCTTATCCAATAAGGACAACTAATAAGGTCATAGGTCACAATTGGCAGTTAGCCATACTGCATTGTGATCCATGCAGTTAGGCTTCCCAAAAATCTACTTGCAAAGAAGTTAGGGCTGGTCATTAGCTTCATATCAGATGGAAGTAGTAATTGTCATCCGTAGACTTCTTCAATAGTTCGTCGTCGTTGTCGAAGCCATCTGTTTAGAGATTCCCAAGTATTTTTGCAGATTGTGTAGAAACACGAATAAAACTACAGAACTGAATAAATGAATGGATGTAGATTGAAGATCGATTTCTCAAATGAATCGATCCCGATAGTAGAATAATCCAGCATTTTCCACATTGATTCTCATCATCAAATGCATCTCATTGTGTATTTGGTAGACGAGGTGGACGTTGTAGGTACTTCATCTACTATCGTCATTTGGCTATTCATAGCCAATCCTAGACTATTAGTATTGTGATTATGGCATTCTCTCATTGAGCGATATTATCAATACAAGCATTGTCCATAGCCGATGGATGTTTACCTTGGAACAATTTATGAAAACATTGAAAGGCTTTGTAAGACAAAGAGGAAGGCCTGAGCACAGTAGAAGAGTGGCTAGTGCAAGGATCCATGGTTTATATCACAAAGTTCCGTGCTCATAGCAATCATTTGATTCCTCGTCTTTGGGATAATAAGGATGGTGAACGTGTTGTTGGGGAGGCACCTCAAGGAGGGATTAAGAAAATGATTGAATCCTTCAAAGAGAAGGCGAATGAGTTTTGCATTTTTAATAGTGCAAAATTGCAAAAGTGGATTTTGAGATATGAAGAGGCCAAAGCTCATAGGACAACCACTCGAGCCACATTCAAGAGAGGGCATAGAAGACAACCATACATGCATGACCTTGCTCTTCTACCCAAGGATATGATGCTTGGTTGACTACATGATGCCCTTAGACAAGTCATAGCAAAGAACAAGGATGTAACAAAAAGACAGCGGGAATTTGGAGGGGGTGCGATTTTCATGTAAGCTCTATAAATCGTTCACATGTTTAACTAGTTTTATGTATTTGATTGATATCGATGTAGTCGATATAGCTTGGCTGATGATGTCATGAATCAAGATTTTTTTAATTCACTAAATTGTTCTTTCTCGTGCTATACAAGAAATACAATGCATTGAGGAAGCATGGATGACATTTTTGTATGAAGCGCATTGATAAAACTAGAAATACATATGACTGTGGAGTCATAGCAAATCTTACTCAAGAGAGTTGAGCAAGCATGGCTGACACCAATCTACTCTCTTCTCAACTTGATTATTATGGGACAATCAATGACATTTTGGAAATTGGATTTAGGCAAATCAGCTTTTTCATATTTCATGTAAAATGGTGTAAAGTTACAACGGTAAACAACAGCCTAGCATCAGCCCGAATATGTGAGAGAAGTTACACTTACAACTGACCAATTAAAGTTTTTCACAGATTTTGAACAATGAGAGTGGTTATCTTGCCGTTGACTCCACCAAGCTTTGGACATATCAATGTGATGCATTTGTCTTTCTTGAACAATGTGAACAGGTACATATATATGTGTTCAAGTCGTCAATCAATTCATTTTGAACACAAAAATTGTATGTGTGTATATCCAAGCAATTGTAACATAGATATTAATTATGAGTCGATGTTTATGGTAACATCAATCAATTACAAGTGGTCTTTCACCCGGACCATTCAGATTCTAAAATTACAAAGTGTAATGTGCACTTACGAATGTCTAAAAATAATAATAGTACATTACACATTTATTACTCCATCAATTCTTGGAATAATAAATTCAGGTGTACTATTGTGCCTTTTAAGGTTTCACCAAAACACACTGTGAAAAAATCAGTAGGTTGTTACTTTATTATTGTTAACTTATCTTGATACACACAGTCAGCCCAACGGAGACTATCAACCCAACCAAGGCCTTCACAACAACCATTTTTTTGTTTGTTCTCTCTCTCTCTCTCTCTCTCTCTCTCTCACTCTATCCTCTGTCTTGTGACTGATTCAATAGTTGCATTCTATCCTTTGTCTTGTGACTGATTCATTAGTTGCATGAGATACATCTAAAAGGCTGAGCCAACGAGCGAACCAACGTAGAGACTTCAAGACCTTTCAAATAAAATAGGTATGAACCTTTCAACCACTTATGTACATATATCCATGTTTTAATTTACTTCAATAATTTTAAAATATCATGACATTTGACTTTTTGAAGTTACCTTTCAAATCTAAGACAATCACAAATTTTGAGTTTGCTTAGCCTTTTACGTGCATTACATCTTGCAAATGCCAAGCGTGTTCACGATCACAGTACCCATGAACAAAATCGGAGAAAAACCTTATGCACTCAATCTGAACCATCCCATGAAAAACACTCAGATAACAAACTTAGCTCCAAACATTTTTGAGTGGCAATCCGAACTGATGCAGCTAAAGTCTTCAAGTGTAAGCACGTGAATTATACCGGCTTCCTGAACAGTACACACAATAATTTTGCAAGCGGAGTTCACCGACAGTTGAAAATATGTGCACTGTTCGTGAAGCTCTTAAGATTGTTGCACTTTAGCTGGCAAAAATTTCAGCCTGATGTGGTGTTAAGGGTCAGAATCCAAAATGAGACTGAGCTACTCATCTGCACTCTCTCATACGATCGCATATAGCATTTCCCTCATTTAAGAGAGAGAGAGAGATAGGACCCAAACACACAAGATTAAGCATCAGAGCTGGTAGTGCTCGGAACAGCTCAACTATGTACATACTCATCCAGACTGCAGTAAGCCCCGGAGGCGGTGGTGCTGACCTGGCTGCTGCTAAGGGACAGCTCAAGTATAATTATATATCTTTATCCAAGCCCGGCGAATGCCAGTTTCTAGCAGCTGGCTGTGTACAATCTACACAAATATTCCACGAAATAATGTTCGGTCTGCATGCGGACTGCGGGAATCCATCAGTCATGATCAACTTGTTGGCATTTTCCCGACCAAATCCCATACACATTTCCCAAGACAACGCATACACACAATCCCAAAGCTGCAAAGACCATTATCCATGATATTCTAGGAAAGAGCAAGTATGACATCTCAATCGCTAGTCCTTCCAAAGAGTGACCACATGCTGCAAGAGAGCACTTTTTTCACACGGAAGCGAGGGAGCTTTGGGAGCTGGCAAAACATAGAAGACAGCGTCTGGGCGCTGACGTAGAAATTGTTGATCGAGCCAGATAAGAAATAAAACAGAACAAGATAAAAAATGCTGATCCCTTTCACTGCAGCAAGCCACGTCAGTCTCGAAAGATCAGTACATCAGCTCTTATTATATCACATGACCTTTTGACACAATTGCAGGTAGTGCGCCAATGGTTTTGCTTGTTTCATTATGCAAATGTGAGACGAAAGGAATCTATCTGCATGTACTATTCCATAGAAGTTAGAAAATCTCAGAAACCTGTGTGATCACCCTGCATGCAAAGGGGAACAGAATAGGCAGATAAGGCACAATAAGTCTAAAACAGATTTAAATTATTGATCTCTTTGTGAGTAAATTATTGCAGATTGTATAGTACATGCCTCTATAATAGGCATAGTCTCAATTCTTGTGAAATTTGTACTAGATATGAAGA
The DNA here is from genome assembly GCA_029204225.1 of Diphasiastrum complanatum. Taxonomy (NCBI): domain Eukaryota; kingdom Viridiplantae; phylum Streptophyta; class Lycopodiopsida; order Lycopodiales; family Lycopodiaceae; genus Diphasiastrum; species Diphasiastrum complanatum. The sequence goes on along the minus strand of CM055109.1, from coordinate 6,606,900 downwards.
GTGTTAGAATGAATCACAGCGAGGAAGATGACAGCATAAAAGGCAGAATCTACGAACACTCAATTGATCAATCATAAAGCAAATCACACACACATACAAAAGCGATATCTTGATTACCAAAAGCGTGATCATAGCCTCACGAAGCATGTACATATATCAGCATGCTAGTGTCATGCCAAGATTCTATATAATGTGCAATATGATGACTATCGTATTCACACCTATCTAACGTGGCATCAAGCATGCCAAGAAAACTTTGGCTAATCCTATGTATTCTAGATACATGAGAGATACATTCACGATGAGCCATGTGACTGAAGACGGTTAGCAGTGACCGTTGGTGTCATGTGACATGGACACCAACAATCCCCATCTCAATGCTATCCGTCTTCTCTAATGATGCTCTTCATTCCCATGGCATTCCTTAAGCATACAAATCTATCCTTTGATAGAGGTTTGGTCATTATGTTTGCAGTCATCACTTTGGTGGGATAGAACTTCAGCACCATCTTCTGACTTTGTACCGAATCTTTGACAATGTGGTGCTGGATGTCAATGTGTTTGCTTCGTTTGTGCAAACCTCCATTCTTGCATATGAAGATGTTGCCCTGGTTGTCGTTGAAGATCTTCATTCCTTTTGTTGAGATGCCTATCTCGTGACATAAAATCTTGATCCAAACATACTCCCTAGCACTATGACATATCCCCATTAGTTCCGCTTCAGTTGAGGAGAGAGCCACAGATTTTTGCTTATTGCTTGCCTAGCTTATAGCTCCTCCGCCCATCATGAAGACGAACCTACAGGTGGATTTCCTGTCATCTATGTCACTTGCCCAGTCAGAGTCGACAAACCCCTCAATGTTTTCAAAAGGAAACCTGTATTCCAAGCCAAGTCCAATGGCTCCCTTCAAGTATCGCAGAACTCTTTTGGCTGCTTGCCAATGATTGTTGCCTGGGTCTTCCAGATCACATCACATTTGTCAATCCCCTCCTTGACATCGTAATCAAACCCCCTCAGCGTCTCGTCATTCGCCAAGGTCTAGAGACTCTTGCATCCAAGATGCCCCATGCGCCTGTGCCGAAGATTGTTGGTTTTGTTGGAGTCCACCGTCAGACATGCCATAGATCTTTCGTCAACTCCTCCTTGTAGCTAATACAAACCTCTTGTCCTGAATTCAATGTCGATTGGTCCGTTATCCATCTGAATGTTGCACCCTTCTTTTTCGAACAACACATGATATCCAGTATCTGTAAGTCTGGCTACCGACAACAGGTTCTTGGCTAAATTAGGAACATGTAGGACGTCGCACAGGTTCACACTCCTGTCTTGCCCAAGCCATATGCGAATGGAGCCTCTCCCTATCGCATCAATCACACCTTTATCCCCCATCATGATCTCCTTACCACTGAGCATCTGATAGGTCATGAAGGCATCACAATTATTTGTCATATGGGACGTAGCTACAGAATCAAGATACCAGTGAATTTTCAAGATTCCGCTAGTGATTCCATCTATAAGGGCTATGTATTTTGAAAGCTTTAAATTACAGCCAATAAAGATGACATTCCGTTATTAGACATTATACATACATTTTTAATATTTTCAAATCCCCTGCAAACTGCCATTGAATTTGGAAATTTCCATGGTCTTCGACTGTAAATTTCTCACCCTCCAAATGTCTCTTTATAATCTCGCCATAGTTTGTTTTTGAAAATATCCATGATAGTATTTTATGGTCCTCTTTCAAGACCTGTAGAGAAACAAGTAATGCATCACATGTCAATAAAACCTGGCAATGTATGAATTGTTAATATAGATATTCTAAATGAAAATTGAAATGTATATCTGGAATGCCGCCAACCACCATATGTGATTTTTCGATTGAACACTAAACGTTCGATCATCTGTATCTGAAATTTTGTTCATCAAAGTGACACTCACACGTTCCAACTTCTGACCCTTGATGATTTCAGATTCATCCAATTTTATTATAATAATGATCTTTCCATTTACTTGATGTTCGTCTAGTTTATAGAATCGAATAATGTATCTTAGAATATTTTCAATATCAAGGAAAATATTATTGCAATCATTGTAATTGAGCTCACCATATTCTGATTTGTATAATTCAGTTATATGAAGTGGTTGGCCAACTACTTTGAACATTCCGTCATTATAAATAGCTAATCTTACCTGATATGGACGCGAAAGATTAATTTTCTTCACCATCACTTGGGAAAAAGCTTCTTTAACTATTCTAAAAAAAGTAGAATAAGCATTTCTGCTACTTCCAGATACATCACATGCACCTTGTATCACATTCGCATCCAAGTATGATTGAACCTTAATCAAAACAGTCTCTACAATTTCATTTTTCATTTTTTCAAACCAAGCATTTTCTATCATTTCCTTTGCTGACTTTCTTGGTAAAACATGACTTAAAGATGATCCAATGATCTATTAAATAGTTCTTTGCCACCAAACATGACCTGCAACAAACATATGAAACTCAAATTATGTTTAATAAATAAATAATCCATGTTATCAAGTGCAAATCAAACTTAAATGACATATACAAATCAAATAAACAGTTTAGATGACAACATACTTGAATGCTCGGATTCTTTTTTTCTGATTGCCGCTATGTGTAGATAGGTCATCAATATTCTTCATCGGTACTCTCTTTCTTTTCCTCTTCATCATTGCCTTATTGATAACTTTTAGATCAACAACAGATTTTAAACTCTCGGATCGCAACTTTTCATGGATTCTAACATTTCTTGGTTTGATCCTCGAAGAGTAGTGACAGTAGCATTCAACTTTGACATAGCATTCTTGAGTGCATTGTTTTCAGCACTAGTGTGTTGCACATAATGAAACAATTGTTGATTTGCACATTGCAATTGTTGATTAGCAAACTGTAATTGTTGATTAAGACAATATATGCTATGCATTCCAATATCTCGCAACCTTTGACAATATCCAAGTAATCCCCTATTTCCTTCACATACATATCTAAGAAGATGAGTTACGGACTTAATATCTGGGCACAAATTGGTAGTTGGATCATTAGGATAAATTGATCCATCCACCCACGAATCTATATTCATATGATTATTTATTGCCATTGTTAAAGCTACAATCATGTAAATGAATCTACCTATAGTAAATCAATATGAATAGATCTAGCATTCCTTACTTTTTTAATGTCTATGTTGCATTGAAAATCATCCCACCTCATATTTCACTATAAGCATATGGTGATTTCAAAAGTTTTGCCTCTCCCGCTTCAGTTTTTGCATTGAGCACACCAAGATATTCAGTCTTAAAGCTCTAGTCCCGAATTTGGGAACGAGCATGAAGAGAAGCTATTACATCTCATGCTAAACTAACTATTGTCTGAATTTTACCATACTAGTTAGACGTCGGGCAAGGCCGGAAACTTGGAAAACGACGACCAGAAGTTATTGGTTTGCATTCTCTCTCTACGTAACCGCTCTCTAAAGTGAAATTTCTTAAAGGGCCCATTTTGAGCCCATATTTCCCCAAATGTTGAGGAATGAAGTTTATAAACATAGACATTTGTGGACCAATGGAGGTGCCATCTATTGGAGGATCTAGGTACTTCATTACATACATAGACAATACACGAGAAGGACTCGGATTTGGATGTTGAAGCAAAAATCTCAGGCGCTTGAAAGTTTCAAGACATTCAAGAGCATAGCTGAGAGTGAAACCAATAAGAAGGTCAAGAAGCTCAGAAGTGACAATGGGGGAGAATTCAAGAACAAAAAATTCGATGAATTCCTGTCTGAAGAATGGTATCTTGAGAGAATTTACTGTCCCCTACACTCCTGAACAAAATGGTTTGGCGGAAAGAAAAAAAGAACGCTGATGAAAATGACTCATTGTATGTTGCAGGAGAATGATCTACCTAAGTATCTATGGGCAGAGGTTGTTGCATCTACATGTCACATAATCAACAGATCTTCAACGAAGGTCTTGGCAAGAAAAACCCCTCACAAGATATGGTACGGACATAAGCCAAGAGTAGATCACTTCAGGGTGTTTGGCTGCACTGCATACGTACATATTCCAACATAAAGGCGGAAGAAACTTGATCCCAAGTCCAACAAATGCTTGTTTGTAGGATATCCGGAAGGAATTAAAGGATATAAGCTTTTTGATCCTGTTACAAAAAAGTTCATCAATGCAAGGGATGTCGTGTTTGATGAAGATCCCACAGTGGTGGTAAAACCCACCTCCAATTCTGGTTCATATCATGGGCTCAAGGGGGGCGTGGTGTTTCCCACAGAGGTCATCAGCATTTCGAGCTCCAATACATCCCAAGACAACGTATCTTCGGAGGATCATGCCCATGATGAGAGCATTGATGGTCAGATGTCCATGGGGGAAGAATTTTTTGATGCAGAAGAGAACAAAGAACCTGATATAGTGAGGCAACCAAGGCTCAAGATCAAGTTCAATCGGGAGAGACCAGAGACAATTGCTGAGGCAAGGCCAAACAGGGCAAAGAGAGCTCCACAAAGATTCGATGAGATGATATTCATGAGTCAAGAATCGGATGAAGAGCCAGGATCTTACTGGGAAGCCCGAGAGAGGGGAGACTAAAATGAGTGGCTCCATGCATGCAATGACAGAAGAAATGGAGTCGATTAAGAAGAACGATGCGTGGAATTTGGTACACCTACCAGAAGGGAGGAGAGCCATTGGCTGTAGGTGGATTTATAAATTAAAATATGATGCAGAGGGCAATGTTGAGAGATATAAGGCACGAATATTAGCCAAAGTATGCTCGCAAACAGAAGGCATGGACTTTGATGAAACATTTGCCCTAGTCGCTAGAATCAGATCGATTAGGATAATCCTTGCACGGGCAGCTGCCAATGACATGGAGATTCATCAGCTTGATGTCAAAACTGCATTCCTGAATGGGACACTAAGTGAGGACGTGTATATGAAACAACCAGACGGATTTGAAGAAGGGTCGGGCATGGTCTGCAAGCTCAACAAAGCCCTGTATGGATTAAAGCAATAATCCAGAGTCTGGTATGAACGAATTGAAATATACCTTCGTGAATGAAATTTCAAAAAATGAAACTCAGATCAGAGCATATTTGTCAGGAGATCTCATTTGGAAATCACTGTCATAGCACTTTATGTGGATGATGTAATTCTGATTGGCGACAACATTTCAAGGCTGGAGTCCTGTAAGGCGGGATTGAAGACTGAGTTTGAAATCAAGGATATGGGGCAGCTGCATTATTGCCTAGGAATTCAAGTTCACAGAGACAAAATCAGAAAATCTATCCACCTAAGGTAGGAAAGGTACATCATTAATATGCTCAAGAAATTTGGGATGGAAAATTGCAATCCCATTGGAACTCCACAAGAACAGGGAATAAGATTGAGCAAAGAGATGTCACCACAAACTGAGTCTGATAGAGCTGAAATGAACCGATCTCCATATAGAAGCCTAGTGGGATCGTTGATGTACTCTATGGTATGCACTAGGCCAGATATAGCCACGACAATTGGATCACTCAGCATGTATTTGGAAGACCCAGGCATCGATCAAGGAATGCCATGGGAATGAAGAGCATCATTAGAGAACATGGATAGCATTGAGATGGGGATTGTTGGTGGCCATGTCACATCACACCAACGGTCACTGCTAACCGTCTTCAGTCACATGGCTCATCGCGAATGTATCTCTCATGTATCTAGAATACATAGGATTAGCCAAAGTTTTCTTGGCATGCTTGATGCCACATTAGATAGGTGTGAATACATAGGTGTGAGTACGATGAATATCATTCTAGATAGGTGTGTATAGGATAGTCATCATATTGCACATTATATAGAATCTTGGCATGACACTAGCATGCTGATATATGTACATGCTTCGTGAGGCTATGATCACGCTTTTGGTAATCAAGATATCGCTTTTGTATGTGTGTGTGATTTTGCTTTATGATTGATCAATTGAGTGTTTGTAGATTCTGCCTTTTATGCTGTCATCTTCCTCGTTGTGATTCATTCTAACACTCTTCATACCTAGTACAAATTTCACAAGAATTGAGACTATGCCTATTATAGAGGCATGTACTATACAACCTGCAATAATTTACTCACAAAGAGATCAATAATTCAAATCTGTTTTAGACTTATTGTGCCTTATCTGCCTATTCTGTTCCCCTTTGCATGCAGGGTGATCACACAGGTTTCTGAGATTCTAACTTCCATGGAATAGTACATGCAGATAGATTCCTTTCGTCTCAAATTTGCTTAATGAAACAAGCATAACCATTGGCGCACTACCTGCAATTGTGTCAAAAGGTCATGTGATATAATAAGAGCTGATGTACTGATCTTTCGAGACTGACGTGGCTTGCTGCAGTGAAAGGGATCAGCATTTTTTATCTTGTTCTGTTTTATTTCTTATCTGGCTCGATCAACAATTTCTACGTCAGCGCCCAGACGCTGTCTTCTATGTTTTGCCAGCTCCCAAAGCTCCCTCGCTTCCGTGTGAAAAAAGTGCTCTCTTGCAGCATGTGGTCACTCTTTGGAAGGACTAGCGATTAAGATGTCATACTTGCTCTTTCCTAGAATATCATGGATAATGGTCTTTGCAGCTTTGGGATTGTGCGTATGCGTTGTCTTGGAAAATGTGTATGGGTTTGGTCGGGAAAATGCCAACAAGTTGATCATGACTGATGGATTCCCGCAGTCCGCATGCAGACCGAACACTATTTCGTGGAATATTTGTGTAGATTGTACACAGCCAGCTGCTAGAAACTGGCATTCGCCGGGCTTGGATAAAGATATATAATTATACTTGAGCTGTCCCTTAGCAGCAGCCAGGTCAGCACCACCGCCTCCGGGGCTTACTGCAGTCTGGATGAGTATGTACATAGTTAAGCTGTTCCGAGCACTAACAGCTCTGATGCTTAATCTTGTGTGTTTGGGTCCTATCTCTCTCTCTCTCTCTCTCTCTCTCTCTCTCTCTCTCTCTCTCTCTCTCTCTCTCTCTCTTAGATGAGGGAAATTCTATTTGCGATCGTATGAGAGAGTGCAGATGAGTAGCTCAGTCTCATTTTGGATTCTGACCCTTAACACCACATCAGGCTGAAATTTTTGCCAGCTAAAGTGCAACAATCTTAAGAGCTTCACGAACAGTGCACATATTTTTAGCTGTCGGTGAACTCTGCTTGCAAAATTAATATGTGTACTGTCCAGGAAGCCGGTATAATTCACGTGCTTACAATTGAAAACTTTGGCTGCGTCAGTTCGGATTGCCACTCAAAAATGTTTGGAGCTAAGTTTGTTATCTGAGTGTTTTTCATGGGATGGTTCAGATTGAGTGCATAAGCTTTTTCTCCAAATTTGTTCATGGGTACTGTGATCGTGAACACGCTTGGCATTTGCAAGATGCAATGCACGTAAAAGGCTAAGCAAACTCAAAATTTGTAATTGTCTTAGATTTAAAAGGTAATTTAAAAAGTCAAATGTCATGCTATTTTAAAATTTTTGAAAATTTATTGTAAATTAAAACATGGATATATGTACATAAGTGGTTCAAAGGTTCATACCTATTTTATTTGAAAGGTCTTGAAGTCTCTACGTTGGTTCGCTCGCTGGCTCAGCCTTTTAGATATATCTCATGCAACTAATGAATCAGTCACAAGACAAAGGATAGAATGCAACTATTGAATCAGTCACAAGACAAAGGATAGAATGCATGCGAGAGAGAGAGAGAGAGAGAGAGAGAGAGAGAGAGAAAACATGTTTCTCACGTTTTAATTGGACTACGCTGCCCTCGGGATTCTGCACACCATCCTGGTTTTAAATTCTAGTATTCTTGTGCATAAATGGTTGTTGTGAAGGCCTTGGTTGGGTTGATAGTCTCTGTTGGGCTGACTGTGTGTATCAAGATAAGTTAACAATAATAAAGTAACAACCTACTGATTTTTTCACAGTGTGTTTTGGTGAAACCTTAAAAGGCACAATAGTACACCTGAATTTATTATTCCAAGAATTGGAGTAATAAATGTGTAATGTACTATTATTATTTTTAGACACTCATAAAAGCACATTACACTTTGTAATTTACTCGTACTATGTTTAGAAAGGCTTATCATGCACTCATCATTAAATTAGAATCTGAATGGTGTGGGTGAAAGACCACTTGTAATTGATCGATGTCACCATAAACATCAACTCATAATTAATACCTATGTTACAATTGCTTGGATATACACACATACAATTTTTGTGTTCAAAATGAATTGATTGACTACTTGAACACATATATATGTACCTGTTCACATTGCTCAAGAAAGACAAATGCATCACATTGATATGTCCAAACCTTGGTGGAGTCAACCGCAAAATAACCACTCTCATGTTTCCTCACAGTCACATTAGGACCGTTGTAGCTTTAAACCACTTTACATGAAATATGAAAAAGCTGATTTGCCTAAATCCAATTTCCAAAATGTCATTGATTGTCCCATAATAATCAAGTAGAGAAGAGAGTAGATTGGTGTCAGCCGTGCTTGCTCAACTCTCTTGAGTAAGATTTGCTATGACTCCACAATCATATGTATTTCTATTTTTATCAATGCGCTCATACGAAAATGTCAACCATCCTTCCTCAATGCATTGTATTTCTTGTATTGCACGAGAAAGAACAAAACAATTTAGTGAAATTAAAAAATCTTGATTTATGACATCATTAGCCAAGCTATATTGACTACATCGATATCAATCAAATACATAAAACTAGTTAAACATGTGAACGATTCATAGAGCTTACATGAAAATCGCACCCCCTTGCAAATTCCCGCTCTCTTTTTGTTACATCCTTGTTCTTTGCTATGACTTGTCTAAGGGCATCATGTAGTCAACCAAGCATCATATCCTTGGGTAGAAGAGCAAGGTCATGCAGGTATGGTTGTCTTCTATGCCATCTCTTGAATGTGGCTCGAGCAGTTGTTCTATGAGCTTTGGCATCTTCATATCTCAAAATCCACTTTTGCAATTTTGAACTATTAAAAATGCGAAACTCATTCGCCTTCTCCTTGAAGGATTCAATCATTTTCTTAATCACTCATTTTTCTTGAGGTGCCTCCCCAACAACACGTTCACCATCCTTATTATCCCAAAGACGAGGGATCAAATGATCGCTATGAGCAAGGAACTCTGTGATATAAACCATGGATCCTTGCACTATCCACTCTTCTACCGTGCTACCCTCAGGCCTTCCTCTTTGTCTTACAAAGCCTTTCAATGTTTTCATAAATTGTTCCAAGGAAAACATCCATCGGCTATGGACAATGCTTGTATTGATAATATCGCTCAATGATAGAATGCCATAATCACAATACTGATAGTCTAGGATTGGCTATGAATAGCCAAATGACGATAGTAGATGAAGTACCTACAACGTCCACCTCATCTACCAAATGCACAATGAGATGCATTTGATGATGAGAATCAATGTGGAAAATGTTGGATTATTCTACTATCAGGATCGATTCATTCGTGAAATTGATCTTCAATCTACATCCATTCATTTATTCAGTTCTATAGTTTTATTCGTGTTTCTACACGGTCTGCAAAAATACTTGGGAATCTCTAGACAGATGGCTTCAACAATGACAACGAACTATCGAAGAAGTTGAAGGATGACAATTACTACTTCCATCTGATGTGAAGCTAACGACCAGCCCTAACCTCTTTGCAAGTAGATTTTTGGGAAGCCTAACTGCGTGGATGACAATGCAGTATGACTAACTGCCAATTGTGACCTATGGCCTTATTAGTTGTCCTTATTGGATAAGCTTAAAATGCTTTAGTTAAAATAGCTGATCACTAGAGAAGAAACATGAGACTTCTATTTATACTTAGAAGACTTGCAAAGTTCTGTTAGTGTTTTTTTTTTAGTATTGCTATTAGCGCTTGCTTCTTATTAGCAGAAGTGCATCAGACAAAGTTATCAGTTGCTTGGAGATAGTTTAGAGTACTCAGTTGCATCTGCTATTGTTTTTTGCTCATACTTATATAGACTGACTTCTTGTTATTTTGACACAATTCAAGCCTTGAAAACCTCTAGTCTTGTCAATAAAGCATTACTTTGGCATTATGGATTAGGACACTTGAATCATACATATGTGTCAAATATGTCCAGACCATCCTTAGCACTTGATCTCGACTATCCAACCAACAAAGTCCACCTCCCTATATGTCATAATTGCATCATTAGAATACAGATTAGTATTCCTTTTAGATCAAGTCATAGGCATGCATCAAAAGATGTTCTAGAAGTTATTCATTCAGATATATGAATGGTCCAATGCAAACTCTGTCGTTGCATGATGCAAAATATTGCATTACCTTCATTGACAAATATTCTAGAAGAACATTTGTTTATTTTATTATGTAGAAATTGGAGGCTTTCAAAATCTTTCAACAATTTAAGGAGTGTGCAAAAATGAAAACTGGTAAGAAAATTAAAGCAATGAGGTCCGACAATAGGAGAGAGTAAATCTTATCGAATTCAAAGAGTATTGCCTTAACAACAACATTGAGCAGCAATTCATTACTCCTATTCGCCTCAGTTGAATGGACTTGTTGAGTGAAAGAATCGAATCTGCTAAGTGCATGCTTGCTCATGTGACACTTTCGATATTCCTCTGGGTTAAAGTTGTTTCCATTGCAGCTTATATCCAGAATAGATTCCTGACTAAAGTCATTCAAGGAGATGGGTACATACGAGATATGATTTGATAATGCTTTGCACTTCAAAACCCCCGTCTGCCCATTTGGACTATAATTATAACTTAAACAAAAAAATGTAATTTTTAAGAAATTGCCCAATGTAGTGAGTGGAGGGACACATCGGGCATTTGTATTTCTCAAACCTCACGAGTCCCCCCTGACCAGCTCATCGCAAAATAGTCAATTTCCATCAAATACTACATCATATTGAAATACTAAGATTAAAACCAAATTGACAAAGGCAAATTAATAATTAACGGATGCACCAAATTGTTTTCAAATAATATACGTACCTGAGATCCTTCATCATGTTCTTGAGTAGTGGCAAGGTCAATTCCCTTGCCTTTGTAATCGATCTGAGAGGGGCCAGATGTTAATTTAACAAATGGCGCTTTCTCAGCTGGTGGAGGTTGTAGTGTCTTCAATTCACAAAGTACCTTTTCTAGAGCCTCCTCAGTGATATTTGTGTCTTGGCCAACTAGCTTTTGGAATTTAACTGATTGGGTGTGATCAAATGTATCACTGTCCAAGTGTAGCCATGCCAGTGCCGCCACAAGCATCTCATCCTCACGTAAGTCGAGAACGTTTTGCAAATCACTCAAAAAAAGATACTCTTCTTCATTAATGATCACCCGAGAAAGGCATCATATACACGGCATGGTATCATCAGTGTCGTCCACATCCACTGGTCCTGAGGATGTTTATGCACTTGGTGTTATTTGCATGGCAAGATCTGCTCCTTGCTACGAGGTTAGTTCAACCTCATCTCCAGGCTCCTCCACCTCAGAAACTTTGATGTTGGGCTCCTGTAATTTGTCAGCAATATTTCCTAGAAACTCATTAAGCAAAAAACGACAATTTCACCTGATAAAAACTTCTTTTCTACAATTTTTAGATTGAAATTAATTTTTTGCTCTCGTGTGATCTCTATGTAGTGGTCCATCCCCAAATGGCTCACAAATCTCTGAAGCCGGCGGGCAGCAGAAGGCCTATCCTTTCCATATATGTCAAGAAGTTGAATGGAAACCATGTCACTACTAAACCTAGAATTTTGATTGCATACAGTAGTAAATTCTCTATCACATAATCACTAACAAATTCTTCAATATTATAACGAAGATCTATTTGTGTTGTAAACATACTATATATGAGATCTATCTGATCTCAGCAAATGTTGTGTTGACCAGTAGATTTGCTAGCTGCATCTTCAAGTATCGCAATCATTACTTTGAAACAACAATTTGAAAAGGAGGATAATCTTTTCAATAATAATTATGGTTTTGTCACTAATAATCTCATCTCTCCTAAAGACGAGATTTCTGCCACTTCAAATCTTGTTGGTTTTTCAGAAGAAAGCAACTCATCTTCAGCTTTACAAGTTGCAGTTTTTTCATCTATTGACTGGGTGATTGATAGTGGTGCCACACATCATATGACTTATCACAAAGAAGTCTTCACAAAGCTTGTGAAAATGCGTGATGGAAGCAAAGTTCAAGGTGTTGATAACGCCTCTTATCCTATTAAAGATATTGGAGTGATCCCCATTATCATTACCCAATGATGAGGAGAAGTACATTCGTAATGTACTTTATGTTCCAAAAATAAAAAAGAATCTCATTTCGGTCTCTACAATTGTGAACCAAAGATTGATTGTGGAATTCAAAAAAGACAAATGTCTTATCAAAGACCCAAAGAGATCTCTTATGATCATTGCTTTAGGAACATTACATGGTCGATTGTTCCTTATGGATACCTATGAGTGAAGAGCTTCATCATCTTTTTGTCTTGTTGCCTCAAGTTCACATTCTTTGGAGTTGGCTGAATTATGGCATGCTAGGTTTGGACATCTCAACTTTGCTAGCTTGAAGATGTTTAAGAGATTCAATATGGTTTGAGCATCCCGAAGGACATGTATGTGAAGGATGCATACTTGGAAAATTTCAAAGGCAAGCTTTTCCAACTGATGGAACTATTCGAGTTGATAGCAAATTTGATTTGGTTCATAGTGATGTATGTGGTCCAATGAGGACCGAATCAATTGGAAGGTGTAAGTACTTTGTTACTTTTATTGATGACCTTTCAAGATTTACATGGATTTATTCTATGAAGGCAAAATCTGAAGTTTTTCAATGCTTTAAGGATTTTCTAGCAATGATAGAAAACCAGTTAGGGCATTCTTTAAAGAACTTACATACCAACCGAGGAGGGGAATATATAAAGAATATGTTGGGTACTTATCTTCAAAGCAAAGGTATCTATCATCAAATGACAACTCCTTACACACCTCAACAAAATGGTGTTGCCGAAAGAAAGAATCGCACTATCATGGAGATGGCTCGATGCATGCTCAAGGCAAAGGGCCTAACTCACAAGTTTTGGGCTGAAGTGGTTATAACAGTGGCTTACATTAGTAATCGGTGTCCCACTAAAGCCTTGAAGGTATTAACTCCTTATGAAGTTTGGTATGATAAGAAGCCTACTGTTTTTCACTTACACATCTTTGGTTGCACAACTTATGCTTTCATTCCCGATAAGCTAAGAACCAAGCTTGATGATAAAGGAGTTAAATGCATATTTGTTGGCTATAGTAGTGAAAGCAAGGGCAATAGGTAGTTCAATATGGATACTAATAAAATCATAGTGACTTGTGATGTTCTTTTTGATGAAAGGAACTCCTACGATGTTGTGCCCACTCATGTCATGAAAGGGGACTTCCCCCATGATGCATATGTTGAAATATTTTCAGATTTGGTTTTGCCATCTAATCATGAAGAGAAGGGACTGCCATCTACTTCTAGTGGACAGCCGACTACTTCTTCAATTTTGCAGCCCATAGTTCATCAAGAAGAACCTATTTATGGTGAAGAGCATCCTGTTGAAAACATTGGATAGCAAGGTCCAAGTTCGGAACACTTTGGACAACAAAGTGTTGACAAAGGTAAGGTTGTTGGACAGCCCAAACCAGTCCCTAAATGGTTGTTGCAGACTTTGCAAGACATCAAAGTGGATCATTTCTATGAAGGAAAGACTCGTGCCTCTACCTGATTTTTTTTATTTTGCTCTTATTTTGATTGAGAATGGTGTAGTAGAACTTGTTTTTTATGAGTAGGTCAAAGGAGTGAAATGTTGGGAGGATGTGATGCAAGAGGAGTACAACTCACTCATGAAGAACCACACTTGGGTTCTTGTTGATCTTCCACATGGGGCTGGAATCTTCATCTCTCAACAACGATACATTGAGCAGATGTTGAAGCAATCTTCTTTTTTCAAGTTGTCGCAAGTTGATGCATGCGATAGATGCATTAGTGAAAAGATTCATGCGAAACCTTTTCAACTTGATGTTTTAGCAAAGGCTGAAAAGTTCAAGCACTCTTTGGAACTGTTTTGTACTGATTGAGGAGGGAGTCAACATGTTCATTGTAGCTTTTGGTAGTACATTTCACTTTTTGGGGATTTGGGAGGGAGTTTGATAGACACTACCCATGAGTTAATGCAATGAAGGCGTCCCTAGTAATGTAATTGGTGGGCCTACTCTCTCCTCCAACAAAAAACATAAATGCATTTCTACTCAAAAAGATAGTGTCCTTGACAGTCCACGTTGTACAACCAAACCATGCTTTGAGCTAGAGGTGCAGAACATGAATTGAAATAGTTTAGTTGACTTATACCTATTACATAGCAACGTTTGTTGTTGGAAACTTGGCGTGTCTGAAGATAGAACAGCCTTCAACTTCTCAATAGTGATGGTATAAGCACTCTTGTATGTGGAATTAGTCTTAATATCTTGCTCTATGATCAATGTCATAGATAACATTAGATCTGTTTCATTTGTTTTTTTTAGCTTCTTCAAAAAAAATACATAGCGGTTGTTGTTAGAAGACAAAACATATATCGTCTCATCAATAATTGTCCTTTCCTTATTAGAATTCTCTGGTTTTTTGCTTGAGATATAATTCAGATTTTAGACATTGTGGCAAACGTATCATGCACTTTGACACAACGTTGCACCATTACTATTGATCTCATTAGTTTTGTCATATAGCTGTAATTTGATGCTTGATCCACATGTTAGATTTTAGAACTATTATTAATAGGTAATGTAATCAAGTTGTCCTTTGTTACTCAATTCAATTATGATTGGCATATTGACAATTCATTTGGAATCTTTGCACACAGCCGAGAAACTAAACTAAATTAATATGGTTATTCCTCATTTGCTTGAAAATATAAATGTATTGAATAGACAGACGGACAGGTGTATGAGATGGCAACTAGTTCTACATTTGATGATCTGAAGAGAAATAATGCTAGGTTCTAGTTTTCACATGTAATGGAACTCTTGCACCAAACTTGAGCATATTTTTTTTGGTCATATCCTACATTCATTAGAATAGGACAACAACTTTGTATTGGTTAAGTTGTATTTTAGATGGAAACACCGAGATGATTGGAGCAAATAATTGAGAATATAATTTGAAGTGTACAATATTTTTTGATATGAAGATGGATGCATTAGTGTAAATTACTTTTTAATAACATATCACAACAAATGGAATATGAAATTAGAGCTTCACAATTAATCAATCAACTTGATTAGATGGCATCAAACATTCAAAATTGGAAGATATTTCATTGATTCAATTAAGGGAAACAGGAGTATTTTTAAAAACCTATGTTGAAAAGTAAAAAATATATCAACTTTCGAGTACATGGTTGCATCCGCTATTGTCTTCTGCTCGGCTATTCATCTATTTTTGTACAAACTACTTATTGAATTCAATCATTCAGTCTTATTGAGTTCAATATTATGTCAGAAAAAATATATGCTTCCATAATCTACTCTAATCTGATTACTTCTTGGCTTATCATCAAATTATAAACTTGAGACTTGCACTTTCAAAAGGGAGCTCATAAGTGGTTGCCTTGGATTTAAATGTTGCATGGCATTTAATAAAACTCTTACTTTGTGAATGTCAATGCGTCATGCATAGGAATTCTATTAAACATTTATCTTGGAGCAAAACTTATTGTTCACGATGAGTTTGCTACAAGTGATTAGTTTTCCTTTGCTATTTACACCCTAACACAAATATCACATAAAGTAAAAACTTCAAAATTGATATTATGTTGTTGAAAGGTCTTTTTCTTCACCTATGTCACGTGAGGGCCTTGAGTTGTTGCCCTTAGCCTATTCAACTCACAAGCTGGAACGGCCTCCAAACTAGCTTTTTACAACTTCCATAAGTCTCGAACATTAATGGAATGATGGTCTGATCATAATGAATCTCAAAACATTTGGTGAAGCAAAAAAAATGTTTGTTTCTTGATTTATGATTTTCTTATGGCAAAAATCCCATTATTTTTGCAATGTTGCTACTTAATAGTTATCTTAATGTTGATTGTCAATCCAATTGAGGCCTTTACAACAAACATCTCTACACATGAATACCACAATTTTAAATTACAACCAATAGCTCTACAAATACATTTACACCAAAAGACGACTTTTATAGAAATTTGACAACCAAGCCAACAGCTTTTAATCAGATTTTTATAAAAGCCAATTTTTAAAGTTGAGCTAAGATATCTACATCAAAAGATGAAACAACACTTCACATCAAGTCCAATGGTTTTATAAGTATGTAGTAGCATCAAGACATTTGAATCGAATCTTGCAAACTCAACAAATTCAACAACATTTATAGCTGAGGCAACGCCTATACAGCCTAAGCCAATGGCTTCAAATGAGTTTGATAGTTGAGCCAACACCTCTTTTCATCAATTCTTTCCAAAACCAATTTTTTATATTTTTGAAGACAACACGTATACTTCAAATGTCTACAACATCAGGCAACATCTTTACAAAAATCTAATGTTCTCAAAATTATAACCTGAGAGCAGACATCCTACATGTATGCAAAATGAAGCAACAAGTTTACAACAAATCAAACATGCCTAGAACTTTAAAGCTGAGAAAACACATTCACACAAAATGCGATACACAAATGTTGTCAGCACTCAAAGCATCAACCCTATTGATTGTTGTTGAAAGTATCACCTGCACCATTAGCACCATCACTTGTGAACACCAGCAGGTAGTGTCATGATTTCATGGAGAAATTATACTACACTTACTAGAAAAGGAAGATGCTTACAAGATGAGGCAACAACTTCACATCAAGTCTAAGGTCTTCAAAAGGCTGAAAGGAGAGTCGAGACATTTGACCTAAGTACTTAAAAAGTACACGCAACAATTCCATAACGTTTGAAGTTGAGGCAACACCTTTTCTATCAAATCCTTTCAAGAGAAGTATAAAGGTAAGGAAAGACATTGACATCAAATGTCTACAAGATGGCAACACCTTACAGAAATCCAACATTTTTTTAACTATGAACTGTAAAGCTGAGAAAACATATTTACACCAAATCTTAACACAAACATTGATCACGACTCACGATCCCTGCTTGAAACATCTCCACCATCAGCACCATTGCTGGCGAATATATACCTGCAGGTAGTGTCATGATCCCAACATGCGCGCGTGAACTGTTAACAGGAGGTAGTGTCGTGATCCCAAACCCTCCCCGAAATCCTTGTTTATTTTACATGAGCATTTTCTAACTTGCTTTGACCGAGGATGGTTTGCGGAATCCTAAGGGCAACCTGGTCCAAGCAAAACGTGAGAAACACGTTTTTTCCATCTCTCTCTCTCGTGCTATGGCTTGTGACTAATTCAACACGTGCATGAAATATATCTAGAGCCAGCCTAGAGATTTTCAGATCAGACCCATTCACAAAGTGGGAGAAGAAGCTAATGCACTCAATCTTGAACATCCCCTATAATACGCTTAAAATAACAAATTTAGCTTCAAAAAAGGCTGAGTGGCAATCCAAACTGATGCATCTGAAGTTTTCTATAGTAAGCACAAGAATCATACCAGCTTCCTGAACAGTACATATAAGTCTGCAAGCAGATTTCACTGGCAGTTACAGATATGTGCACTGTACGTGAAGCTGGTAAGGTTGTTGCACTTTAGCCGGCAAATAATTCAGCCTGACGTAGTGTTAATGCTCACAATGCATAATGAGACTGAGCTACTCATCTGTCTCCGATCGCATTTTCCTTCGTATGAGAGAGAGAAAGGGAGAGAGCCACAGAGAGAGAGAGAGAGAGAGAGCACCCAAACGCACAAGATTGAAAGTCAGAGCTGGTGATGCTGGGAACAACGTACGTACTTATCCAAACTGAAATATGCATCGGGGGTGGTGGTGCTGACGTTGCTGCTGCTAAGGAACAGCTCAACTATCCAGTATATCTTTGCAGCTAGCTGTGTCAATGTACACAAATATTCCAGGGAGTAGTGTTAGCTCTGAATGCGGATCGTGGGAATCCACAACTTGTTGGCATTTTCCCGACCAAAACCCATAAACATTTCCCAATACAATGCATACCCACAATCCCAAAGCTGCAAATACCATTATCCATGATATTCCAGGAAAGAGCAAGGATGACATCTCAAGCGCTATTCCTTCGGAACAGTGGCCACATGCTGCAAAAGAGCACCTTTTTCACACGGAAGCAAGGGAGCTGGCAAAATACAGAAAGCGCGTCTGGCCGCTGACGTAGAGATAGTTGATTCGAGCAAGATAAGAAAAAAAACAGAAGATAGAAAATGCTGATTTCTTTCAATGCCGCAAGCCACGCCAGTCTCGAAATAGTACATCAGCTCTTATTGTACGACATGCCCTTTAGACACAATTGCAGGTAGTGCCTCAATGGTAAAGCTTCTTTCAAGCACATGTGAGACCAAAGGAATCTATCTACATTTTCTAGTCCATGGAACATTCCAAGTCTTCAACTTTGCTCTGAAGCTAGATAAACTTCATATCCATGATTGATGGCTTCAGTTTCCAAGCTAAGTTTTTGCACAAGACGAGAATTAATTCAATTATGAGTTGAGCTATTAGAACACTCAATTCTTGATCTTTAATTGTGCCAGTTAAACGGAAAAGTTCATTAGAAAAGAAAGAAGTAGTATTGAAAGAACATTCACGCTTACAATCTGTCAAGTTAATTTCCAAAGTCTTACCATTACCTCCTTGGATCTCGATCATATGAGTCGACATTTTCTTCCTTTCTGGACAAAACTTCATCATATGTCTAGGCTTTTTACAGATGAAACATAAGTTTTCTTTTTTAGCCTTTTCCAAGGACACATATTTCCTGAGTCTTTTTCTCTTCGGTTTTCCGCTGCTTGATCTAATTCATCAACATATTTTACTTGGTCTGGACTATGCTTCTTCCCCTCGGTTTTTAAAGCAGTTGGAATGTACACAAACTACTTCCTGGACGCCACCATTGTGGAATCGTATGCTTTCAAAATTCGAAATGCATCCTCGAGGCTTTGAAGCACATTTCGCCTACATTCATTTTGATAGTCGACTGGCAAACCTAGGACAAACTATGACCATAGTGCCAACTTTGCATCGAATGATGGAACCCTATTCCGTAGGTCCATAAATTTCTAGATATAAGAGTCCAAGCTTTTTGTACCCATTTTATAGTTCACAAATTTTAGATAGTAGTCAACGTCATCAGGAAAAGCTTTTCTCAAGACTCCCGCAAACGCATTTCAATCTCGCCACCATGATGGCACTTTGTCACGCCGAAGAACAACACGACACTCTCAATTTTATTCTCATCTGGAACTCCATGAAGACTGAAGTAACTACTCCACTTGGCGAGCCAGTCTTCGACGACTTCAGGTTTCTTCTCCTTCTTCCCTCCTGAATAAATCTCTGGTTGAAAACTGAGATTGGGTGAAGATAACCATTTGACTTGGTTCAGAATAACCATATTTGCTAATCTCTCATTATTCTGATTATTCATATCGTTGAGCGTCGTACTCAACTGCTAGGAAATCACCATATAAGATGATGCAGTTGGATTTGCAGCTTAATTTGAAGTTTCTTCGACCATCTTGATTTATCTATTCTTGAAAATTACTAAAAGTAGTTAATATCTAATTGACTATAAGTGAAGTCCAGTTGACCAAAATCTGACTAAAATTGACTCCATTATGGTCAATTCACTAATTTTAGTACATTTCACAAATAGCTCAAGAAATTGGAAAAAACTAAAAATTTTGAATTTTCAGATTTTAATTTTTTTTAAAAATTTTATGTAACTTTAAAATTCGTCAAATACATTGTCAGTATTTAGGTAATCAAAATAATAAAAAAAGATTAATTGTTCAATTCCTAATCTTACTGAATTTAATGTCTATTAGGCATGCATGACATGCAACATTAATTGCTTTTTTTGACTTTACGGAATTTTACATAAATTTCAGTTCTAAGAAAATTGTCGGCCACATATCCTGATTTGTGTCCTAACTATCAGAGCACATGCATATAACCACTCAAAATAAATGGAAAAGTTTGTGTACCTGGGTATGAGGAGCTCAAATGCAAGATTTTGTTTAAATGTCATGACATACCCTTCTATGCATGACATCCCGGTATACACCAAACTCTGGACCTGGTCAAAAGAGAATTTTATTTTGGCCAAAGCTCAAACCATATGTCGAGTCATATGTGATTAAATACAAGCCTAGTCAACTAGCAAAGGCTGAACGCCATAAGTTTGGTGGTTTGTTGCATCCATTAGATATCCATGATAAGAGATGGGAAAGCATATCTATAGATTTTGTAGTTGGACTTCCTAAGATCCAATGACAAAATGACTTTATTTGGGTTGTAGTGGATCAGTTAACTAAATTAGTTGCTTTCATACCAGTTAAGTCAACTATAAAGGCTTCTGATTTAGCCCAAATCATTGTTGAAAGATTATTTTGGTTGTATGGTTTGCTGATTGTTAGTGATAGAGATCCTAAGTTCACAAGTCACTTTTGGTCAACAGTATTCCATAAACTGGAAACTTCCTTCAGTTTAAGTTCTTCTTATCATTTTGAATCAGATGGCCAGACAGAAAGGACTAATCAAATTATGGAAGATATTTTGAGGACATATGTTTCTCACAGACAATCTCATTGGGAAGATTACCTCCCACTGATTGAGTTTGCATATAATAGTAGAAAACATTCTACTACAGGTTACATTCCTTTTATGCTTATGTACGATTTCCAACCTAGATTTCTAGTAAATGTTGAAACAAAGTATGTTAAGATCCAGTTGCTGATTACATGTATGATATGCAAGAGATGTTGCAAGTGGTTAAGGATAGTATCCATAGTGCTCATGAGAGAGCTAAACACTATAACGATCTTAAGAGATATCCAAGAGATTTAAATGTTCATGACTAGGTATATCTTAGGATTTCAAAATAGTCTAAGATATTACATACAGGGAAGCATTACAAATTGTCTACCCATTTTTGTGGACCATTTAAGATTGTACGTAGAATTAAATCTTTGGTGTATGAACTTGATCTTCAAGGAAAATCGACTGCACACCTAGTATTTCATGTAAGTCGTTTGAAACCAGGTTTACATGAAGGTGATATAGTTGGATCAGATGATAATTTATCCCATTTAGAAGATTTGTGGCTTAGTGTACCTTTGGAACCTGAGAAAGTGCTCAGAACCAGAGATAAACAATTGAGAAATCATTCTATCTCTTAGTGCTTAATTCGGTGGAAAGGTCGTACTGAGGATGATGATTCGTGGGAGAGAGTTGAGAGCATAAAGAAAAAATTTCCTAAGTTTAGCTTCTGAGGACAAGAGCAGTTCAAGGGGAGAAGAATGTTATGTCCATGACCAGTACATAGTATTTAGTATACTCCTAGCCTTGGATACACAGTACTCCAGTGAAACAAGCTGTTAGTTATGCCACGTCATACTAGATGTGACCCTAAAATAGCTAATATTGTTGTGAGGCCCAAAACACACTAACTAGAGTTAGTACAAGGTTTGGGACAGTGTATGTCGATATCAATTCTATGAATAGAAGATCCATGCATAGATTCTCTATTCTAGATGAATCTATGTATAGGGGAGTTAGGACTTTGCATGTCTATGTGGACAGGTGGTTCTAGGATCTATATAAGGAGGCCAAACTCGCCCTACAACTCACATTTGTGATTGATTCATTGCCACTCACTCTACTTTCATGATGACCTTCCACAACAAATCTTATTGAACTATGTACATCAAAAAACTGAGGAGGAATATTTTTTAATGGATTGGTCCTATTGTAACCTATCCTAGTTGTACCTTGTAACTTACCTACTAGAGTTTAGCAATAAAACCTAAAAAAGATTATGAAAATGGGTCCTACAACTAGCCTTAACTCAAGCTCACTCTATGTGTTTGATAACGTGAATAAATTCAGATGGAGTTCGGATATGATTGTTGGTCACTGCCTGCTATATCATTCTTACAATCCTCCGAAATGTAGACAGACACTGCTGACCTATGTTTAAGTTAATTCAGCATTCAACAAGATTGAACCTATGTGCAAAATAGATAAAACAAAGCAAATGAGATAGACGAACAATAAGCAGGCAATAGTTCAATAGAGATCACACAATTTAGAATGATATGTGCATAATGGCTACAACATCATCTATTGATACTCTTGGTTTGATAATTGACGTGAGAGAAGTGGTGTTCTACGCTTACTAGTGGACTGCTTGGATCTCTATGGATCCTGCTTACAATATCTCGCTCACTGGCAGACTTCTCTATTCTGTATTTCTGTCTATGTATATGTATATAGTTTGGTGCATCTAGCAATTGCATATATTCAAAGTAATTTCTTGATTAGACAGATTAAACAATCTAAGACTAATCATAGATTACAAGAGCGGCAGATTAAGCACGTCCTAATGCTCTTCTGTTGACATCATCATATCATATTAGGGATTTGTACTTTTCAATACTTATTTGATCTTCTTTGTCCTTTTGAGTGTGAGGTGTCGAAAGTATTTGACCTTTGGGTGTCTCGAACATTTTCATTTTGCATCGTTCAACTTTCTTCTGTTCTTCGCGAACATTTCATTTTTGAGGTCTTCGAGATCTTCAAGAAATTTGTTAGGTTTGGGAGTCAAGAGCTAGCAGAGCTTTGGTAATAGAAACACTTTGTTTCTTCAGCTCCCTCTCAAAGCATGGTAGCTTTATGAGTCTAAGACTACTCCTCTATTTCTCGAACAATCCTTTGTCTAAGGCTTTTGTGAAGATGTCAGCAACCATCTTCTTCGTTCCAATGAAAGTAGTCTGTAGCTTCTTCTTTTTGATCAGATCCCTTATCAAGTGGTACTTGATTGCAATGTGTTTCGTCTTTGAGTGAAACATGGGATCCTTTGTCAGGTGTATTGCGGATGTATTGTCCATCTGCAAAATCAGAGGCTCATTTCTCGTTTCACCTAGTTCGTCAAGGAACTGTTTAAACCAAGCCTGACTCTCTTCACTGTGTTTGTCTCTGGCATATAGATTCTGTAGCATGACGTATGATTGTCATATCCTACAAGATATCCTTGTTCTGCTTTCTCATCAAGCTTCTATCGAAGCTTGTCAGGATCATATGTTGCACAGCCAAAGATTCGAGTATGAGTCGATTGGGTTTTCTACCCCACCATAGTTTGTGTGTTGTTTTATGAGGAATACCATATTTGCCTGTCATGTTCTGAATGCAGGCAACTATAGCTATTACTTCAGCTCACAGCACTCCTGGATCCTTTGAAAAGGCCATCATGCACCTAGCGGCTTCCATAAGAGTCATGTTCTTTCTTTCTGCAACACCATTGTCCTGAAGTGTATAGGATGTTGTCCTTCTGTGAATGATTCCTTGGTCATTGCAGAAATCAGTGAATCGGTTTGAGATGCATTCTCCACCCTGATCTACTTCACCTTATTACATGTGCATCTTTCTCAGTTCACATATTCTGTGAACTTGTCGAATGCCTTTGATTTGTTGTGAATAAAGTAGACTCGGGCAAACTTACTGTAATCATCAATAAAGGTGATATAGTACTTCGAGTCTCCTATTGAGATCACACCAAAAGTCCACAAATGCTTGAATGTAGTAGCTCCATAATCTTTGTCGTTGTGTAGGATTTCTTGACAAAAGGAGTACGTGACATCTTACCTTTTATACATGCATCACAGGTCATCGAACTGGTTGCATTCGAGATGCTCACCCCTGTGATAGCTCCATGATGGCTTGCTTGATACAATACCATTGAGTTCATATGGCATAGTCTCCTGTGCCATAGAATATCTGATGAATCATCATGGGTTTGATGTAATTGATCTGCAGGTAGGCATACGTTGACGACACATTGTTCTTCAGCAAGAGTACCAATCAAGTGAAGGATGCTAAACATATATTGTCAATTCGACATGACCCATCTGAACAAAGTTCACTACTATCTGGGTATTCAAATCCATAGAGACAGAGTAAGACGCCTCCCCGCCCCATTGTTAGCTCCTCTACATTTAGTGAACGGGATCAGTGAAGGTGGCAACCCATACAAACATTTGATCTATATCACTCAAAAAAGGTATCTTCAAAATACCCTTATCACATATAGTCTGATCAATTGCAAATCAGCTCACTCACTGATGGATCCAACCCTGTAATTGTAAAAGGACCAATGTCATTAGACCAAGCAGGAGCATGAGTAGATGAGAGAGTATCCATATCAATCAATACTTGGATCCCTCATGTATGCAATTGCAGTCAGCTCACTAAGCCAATTCATGGCTAATCACCCATTGGAAGGCTCTTATAAGAGTCATGAGATATATACGAGCTACAATGGACTAGTGCATCTGCTATGGGGAAGCTGACAACGACAATCTCCATCGGCTCAGTGGATATTTCGATGCAAGTCGGGCAGGAAATGTAGGTATTCGTAAATCCACATTTGGATTTACATTCTTCCTCGACGGCGGTCCTATTTCTTGGAACGATCGTAAGCAAACCTCTAATGCACTTTCCTCTACAAAAGCAGAGTACATTGCTGCATCTCAAGCTATCAAAAAAGCATTTTGGTTGATAAATTTACTATAAGATGTTAGTCTGGATCAGTACACCCCGACAATTGTATGTTGTGATAATGAGAGTGCAATTGCCTTATCGGCCAACCCTAGATTTTACTCTAGGACTAAGCACATTGAGATTCGATGTCACTATGTCAGGGGTAAGATTCTTGACAAAGAGGTAAGCTTAATGTACTGTCGGATGCAAGACATGATTGCAGATGTGTTTACCAAGGCATTGATCATTAATGCACATAACAACTTTCGTGCATTACTTAGTTTGAAGATCAAGGCATTCACGGATCCAGATTATAGGGGGTGTTGGATTTATCTCCTCTACTCTTCTAAATCCCATGTTAATCTAGTTCCATTCATATCGCTACAGTTTTACAGGCATTGTCACACATTATATAAAAATACTCTATTACTGAAGACATGCAAGATACCACGATCATTGTAGAAGCCAGTGAAGTGATTCATGATGTATTCTCCACCTCGCTCTGTTTTGATCTGCTTCATTTTATTACCAGTGCATCTCTATATCCAATTCACATACTCTGTGAATTTGTCAAATGTTTTTGATTTGTTGTGAATAAAATAGACTCTAGCAAATTTATTGTAATCATCAATAACGGCCCATAGATGTCGAAATGCACTAACTCCAAAATCATGGTCATTCTATAGGAGTCCTTGACAAAAGGAGTGTGTGACATCTTACCCTTCAAACATGCATCATAGGTCATCGAACTGGTTGCATTCGAGATGCTCACCCCTGTGATTGCTCCATGATGGCTTGCTTGATATAGTGCCATTGAATTCATATGCCATAGTCTCCTATGCCATAGAGTATCTGGCGAATCATCATGAGTCTGATGCACTTGATTTGCAGGCAGGCGTACCTTCAAGTGATACAGATTGCCTTTGCTTCTACCTTGAGTGATCAGAGTATTGATACTTGCATCAACAACGTTGCATGCTTCATCTGAAAATGTTACACTCATCCCTACATCAGTTATTCTTGCCACTGATAGCAAATCCTGTTGTAGTGTAGGCATGAACAGAACATCTTCGAGTCGTCTGTCTCTGCCATTCATGTTGAGCCACAGTGAACCAATACCATTCACTTAATGTTTTGATCCATCTCCAAGAACGATAAATCATGATGGATCTGCACTTTGGAAATCAGACATGATTCATCTTGATGTAACAAAGTGTGAGATAGCTCCTGAATCAAGAACTACCTCTTGTGCACTGCACACATGTCTATGCAGATGTAGGCAGTCGAATTACCATGATTTGATCTTTCTTCGCCCATCTTTGAGCTCTCTGGATCCTCGACATAGGACGAACTATTACTGTTCTCCTATCTGCTTTGAGCTGATTTGTTTCTTGGATTCAGACGGCAATCCATGGCTGCATGACCCTTTTTGTGGCAGTGGATACACTCAATTTTTAGATTAAGCCAATACGAATCGATAGTATGTCCTTCACGTGTGCATCTCATGCATATATTCTTGTCTCCACTTTGCCGTTTCGACCTTTCTTTATTCTTCCATTTGTCTTTGCTAGTTCCTTCTACTTGTTGATCACGATCCTACTTTCGATTTAACTCCCTCTTATGCTTGAATTGTTTCTTTGTCTTCTCCTTGTTGTTGTAGAGAGCTTGGTCAGAAGAATCCTTGTGATCAAGGTGCTCTCGAGCCTCGACTTCTTCTTGAATCTCGACAATTGCCTTTTCGAGTGTCATTGTAGGATCCTTTGCTAGCAGTGTTCTGGTTGTCTGAAAGGATCCTGGTAAGGCTCTCAATAGATAATGAGCTGCTTCTCTGATGACACTGCATTTTTTGCTCCATAATTGTGTAGTGAAAGGAATAGATCCTTCATCTTTCTAATAAAGGAAGTGAGGTCTTTGCCATCCCACTGCAGATTTGTCAACTGATCTTCAAACATCATTATCTGACTGTGTGATTTTGTCTGAAATCTTGTGAGTAGAGTATCCCACATCTCTTTTGCTTTAGAGAGTGTAGCCAGGTCAAGAGTCAGGCTATCCTCGATGGATGATGATAACAAGGCTACTACCTTGTCATTCTTCTCCCTCCATTCGCGTAGCTCTTTGCCTGTTGTTGTAGGCATCTCCTCAGTGCCATCTACCCAGGGGAATAATCCATCTCCCTTTAGTATCAACGAGGTCTTAACCTGCCATGCTTGAAGTTAGATACTGATGAATATAGAACTGTACAGGTCTTGGATTGTATGATGCTTATTGAAGCCATTGCTCCTGAATTTTGTTCTCACTTGTCAATGGTTCTTTCTTTGAATGCTTAGCCTCTTGAATCTGATAGCTTTTCGGCTATGTCTGACTATGACAAGGTGGCTCTAATACCACTGGTGGAAAGTGTGCAAATTGTGAAAAATTTCAGTAAAATTCTGGTTACGAACTGATAGGAATCTCTCGAATGATTCACGAACATTTCACAAAACTGTTCTGATCACGAATGATTGCTGCTCAAAAAGAATTTGTGATCCAGTCAAGCTCTACAACGAAACTAACCTAAACTAAATGAAAGAGAAAAATTCTCAAAAAGATCAATCAGGCTCTGTAACGAGACGAAACGAAACAAAACAAAACTAGACGAAGCAAAGCAAAACAAAACAAAACTTAAATGAGCTCTGAAATTGATTTACGCTTATAGCCAAGTGATTGCGAAGTGAAACATGAAGCGAAAGCATTCGCGAATAAAATCAGTTCGTGTGGAATTCCGATATGATTGTTTGTCACTATCGGCTATATCATTCCTACAATCCTCCAGAATGTAGACAGACACTACTGATCTACGTTATAGATTATTATAGCATTCAACTAAATCAAACCAATGTGTGGAATTGAATAAACAAGTGAATCAGATACACAAATAGTAGCAGACAAATATTCATTCAATATCATACAATCATTCAGAATAATATGTGCATAACAGCTACAATATTATCTAGTGATCTTCTGATTTCATGCAATGTGCGACAGATCCACACAATGCACTGGCGTGAGAGAAATACAATTCTCTCACGAATAATGTCTTGCTTACTAGTGGACTTTTGGATCATCGTACAAAATTGTCTCACTCACAGGCGGACATGTATTCTGTATATTTTTCGTCTTACAGTATTATGCATCAAGCAGAAAGTATATAGTTCGTGAACTTTTTCGTGTCGCATCATGTAACTTCCAGATCAGAAAGATTAAACATCTACAACTAATCACGAATTACAAGAGTGGCAGATTAGCCATGTTCTAAAGTAATTCTGCTGATTTCATGATGTCTGATCAAATACTTGTACCCCTTGGTACTTGGCTGATCTTCTTGGTCCTTCATGGAGCAAGAATGATTTTGTGTCGCAAAACAATATTGTGTTGTGTCACAAAATTGTTCACGAACATTTTTGTTTTGTGTGTCTTTTCTGTCAAAATCAGGGTGGAAAGCTAGCAAGGCTTTGGCAATTAAAACATTTTGTTTCTTCATATTATTGCAAAAGAGAGAGAGAGAGAGAGAGAGAGAGAGAGAGAGAGAGAGAGAGAGAGAGAGAGAGAGAGAGAGAGAGACCAATCTTTTTCACTTCCATCATAGAGAATAGAGATGTTTGATTTGCGATAGGCTACTAGACAACATTAAGTTTAGAATGAGGAGCTAGATCTGTCTCTTCCAACAAGGGCCAATTCTCTTCAGCCTGTATTATCAAATCCATCTGTTTACCCATCTGATCTGTAGAAAATACTGTTCTACGGTGATTTTGGATTACTGTAGGGGGGCAAAGTTCTTTCTGAAATTCACATTAGTTTTTTGGAACCCCTATGAGGTGCTCTTCTAGTGAAAGCTTTTTTGCTGTTCTTGCACACATCAATCTTGTTTCTTGAAGCTCGCCATTGCATTTTGTCAAAGCTTCTTTCAGCATTTTTGCCTCTTCTTCCATAGCCGACAGCCTATCAGAGCAATCAAAATCAGGCCCAGGCCTAGGTCCTCTCAGCGTGGAAGGCAAGTGACCCTTACAGCGTAAGGTATGTCACACACTGCTGTCCATACTCCTGAGCATATCCATGCTTTCCAGTTGTATCTCACCAAGAGTCTAAAGTGACACTAACAGAGGTAAGGTGAAGTGTTGCCATGAATGTTATATCGGAATGACATAACATCCATGGTATCAGGACACTGTATAGGAAAGATGTGATTATTACTATGTAAGAGACTGCCAATGTTTATACTAGGTAGTAGGGCAGATCTGTGCCATTCTACTCCCTTGCTATAAACTATGATTCTTACGCATATCCATGTTGTCTAAGATCATATTATTGGAGTCCTTAGTGTTACTTTTGATGCCCAAATCTTATTTCATGTTACTTTTTAGTTTAGATTTGAGTGTGGTCTTATGTCGTTTCTTTATTTCGCACAAGGGAAACAAAGACAAGAAAAGAAAACAGAGGGTAGAAAACCCAATTTGACTCATACTCGAATCTTTGGCTGTGCAACAAAGGTCCTGACAAGCTTCGAAAGAAGCTTGATGAGAAAGTAGAACAAGGATATCTTGTAGGATATGATAATCATTCGTCATACTATAGAATCTATATGCCAGAGACAAACACAGTGAAGATAGTCAGGCTTGGTTTAAACAGTTCCTTGACAAACTAGGTAAAACAAGAAATGAGCCTCTAATTTTGTAGATGGACAATACATCCGCAATACACCTGACAAAGGATCCCATGTTTCACTCAAAGATGAAACACATTGTAATCAAGTACCACTTGATAAGGGATCTGATAAAAAATAAGAAGCTACAGACTACTTTCATTGGAACGAAGAAGATGGTTGCTGACATCTTCACAAAAGCTTTAGACAAAGAATTGTTCAAGAAATAGAGGAGCAGTCTTCGACTCGTAAAGCTACCATGCTTTGAGAGGGAGCTGAAGAAACAAAGTGTTTCTATTACCAAAGCTCTCCTAGCTCTTGACTCCCAACCTAACAAATTTCTTGAAGATCTCGAAGACCTCGAAAATGAAATGTTCGCGAACAACAGGAGAAAGTCAAACGACGCGAAACGAAAATGTTCGAGACACCCAAAGGTCAAATACTTTCGACACCTCACACTCAAAAGGACAAAGAAGATCAAAGAAGTACCTTATAGTACAAATCCCTGATATGATATGATGATGTCAACAGAAGAGCATTAGGACGTGCTTAATCCGTCGCTCTTGTAATCTATGATTAGTCTTAGATTGTTTAATCTGTCTAATCAAGAAATTACTCTGAATATATGCAATTGCTAGATGCACCAAACTATATACATATACATAGACATAAATACAGAATAGAGAAGTCTGCCAGTGAGCGAGATATTGTAAGCAAGATCCACAGAGATCCAAGCAGTCCACTAGTAAGCGTAGAACATCACTTCTCTCATGCCAATTCTCAAACCAAGAGTATCAATAGATGATGTTGTAGCCATTATGCACATATCAGTCTGAATTGTCTGATCTCGATTGAACTATTGCCTGCTTATTGTTCCTCTATCTCATTTGCTTTGTTTTATCTATTCTGCACATAGGTTCAATCTTGTTGAATGCTGAATTAACTTAAACATAGGTCAGTAGTGTCTATCTACATTTTGGAGGATTGTAAGAATATATAGCAGGCAGTGACCAACAATCATATCCGAACTCCATCTGAATTTATTCACGTTATCAAATGCATAGAGTGAGCTTGAGTTAAGGCTAGTTGTAGGACCCATTTTCATAATCTTTTTAAGGTTTTATTGGTAAAATCTAGTAGGTAAGTTACAAGGTACAACTAGGATAGGTTACAATAGGACCAATCCATTAAAAAATGTTCCTCCTCAGTTTTCTGATGTACATAGTTCAATAAAATTTGTTGTGGAAGGTACTAACGGTCTTCTTGGTTATTGTAGAGCTTTGGATTCTTGAAGAATTCAAGTTGAGACTTTGTTGAATACTGCAAATTGTCATATTTCAAACATGAATAAGAGTTTTAAATCATTGCAAAATCTAAATAATGCACTGGTTGAAGAAGTAACAAGTTATTGAATTAAAAATGAAGAATTGAAATTATAAGGGAAAGCTCCTCAAGATCCTACTTACAAGACAAACACAATAAAGAAACCACCCAACCAAGTAGAAGCAACCAATCAACCTCTAGAAGCTTCACCCCCAAGCCATATATAGGCAGCATGAAAGTAGAGTGAGTGGCAATGAATCAACCACAAATGTGAGTAGTAGGACGAGTTTGGCCTCCTTATATAGAGCCTAGAACTACCTGTCCACATAGACATGCAAAGTCCTAACTCCCCTATACATAGATTCATCTAGAATAGAGAATCTATGCATGGATCTTCTATTCATAGAATTGATATCGACATACACTGTCCCAAACCTTGTACTAACTCTAGTTAGTGTGTTTTGGGCCTCACAACAATATTAGCTATTTTAGGGTCACATCTAGTATGACGTGGCATAACTAACAGCTTGTTTCACTGGAGTACCGTGTATCCAAGACTAGGAGTATACTCAATACTAGGTATTGGTCTTGGACATAACATCTTTCTTCCCTTGAACTGCTCTTGTCCTCCGAAGCTGAACTTAGAAATTTTTTTCTTTATGCTCTCAATTCTCTCCTACGAATCATCATCCTCAGTACGACCTTTCCACCAAATTAAGCACTAAGAGATAGAACGATTTCTCAATTGTTTATCTCTGGTTCTGAGCACTTTCTCAGGTTCCAAAGGTACACTAAGCCACAAATCTTCCAAATGGAATAAATTATCATCTGATCCCACTATATCACCTTCATGTAAACCTGGTTTCAAATGACTTACATGAAATACTAGGTGTGCAGTCGATTTTCCTTGAAGATCAAGTTCATACACCAAAGATTTAATTCTACGTACAATCTTAAATGGTCTACAAAAATGGGTAGACAATTTGTAATGCTTCCCTGTATGTAAGATCTTAGACTATTTTGAAATCCCAAGATATACCCAGTCATGAACTTTTAAATCTCTTGGATATCTCTTAAGATCGTTATAGTGTTTAGCTCTCTCCTGAGCACTATGGATACCATCTTTAACCACTTGCAACATCTCTTGCATATCATACATGTAATCAACAACTGGATCTTAACATACTTTGTTTCAACATTTACTAGAAATCTAGGTTGGAAATTGTACATAAGCATAAAAGGAATGTAACCTGTAGAAGAATGTTTTCTACTATTATATGCAAACTCAATCAATGGGAGGTAATCTTCCCAATGAGATTGTCTGTGAGAAACATTTGTCTTCAAAATATCTTGTCGCATGTCATGCATGCCTAATAGACATTAAATTCAGTAAGATTAGGAATCGAACAATGAATTTTTTTTTATTATTTTGATTACCTAAATACTGACAATGTTTTTGACGAATTTTAAAGTTACATAAAATTTTTAAAAAAAATTAAAATCTGAAAATTCAAAATTTTTCGTTTTTTCCAATTTCTTGAGTTATTTATGAAATGTACTAAAATTAGTGAATTGACCATAATGGAGTCAATTTTAGTCAGATTTTGGTCAACTGGACTTCACTTATAGTCAATTAGATATTAACTACTTTTAGTAATTTTCAGGAATAGATAAATCAAGATGGTCGAAGAAACTTCAAATTAAGCTGCAAATCCAACTGCATCATCTTATATGGTGATTTCCTAGCAGTTGAGTACGACGCTCAACGATATGAATAATCAGAATAATGAGAGATTAGCAAATATGGTTATTCTGAACCAAGTCAAATGGTTATCTTCACCCAATCTCAGTTTTCAACCAGAGATTTATTCAGGAGGGGAGAAGGAGAAGAAACCTGAAGTCGTCAAAGACTGGCTCGCCAAGTGGAGTAGTTACTTCAGTCTTCATGGAGTTCCAGATGAGAATAAAATTGAGAGTGTTGTGTTGTTCTTCGGCGCGACAAAGTGTCATCATGGTGGCGAGATTTACTGGTAAAGCCAATTGCATGAAATGCGTTTGCGGAAGTCTTGAGAAAAGCTTTTCCTGATGACGTTGACTACTATCTAAAATTTGTGAACTACATAATGGGTACAAAGAGCTTGGACTCTTATATCCAGAAATTTATGGACCTACGGAATAGGGTTCCATCATTCGATGCAAAGTTGGCACTATGGTCATAGTTTGTTCTAGGTTTGCCAGCCGACTATCAAAATGAATGTAGGTGAAATGTGCTTCAAAGCCTCGAGGATGTATTTCAAATTTGGAAAGCATACGATTCCACGACGGTGGCATCCAGGAAGTAGTTTGCGCAAATTCCAACTGCTTTAAAAACCAAGGAGGAGAAGAAGCATGGTCCAGACCAAGTAAAATATTTTGATGAATTGGATCAAGCAGCGGAAAACCGAAGAGAAAGAGACCCAGGAAATATGTGTCCCCGAAAAAGGCTAAAAAAGAAAACTTATGTTTCATCTGTAAAAAGCTTAGACATATGATAAAGTTTTGTCCAAAAAGGAAAAAAATGTCGACTCATATGATCGAGATCCAAGGAGGTAATGGTAAGACTTTGGAAATTAACTTGATAGATTGTAAGCGTGAATGTTCTTTTAGTACTACTTCTTTCTTTCCTAATAAACTTTTCCGTTTAACTGGCACAATTAAAGATCAAGAAGTGAGTGTTCTAATGGTTCAACTCATAATTATATTAATTCTCGTCTTGTGCAAAAAATTAGTTTGGAAACTGAAGCCATCAATTATAGATATGAACTTTATCTAGCTTCAGGAGCAGAGTTGAAAACTTGGAATGTTCCATGGAATAGAAAATGTAAATAGATTCCTTTGGTCTCACATGTGCTTGAAAGAAGCCTTACCATTGAGGCACTACCTGCAATTGTGTCTAAAGGGCATGTCGTACAATAAGAGCTGATGTACTATTTCGAGACTGGCGTGGCTTGCGGCATTGAAAGAAATCAGCATTTTCTATCTTCTGTTTTTTTTCTTATCTTGCTCGAATCAACTATCTCTACGTCAGCGGCCAGACGCGCTTTCTGTATTTTGCCAGCTCCCTTGCTTCCGTGTGAAAAAGGTGCTCTTTTGCAGCATGTGGCCACTGTTCCGAAGGAATAGCGCTTGAGATGTCATCCTTGCTCTTTCCTGGAATATCATGGATAATGGTATTTGCAGCTTTGGGATTGTGGGTATGCATTGTATTGGGAAATGTTTATGGGTTTTGGTCGGGAAAATGCCAACAAGTTGTGGATTCCCACGATCCGCATTCAGAGCTAACTCTACTCCCTCGAATATTTGTGTACATTGACACAGCTAGCTGCAAAGATATACTGGATAGTTGAGCTGTTCCTTAGCAGCAGCAACGTCAGCACCACCACCTCCGATGCATATTTCAGTTTGGATAAGTACGTACGTTGTTCCCAGCATCACCAGCTCTGACTTTCAATCTTGTGCGTTTGGGTGCTCTCTCTCTCTCTCTCTGGCTCTCTCCCTTTCTCTCTCTCTCATACGAAGGAAAATGCGATCGGAGACAGATGAGTAGCTCAGTCTCATCATGGATTGTGAGCATTAACACTACATCAGGCTGAATTATTTGCCAGCTAAAGTGCAACAAACTTACCAGCTTCACGTACAGTGCACATATCTGTAACTGCCAGTGAAATCTGCTTGCAGACTTATGTGTACTGTTCAGGAAGCCGGTATGATTCTTGTGCTTACTATAGATGACTTCAGATGCATCAGTTTGGATTGCCACTCAGCCTTTTTTGAAGCTAAATTTGTTATTTTAAGCGTATTTTAGGGGATGTTCAAGATTGAGTGCATTAGCTTCTTCTCCCACTTTGTGAATGGGTCTGATCTGGAAATCTCTAGGCTGGCTCTAGATATATTTCATGCACGTGTTGAATTAGTCACAAGCCATAGCACGAGAGAGAGAGATGGAAAAAACGTGTTTCTCACGTTTTGCTTGGACCTGGTTGCCCGTAGGATTCCGCAAACCATCCTTGGTCAAAGCAAGTAGGAAAATGCTCATGTAAAATAAAAAAGGATTTCGGGGAGGGTCTGGGATCACGACACTACCTCCTGTTAACAGTTCACGCCATGTTGGGATCATGACACTACCTGCAGGTATATATTCGCCAGCAATGGTGCTGATGGTGGAGATGTTTCAAGCAGGGATCGTGAGACGTGATCAATGTTTGTGTTAAGATTTGGTGTAAATATGTTTTCTCAGCTTTACAGTTCGTAGTTAAAAAAATGTTGGATTTCTGTAAGGTGTTGCCATCTTGTAGACATTTGATGTCAATGTCTTTCCTTACCTTTATACTTCTCTTGAAAGGATTTGATAGAAAAGGTGTTGCCTCAACTTCAAACGTTATGGAATTGTTGGGTGTACTTTTTAAGTACTTAGGTCAAATGTCTCGACTCTCCTTCAGCCTTTTGAAGACCTTAGACTTGATGTGAAGTTGTTGCCTCATCTTGTAAGCATCTTCCTTTTCTAGTAAGTGTAGTATTATTTCTCCATGAAATCATGACACTACCTGCTGGTGTTCACAAGTGATGGTGCTAATGGTGCAGGTGATACTTTCAACAACAATCAATAGGGTTGATGCTTTGAGTGCTGACAGCATTTGTGTATGGCATTTTGTGTGAATGTGTTTTCTCAGCTTTAAAGTTCTAGGCATGTTTGATTTGTTGTAAACTTGTTGCTTCATTTTGCATACATGTAGGATGTCTGCTCGCAGGTTTATAATTTTGAGAACATTAGATTTTTGTAAAGATGTTGCCTGATGTTGTAGACATTTGAAGTATACGTGTTGTCTTCAAAAATCTAAAAAATTGGTTTTGGAAAGAATTGATGAAAAGAGGTGTTGGCTCAACTATCAAACTCATTTGAAGCCATTGGCTTAGGCTGTATAGGCGTTGCCTCAGCTTTAAATGTTGTTGAATTTGTTGGGTTTGCAAGATTCGATTCAAATCTCTTGATGCTACTACATACTTATAAAACCATTGGATTTGATGTGAAGTGTTGTTTCATCTTTTGATGTAAATATCTTAGCTCAACTTTAAAAATTGGCTTTTATAAAAATCTGATTAAAAGGTGTTGGCTAAGCTGTCAAATTGGTGTAAATGTATGTTGTAGAGCTATTGGTTGTAATTTAAAATTGTGGTATTCATGTGTAGAGATGTTTGTTGTAAAGGCCTCAATTGGATTGACAATCAGCATTAAGATAACTATTAAGTAGCAACATTGGAAAAATAATGGGATTTTTGCCATAAGAAAATCATAAATCAAGAAACAAACATTTTTTTTGCTTCACCAAATGTTTTGAGATTCATTCTGATCAGACCATCATTCCATTAATGTCTGAGACTTATGGAAGTTGCAAAAGGCTAGTTTGGAGGCCCTTCCATCTTGTGAGTTGAATAGGCTAAGGGCAACAACTCAAGGCCCTCACGTGACATAGGTGAAGAAAAAGACCTTTCAACAACATAATATCAATATTGAAGTTTTTACTTTATGTGATATTTGTGTTAGGGTGTAAATAGCAAAGGAAAACTAACCACTTGTAGCAAACTTCATCATGAACAATAAGTTTTGCTCCAAGATAAATGTTTAATAGAAGTCCTATGCATGACGCATTGACATTCACAAAGTAAGAGTTTTATTAAATGCCATGCAACATTCAAATCCAAGGCAACCACTTATGAGCTCCTATTTGAAAGTGCAAGCCTCAAGTTTATAATTTGGTGATAAGCCAAGAAGTAATCAGATTAGAGTAGATTATGGAAGCATATATTTTTTCTGACATAATATTGAACCCAATAAGACTGAATCATTGAATTCAATAAGTAGCTTGTACAAAAATAGATGAATAGGCGAGCATAAGACAATAGCGGATGCAACCATGTACTCAAAACATGATATATTTTTTGCTTTTCAACATAGGTTTTTAAAAATACTCCTGTTTCCCTTAATTCAATCAATGGAATATCTTCCAATTGCGAATGTTTGATGCCATCTAATCAAGTTGATTGATTAATTGTGAAGCTCTAATTTCATATTCCATTTGTTGTGATATGTTATTAAAAAGTAATTTACACAAATGCAGCCATCTTTATATCAAAAAATATTGTACACTTCAAATTATATTCTCAATTATTTGCTCCAATCATCTCGGTGTTTCCATCTAAAATACAACTTAACCAAGACATTGAGAAGTTGTTGTCCTATTCTAATGAATGTAGGATATGACCAAAAAAAATATGCTCGAGTTTGGTGCAAGAGTTCCATTACATGTGAAAACTAGAACCTAGCATTATTTCTCTTCAGATCATCAAATGTAGAACTAGTTGCCATCTCATACACCTGTCCGTCTGTCTATTCAATACATTTATATTTTCAAGCAAATGAGGAATAAGCATATTAATTTAGTCTTAGTTTCTCGGCTGTGTGCAAAGATTCCAAATGAATTGTCAATATGCCAATCATAGAGACTTCATGAATTATAATCGAATTGAGTAACAAAGGACAACTTGATTACATTACATATCAATAATAGTTCTAAAATCTAACATGTGGATCAAGCATCAAATTACAGCTATATGACAAGACTAATGAGATCAATAATAATGGTGCAACGTTGTGTCAAAGTGCATGATACGTTTGCCACAATGTCTAAAATTCGAATTATATCTCAAGCAAAAAACCAGAGAATTCTAATAAGGAAAGGACAATTATTGATGAGACGATATATGTTTTGTCTTCTAACAACAACCACTATGTATTTTTTTTGAAGAAGCTAAAAAAAACAAATGAAACAGATCTAATGTTATCTATAACATTGATCATAGAACAAGATATTAAGACTAATTCCACATACAAGAGTGCTTATACCATCGCTATTGTGAAGTTTAAGGCCGTTCTATCTTCAGACACGCCAGGTTTCTAACAACAAACGCTGCTACGTAATAGGTATAAGTCAACTCAACTATTTCAATTCATGTTCTGCACCTCTAACTCAAAGCATGGTTTGGTGGTACTTCATTGCATTAACTCATGGGTAGTGTCTATCAAACTCCCTCCCAAATCCCCAAAAAGTGAAATGTACTACCAAAAGGTACGATAAACATGTTGACTCCCTCCTTGATTAGTACAAAACAGTTCCAAAGAATGCTTGAACTTTTCAGCCTTTGCTAAAACATCAAGTTGAAAAGGTTTCGCATGAATCTTTTCACTAATGCATCCATCGCATGCATCAACTTGCGACAACTTGAAAAAAGAAGATTGCTTCAACATCTGCTCAATGTATCGTTATTGAGAGATGAAGATTCCAGCCCCATGTGGAAGATCAACAAGAACCCAAGTGTGGTTCTTCATGAGTGAGTTGTACTCCTCTTGCATCGCATCCTCCCAACATTTCACTCCTTTGACCTACTCATAAAAAACAAGTTCTACTACACCATCCTCAAATAAAAATAAGAGCAAAATAAAAAAAATCAGGTAGAGGCATGAGTCTTTCTTTCATAGAAATGATCCACTTTGATGTCTTGCAAAGTCTGCAACAACCATGTAGGGACTGGTTTGGGCTGTCCAACAGCCTTACCTTTGTCAACACTTTGTTGTCCAAAGTGTTCCGAACTTGGACCTTTCTATCCAATGTTTTCAACAGGCTGCTCTTCACCATAAATAGGTTCTTCTTGATGAACTATGGGCTGCAAAATTGAAGAAGTAGTGGGCTGTCCACTAGAAGTAGATGGCAGTCCCTGCTCTTCATGATTAGATGGCAAAACCAAATCTGAAAATACTTCAACATATGCATCATGGGAGAACATGAGTGGGCGCAACATCGTAGGAGGTCTTTTCATAAAAAAGAACATCACAACTCACTATGATTTTATTAATATCCATATTGAACAACCTATTGTCCTTGCTTTCACTACTATAGCTAGCAAATATGCATTTAACTCCTTTATCATCAAGCTTGGTTCTTAGCTTATCGGGAATAAAAGCATAAGTCGTTCAACCAAAGATGTGTAAGTGAAAAACAGTAGGCTTCTTACCATACCAAACTTCATAAGGAGTTAATACCTTCAAGGCTTTAGTGGGGCACCGATTACTAATGTAAGCCACCGTTATAACCAGTTCAACCCAAAGCTTGTGAGTTAGGCCCTTTGCCTTGAGCATGCATCGAGCCATCTCCATGATAGTGCAATTCTTTCTTTCGGCAACACCATTTTGTTGAGGTGTGTAAGGAGTTGTCATTTGATGATAGATACCTTTGCTTTGAAGATAAGTACCTAACATACTCTTTATATATTCCCCTCCTCGGTTGGTACATAAGATCTTCAAAGAATGCCCTAACTGGTTTTCTATCATTGCTAGAAAATCCTTAAGGCGTTGAAAAACTTCAGATTTTGCCTTCATAGGATAAATCCATGTAAATCTTGAAAGGACATCAATAAAAGTAACAAAGTACTTGCACCTTCCAATGGATTCGGTCCTCATTGGACCACATACATCACTATGAACCAAATCAAATTTGCTATCAACTCGAATGGTTCCATCAATTGGAAAAACTTGCCTTTGAAATTTTCCAAGTATGCATCCTTCACATACATGTCCTTCAGGATGCTCAATATTAGGAATGTCTTCAACCATATTGAATCTCTTAAACATCTTCAAGCTAGCAAAGTTGAGATGTCCAAACCTAGCATGCCATAATTCAGCCAACTCCAAAGAATCTGAACTTGAGGCAACAAGACAAAAAGATGATGAAGCTCTTCGCTCATAGGTATCCATAAGGAAGAATCCACCACGTAATGTTCCTGAAGCAATGATCATAAGAGATCTCTTTGGGTCTTTGATAAGACATTTGTCTTTTTTGAATTCCACAACCAATCTTTGGTTCATAATTGTAGAGACCGAAATGAGATTCTTTTTTATTTTTGGAACATAAAGTACATTACGAATGTACTTCTCCTCACCATTGGGTAATGTTAATGGAGATTACTCCAATATCTTTGATAGGATAAGAGTTGTTATCAACACCTTGAACTTTGCTTCCATCACGCACTTTCACAAGCTTTGTGAAGACTTCTTTGTGATAAGTCATATGATGTGTGGCACCACTATCAATCACCCAATCAATAGATGAAAAAACAGCAACTTGTAAAGCTGAAGATGAGCTATTTTCTGCTGAAAAACCAGCAAGATTTGAAGTGACAGAAATCTCGTCTTTAGGAGAGATGAGATTATTAGTGACAAAAGCATAATCATTATTGAAAAGATTATCCTCCTTTTCAAATTAGTGTTTCAAAGTAATGATTGCGGTACTTGTATCGTTGCCATTCTCTTTGTTGTTTTGCAGCGAGGTATTTCAAGGATTGTCATGAAATTTTGAGAAGGCTTTGCGAAAATATACTGAAGCCTTCGCATTTTTCCGAGGGCAATTTCACAAAGCCTTCTCAAAATTGGGCCTCAAAGCCTTCACGAATTTGGTCTTCGCATTTTTCGAGGACCATTTTGAGAAGGCTTCGCGAAATTTTTTGCGAAGCCTTCTCGAAATGGCCCTCGAAAAATGCGAAGGCTTCTCATTTTTCCTTAAAGCATTTTCGAAATGGTCTTGAAACAATGCGAGATTTTTGAGGCCTCTCCTTCCATAAAATATTTTTGAGGTATTTTCACATTTTGAGGTATTTTCGCAAAATTTTTGCAAAGCCTTCACGGATTTTTGTGAGTTTTTCGAGGCCTCATTTTGAGCTCCAACAAGATCCAATATGACACCATCTTCTCGGCAGATACCCACATCCCCTAAGTAGGGCGCTAGCCAAGAAATAACAGGCATAGGTATCCACACCAAACATCAGGGGAACCTATAACTTTCAGGATTTATGGGGTTCGCAGCACCAAGCAAAAACATACCTTCATCTAGCAGACCTTTCTCCTCCTCTGTACCTTGATCCATAGGCATTTTGCCAAAAGCTGAAGCAGACAATCTTGATCTCCAAGAAACTGACCAAGTTATTTTTTACAGTTCGGACGCCATAATATGTTAAAGGTTTTAGATGCTCATCGTATAATCATCACCTTTGAATGTTGTGGAATCAAAAGGCTTCAAATATGATAATATAGGGTTGAATTAACTTATACTTTAGAGAATAATGTGAATGGATTAGTATCTAATGGATCTCAACTTATGGATGCAAAGATGCCCATGCCATCTCAGGTCTATCAATTTTGCCAAATATGAAAGCAATCTAAGTGATAGCCAAATGTTGAAAAATTTCTTGGAAATTTTTTTCTAATATATAGCAGTAGATCTATATCGATGCATGATTGGGAATCCCTATAGTACGATTAATTTCCTTTTGCTAGCCTCCCGTGAAGAAGGTAAATGATTCAATCTCTCGTTCAACATGTAGAAATTGGTTCATATTACAATTCCATGCTAACATTTTAGGAGGTTCCGTCCTCGACTACTTCGATAGAAAGCAAAATCCTTCTCGGATCTGAAATGGGTAGAGATCTTTGGTTTTTAATGGGACTAGAGAGACCTGCAGCAATCAAAGACGACCGGTGTGAAACCAGCAAAATCAAGTTTAGGGTCATTGTGCTGAATCCTAATACTACGAGTCTTACAATCATGAAGAGCATGTCTAGTTCCTGATCCAAAATGACATGCATCTTAGTGATTGTATTAGTTTTGTTTGACATATACCAGCTAAATGCAGATAAAACACACAACGAAACACGAAATGCAACATTAATATGAAGAAGACAAAACCTAGAGTGAAAACACAAACACTAAACCATGAAAAAGACAAAAAATAGAGTGAAAACACAAAAGAT
The DNA here is from genome assembly GCA_029204225.1 of Diphasiastrum complanatum. NCBI lineage: Eukaryota > Viridiplantae > Streptophyta > Lycopodiopsida > Lycopodiales > Lycopodiaceae > Diphasiastrum > Diphasiastrum complanatum. Next base: position 6,565,199 of record CM055109.1, on the reverse strand, counting down.
TATGTTACTGAAGAAGACGAACATTAAAAGTATACCTATATTATGATGGAAAGTGTGCAAATTGTGCAAAATTCCGGTAAAATTCTGGTAACGAACTGATAAAAATCTCTCAAAGCATTTTGGTGCATTGGATGGTGAACGATGGTTTTGGTAGGCGTCAATGCTCTGGATGGAGTTTGACAATTTCGGTGGAGGCAGAAAGAGAGGTAGGGAGATACGGAGAGAAAGTGGGGGAAGGCAGAGAAGAGAGAAAGCGTGTGAGTGTGTGTGTGTGTAGGGGGGGAGAGAGAGAGAGAGAGAGAGAGAGAGAGAGAGAGAGAGAGAGAGAGAGAGAGAGAGAGAGAGAGAGAGAGAGAGAGAGAGAGAGAGAGAGAGAGAGAGAGAGAGAAGTAAATTTTTTGAAATATAGCTATCTATACTCTGCTCTTGGATGGAATGCATTAGGCAAAGAAAACATTTAGACATAACACTTGCTTTTAAAGGCAAGAATGGAGGTGACAATTGAAATTTTTTTATACTCGTCTCATCCATAAACAAACAACCTCTTTAATTGTTGTTCTATCAAACATACCTAAGAGATGCCGAGAAAAGAAAAACTGGCTAGAAATGAATGATACTATCATGACTAGAAAGCAATAGAAAGGAAACATGGATAATGATTGTCGGAGTGAATTAAAAACTGTGATATCAGAAGGCAAGAATCAATATGAATACATCAATAAGCTAGTCCAATGGTAATTCTACCAGGTTGTTGAGTTATCTGAGGCAGATGCATAATGAATCATGAATGCAAAACAAATATATTAGTTTTCTTCATCATCATAGCAATGACCATGGAAGTAGCGAACAAAACCGCATGCTCAAGAAGCTAGCTCCGCTCTGTAAAAGCTATGAGTTTATTACTGACAATAAGTCTAAAGAAAGAATCGATGCATGAAAGCATCTACAGTGTCTCTCTATCTGTAAATCATTATAATTGATCCACCTACATCTTACCTAGATTGCAATGGTCATTACATTTGCGTAGATGGGTGTACAAAGAAGATGGCGTGGAGCCGTTGTGTCTGGAGGAGATCGTGGCTGCTGTTGTCATTGTCCAAGTCATTGCACAATACATGAAGTGAGCATGAGAAGGCTTTGTCTATTCGGAGTCGAGCTAGTCACTACCGTGGCCTTGGAGTAGTCGATATGTCAGACAAGTCGGGTATCCTCGATATGTCGGTTGAGTCGACAAGTCAGACTCCCCGATAAGTCGGCCTAGTTGGGCTTCCCCAATAAGTCGGCCAACTCTGACAAGTTGGGTGCCATTCTCTTGCCTATCTTTAAAAATAGAGCATTTCTGTAGACTGTGCGATAATGCATGTAAAACTGTAGCGATATGAATGGAACTAGATTAACATGGGATTTAGGAGAGTAGAGGAGATAAATCCAACACATTTGTGACATTCCCTTTCAGAAATGCATTGAATATTTTGTTGATATTCTAAACTATAAATTGAAAAATTAATAAATGAATACTAATCCTAGGGCTATGTCCGAAACTCAAATGACAAATACAATATAGTAGTAAAAGATTTTGTGTGAACTTTTAAACATGTAAGCATGATGTAGTTATAGAACTAAGTTTGGTATAACATTTGAACCTAAGTTACATCATAACTTGTAATACTTGAATGCCCTTCATGTTATAACCATAGTATATTATTTTTTGTTGGTTTGGAGTTTTTGAAGGTGCCACGATTTAACATAGGAGTCCAGATCAATTGTCAGGCCATTCATACATAGATCTCACAAGGGAATAAAAAATTTGTAAAGGAAAATTTGTCTCTTAACAACCTAGCATAGACGTAAGTTTGAGAGAAGAGAAATTTCATCACTACTACTATAGTGTACATTCATTAGAATAGGACAACAACTTCTCAATGTAGTGGTTAAGTTATATTTTAGAGGTAAACATCGAGATGATTGGAGAAAATAATTGAGAATATAATTTGAAGTATACAATACTTTTTGATATGAAGATGGATGCATTTGTGTAAATTACTTTTTAATAACACATCACAACAAACACAATATGAAATTAGAGCTTTGTACTTAATCAATCAACTTGATTAGATGGCATCCAATATTCGATATTTTATTGAGTGGTTCAATCAAGGGAAAAAGGAGTATTTCTAAAAACCTATGCTGAAAAGCAAATAATATATCAAGTTTCAAGTACATGGTTGCATCCTCCACTATAATTGTCTTATGCGTGCCTATTCATCTATTTTTGTACAAGCTGCTTACTCAATTCAATCCTTCAGTCTTATTGCATTGAAGATTATGTCAGAAAAAATATATGCTTCCCTAATCTACTCTAATCTGAACACGTTCTCCTATAGTTTTGTTTGAGCTATGGAACACATTCACTTATCAAAATTCTATCAGTTTTTGTTTGTTTACGGAATCAATCTCATAGATTCTGATGATTTCAAAGTTTGAATAAAGTAGAATCAAACGTGACATCTGTGGTGATAGTATGGTTCAAATTTGATAGCAGTAGTCATGCATTGAAGAGAAAGGATCATTCTGCAAAGCCCGATAGTTGCATCTATCAAATGCAAATTTCTTATGCCACATTCTTTCCTTTCTCCATCAAGGTCTAGCATGTCACCCACTCCTCAACACAACATCCTTCACTTATATTCAACCACCAATGGTGATTTTTTTTTTCTCCTTGAATGTTGACATATAGTCAAGGTACCTAAAGGTGAATTTTTGCTTCCATTTGTCCATCTCTCACATGTTGGGGGCAATCTCAACATGTATCTAAGTTTTATTAAATGGTTGAAATATCTAGCCGCACTAGACAAGTTTTGAATCCAGAAAACACCCTATAAGGAGTGCTAACTAGGAGAGAGAGTTTTGAGAGAGAGAAATACCCAAGGTTGCTAAAATTTAGTTGTCGGGAACTATAATCATGTTCACATTATCGGAATTTGTGCACATTATTTCATTTATTTTAGTTTTACGTAGTTCTAAACATCATTAAAATGATAGTGATAATGCAATATCTTTCTAGTTGTGACAAAAATTGGATTACACTGTAGCTATAAATGAAAAATGACACCTATAATGTACTTCCTGGTTGTCAATGTAACATAAGTAGTATGGTACAAAAATACATAATATGCATTTGCCATTCTTTTATTGTAATTCACTTTTGATTTTTTGAATTCTTTGTCTTTTTGAATTTATTTATTTTTTGTCTCTTCCTACCCAAAATTGATGGCTAGATATTTTATTTGTTTCAATTGAATTCGTTTGATTAGAATTTGAAAATCAAGCAAAGAACCAAATACACTTTGTAAATTACTCAATGCACAGATGAGACAATCCAACAAAGCTTGGATCAAGGATTTTAGGCCATCTTCTATCTTTTTTTGTTCAAAGCTCCCATATTTTTCCCTTTCATCTATAGACATTGCTTTTACGACTACGTCGTTGTTGAACTTACACACATTTTATGTATTAAAAAGTAGTCCTTTCGATTAGTTTTTATTCTAGCATGTGCATTCATCCTAAAAGGCCAAAATGGCATAAGTTAGAACATTCCAATATAATGTAATATGGTTTGTTGACAATACGATTCCAACTATTCTTTTATTACCCAAGGCCAAAAATATAGAAAGAGAACATAACCTTTATCCCCAAGAGTAAGTTCACATTAGCCACAATGAATAAGAATCTCAAAGCAAAAATGCTGCAAGGCATCACATAATGTTATCTTGATTTCTTCCCTGGGATTTGCAAATGATGCTTGACTCTTATATGAAATTTCTCTCTCATGGAGTAATCCTAAAAGAAAGCCTCAAACCAGGCAAAATTTTTGTGATTTCCCTCTCAGACAGAGAACATGTTTATGAAAAGAGACTGCCACTCTGGCATATGAGTGACTTCTCAAATTTTGCATTCATAGCTTGCCAAATTGGATCCTATTATAATGATCTCATCTCATCTATCACTAGGTGTACAAACCACCGAAGAAGTGAGTTGACAAAATAATGGATCAGTTCTTTTATATATACTCTTATTTCATGGCAACACTCTTTGAAAGATTCTTGACCAAACTAATAATATATAATACTACTCATATTGAAACTAAAGTCCAATTTGTCATCGATGGGACTAAAAATTAATAATTAACTTAGTAATACACATGGCCTGTTGTATTTCGTCAAAAGTAGTGATGGATTCACCGGGCTTGGATAAAGATATATAACTATAGTTGAGTTGTTCCTTAGCAGCAGCCACGTCAGCACCACCACCTCCGGTGCTTTCTGCAGTCTGGATGAGTATGTACATAGTTGAGCTGTTTCGAGCACTACCAGCTCTGATGCTTAATCTTGTGTGTTTGAGTGCTACCTCTCTCTCTTTCTCTCTCTCTTATCTCTCTCTTATATGAGGGAAATGCTATACGTGATCGTATGAGAGAGTGCAGATGAGTAGCTCATTGCAATCTGAAAATCACATATGGTGGATAGCCGCGTTTGAAGTTCATAAGAAGAGTCACACAGTGTTGAGATGGATATTTGGCCGATGAAATATAGCTAAGACAATCCATGCGCAAAATGAAGGCAAACTGTTAAATGTTGATGGGGAAAGCTTTACCGTTGAATGGCACCTCGCTGTTGATTTGAAGACCTTAAAATGCATGTTTGGTTGTGGTCTTGGAGCAATTGCAAACCACTTTTGTTTATATTGTATGTTCGAAAGTGGACAAAATAGGGGTATTTTGAATTGCAACCAGTGACTTCCACCAAACATGCACTGTTTGGACAAAGCTTGGAACCCCACCTCTTGAAAGAGTCCTTTTTTGCACGATGCATGGTGAAATACGAATATTTGATAAATTGTCATATTTGCATTGTTGCTATGCATGGAATATGTAGCCAAAATCATGATTAGATATTAACATTAGAAATCTAGAGATAGTTTTATCAGATATGGTTTGCATGGTGGCCATGTGAGTCTTACCAAGGATGTTGAACTGAGTGGTATGACCCAGGACTTGCCAGCGACAGTGCCTATGGAAGGTGCGAAAGCTAGACATTTGTTGTCAAATCACACAAAACGAGAAAGTAGTCTTCAGTGGGAATATTGGACAGAAGTATGTGAATGCGCAACAAATATTGGCTCAAATCCTCACATGGCTAATACATGTGCTAAGGTTTGGCAAGCATTTGATGCTTTGTCATTAACCATGAATATATGAAATGTAAAGGATGATGATTGTGATAGGTTACAGACTTTCATTAAATTGATGATTGATGCATGGGGAGAAACACACATCACTCACTATATGGTAATTTTATCTCATCTGTATCTCTTGTTCAAAGTTCATTTAAAATGATTTCACTCATAAAATGTTAATGTCAACGGCATATTTTGTATGCTCATGGACCTTGGTTTGTAAAGGCATACAGATCATTATCTATTTGGAACACACAAGGGATGAAAAAAAGTCACTACAAGGCAAAGGCTGCACATTTCAAAAACATGGCGGAGGAAGAGGACTTAGCAATGCATTGGTTGAGATTTTTCAATGGTTCTATCGAGGAATTTTGAGCAAACAGAGAATTAAAGACACCAAAAATGAAAGGTTGAGATCGATAATCTCATCCTCCAACTCAACTAGAAGGGCAGCTTGGATTTCGTCCAATGTAAAACATAAGACATAGAGAATGGCGACTGTCTACACTTCGCGTTGGAAAACAATGGGTACCTCATCTAGTGACTTCCAATGAAGTGGAAAACAACAATGGCCAACGGACAAACCTTGCACCCCAACAATCCACAATGGCAAACATTGATGAAATTGCGTAGAACGGATTTCGAAATGACATTGAATATTATATAATTTAATTATTGTAAGCTAATTTTTCTGGTAAGGTGACCCCTATATAAGACCTTGAATTCTCATTTTCATGTGCATCATTTTCCTTGCTCTCTTGTAACTTTTCTATTAGTGTGTATTTGATTTGTGCATTCATTATGGAGTCATGTAAGATGCAGCTAGCAAATCTACTGGCCAACACAACATTTGCTGAGATCAGATAGACTCATATATAGTATGTTTACAACACAAATAGATACCCTCCCCACTCTTCGTATTGATATTGAAGAATTCAAGTCTGTTAGTGATTATGTGACAGAGAATTTACTACCGTATGCAATCAAAATTCTAGGTTTAGCAGTGACATGGATTCCATTCAACTTCTTGACATATATGGAAAGGATAGGCCTTCTGCTGCCCGTCGGCTTCAGAGCTTTGTGAGCCATTTGGGGATGGACCACTACATAGAGATCACACGAGAGCAACAAATTAATTTCAATCTATAAATTGTAGGAAAGAAGTTTTTATTAGGTAAATTGTCGTTTTTTGCTTAATGAGTTTCTAGGAAATATTGTTGACAAATTAGAGGAGCCCAACGTCAAAGTTTCTAAGGTGGAGGAGCCTGGAGATGAGGTTGAACTAACCTCGTAGTAAGGAGCAGATCTTGCCATGCAGATAACACCAAGTGCATAAACATCCTCAGGACCAGTGGATGTGGACGACACTGATGATACCATGCTGCGTATATGATGCCTTGCTCAGGTGATCATTAATGAAGAAGAGTATCTTTTTTTGAATGATTTGCAAGACGTTATCGACTTACGTGAGGATGAGATGCTTGCGGCTGCACTGGCGTGAATACAATTGGACAGTGATACATTTGATCACACCTAATCAATTAAATTTCAAAAGCTAGTTGGCCAAGACACAAATACTACTGAGGAGGCTCTAGAAAAGGTACTTTGTGAATTGAAGACACTACAACCTCCACCAGTTGAGAAAGTGCCATTTGTTGAATTAACATCTGGCCCCTCTTAGATCGATTACAAAGGCAAGGGAATTGACCTCGCCATTACTCAAGAACATGATGAAGGATCTCAGGTATGTATATCAACTTGGTGCATCCGTTAATTAATAAATCTGCCTTTGTCGATTTGGTTTTAATCTTCGTATTTCAATATGATGTAGTATTTGATGGAAATTGACTATTTTGCGATGAGCTGGTTAGGGGGGACTCGTGAGGTATGAGAAATAGCAACACCCGATGTGTCCCTCCACTCACTACATTGGGCAATTTCTTAAAAATTACATTTTATTGTTTAAGTTATAAATATAGTCCAAATGGGCAGACGAGGGTTTTGAAGTGCAAAGCATTATCAAATCATATCTCGTATGTACCCATCTCCTTGAATGACTTTAGTCGGGAATCTATTCTGGATATAAGCTGCAATGGAAACAACTTCAACCCAGAGGAATATCGGAAGTGTCACATGAGCAAGCATGCACTTAGCTGATTCGATTCTTTCACTCAACAAGTCCATTCAACTGAGGTGAATAGGAGTAATGAATTGTTGCTCAATGCCGTTGTTAAGGCAATACTCCTTGAATTCGATAAGATTTACTCTCTCCTATTGTCGGACCTCATTGCTTTAATTTTTTTAACAATTTTCATTTATGCACACTCCTTAAATTGTCGAAATATTTTGAAAGCCTCCAATTTCTACTTAATAACATAAACAAATGTTCTTCTAGAATTTTTGTCAATGAAGGTAATGCAATATTTTGCATTATGCAACGACGAAGTTTGCATTGGACCATTCATATATATGAATGAATAACATCTAGAACATCTTTTGATGCATGACTATGACTTGATCTTAAAGTAATACTAATCTGTATTCTAATGATGCAATTATGACATATAGGGAGGTGGACTTTGTTGGTTGGATAGTCGAGATCAAGTGTTAAGGATTGTTTGGACATATTTGACACAGATGTGTGATTCAATGTCCTAATCCATAATGCCAAAGTAATGCTTTATTGACAAGACTAGAAGTTTTCAAGGCTTGACTTGTGTCAAATTAACAACGAGTCAGTCTATATAAGTATCCGTGCATCTTGCCAAGTGCGAGGATCTTACTTGTCCTATCGATAATTCGACATTGATTAGACTCAAACTCTACCCTAAGATCTAAATTAGTAATTTACTTTCTGATAATAGGTTTGTAGAGAGTTTAGGTACATACAAGACATTTGATAGTAGTTTGAATTGATCATGTTGGAACTTCAATCTTATAGTGCCTTCACCTTCAATAGTATGTGTACTATCATCACCAAGATGAACAAATTTTTTTGTACAATAAGACGTTTAGGAGTGAAAATACTAACGATGATTGGTCATATGTTGAGTAGCTCCAAAATCCAGAAACCAAAAATTATCCGTTTGCACCTTAAACGCTCATTCTTCCATGTCGATTGTAGGAGATTGAGACGATACTGTGACCACATTCACTAGTTGATCTTGTTCCTTGTTGGAGTTCTTTGTTTTTAATATCCTGCAATCCTGGATCTCATTATTAGTGCGTTTGCAATACTTACAAGATAGCTTCTTCTTTGACTGTACATTTGATAATTGCTTATGACTCTATGTTGGTTGTGTCGGTTTATGATTCCATGCGAACTGCTTAGAGTTTTTTTTCTTTTGTTATTTTGAACCTTTATTGACATATAGTGCATGAGATGATGAAGTTGAAGAGATGTCTTGATTTCTTCGATTGTCTTCCTACAGCAACATAGTGATAACTCTAGTGAGAGTTAAATCTGAGTGTGTCGAAATGATCATCACCCAGTTTTCATATGTATGTGGAAGGCATGTTCGATAGCAATGTAGTAATTGTGTCTTGATTGATCTGACGACTGCCATCTACTGTAAGAGATTTTTCAATTGGTTAACGTGATTCTGAAGTGAATCATCGTTTGACATCTTGAGATTGAAGAATTTCCTATTGAGATGCAACTTGGAAGTCACGTTCCTCACATCGTATAGTGCGCTCAGGATGCCCATACTTCTTTCAAAGTTTGCGCTTCAGATACGTGGCCAATCTGAGTGTTTGATATATTAATAATGATAAGTGCAAAAGCTCTACCATCCTGTGATTTCCATTTAGAGTTGGTCGTGTTGTCTTCAAGCTTCAACTCGATACATGTGACAACATCCAAGGTTTTCATCTTAAATTTCTACAAATCGTAATTGGATCTATTCATCTTGTCTGTTATGAGACCTACTTTCTTTTGATTATCATATGGAAATTAGTCTGTCAAAAAATCAATGACTAAAGAATGAAATGATACCACATTTTTAAAGATTACAAGCAAATGTGCTCTGATAATAGGCATGACTATGATACTATGAAGAGTCTCTAACAAAAGAGCTTTGATACCATGTTAGAATAAGAAAAGAGGATTCGATAGTAATTAAGTCAAAATTGAAAGAAGACCTATTGAGCGCAACATAATGACCTAATGATCCAAGATAATGTATGACCATGTCTATCATGAATCAAACAAAGCTATCATGATAATTGTCATGTTCGATCTTTTAGCAGCTAACTTATTAGCACTAACGTGATTTTATAACCAAACAATTACAAAGTGAAGTGATGTATAGAATATTGCATCATCAAACTAAACAATGAGAGATTTATCAACTACTAGTATCTATAGAGAAGCATGCATACATTCTGACATAATATTGAATGCAATAAGGTGGATTGATTCAATAAGTAGCATGTACAAAATTAGATGATGAGAGCAAACAACAATAGCAGATGCAACTGAGTACTCTAAACTATCTCCAAGCAACTGATGACTTTGTGTGATGCACTTCTGCTAATAAGAAGCAAGCACTAATAGCAATACTAAAAAAAAACACTAACAGAGCTTTGCAAGTCTTCTAAGTATAAATAGATGTCTCATGTTTCTTCTCTAGTGATCAGCTATTTTAACTAAAGCATTTTAAGCTTATCCAATAAGTACAACTAATAAGGTCATAGGTCACAATTGGCAGTTAGTCATACTGCATTGTCATCCACGCAGTTAGGCTTCCAAAAAATCTACTTGCAAAGAAGTTAGGGCTGGTCGTTAGTTTCATATCAAATGGAAGTAGTAATTGTCATCCTTCGACTTCTTCGATAGTTCATTGTCATTGTCGAAGCCCAAGATACTTGGGAATCTGTTTAGAGATTCCCAAGTATTTTTGCAGACTGTGTAGAAACACGAATAAAACTATAGAACTGAATAAATGAATGGATGTAGATTGAAGATCGATTTCTAGAATGAATCGATCCCGATAGTAGAATAATCCAACATTTTCCACATTGATTCTTATCGTCAAATGCATCTCATTGTGCATTTGGTAGATGAGGTGGACGTTGTAGGTACTTCATCTACTATCGTCATTTGGCTATTCATAGCCAATCCTAGACTATTAGTATTGTGATTATGTCATTCTATCATTGAGCGATATTATCAATACAAGCATTGTCCATAGCCAATGGATGTTTTCTTTGGAACAATTTATGAAAACATTGAAAGGCTTTGTAAGACAAAGAGGAAGGCCTGAGGGTAGCACGGTAGAAGAGTGGATAGTGCAAGGATCCATGGTTTATATCACAGAGTTCCTTGCTCATAGCGATCATTTGATTCCTCGTCTTTGGGATAATAAGTATGGTGAACGTGTTGTTGGAGAGGCACCTCAAGAAAAATGAGTGATTAAGAAAATGATTGAATCCTTCAAGGAGAAGGCGAATGAGTTTTGCATTTTTAATAGTTCAAAATTGCAAAAGTGGATTTTGAGATATGAAGAGGCAAAAGCTCATAGAATAACTGCTCGAGCCACATTCAAGAGAGGGCATAGAAGACAACCATACCTGCATGACCTTGCTCTTCTACCCAAGGATATGATGCTCGGTTGACTACATGATGCCCTTAGACAAGTCATAGCAAAGAACAAGGATGTAACAAAAAGAGAGCGGGAATTTGCAACGGGGTGCGATTTTCATGTAAGCTCTATAAATCTTTCACATGTTTAACTAGTTTTATGTATTTGATTGATATCGATGTAGTCAATATAGCTTGGGTAATGATGTCATGAATCAAGATTTTTTAATTTCACTAAATTGTTTTGTTCTTTCTCGTGCAATACAAGAAATACAATGCATTGAGGAAGCATGGGTGACATTTTCGTATGAGCGCATTGATAAAAATAGAAATACATATGATTGTGGAGTCATAGCAAATCTTACTCAAGAGAGTTGAGCAAGCACGGCTGACACCAATCTACCCTCTTCTCAACTTGATTATTATGGGACAATCAATGACATTTTGGAAATTGGATTAGGCAAATCAGCTTTTTCATATTTCATGTAAAATGGTTTAAAGTTACAACGGTCCTAATGCGACTCTGAGGAAACATGAGAGTGGTTATTTTGCGGTTGACTCCACCAAGCTTTGGACATATCAATGTGATGCATTTGTCTTTCTTGAACAATGTGAACAGGTACATATATATGTGTACATATATATGTGTTCAAGTAGTCAATCAATTCATTTTAAACACAAAAATTGTATTTGTGTATATCCAAGCAATTGTAACATAGATATTAATTATGAGTCGATGTTTATGGTGACATCGATCAATTACAAGTGGCCTTTCACCCAGACCATTCAGATTCTAATTTAATGATGAGTGCATGATAAGCCTTTCTAAAAATAGTACGAGTAAATTACAAAGTGTAATGTGCTTTTATGAGTGTCTAAAAATAATAATAGTACATTACACATTTATTACTCCAATTCTTGGCATAATAAATTCAGGTGTACTATTGTGCCTTTTAAGGTTTCACCAAAACACACTGTGAAAAAATCAGTAGGTTGTTACTTTATTATTGTTAACTTATCTTGATACACACAGTCAGCCCAACAGAGACTATCAACCCAACCAAGGCCTTCACAACAACCATTTATGCACAAGAATACCATAATTTAAAACCAGGATGGTGTGCGGAATCCCGAGGGCAGCGTAGTCCAATTAAAACGTGAGAAACATGTTTTCTCTCTCTCTCTCTCTCTCTCTCTCATGCATTCTATCCTTTGTCTTGTGACTGATTCATTAGTTGCATGAGATATATCTAAAAGACTGAGCCAACGAGCGAACCAATGTAGAGACTTCAAGACCTTTCAAATAAAATAGGTATGAACCTTTGAACCACTTATGAACATATATCCATGTTTTAATTTACAATAAATTTTCAAAAATTTTAAAATAGCATGACATTTGACTTTTTAAATTACCTTTCAAATCTAAGACAATTACAGATTTTGAGTTTGCTTAGCCTTTTACATGCATTGCATCTTGCAAATGCCAAGCGTGTTCACGATCACAGTACCCATGAACAAATTCGGAGAAAAACCTTATGCACTCAATCTGAACCATCCCATGAAAAACACTCAGATAACAAACTTAGCTCCAAACATTTTTGAGTGGCAATCCGAACTGACGCAGCTAAAGTCTTCAATTGTAAGCACGTGAATTATACCGGCTTCCTGAACAGTACACATAGTAATTTTGCAAGCAGAGTTCACCGACAGTTAAAAATATGTGCACTATTCGTGAAGCTCTTAAGATTGTTGCACTTTAGCTGGCAAAAATTTCAGCCTGATGTGGTGTTAAGGGTCAGAATCCAAAATGAGACTGAGCTACTCATCTGCACTCTCTCATACGATCGCATATAGCATTTCCCTCATTTAAGAGAGAGAGAGAGATAGGACCCAAACACACAAGATTAAGCATCAGAGCTGGTAGTGCTCGGAACAGCTCAACTATGTACATACTCATCCAGACTGCAGTAAGCCCCGGAGGCGGTGGTGCTGACCTGGCTGCTGCTAAGGGACAGCTCAAGTATAATTATATATCTTTATCCAAGCCCGGCGAATGCCAGTTTCTAGCAGCTGGCTGTGTACAATCTACACAAATATTCCACGAAATAGTGTTCGGTCTGCATGCGGACTGCGGGAATCCGTCAGTCATGATCAACTTGTTACCATTTTCCCGACCAAATCCATAAACATTTCCCAAGACAACGCATACGCACAATCCCAAAGCTGCAAAGACCATTATCCATGATATTCTAGGAAAGAGCAAGTATGACATCTCAATCGCTAGTCCTTCCAAAGAGTGACCACATGCTGCAAGAGAGCACTTTTTTCACACGGAAGCGAGGGAGCTTTGGGAGCTGGCAAAACATAGAAGACAGCGTCTGGGCGCTGACGTAGAAATTGTTGATCGAGCCAGATAAGAAATAAAACAGAACAAGATAAAAAATGCTGATCCCTTTCACTGCAGCAAGCCACGTCAGTCTCGAAAGATCAGTACATCAGCTCTTATTATATCACATGACCTTTTGACGCAATTGCAGGTAGTGCGCCAATGGTTATGCTTGTTTCATTATGCAAATGTGAGACGAAAGGAATCTATCTGCATGTACTATTCCATGGAAGTTAGAAAATCTCAGAAACCTGTGTGATCACCCTGCATGCAAAGGGGAACAGAATAGGCAGATAAGGCACAATAAGTCTAAAACAGATTTGAATTATTGATCTCTTTGTGAGTAAATTATTGCAGGTTGTATAGTACATGCCTCTATAATAGGCATAGTCTCAATTCTTGTGAAATTTGTACTAGGTATGAAGAGTGTTAGAATGAATCACAACGAGGAAGATGACAGCATAAAAGGCAGAATCTACGAACACTCAATTGATCAATCATAAAGCAAAATCACACACACATACAAAAGTGATATCTTGATTACCAAAAGCGTGATCATAGCCTCACGAAGCATGTACATATATCAGCATGCTAGTGTCATGCCAAGATTCTATATAATGTGCAATATGATGACTATCGTATTCACATCTATCTAGTATGATATCCATCGTATTCAAACCTATGTATTCACACGTATCTAATGTGGCATCAAGCATGCCAAGAAAACTTTGGCTAATCCTATGTATTCTAGATACATGAGAGATACATTCGTGATGAGCCATGTGACTGAAGACAATTAGCAATGACCGTTGGTATGATGTGACACGGCCACCAACAATCCCCATCTCAATGCTATCCGTCTTCTCTAATGAGGCTCTTCATTCTCATGGCATTCCTTGATCGATGTCTGGGTCTTCCAGATACATGCTGAGTGATCCAATTGTCGTGGCTATATCTGGCCTAGTGCATACCATAGCGTACATCAACGATCCCACTAGGCTTCTATATGGATATCGGTTCATTTCAGCTCTATCAGACTCAGTTTGTGGTGACATCTCTTTGCTCAATCTTATTCCCTGTTCTTGTGGAGTTCCAATGGGATTGCAATTTTCCATCCCAAATTTCTTGAGCATATTAATGATGTACCTTTCCTACCTTAGGTGGATAGATTTTCTGATTTTGTCTCTTTCAACTTGAATTCCTAGGCAATAATGCAGTTGCCCCATATCCTTGATTTCAAACTCAGTCTTCAATCCCGCCTTACAGGACTCCAGCCTTGAAATGTTGTCGCCAATCAGAATTACATCATCCACATAAAGTGCTATGACAGTGATTTCCAAATGAGATCTCCTGACAAATATGCTCTGATCTGAGTTTCATTTTTTGAAATTTCATTCACGAAGGTATATTTCAATTCGTTCATACCAGACTCTGGATTATTGCTTTAATCCATACAGGGCTTTGTTGAGCTTGCAGACCATGCCCGACCCTTCTTCAAATCCGTCTGGTTGTTTCATATACACGTCCTCACTTAGTGTCCCATTCAGGAATGCAGTTTTGACATCAAGCTGATGAATCTCCATGTCATTGGCAGCTAGCTGCCCGTGCAAGGATTATCCTAATCGATCGGATTCTAGCGACTAGGGCAAATGTTTCATCAAAGTCCATGCCTTCTGTTTGCGAGCATCCTTTGGCTAATATTCGTGCCTTATATCTCTCAACATTGCCCTCTGCATCATATTTTAATTTATAAATCCACCTACAGCCAATGGCTCTCCTCTCTTCTGGTAGGTGTATCAAATTCCACGCATCATTCTTCTTAATCGACTCCATTTCTTCTGTCATTGCATGGAGCCACTCATTTCAGTCTCCCCTCTCTCGGGCTTCCCAGTAAGATCCTGGCTCTTCATCCGATTCTTGACTCATGAATATCATCTCATCGAATCTTTGTGGAGCTCTCTTTGCCCTATTTGGCCTTGTCTCAGCAATTGTCTCTGGTCTCTCCCGATTGAACTTGATCTTGAGCCTTGGTTGCCTCACTGTATCAGGTTCTTCATTCTCTTCTGCATCAAAAAATTCTTCCCCTGTGGATATCTGACCATCAATGCTCTCATCATGGGCATGATCCTCCGAAGATACGTTGTCTTGGGATGTATTGGAGCTCGAAATGCTAATGACCTCTATAGGAAACACCAGACCCCCCTTGAGCCCATGATATGAACCAGAATTGGAGGTGGGTTTTACCACCACTGTGGGATCTTCATCAAACACGACATCCCTTGCATTGATGAATTTTTTTGTAACAGGATCAAAAAGCTTATATCCTTTAATTCCTTCCGGATATCCTACAAACAAGCATTTGTTGTCTAGCATGAGATGTAATAACTTCTCTTCATGCTTGTTCCCAAATTCGGGACTAGAGCTTTAAGACTGAATATCTTGGTGTGCGAAGCGGGAGAGGCAAAACTTTTGAAATCATTGTATGCTTATAGTGAAATATGAGGTGGGACGATTTTTCAATGCAACATAGACATTAAAAAAGTAAGGAATGCTAGATCTATTCATATTGATTTACTATAGGTAGATTCATTTACATGATTGTAGCTTTAACAATGGCAATAAATAATCATATGAATATAGATGTGTAGGTGGATGGATCAATTTATCCTAATGATCCAACTACCAATTTGTGCCCAAATTTTAAGTCCGTAACTCATCTTCTTAGATATGTATGTGAAGGAAATAGGGGATTACTTGGATATTGTCAAAGGTTGCGAGATATTGGAATGCATAGCATATCTTTTTCTGAATCAACAATTACAGTTTGCTAATCAACAATTGCAATGTGCAAATCAACAATTGCTTCATTATGTGCAACACACTAGTGCTGAAAACAGTGCACTCAAGAATGCTATGTCAGAGTTGAATGCTACTGTCACTACTCTTCGAGGATCAAACCAAGAAATGTTAAGATCCATGAAAAAATGCGATCCGAGAGTTTAAAATCTGTTGTTGATCTAGAAGTTATCAATAAGGCAATGATGAAGAGGAAAAAAGAAAGAGAGTACTGATGAAGAATATTGATGACCTATCTACACATAGCGGCCATCAGAAAAAAAGAATCCGAGCATTCAAGTATGTTGTCATCTAAACTGTTTATTTGATTTGTATATGTCATTTAAGTTTGATTTGCACCTGATAACATGGATTATTTATTAATTAAACATAATTTGAGTTTCATATGTTTGTTGCAGGTCATGTTTGGTGGCAAAGAACTATTTAACAGATCGTTCATGCATTGGATCATCTTTAAGTCATGTTTTACCAAGAAAGTCAGGAAAGGAAATGATAGAAAATGCTCGGTTTGAAAAAATGAAAAATAAAATTGTAGAGACTGTTTTGATTAAGGTTCAATCATACTTGGATGCGAATGTGATACAAGGTGCATGTGATGTATCTGGAAGTAGCAGAAATGCTTATTCTACTTTTTTTAGAATAGTTAAAGAAGCCTTTTCTCAAGTGATGGTGAAAAAAATTAATCTTTCGCGTCCATATCGGGTAAGATTAGCTAGAAATTTTTATAATGACGGATTGTTCAAAGTAGTTGGCCAACCACTTCATATAACTGTATTATACAAATCAGAATATGGTGAGCTCAATTACAACGATTGCAATAATATTTTCCTTGATATTGAAAATGCTCTAAAATACATTATTCGATTCTATAAACTAGACGAACATCAAGTAAATGGAAAGATCATTATTGTAATAAAATTGGATGAATCTGAAATCATCAAGGGTCAGAAGTTGGAACGTGTGAGTGTCACTTTGATGAACAAAATTTCAGATACAGATGATCGAACGTTTAGTGTTCAATCGGAAAATCACATATGGTGGTTGGCAGCGTTCCAGGTATACATTTCAATTTTCATTTAGGATATCTATATTAACAATTCATACCTTGCCAGTTTTTATTGACATGTGATGCATTACTTGTTTATCTAGAGGTCTTGAAAGAAGACCATAAAATACTATCATGGATATTTTCAAAAACAAACTATGGCGAGATTATAAAGAGATATTTGGAGGGTGAGAAATTTACAGTTGAAAACCATGGAAGTTTTCAAATTCAATGGCAGTTTGCAGGGGATTTGAAAACATTAAAATGTATGTATAATGTCTCTCATGGGGCAACATCAAAGCATCCATGTCTTTATTGCATGAATGATTGCTACAATATGAATTTGGGATGATCAACAAACAATAGCCCAACATGAGAAGTTGAAGATCCAAATATGAAAAGTGTTCTGCCAATTCCATTAAAATATGTTCACATATGCACATTGCATGCTGAGGTTCGTATTATTGGACTCACGATCCCTGTTTGAAACATCTCCACCATCAGCACCATTGCTGGCAAATATATACCTACAGGTAGTGTCATGATCCCAACATGGGCACGTGAACTGTTAACAGGAGGTAGTGTCGTGATCCCAAACCCTCCGAGAAATCCTTTTTTATTTTACATGAGCATTTTCTAACTTGCTTTGACCTAGGATGGTTTGCGGAATCCTAAGGGCAACCTGGTCCAAGCAAAACGTGAGAAACACGTTTTTTCCATCTCTCTCTCTCGTGCTATGGCTTGTGGCTAATTCAACACGTGCATGAAATATATCTAGAGCCAGCCTAGAGATTTTCAGATCAGACCCATTCACAAAGTCGGAGAAGAAGCTAATGCACTCAATCTTGAACATCCCATTAAATACGTTAAAAATAACAAATTTAGCTTAAAAAACGCTGAGTGGCAATCCAAACTGATGCATCTGAAGTCTTCTATGCATGGTAAGCACAAGAATCATACCTGCTTCCTGAACAGTACACATAAGTCTGCAAGCAGATTTCACTGCCAGTTACAGATATGTGCACTGTATTGTTGCACTAATTTAGCTGGCAAATATTTCAGCCTGACGTAGTGTTAAGGCTCACAATCCATAATGAGACTGAGCTACTCATCTGTCTTTCATACGATTACCGATCGCATTTTCCTTCATATGAGAGAGAAAGAGAGAGAGAGAGCGAGCACCCAAACGCACAAGATTGAAAATCAGAGCTGGTGGTGCTGGGAACAACGTACGTACTTATCCAAGCTGAAATATGCATCGGAGGTGGTGGTGCTGACGTTGCTGCTGCTAAGGAACAGCTCAACTATCTAGTATATCTTTGCAGCTAGCTGTGTCAATGTACACAAATATTCCACGGAGTAGTGTTAGCTCTGAATGCGGATCGTGGGAATCCACAACTTTAGGCATTTTCCCGACCAAAACCCATAAACATTTCCCAATACAATGCATACCCACAATCCCAAAGCTGCGAATACCATTATCCATGATATTCCACGAAAGAGCAAGGATGACATCTCAAGCGCTATTCCTTCGGAACAGTGGCCACATGCTGCAAAAGAGCACCTTTTTCACACGGAAGCAAGGGAGCTAGTTGATTCGAACAAGACAAGAAAAAGAACAGAAGATAGAAAATGCTGATTCCTTTCACTGCAGCAAGCCACGCCAGTCTCGAAATAGTACATCAGCTCTTATTGTACGACATGCCCTTTATTCACAATTGCAGGTAGTGCCTCAATGGTAAGGATTCTTCCAAGCACATGTGAGACCAAAGGAATCTATCTACATTTTCTATTCCATGGAAGTTAGACAATCTCAGAAAAATGTGTGATCATGCTGCATGCAAAGAGATAAAAGAATAGGCAGATAAGGCAGTGGGCACAATCAGTCTAAGAAGAGATTTACATTATTGAACTCTTTGAGAGTAAATTATTGCAGGTTGTATAGTCTCTGCCTCTAGAATAGGCATAGTCTCAATTACTTTTTGGTGAAAATTTGAAGCTCATAATGTGTGTCATCTCAAATACTACATAAATCAATGTGTAGATTGAGTTTGGGACCACCATTACCTAGGGCACAATTGTTTTTTAGCTAAATTTTGCATATGTGCTGATTGGCTCTGAACATGATGGCCCAATGCCATTATGTAACTTACCTATCTTTAAACGCTTTATTTCTTCCTTACCTACATGATTACATTTTTTTTTTAAATTAAGCAATAATTACATGAGATAGTGTGCAAGAGCAGGACTGCTATGAAATGGTAGCCCTACCTACCTCGCCACTTCTGGTGGCTTAGTAGATAGGACATAATAAAGGAATGTCATCTTTATTGGCTGTAATTTAAAGTTTTCAAAATACATAGCCCTTATAGATGGAATCACTAGTAGAATCTTGAAAATTCATAGTGCTCACAAATGGAATCACTAGCAAAATCTTGAAAATGAGTTGCCCGTTTGTGGGACCCACATATAAGATAATTGTGTTTGTTGGCACTACATATTCAAGCTCTTGGCTAAGCTTGTGCCATGTGAATAAAGTCATGGACCATAGGTATTTGCGGGCCCCACATATTAAAGTCCTAGATTATGTTTGTGTCATGTGCCATGAAGTGATGGACCATGCCTATTTGTGTGCTCACATATTACGACTATGAACTAGACTTGTGCCATGTGCCAAGATTAATGTGTCAATGAGATTTGCATAACACAAGATTATGCTTGAGTATGTGTGTTTATCACCTCATTGATGCTCATTTTCTTGTCTCACCATTACTGTGGCTCAATGATTACTTGCCATTATATCCTTACGATGTATGATAAACACACATTATCTAGTCCATAGGTTTTTGAGGCATAGGCTATGCTTGAGCATGAACCACTTGGAAGACCTTAACAACACCCATGTAATGTTAGCACAAATCTTGTAGTATTCACAAGTTAAAATCACCAAAATTTAAGTGGATTCCTATGTTTATCTCTTGAGTTATTCGTTCAACCACCTCATACTTGTGAAAATGCCAAAATAAAACACAACCACCCAAGCCCGTTACTTAGGTAATCAACTCAACTACTTGTTACTAAATGTGGGTGATACAAAGATTAAGTACTGACCCAATTTTATTGACAATCTATTAGCGATAGATGCTTGACATAGTCTAGTATTTAATATCACTATAACGATAGTCATAAATGATTGTAACGATCCTATAATAGGTCCTTTTGTACTTGTATAGTCATTCTCTAAGTAGAAATCTCATTCATTTCTTCATGCATTGTCGCAATAAGATTGAAATGGGTTTTGATTTTAGGGTCAAAATAAGATCGCAATCGGGATCAAAATAAACAAAGGGTTGAAATACCTTTATGTGTCCTTGCATCAAAACTGGGAGATTCGGGACTTTTACATTCCAACTCTGCTCCTAAAGCTACATAAACTTTATATCTATGATTGATGGCTTCAATTTCAAAGTTGAGTTTCTGCACAAGACAAGAATTAATAAAATTATGAGTTGTGAACCATTGTCCAATAGAACACTCACTTCTTGATCTTTAATTGTGCCAGTTAAACTAAAAAGTTCATTAGGAAAGAAAGAAGTAGTACTGAAAGAACATTCATGCTCACAATCTGTCAGGTTAATTTTCGAAGTCTTACCATTACCTCCTGGGATCTCGATCATATGAGCCAACATTTTCTTCCTTTTTGGACAAAACTTCATGATATGTCTAGGCTTTTTATAGATGAAACATAACTTCTCTTTTTTAGCCTTTTTCGGGAACACATATTTTCTGAATCTCTTTCTCTTTGGTTTCCTGGCTTCCGATGCTGCTTGATCCAATTCGTCAAAATATTTTACTTGGTCTGGACTGCGCTTCTTCCCCCTCTTAGTTTTTAAAGCAGTTGGAATTTGCGCAAACTACTTCCTAGATGCCACCATTGTGGAATCGTATGCTTTCGAAATTCAAAATGCATCCTCGAGGCTTTGAAACACATTTTGCGTACATTCATTTTCATATAGTCGGATGGCAGGACAAATTGCCATAGTGCCGACTTTGCATCGAATGATATAAGAGTCCAAGCTCTTTGTACCCATTTTGCAGTTCACAAATTTTAGATAGTAGTCAACATCATCAGCTATCACGAAAGCTTTTTTCAAGACTTCCGCAAACGCATCCCAAGTAGTTGGCTTTACCAGTAAATCTCCCCACCACGATGACGCTTTGCAGCATAAGAGCAAATCACCATATAAGATGGTGTAGCTGGATTTGCGGCTTAATTTGAAGTTTTTTTGGCCATCTTGATTTATCTATCTTGAAAGTTACTAAAAGTAGTTAATATCTGATTGACTATTAGTGAAGTCCTGTTGACCAAAATCTGAATGAAATTGACTCCAATATGGTCAATTCACTAATTTTAGTACATTTCATAGATAACTCAAGAAACTGGAAAAAACTCAAAATTTTGAATTTTTGGATTTATTTTTTATTTTTAAATTTTGCGTAGCTTAAAAATCAGTCAAAAACACTGTCAGTATTTAAGTAATCAAAAATTTTGAAAAAAAATTCATTGCTTGATTCCTAATCTTACTGAATTAATGTCTATTAGGCATGCATGACATGCGACAGTAATTGCTTTTTTTGACTATACGAAATTTTACATAAATTTCAGTTCTAAGGAAATTGTCGGCCACATATCCTGATTTGTGTCCTAACTATCAGAACACATGCGTATAACCACTCAAAATAAATGCGTACCTGGGGATGACGAGCTCAAAAGCAAGATTTTGTTTGAATGTCATGACATACCCCTGTGCATGACATCCGGTATAAACCAAATTCTGGACTTGGCTAAGAGAGAGTTTTATTGGCGAAAGCTCAAACCATATGTCAAGTCATATGTGATTAAATGCAAGCCCAGTCAACTAGCAAAGGCTGAACGCCATAAAGCTGGTGGTTTGTTGCATCCATTAGATATCCTTGATAAGGGATGGGAAAGCATATCTATGGATTTTGTAGTTGGACTTCTTAAGACCCAACGACAAAATGATTTCATTTGGGTTGTCGTAGATCAGTTAACTAAATAAGATGCTTTCATACCAGTTAAGTCAACTTTAAAGGCTTCTGATTTAGCCCAAATATTTGTTGAAAGATTATTTCGGTTGTATGGTCTGCCAAGTGACATTATTAGTGATAGAGATCCTAAGTTCACATGTCACTTTTGGTCAATGGTACTCCATATTTCCTTGAGTTTAAGTTAGACTTCTAATCATCATGAATCAGATGGCCAGACAGAAAGGACTAATCAAATTATGGAAGATATTTTGAGGACATTTGTTTCTCACAGACAATCTCATTGGGAAGATTACCTGCCACTGGTTGAGTTTGTATATTATAGTAGATAACATTCTGCTACAGGTTAAATCCTTTAATGCTTATGTCCCCTTACCAACCTAGATCTCTAGTAAATGTCGAAACAAAGTCTGTTAAGATCCAAAAGGTTGATGATTTCATGTATGATATGCAAGAGATGCTGCAAGGTTAAGGATAGTATCCGTAGTGCTCAGGAGAGAGCTAAACACTATAACGATCTCAAGAGATATCCAAGAGATTTAAAAGTAGAAGACTAGGTATATTTTAAGTTTCCAAAATATTCTAAGACATTACATATAGGGAAGCATTACAAACTGTCTACCCATTTTTGTGGACTGTTCAAGATTGTACGTAGAATTGAATCTTTGGCATATGAAATTGATCTACAAGGAAAATCGGCTACACATCTAGTATTTCATGTAAGTCATTTGAAACTAAGTTTATATGAAGGTGATATAGTTGGATCGGATGAGAATTTGTCCCATTTGGAAGATTTGTGGTTTAGTGTACCTTTGGAACCTGAGAAAGTGCTTAGAAGTACAGATGAACAATTGAGAAATCATTCTATCTCTGAGTGCTTAATTCGGGGAAAAGGTCGTATTGAGGATGATGATTCATGGTTGAGAGTTGATAGCATAAAGAAGAAATCTCCTAAGTTCAGCTGTTGGGGATATTCCCAACAAAGTGTAAATAAATAAAAGCCTCCAATAAAATGTGTTGCGAGGGCATGGCATCCTGCGTGTATAAGCCCATGCCCCAATGAGCACGCAATTGAAGTTGTAAATAAAATAAACTTGACTTGGGCTTTGTAATGCACCTAACGTGACACCAAGGTACGGTGCACCCAATCAACCACAACGCATGGCCTTACCTGCTCCACCAGGGCCAACCAATCAACAAGTGGCCCATGTAAACCTGACAGCAGCAGAACAAGCCACCTCAACCTAAGCAACAACAATGGTACGGGTTATGGATCTTGCCATAAATGAATATGTTTTGGCCTATGCAGCTCAAACTCAACGTCAAGGTGGAAGAAATTACGGCTGCTATGGGTGCGGCAAGGGACACAAAATTGCAGAATGTCCCTACAAAGGACAATATACAACCTCCTGTTGGAATTGCGGTTATGGACATTGTGTCAAGAACTGTCCATTTAAACTTAAAACCAGTGCACCTCTTAACCTTATTGCCATACAGCAATCAGCAGTTCCAGCAAAGATGCCATCGAAAGGACGACATGACTACGCTCCTGTGTTAGTTGTTACGCGAGCACAGAAGAGGAAGGAAGTGGCTCCCTCACCACCACCATCGGTCACTGACGACCAACCCTCAACTTCAGTGCCATATCCAAATGTGAGGGAAGAGAGAAGACAATACCAGAAAATAAGACACTGGGTACAAAAAGCACAAGAGGAGAAAAAAGAGCAAGAACGAAACAATCCCACAGAACCTCCAGTCGACGTCGAACGGGATCCGCAAACAGGCTCACCACTGCGCATTGATCAGAATGATCGGTTGCACCAACATGAACCACTTTTTCACATGGTGGAGCAATGCTCACACTCTTGCTGTCAAGCCATGTTAGTTTACCCCTCGGAGAACTACTACGGATTGCACCACAAGTGAAAAGCCTTTTAGCTGAATGGGCCAAGGCAGATGAGGAGCCAGTAGCGCCTGAGCCCATATATTGTGCGGGCTATGATGAAACAAGTAACGTCCTCCACATCGGAGCAGCATGGAAAAGCGAGGAACACAACATCACTTTGCCAATCAAACACAAGAGATACGAGGACGAGGCGGCAGTGGTAGATGGAGGATCGGGTGTCAATCTGATCTCCACTACTTTGTACAAAAAAATGGGAATTACAAGATTTGAAGCCAGCCAGATTCGCCATCAAGCTAGCATATTAATCCTGTGTAAAGCCAAAAGGTGTAGTTGCTGATATTCCCGTAAAGATAGTAGGCATGCAGTATGTGATTACTTTTGTGGTTATGGATATACCTGAATCTCCATTTGCATACCGTATTACTGGGAAGACCATGGTTGAGGGCTGCGCGAGTAGTACACAACTGAGGTACAGGGAAACTCACCTTTGAGGACAGAGAACAGGCTGTAAAGGTATATCCAACCACATGGGCGGTGAAACCTATTGCACCCAAAGTTGACGACGGATCATCCACGACAGATCATACAATTAACTGTCCAAGGCCAGCCAAGGGAGGTCACTATCATTCAGAGATGGATGTCATGAGATGGACGGATGCATTAGCAACTATTGACTGCCAGGCATGTCAATATGAATCAGATCCAGAACCGAGTACATCTTCACCCAAATGTTACACTTTGGACACACCAATCACATTTGGAGTGAATATGATAAACGTAGCATGGCTATCAGCGGAGCCGATTCAGAACCCAGTGGACGATGATCTAGTCCCTTGGCAACATGCTCTAACTTATAATAAGGAGATTGAGCTGACTGATGAACAAGTCCTACACCACATGGACCCAGATCGTTACAGAACTAAGAAGGTACCAGATCAACCACCACAAAGGTCTGCTATGGCGAAAGTCTCAAGGATCGAACACCCAAGGCACCTGCGAATAAGAAAAATCAGTTGAAGCAACGCTACAACCAGGTGATCCGATGGAGTGACCTACCCGAAGAGGCAATATCTATAGTAGACGTTGATATTCACAACCATGAGGCAAATGTCACAGCAGTCCCAAAGAAAGACAACAAGGATGAACCCATCAAAATGACAAAAAAGGGCAAGAAGAAGGTGTTGGATTCCTTGAAGTCAATCAAGTTGGACTGAGATACAGCATCATCTTCTACACAGGTGATAGAAAATAAAAAAATGACCAGTCGGGCCAAGATCAATATGTTGAAAGAGGAATCTCAACGAGCTCCAGTTCATGAGATGCCTGATACTTTAAAGAATTATACATTGGACGACGTGGTAATCATGATGTCGCAAGCCCAACGAGAATCTGATCAAAGTCAGGCACCAGCGGAACAAGTCTTTGAGGGACCTACACGAACACAGCCAATGAATCTTGCGGAACCAGAAGAAGAAGAAAGGATAGTGCATGTGGGAGAGCAGTTAACACCCACGCAGTTCAAGAGACTACGATCCTTGTTGGTGTAATATAAAGACTATTTTGCCTAGAGCTATAGTGATCTAAAGGGCATTCTGCCAACAGTAGTCCAACACACCATACCTTTGGTGGATGGAGCAGTCCCCAAGGTAAGCCGTTACTACCGCTGCAACCCGAATTATACAGAACTGATCAAGCAAGAGTTGCAAAAACTTATGGATGCAGATTTCATATACAAAATCGAGCACACGGAATGGGTATCGTCGATAGTTATAGTACCCAAGAAGAATGGCAAAATGCGTATTTGTGTGAATCTGAAGGCGCTTAATGCAGTCACCAAGAAGGACAATATTCTTTTACCCTTTACGGAAAGTGTCCTCGATAGAGTAGCTGGCGACGAAGCCTACAGTTTTCTAGACGGCTTCAGCGGCTACAACCAGGTGAAAATAGCCCCTCAGGACTAGCACGATACAACATTCGCCACAGAATGGGGAACTTATGCCTATAAAGTGATGCCCCAAGCACTTTCCAGCGAGTCATGCAGGTGGCATCAAAAATTATTTGCAAAAATTTCTGGAAATTTTCTTGGACGATCTGTGCGTGCATGGACCAGATTCAGAACACTTATCCAATTTGGAGAAGGTGCTACAAAAATGCCACGAATACCAGATCTCCCTGAATCCAGAAAAATGTCAATTCTGGGTGACACATGGCTTGATACTCGGCCATAAAGTGTCAAGACACGGGATCGCCACAGATCTATCAAATATCAGGATCATTGTTGATCTACCACCACCGGGGACGATCCGCGAGGTCTACATTTTCATGGGTCATGATACTATTATAGGATCTTCATTCTTGATTTTGCGGAATTAGCCAGACCAATTTACAAGCTCATAATAGATCCACATTGGAATGAGGAAGCTCTAAAGGCTTTCTAGAAGATTAAGGATGCATTGGTCTCAGCACCAATCCTATGACCACCCAATTGGTCCATTGAGTTCCACGTGCATACGGACGCATCGAAGTATGCAGTTGGAGCAGTCTTAACCCAGTTAGGTGAACACAAAAAGGATTTTCCAATCCGATTTGCATTAGAGGAGTTCTAAATCCAAAAAAGACCCTTTGTAAAGATTCTTTTTATATTGTTTCTCTATTTTTTCTTACACATGGACCAATCAAAACACTCAAATTTGAAATCTACGTAACGTAACTTTTTGAGTCCACATTTTGATTCCACACTAAAACTAGCATAACTTTTTAGTGGTAAGTCCAAATTTAGCGGAGTTTGGTGCATTGGAAAGCACTCAACAAGGTCTTTCCAATAATATGCTAGATGACATACTTTTGAACTACGATTAAAAAATTATGGCAAGTCAAAAGTATTAGTGTTATAATATTTTAATAATATAAACTACATCTTGCACGAATTCTTAAAGGGTCTTTTTGGAGCTCAAAACTCCTCTAATGCAAGCCGACAGCTCAGTGATACCGAAATGAATTATTCAACTACAGAGCAAGAAGCACTGGCAATGATCTATGCAGTTAAGAAGTTTTGACACTATTTGATGGCCACACATTTTGCTTTTTATACGGACCATCAACCCTTGCTATATCTCGTTAATAAAACTTGCAACACTGGGAGAATCACCAGATGGCTCCTGTTGTTGTTGGAATTTGATTTTCGGATAGTAATTTGCAAGGGAAAACAACACTACATGGCAGATCATGTGTCACGAATCAAGGGAAAGGAGATTGCAACCCAACTCGACGATGAGCTGGCAGATGCTGCCTTATTTTACGTGGATACAGTTTCGGAATGGGCTGCCAACATTGTTGAATATCTAATGCGGAGCCAACCAGACAAATCACTACCAAAGGCGGAAAAGTGGAAATTGATCTTGAAAGCTAGACCTTATCAGCTGATTGCTGGCGAGTTGTACCGAAGAGGTCCGGATGGAATTCTTCGGCGGTCTATTCTTCCTCATGAGACCACCCAGATCATGAGGAAGAATACATCGCTTTCACATGAAGGCATGGGTGGAGGTCATTTTTCATCTGACATTACAGTTCACAAGATCCTACAATCCAGATGTTGGTGGCCAACGATTCATAAAGACACAGAGGTATACTTGAAAAAGTGTGATTGTGCGAAAGGGCAAGGAGACCAACGAGATTGAACTAGGATCTACTGTACCCAGTCTTAGCCCAAGCACCGTTCAAAAAATGGGGATTGGATTATATTGGTCCAATTCACCCTGCAACAAGGAGTTCCCAGGCTCGATACATAATCATAGCCATAGACTACCTCACCAAATGGGTCGAAGCCAAGGCAGTACGAGTAGCTGACGCTAGGACCACTGCCAAGTTCCTTTATGAAAATATCATTGTGCACTTCGGGTGCCCGGTGGAACTAGTCAGTGATCGCGGAAGCCATTTCATCAACGAGACCATCAAGGTCCTGTTGGAGGAATTCTTCGTGATCCACACAACCAGTACGCCTTATTATCCTCGTGGTAATGGGCAAGCAGAATCATCCAATAAGATCATGTGTAGCGTGCTCACGAAAACAGTTGAAGCTAGCAGATCAGATTGGGATCACAAGTTGCATGCTGCACTGTGGGCATTCAAGACAGCATATAAAGGGAGCACCGATCAAACACCCTTCCAATTGGTATATGGTCAGGATGCTGTGATGCCAGTAGAGTTTTTAGTTCCTTCATTAAGGATTGCCACTGTGCAATGTCTTAATGAGTCCAAATCTCTACAGCTATGCCACGAAGTTCTGCATAAACTCTGTGAAACACGCTTACTAGCTGTGCATGCACTAGTAGCTGAAAAGGAAAGACGCAAGGCTTGGCATGATCGCAGATTACAAAAGAAGGATCTTCGTTCAGGAGATCTAGTCTTGATGTATAGAATTAAGGCGATCAAGAAGAAGTTAAAATTCACGGGCGAAGGTCCTTATAGGATCAAAAAAATTCTTAATCATGGGGCCGTGAACTTAGAATAGCTTGATGGGACACCCTTCTACACACCCATCAACGGTAGCCGATTGCACAAGTACTGGCCACCACAATAAGATACATCCAGATTGGGGGTGGCACATTACAAAAAGCTAATCTGCTCAGCCATCACTGCTAGATCTAAGGAGATCAAGCCAAATCAAGCTAAATCCATCAAGATTCAGCCAGATTTGGCAGGATCAGGAAAATCCATTAGAATCCAAGGAGGATCCAGATCCTGATAGGGTCAAAAAGGAAGCAGATCATCAGATAGACCGAGGGATCTACTACCAAGAATCCATCAGAAGCTCCAGAGCACTACCAACAGTCAGATCAAGCCTGGATGAAGCTGATTACCAGTTTACAAAAGCTAAAAATCAGAAAATCTCGAGATCTCGTTAAAAAACACTCTGAAGGAGCACTTTTTTCATGATTTTTTGAGATCCCCTGGGAGATAGCTCTCGAAAATTGGACAATCACCAAATCTGACCTAGATGCATCCATGAAAATCTCTGCGAGAGTTCCTGATGGAGAAAACATCAGTTTTTAGTGTATGCAAGAGTTTCCAGAAGCAGAATTTTCAGAACCCTCACAGAGCATCAAGATCAACTTACTAACTCTCGCAAGGTGTCTAAATGGAATCAGAACAGTGACATTAGCCTACCTACATGGTCTGATCTTGAAAATCCAATCACAGGAGCAAGTTGTGTGAGAGATGACTTTCTGCGAGAGTTGAACCCTCGCAGACAACCTGAACCCTCGCAGAACCTTCGCATAGCAGTCAAATCACCTTTTGAACTCTTGCAGACTTCTATGAGGTCTTAGAATTTTGTGAAGAAGGTGCCTGCCAAAATTTGGGTGGAACTGAACAAAGAAAAGTGAATTTCACCTAATATGCACTCTAAATTCCGCTATATAAGGGCTGAATTTGAGTCATTTGTCACCTTTGCTAGCGAAGCTCTACCAAAAATTTCACTAAAAATACCAAGTTTTCTGTTTTCAACCAAACTTCCTACCAACTGTCATTTGATCATATCAAACACCCATCTACGCTCTGAACTACAATCATTGTCATCCAACACTCATTATTCTCAATTTTTTGCTGTTTTTTTTTCATTTTCCACCGTTTTTCTACTTTTTTGACTTTTTTCGACCACTAATCATCATTGCTAACATGGCCTCCTCATCCTCTGAAGTTTTTGGTGCCAAACAGGTGATCCAACTTGACATCCCCAAGGCTTGGTCCTGGCCTTCAGACCCTTGATATGGTTGAAATCCCCCTGCTGCCTGCTGGCTCTGATCTTGGCTGGTACTAGCTTGTGTAGCGTCAAAATTAGGTGGCGGTGGAATTACCACGGGGGAGGGCTGAGCCTTTGTTTCCATGTATTTCTGGCATGGCTTGAGGGCTTGCTTGGCCTGGGTGAGCTCTTGCGTTGCGCATGCCCGATACTTACTGAACTCCGCCTGGTAGCTGTTCAGGGTTTGGCTATAAATCTGCACCTGACGCCGTAGAAGATTCAACTCTGATTGGAAAAGTGGCCTTGTTTGCGGTGCAGATTGAGCTAACCAAGCGAGATTCTCATCTTGTAAGGCTTTAACCTCCGTCCCCAGGCGCATGTTCTCTGCTTCCAAAAGTGTAAGTTGCGCCTGGATGGGGGCAAGCCGTTGGGATGCTTCAGTTTGAAACTCCCGCATCTTTGTGGAGGCCTCCGTCAGCGCTTTGGAGAGGCTTTGAATATATTTATTTCGGCCCTCCTCCTTCTGCTGCAACTTGGCAATCTCCTGGTGCCCTGCTTGTTTGTGTTGCTGAGCTAGAATCAGCTCTTGCTACAGCTTGGTGAGGTCTGCTCGTAGTTATGTATTACTTGTTGCCAACTGTAGTACCCTGCTTTCCAGAATAGCTTTGGCTGCTACCACATCCAGGATGTATGTTCGTAGGATTTGGTATGCCGTTATTAGATCCGTGGGAGCAGCTGGTACACTGGCACTGGCAGGGGCTTGTGTTGTATCAGCCCCGACGACTTGTGGAATTCCGTCGTCATTGTCTTCGATCAGGTTTTCATTTATCCTAATGCCATCTGGGGCGGTAGGGTCAGTTCGATCTGGTGATGCTAGATAGGAGAGATAAGCGTTGGAAACCGCACACTTTTACCTCGAGAAGTGCGCAGGCAAAGTTACACAATAGGGGGCCTGCTGCGATTCGCTCACAGTTGTTGGGTTTGATGGAGTTTGTTAGTTCTCGAATAAGGAAGCTATGCCAGTCGTATGGCACAACAGAGGGGTTAGGGAATTCCATAAAGGATTCCACTATCTGACTCAGCAGCATAGACTAGATTCTGTCCTTGTGAAATGTTGAAATAACTAGAAAGTTATTCAACAGATGCGCAGCTGCCTGAATGAAGGGTTCCGTGATAGCTTCTATCAGGTAACCATTGTTAGTCTGGATGGGAATTTCTGGTGTGGTTTGGGTGATGAATGGTTTGATCAGAGCTTTGGCGTGGCGATGGGAGATGGGTTGACGATCACCGGACATAATGCCAACGGTGATCATCGATCGGCGTTAATCATGACCTTGTACGTGGTACCTTGGTATAGGAAGTGGAAACGAACCTTGTCCTTGTCCCAGGTGGCATAAGCGTGAAGGGTGAGGCCCATGTTAATCTCAGAATGGAAGAGCACCGAGTAAAAACCCATTGCTTCAAGGAGGGGCCTGGCTGTCTGCAGCCATGGTTGGATCAAAGTGTCAGAGGGTAGAGGCCAAATCATGAAACCTAAAAAATTCTACGAAAATGAGTCCTACAACTAGCCTTAACTCAAGCGCACTCTATGTGTTAACCCAAGGCAAAGGTGTCACATAGGATTGATTAGCACTAACTAATTATAATCACAATGAAAAAGCCTGTTTAGGCAAGGAAGAGGACCTTTTTGAGCTCAAAAATGGCCCTAATGGATCACCCTCTACGTGATGGATTTGTTGGTCAATGTCCTCATGCTTCGAAGGTACATGTTTGAGTCGGTTGCCATTTTGTAACATTTACTATTTATGCTCTAAATAGTAAATTTGTGTGTGCTTGTTTTCTAAAAGACAAGTGATTGGCTTCAAATTTGGAGATGCATTCAAGATGTAGAGCACCTCCCTCCTAGTATGAAAAGGATATGAATATTCCAAGTCCCTATTGGGGAGAATTATTGGAGACACTTGTGTGTCACCCCCGATGACATTTAAGGGGTTTAACAAAAAAAACATAGCAACGTTTGTGCGACGCTAATGCAGGCGTCGCACAAATGTCGCTAAATTTATTTTAGGGTTTTTAGTGAATGTCGCACACAGCGACATTTATTTTGGATTAATTTTTTTTTTGGGGGACCGCGTGTGCTCATTTGAACTCACAAGGCCCCATTTTTTTTGTTGGAGAGTACATATTGTGTGACCTCCTTTTTTTTTGAGAGAATTCTATTGCTCTTTCTAAGAGGTGAGCACTAGCATTGATCAAAATTGCTCACACTTTTTGTGCTACATAATTCTAAATGACAATGTGCATGCATATCTATTTTATTTACAACAAGTTGTTTATAGTTTTACAAGTGGAGCTTCAGTTCTCTTATGAGAAGAAGGCATCGCCTCTACGAATGTCATCTTGCTCGTCATCGTCACCACCAGTACCCCCATCACTGCCGCTAGCTCCAGCCACCGCCGTTGTCGTCCCCTCCTCCTCATGTGCAAGTTCTTGATCAATCTGCTCCTCTTGCGCTTCATCAGTCTGCACACAAAATCACAGGTACTTTGAGAAATTTGAATGCAATGCAAGATCCTATTTTAACTAAACATGAGGTATATATGTATTTTGTGAAAGTTGAATACAATGCAATCCTATTTAAACCAAAGAGTAGTTTCAACCATTAGAAGTTAGGGGATCTATTGGAAAAATGCCTCTACTTTCCAATTCCTTGCGCATGTTCTCGAAATTACGATTGTAGCAGTGTTTACATTCTTTTTCAATTGGAACTCTTCCCCAAATCGCATTTTGTAGACACATCAAAGAAACTTGTTAACAATTGGGCTATAAATAGAACTTAACAATGAAATTTAAGGTTAAAAATTACTCGCAAAATAATCTTTAAAACATTGTTCCCCCTCGGAGCCAAGATGATTGATACTATTCATGCTCACTCTTACTCTTGCTACTTATGCTTGTCATTTTTATGGGGGATTTTCCTAAACTCACTCATGAGCGAAGTCCAAGTACTTTTGCTACACGAGCTTGGCTTGTCTGGTTTACCTGGCCTTTGAGATTGTTGACGGAGCTTGTCACGATAGCGACACATGTGCTCGCCAAGCTTTGTCTCTATCCATTTATTACTAAATGGATGGTCACATGGAAATTCCCTATGCAATGCCTCTAAGATACGATCCTTCTCGCCTCGTGGCTATATGCACCAATCATTGAGAGGACTGCTAATGTATCACAAGCGCGTCTATCTCTTCTCCCTTCTCAGCCAGATCTATCTCTTTTGTATGGGCAAGACCTTCATACACCTTGGCTCCTTGGGAGGTTTCTTTTAAATCTCTTTGCCTTGGGCATGGGAGATTGCTCATCTGATAAAACATCAAACGAAAGACAATCTATTGTGGCTAGGGCTTCAGTCCAATTTACCACATCAGTTTGTGAATCATCATGTATGACGATCCTCCTCCAACAATGTCCGTCGTCTGATTCTTTGTCAGAGTGGATGGCTGTAGCATAGCTTGAAACCATGGCTCGATGGTCTGTTGGCTTCGTAGTCCAGGTATCAGGATCAATCTTAACTGCAGAATCACGATTCTGCATGATGATGCAATTCTCTCCCAAATCGTGAAGAGCTTGGGATGTTCTAAGCCAAGGTCTACCTAGCAGGACGTTGTAGGATTGAGGAGAATCAGGCAAGTCCAAGACTACAAAATCTAGCAAGAAATGAATTCTGGCTACTTTGGTATGCACTTTGTTGGCTATGCTTATTGGTTTCACGCTAGATTGGTCAGCCAGTCGGATCGTAAGCATTTGTGATAAAGTTTGGAGGATATAATGTTCACTATTGATTCTTCGTCGACTATGGCTGATTCTTTTGGGAACCTGCGATGCATGATCGGGATGGCACATGCTTGGCATCCTTCTCCCAACCCACACCTACTTGGTGAATTGGTTGTGATCTCTCCACTTCTTCATCTGGCACCAAATTTGTAGGGTGCACTTCTGGTTTTTCACTGTCCGGTCCATCTATATAAGTTTTCAATTCTTCCCAAAGGGTCGTATGTGTTTTGAGTAAGGTGCCTAGGGGCATTCTAGCATCACTTCTCAATAGATCAACTAGGACAACGATGTGGTCTTTTTCTTCTTCCTTGCTCTAAAAAGAGACTTCGGTAGGGACTCGTTCTTCTTATCCATAAGGATTCGGCCTAATTGTAAGAATGGATTAGAAAAAAAAATGGGTGATTTAGAATCTTGTGATGAATTAAGCCTACAAAATATTCCAACCATCGCATTTGTTTTGCTCAAGATTGAAATGCCAATCTTTAGCAGTATCAATTAAGCACAGATTGAAGTATCTTAACAGCGCTTGTGAACTGTCGTCTCCATAGGCTCTACACTCTTGGGTGTAAATTTGTAGAAATCGTCGCAGATCTCCCTTGCCATCAAACCTCAGAACGTCAATTTTGGGAAAATTCTGGACTCCATGAGGCACAAATGGCCTAGGATTGTCCATTGGTGGTGGATCTACGTCAACTAGTTCGGGTAATATTTCGATGGGAACGTTGACAAATTCTTCAAGCTCAGGGAGATCGAGGGCGGATAATCTCCTTCTGGATCTCAGATGCATACAATAGAATAGAAAATAGGACTGTTTTTAGTATTTTTGTCTTTCTAATGTTTTTGATCTTTCGGTGTATAAGTGATCAAATGTTGGATCTGATAAGGGATATTGATGCAATGATGAATCTCAAATCAGGACCAAACAAAAGTTGTATGGATGGGTTCGAAGTGGTGTAATTGAGAATCCAAAAGGCTATCGGAGAAAATCAAAATACAGAAAAGTACAGTTGGGTTTTGATTGTCAAAAGATCAAGAAAAATTCTTGAATTTCTTTGATGGCGAGATACGCTGGGCGAGTTCTAGCAGGCGCGAGTAATAAGATTATTGGTCTAGTTCAGAATAATGAGGTGTAACCAATAATCTCAAGTACTGGAGTACCATGTATCTAAGTCTAGGACTATATCGAATCCTATATGCAGGACATGGACGCAACAAGCTCACTATTACTAAATATAAGGTATAGAGTCTATAGATTGAGTCAATTCATGCAATCTGCTTTGATTCATCATTGGATGCTAGCCAAAAGGGTGCTTAGATACATTTCTAGCACACTAAATTTTGGCATCTGGTATAGAAGAGAGCACATTGGTTCATTACTTTTTCATATTCAAATTTTGTAGGAGACAAGATGGATAGAAGATCCATAAGTGCACATGCTATATGTTTTGGAGGAGGTGTCATTAGAATTCATACCAATTATGTCTTGATGAGGACTTGTCAAAATCAAAATATATTTTGAACTTGGCTTGGATCGATGAGTTGAATTGAATTGACATTTATCTCAATCCCCAGGGTCAAAATCAATACTTTGACCCACTCATTTTGGTCCTACATCTATATCAAGCCCTGACTTGGAGTGGCTAGGTAGCTACCATTTCACTAGAAGTGGCGAGGTAGGTAGAGCTACCATTTCATAGCTGTCCTGCTCTTGCACACTATCTCATGTAATTATTGTTCAATTTAAAAAAAATAGGTAATCATGTAGGTAAGGAAGAAAGCAAGCTTCTAAAGACAGGTAAGTTACATAATGGCATGGAGTCATCATGTTCAGAGCCAATCAGCACATATGCAAAATCAGCTAAAACACAATTGTGCCCTAGGTAATGGTGGTCCCAATCTCAATCTACACCTTGATTTATGTAATATTTGAAACGACACATATTATGAGCTTCAAATTTTCGCTAAAAATAAATTGAGACTATGCATATTATAGAGGCAGAGACTATACAACCTGCAATAATTTACTCTCAAAGAGTTCAATAATGTAAATCTCTTCTTAGACTGATTTCGCCCACTGCCTTATCTGCCTATTCTGCTATCTCTTTGCATGCAGCATGATCACACAGGTTTCTTTCGAGATTGTCTAACTTCCATGGAATAGAATATGTAGATAGATTCCTTTGGTCTCACATGTGCTTGGAAGAAGCCTTACCATTGAGGCACTACCTGCAATTGTGTCTAAAGGGCATGTCATACAATAAGAGCTGATGTACTATTTCGAGACTGGCGTGGCTTGCTGCAGTGAAAGGAATCAGCATTTTCTATTTCTTATTTTTTTCTTATCTTGTTCGAATCAACTATTTCTACGTCAGCGCCCAGACGCTGTCTTCTATATATATTTTGCCAGCTCCCAAAGCTCCCTTGCTTCCGTGTGAAAAAGGTGCTCTTTTGCAGCATCTTTTACTGTTGCGAAGGAATAGCGCTTGAGATACCATCCTTGCTCTTTCCTGGAATATCATGGATAATGGTATTTGCAGCTTTGGCATTGTATTGGGAAATGTGTATGGGTTTTGGTCGGGAAAATGCCAACGAGTTGTGGATTCCCACGATCCGCATTCAGAGCTAACACTACTCCCTGGAATATTTGTGTACATTGACACAGCTAGCTGCAAAGATATACTATACACTTGAGCTGTTCCTTAGCAGCAGCAACGTCAGCACCACCACCTCCGATGCTTATTGCAGTCAGGATAAGTACGTACATAGTTGAGTTGTTCCCAGCACCACCAGCTCTGATTTTCATCTTGTGCGTTTGCTCTCTCTCTCTCTCTCTCTCTCTCTCTCTCTCTCTCTCTCTCTCTTTTTTATATGAAGGAAAATGCGATCGGTGATCGTATGAGAGACAGATGAGTAGCTCAGTCCCATTATGGATTCTGAGCCTTAACATTACATCAAGCTGAAATTTTTGCCAGCTAAAGTGCAACAATCTTACCAGCTTCACGAACAGTGCAGATATCTGTAACTGCCAGTGAAATCTGCTTGCAGACTTATGTGTACTGTTCAGGAAGCCGGTATGATTCTTGTGCTTACTATAGAAGACTTCAGATGCATCGTTTTGGATTGCCACTCAGCGTTGTTTGAAGCTAAGTTTGTTATTGTTAGCGTATTTTATGGGATGTTTAAGATTGAGTGCATTAGCTTCTTCGCCGACTTTGTGAATGGGTCTGATCTGAAATTCTCTAGGCTAGCTGTAGATATATTTCATGCACGTATTGTAGTCACAAGACATAGCACGAGAGAGAGATGGAACAAACGTGTTTCTCACGTTTTGATTGGACCAGGTTGCCCTTAGGATTCCGCACACCATCCTCGGTCAAAGCAAGTTAGAAAATGCTGATGTAAAAAAAAAGGATTTTGGAGAGGGTTTGGGATCACGGCACTAGCTACCTCCTGTAATTAACAATTCACGCCATGCTAGGATCATGACACTACCTGCTAGTATTAGGGTTAGGGTGCTGATGGTGGAGATGTTTCAAGCAGGGATCGTGAGTCGTGATCAATGTTTGTCTTAACATTTGGTGTAAATATGTTTTCTCAGCTTTAGAGTTCATAGTTCAAAAAAAAGTTAGATTTCTGTGAGACATTTCATGCAATGTCTTTCCTTACCTTTATACTTCTCTTGTAAGGATTTGATAGAAAAGGTGTTGCCTCAACTTCAAATGTTATGGAATTTGTTGGGTGCACTTTTTAAGTACTCTCCTTGATCATACTTTTGAAGACCTCAGATTTCATGTGAAGGTGTTGTCTCATCTTGTAAGCATACAATGGATCATCTTAAGTCAGCTTTAGAAATCAACGTTTTGACTCTTGTAACATATTGACGCTAAAGGTGTGGGCTCAGTTGTCATATGTCTATAAATTTCTTCTTTTGGTGTAAATATATGTTCTAAAGATGTCGGTTGTGGTTTCAACTTGTGGAGGTCTGAAGTAATTCTAGGTTGGTGCAAGGACCTCGGTTGAGTTGACAGGCTGCGTCAATGTAAGTTCTAAGCAACAACATTGGAAGAATGAGATGCTTCTAGCAAGTGTGTGATAATTCATCCATCATGACACTCCATGTTGCTATTCATGACGATGGTGCTAATGATGGCAATGTTATGAGCGATGATAAGGACTAGTGACGCTCTAAGTGATGATATAGTGACGCCCTAAGTGATGATTAACATCTATGTAAGCATTTGGATTTGATGTAAAAGTTGTTGCTTCATCTTGTAAACATCATTTGATGTGAAAGAATTCCCTCAGCTTTGTAGCTCTGAGAATGCTGAATTTATGTATAGTTGTTGTCTCAAGTTGTATACAGTTGAAGTAAATGTGTTTGCTTGTCTTCAAATATCTAAAAGCATTTTGGCTCTAGAAAGGGTATGATGAAGAAGGTGCTAACTCAACTATTGAATTTCAAGATGTTGGCTAATGCTTTTTTTGTTTTAGTTTGCAAGGGTTGAAATACAACATTCAAGTAATTATGAGTTTTTCAGATAATGTCATGACATAATCTAATTTTCACAATGAAGAAACTTCTAATAAATTTTAAAAAGCCACCTTTATAGGTATGATAGTGAGAGTTTTTTTGTCATCAATGGCTTCACGATGGCTATTGATATGTTCATTTGCTAAGTCTTAATTGTGTCTAGAAAGGAATCAGAAGCTTTGATGTTTCTTATAGAATTTAAAGATGTATTTAGCCTGCCAACGTACTCCCTAGACGGCTAAATATTTAGGCTACCAACGTACTTCCTAGACAACGAAATATTTAGCCTATAGCATCACTCATTGATGAGCAATGGCAAAAGTTTTTTTTTTGTCTAGCGGCATTGCTCGCTGATAAGCAATATTGCTAGGCAAAAAAAATTGTGTGGAAGCGGCTTAGTTTCTTGAGCATAACCAAATAGCTGGTGTTTAGGTGTCAGCAAAGCCCGATCACCAAGCTCAACTAATATAACAAAAAACCTTCACGTAGTTTAAACATGAAGTAGAACTGGTTATTAGAACTGTGTGTGTGTGCATCATTTCTTGACAGTAAAGTGTTTGGTTACACATACATCATTAGGTGATAAATGTGAAGAATTGAAAAAGATTATCTATGTTAGATATAGGGGTCTTATGTATTTTATATCAAGCATCTAGGTGTAGGATGTTGATAGGAACAAATTTGGCATAGATGGCAAATTATCCATTTCCACTTGTAATGCCACTATTGAGCCAAAATAGAGTAAGAGGCTAAACTCGTGCCAATTAGAGTGTAGACAAGTGTAATGCTTTTTTTTGATGAATTCTAAGAGGTCCAATAGGATTTAGAGGTGGAACCATGAGAGGTCCAATAGAATTTGAGGTTTGCTTGAAAATGGTCCAATAGTATTTAGAGGTGAATGGATCAATGGTCCAATAGGATTAAGAGGTGGCAAAAGTGTGGTCCAATCATATTAAGCATAGTGGTAGCTCGTGGATCTACTAGTATCATTGTACTCCTCATTTGGATCTAATTGATTTTGAAATTGAGTGCATTTTGAGTAATTGGTTTTCTAGCTTTCTCTCTCTACCCGAGAGCTCATGATGATTTTCTCTCTCTACCCGAGGAGAGCAGCTTGTTTTTACTTAGATTATTTTTGGAACACTTCCCACACATGTGAGTGAGAGTTGGAAGTGATTGAATGCATGTAGTAGTGTGTTTTTGCCATAGAATCAAAGATAGATCTTGAATCTCAATCTAGTCTTGATCTTGGTGCATCTACACACCTTAGGAGATCACAATACATGTTGTGGACAGTCCACACATGTGAAATCAACATGGTATCAGAGCCTACCTAAGGTTACCATGCATTTTGATACATTTGAGTGAAAACTATTCATCAATCTTAAGCTAGAAATTGTCAAGATCCATTTTCCTACCTATCTTGTCCAATTTTGGATCAAAAGAGATCAATAGGACATTGATTGGGTCTGACCTGGTACTGTACGGAATCAGGTGCTCAGACACATGTGAGGAACATCCAGCTTCATTTTGGGAGTTCTCTCTCATGCTTGATCCATTTATCTTGCTTGATAGCTTGTTTTGAAGCTATTTTTGTCTAGTTTCTGATGCAATCAGTTTCATTCCATTTGGTTGAGCCAATCAAAAGTCATAAGCTTTTGCAGAGGGTTAGGTAGGGCACCTAGACTTGGGTGGACACATTTGGTTTGGTCAAGAGATTGCTTGGTTGATCCAAAATCACAGTTGAATGCTTACCAATCTCATCTATATGTGATCTAGGCACTGTTTTGAGGTCTTAGCCATTTTGTTTCATGCAATATCATTGTATTTGAGTCAAATTTGGTTTCTTAGTGTACTTCACACGTGCTATCCTTCGAGGACATCACACTTTTTAGGAGTCTTGTAGGCTCCTTGATTTGGCTTACAATTACTAGGCCCGATCTAAGTTTTTGTGTGCACAAATTGAGTCAATTTATGCAAGATCCTAAGATCCATCATTGGAAGATGGCCAAGAGGATTCTAAGATATGTTTCTTCATCTTTTGATTATTGTCTACTTTATAAAGGTGAAGATCTATCCATTGTTGGCTACTCGGATTCAGACTTTGCAAGTGACAAGATGGATCGAAAGTCTATTAGTGCATACACTATCTTTCTTGGAGGCAATCTAATATCTTGGCTTTTTAAAAAGCAAAATACTATATCTCTCTCTTCATGTGAGGCTGAGTACAAAGCACTCACTACAACTACCAAAGAGGTGCTTTGGATCAAGAGGCTATTAATGGAGCTAAAGTGCATCAAGGAAGATGATCTACCAATGATCAAGTGTGATAACATCTTGGCCCAAGCTCTTGCCAATAATCCCATATTTCATGCAAGAAGCAAGCATATAGAAGCGGCACACCATTTTGTGAGAGAAAAACTTATTGGAGGAGAAATCTATTTGGACTGTCCTCTTGTATTGCCGATCTACTCACCAAGCCTTTGAGCAAAAGTGCTTTCATCAAGCATAGACCTAATCTTGGAGTTATATCAAGATCAATGCTTAAATCTTCATAGATAATATTTTAGGAGGAGTGTGAAGAATTGAAAAAGATTATCTATGTTAGATATAGGGGTCTTTTGTTTTTTATATCAAGCATCTAGGTGTAGCATGTTGATAGGAACAAATTTAGAATAGATGGCAAATT
The DNA here is from genome assembly GCA_029204225.1 of Diphasiastrum complanatum. Taxonomy (NCBI): domain Eukaryota; kingdom Viridiplantae; phylum Streptophyta; class Lycopodiopsida; order Lycopodiales; family Lycopodiaceae; genus Diphasiastrum; species Diphasiastrum complanatum. The sequence goes on along the minus strand of CM055109.1, from coordinate 6,524,332 downwards.
ATCCATTTCCACTTGTAATGCCACTATTGAGCCAAAATAGAGTAAGAGGCTAAACTCGTGCCAATTAGAGTGTAGACAAGTGTAATGCTTTTGTTTGATGAATTCTAAGAGGTCCAATAGGATCTAGAGGTGGAACCATGAGAGGTCCAATGGAATTTGAGGTTTGCTTGAAAATGGTCCAATAGAATTTAGAGGTGAATGGATCAATGGTTCAATAGAATTAAGAGGTGGCAAAAGTGTGGTCCAATCATAGTTAAGCATAGCGGTAGCTCGTGGATCTACTAGTATCATTGTACACCTCATTTGGAGCTAATTGATTTTGAGATTGAGTGGATTTTGTGAGTAATTTTCTAGCTTTCTCTCTCTACCCGAGAGCTCATGATGATTTTCTCTCTCTACTCAGGGAGAGCAGCTTGTTTTTACTTAGATTACTTTTGGAACACTTTCCACACATGTGAGTGAGAGTTGGAAGTGATTGAATGCATGTAGTAGTGTGTTTTTGCCATAGAATCAAAGATAGATCTTGAATCTCAATCTAGTCTTGATCTTGGTGCATCTACACACCTTAGGGATCACAAGTACATGTTGTGGACATTCCACATGTGTGAAATCAACAATAACCCATTGATTATTCAACATCATACATGCACTCATCGATAATTAGACAACCTTATGACATTTATCAATTTTGGAATGTTATTTCTTATGGCAATCCTCTATATTTCTTTGAACTTTATTTTGTGTTAGTTGAAAAATCAACATGCTTGCTTATATATGTCATCAAGATTATATCATTGGACCTAGAAATGAGTTACAATTCTAGCACTAATCATAATGAATGAACTTCAAAGGTTACAAGAAGTTTGTTGTTATTTAAGAGGGGTATTTTCAAATAATTCCTCAAAAGGTACACATATTCATCATAACATTCGGTCTCATGTTCATGTTCAACTAAGTATTGTATTATGAGTGTTCTAGTTTTTGTTGCTACATCCAAGAAAATTGGATGCTACCAAAAAATAACAAGTATCCAGATATGTTTGAATTAATATCATCAACACCAAGCACCAACAAACACAAGAATACAAATTTTTTTTCACTATAGCTTTCGTAGATCAAGCACTAGGGAAGATGATAGAAAAACAAGTAAATGAAAAACTTATACCAAAATCCATTAACAAAAAATGAGCATACAATGCGTGAAAAAAGGAGTCGTGTGGATAAAAGTAGGCACCTCCATTATCAAGATCTCCGTTTCATTGACATGCAATATGCAACAGATTTCCTACTATACCATGCTGACCTTTTCAGGTTTCATTTCACCTAGCTGCTCTCTTGTCCATTGTCTATGGAAATGATGCTCATTATTCAACACTCACTAAATAAGATAATTTTTAGTATCTATTACCAAATAGGATATGACCAAAAAAAATCTGCCCGAGTTTGGTGCAAGAGTTCCATTACATGTAGAAACTAGAATTTGGCATTATTTCTGTTCAGATCATCAAATGTAGAACTAGTTGCCATCTCATACACCTGTCCATCCGTCTATTTAATACATTTATATTTTAAAGCAAACAAGGAACAACTATAATAATTTAGTTTAGTTTCTCGGCTATGTGGAAAGATTCCAAGTGAATTGTCAATATGCCAATCATTAAGACTTCATGGATTCAAATCGAATTGAGGAATAAAGGACAACCTGATTAAATGAAATATCAACAATAGTCCTAAAATTTAACATCTGTGGATCAAAAATCAAATTATAGCTATATGACAAAACCAATGATATCAGTAGTAATGGTGCAACGTTGTGTCAAAGTGCATCGTATGTTTGCCACAATGTTTAAACTCTGAATTATATCTGAAGCACAAAACCAGAGATTTCTAATAAGGAAACGACAATCACTGATGAGACAAGATATATTTTGTCTTCTAACAACAACCGATAGGAAATCTGATGGGAGAGTAACAACCTAAATTTTGGAGATGTTTCTTACTTGAATCGGAGTAGTTGTGAAGGGGGGAAATAAAGACGTGGCATGTTGTGGTTGGTCAAGAGGAGCTTGATTTCAGGCCATAGAAAAGCCTCACAAAAAAGTTTTAATATCAGCCATCCATTTGCAACTACTACGTTAGGTATCCTTCATCAGATGACTGGCTACCATCTTAAAGTAGGTTTCGTTACACCCATGGCTCAGCTTGGTAGCTATAAGGCTACCTAGGACATAATGACCTCCTAAATAACCTTATTGGTATTTAGAGGACCTCTTAAATGACACAATATGTGCACTTGTTAAAGATAGAAATTATATTGACCCTAAAGGATGCCCCTAAGATGAGGATAGGAGAACACAATAAAAGAGACTTTGGAGCCAAACCACCCAACCAATCCTCAAAACTGAATCTAGCCCCCAAGCCATGCCATGTGAAGCATGAGGAGAAAGAGAGAAACTGGTAACCTAAACCCAATATGTCAATGGGAGAATCCCCACCTCATTATATAGAGAGTATAGTCCTGTGCATGAAACCATGCAACCCCCATGCAGGTCAACTATAAATAGATCTCATCTCTTCATGTAGTCCTCTTGCCTACATCCGTCACACAAACATGCAATGCTCCAAATGTCTCAATTAGAGTGTCGGGGTCTCAAGGTAATTAGTCACGAACAAGCCTTGACATGGAATTAAATCACGGCGGCATGACCAATAATCTCGAACACTGAAGGGCCGGTCTACCATATTAGGACTATTCTAGGTCCTTAATCGAATATGGCCAAAACATTTTTCCCTCCTTAAACTGCTTCTATCCTTAGAAGCTCCTCAAGACAAGAAATAATTATAGGAACAGTTCCTTTCACTTACAATATTAACCGAGGAAATCATGATTCTTAATCTGACTTCATATCAAACAAGTACTCACAGATAAACCTATTTCCAATAGTTAATCTATGTTCTAGAGTACGACTAGTTTGAAAAAAGTACACTAAGCAATAAATTTCTCAACTAGGTTACACTCAACACGAGTGAGTAACATCACCTTGATGTAAAACACTTACATGAACCACTGAGTGAAATATTCCCTAACTTAGGAGATTAAAGTTAACGAAAATAAATAATAATTACAGTCTGAAATTTTTCACAAGCTCTGGCAAACAATTTATAAAAAACTTCCAAGTACAACTAACCTTAGAATCCAATTCTAAGACATGATAATTCATTCAACTAGAATCTCTAGGAGAATCATTAAGATATAGAATGATTAAAACTCAACTTCGAGTATCCCAGATACTCTTTTGAGTTAAATCCTCTTATTTCTAACACCAAATGCCAGAAAACAACATTCATTCATCTTAATAGACTTGTCTATCTTCTATGATAACTAGAGATCCAATCAAAAGAAAAAGTATACTATAGCAGAATAGCATCCACTAGATAAATTAAATTCTCTACAAGTAAAATAACTTTCCTTGTGAGAATTTATGTGAGATCCATAGGTTCTCAATTAAAATAGAGAGATTCAAAACACTGATTCGAATCCTTACTCAATTAATAGACCAAGACTTAATCGTCACACCTAAGAATCATCACAATTCCGAATAATCCTTTGACAATAATTAAGTATCTGTTTATGATTCGTCAATCATAATTATTTAGATTTGTATGATTCGTCAATCATAATTTGCTGGAATCCAAAACCATACTTAATCATTTACAAGAATCTAGAGTATTTGTTCAACATAACTCAGGAAAAGTAAGAACCATTCCAAAACCTTTCACACTAGGAAAATACTGGATTTAGGAATATTTTTCAAACATGATTCTTTGACCGAAGTGCAAAATTCAAGTTCTATAAACCACTGGTAATTAAAGACTGAACGCATACCGAAATGACAATCATCTTTAACTACAAAAAATTTTAGATTACAATCTAGAATCAAATCTAGATACCCAAAGTCCTGCTGAATATCAATTCAAATATTATTCTTGGATTCATTATGATTTGTTATCCAATTGAGCGCTCTGGGATATAATCACTAATGAGCTGAGTCTATTCCTTAACTAAGGAATTCTCTATCTCAAGAATACTGTATATCCAATGCACATAATTTTAACTGATGAATCAAAATGATTCACTAATCATGCGTCTTACAAGCAATATAAAACAAAACTATCAATTTCTGGTGAATTCACATCACACTGATTGTCTTACCAATTAACTTCATCCTGGAGTAATCAACTACTCAAGTTGATTGTCTATGATTCAGAAATCTCAAATGTCTAGGTGCAGCTTTTAATTATACATGTATAACACCACATTTAGATGCTTATCCAAATCAGTTATTAGTTAACTCATAATTCTTCCATAGAAAGATCCATTAACTCTGCAAGTATCTGTCAAAACAATACTTGATCATATGTTCATGCTCACCGACTAGGTTAAGTGCACCAAATAACCCTAGTAATCAGGAATACACAGTAGATTCATACAAGATTAGTCGTGCACATTATGATGCAATTATGACATATAGGGAGGTGGACTTTGTTGGTTGGATAGTCGAGATCAAGTGCTAAGGATGGTCTGGACATATTTGACACATATGTATGATTCACGTGTCCTAATCCATAATGCCAAAGTAATGCTTTATTGACAATAATAGAGGTTTTCAAGGCTTGACTTGTGTCAAAATAACAATGAGTCAATCTATATAAGTATCCATGCATCTTGCCAAGTGCAAAGGTCTTACTTGTCCTACCGATAATTTGACATTGATCAGACTCAAACTCTACCCTAAGAACTAAATTAGTAATTTACTTTCTGATAATAGGTTTGTAGAGAGTTTAGGTACATACAAGACATTTGATAGTATTTTGAATTGATCATGTTGGAACTTCAATCTTACAGTGCCTTAACCTTCAGTAGTATGTGTACTATCATCGCCAAGATGAACGAATTTTTTTGTACAATAAGGTCTATAAGAGTGAAAATACTAACAATGACTAGTCATATGTTGAGTAGCTCCAAAATCCAGAAACCAAAAATTATCCATTTGCACCTTTGGTCTTTGACCATAAACGCTCATTCTTCCATGTCGATTGTAGGAGATTGAGACGATACTGCGACCGAATTCACTAGTTGATCTTGTTCATTGTTGGAGATCTTTGTTTTTAATATCCTGCAATCCTGGATCTCATTATTAGTGCATTTGCAATACTTACAAGATAGCTTCTTCTTCGACTGTGGATTCGATAATTGCTTATGACTCTATGTTGGTTGTGTCAGTTTATGATTCCATGCGAACTGCTTAGAGTTTTTTTTCTTTTGTTATTTTGAACCTTTATTGACATATAGCGCACGAGATGATGAAGTTGAAGAGGTGTCTTGATTTCTTCGATTGTCTTCCTACAGCAACATAGTGATAACTCTAGTGAGAGTTAGATCTAAGTGTGTCAATATGATCATCACCCAGTTTTCATATGACGTGGAAGGCAGGCTCGATAGCAATGTAATAATTGTGTCTTGATCCATCTGACGACTGCCATCTACTGTAAGAGATTCTTTAATTGATTAATGTGATTCTGAAGTGAATCATCATTTGACACCTTGAGAGTGAAGAATTTTCTTTTGACATGCAACTTGGAAGTCATGTTCCTCACATCATATAGTGCGCTCAAGATGTCCCATACTTCTTTCGAAGTTTGTGCTTCAAATACGTGGCCAATCTAAGTGTTTGATATATTAATAATGATAAGTGCAAAATTTTTACCATCATTCGATTTCCATTTAGAGTTGGTCGTGTTGTCTTCAAGCTTCAACTCGATACATGTGACAACATCCCACAACTTGTTCGCGATTAACAAGGTTTTCATCTTAAATTTCTACAAATTGTAATTGAATCTGTTCATCTTGTCTGTTATGAGACCTCCTTTCTTTTGATTATCCATATGGAAATTAGTCTGTCAAAAAATCGATGACTAAAGAATGAAATGATACCATATTTTTAAAGATTACAAGCAAATGTGCTCTGATAATAGGCATGACTATGATACTATGAAGAGTCTTTAACAAAAGAGCTCTGATACCATATTAGAAGAAGGAAAGAGGATTCGATAGTAATTAAGTCAAAATTGAAAGATGACCTATTGAGCGCAACATAATGAGGATTCGATAGTAATTAAGTCAAAATTGAAAGATGACCTATTGAGTGCAACATAATAATCCTTTTTCTAATGTATGACCATGTCTATCATAAATCAAACAAAGCTATCATGATAACTGTCATGTTCGATCTTTTAGCAGCTAACTTATTAGCACTAAAGTGATTTCATAAGCAAACAATTACAAAGTGAAGTGATGTATAGAATATTGCATCATCAAACTAAACAATGAGAGATTTATCAACTACTAGTAACTATAGAGAAGCATGCATACATTCTGACATAATATTGAATGCAATAAGAAGGTGGATTGATTCAATAAGTAGCATGTACAAAATTAGATGATGAGAGCAGAAAACAATACCGGATGCAGCTGAGTACTCTACACTATCTCCAAGCAACTGATAACTCTGTCTGATGCACTTCTGCTAATAAGAAACAAGCGCTAATAGCAATACTAAAAAAAAAACACTAACAGAACTTTGCAAGTCATCTAAGTATAAATAGAAGTCTCATGTTTTCTTCTCTAGTGATCAGCTATTTTAACTAAAGCATTTTAAGCTTATCCAATAAGGACAACTAATAAGGTCATAGGTCACAATTGGCAGTTAGCCATACTGCATTGTCATCCATGCAGTTAGGCTTCCCAAAAATCTACTTGCAAAGAAGTTAGGGCTGGTCGTTAGCTTCATATCAGATGAAAGTAGTAATTGTCATCCTTCGACTTCTTCGATAGTTCGTCGTCGTTGTCGAAGCCATTTGTTTAGAGATTCCCAAGTATTTTTGCAGACCGTGTAGAAACACGAATAAAACTACAAAACTGAATAAATGAATGGATGTAGATTGAAGATCGATTTTTCGAATGAATCGATCCCGATAGTAGAATAATCCAACATTTTCCACATTGATTCTCATCATCAAATGCATCTCATTGTGCATTTGGTAGACGAGGTGGACGTTGTAGGTACTTCATCTACTATCGTCATTTGGCTATTCATAGCCAATCCTAGACTATTAGTATTGTGATTATGACATTTTCTCATTGAGCGATATTATCAATACAAGCATTGTCCATAGTCGATGGATGTTTTCCTTGGAACAATTTATGAAAACATTGAAAGGCTTTGTAAGACAAAGAGGAAGGCCTGAGCACGGTAGAAGAGTGGCTAGTGCAAGGATCCATGGTTTATATCACAGAGTTCCTTGCTCATAGCGAGCATTTGATTCCTCGTCTTTGGGATAATAAGGATGGTGAACGTGTTGTTGGGGAGGCACCTCAAGGAGGGATTAAGAAAATGATTGATCCTTCAAGGAGAAGGCGAATGAGTTTTGCATTTTTAATAGTGCAAAATTGCAAAAGTGGATTTTGAGATATGAAGAGGCCAAAACTCATAGAACAACTGCTCGAGCCACATTCAAGAGAGGGCATAGAAGACAACCATACATGCATGACCTTGCTCTTGTACCCAAGGATATGATGCTTGGTTGACTACATGATGCCCTTAGACAAGTCATAGCAAAGAGCAAGGATGTAACAAAAAGACAGCGGGAATTTGGAGGGGTGCGATTTTCATGTAAGCTCTATAAATCGTTCACATGTTTAACTAGTTTTATGTATTTGATTGATATTGATGTAGTCAATATAGCTTGGCTGATGATGTCATGAATCAAGATTTTTTGATTTCACTAAATTGTTCTTTCTCGTGCAATACAAGAAATACAATGCATTGAGGAAGCATGGATGACATTTTTGTATGAAGCGCATTGATAAAACTAGAAATAAATATGACTGTGGAGTCATAGCAAATCTTACTCAAGAGAGTTGATCAAGCACGGCTGACACCAATCTACTCTCTTCTCAACTTGATTATTATGGGACAATCAATGACATTTTGGAAATTGGATTTAGGCAAATCAGCTTTTTCATATTTCATGTAAAATGGTTTAAAGTTACAACGGTCCTAATGCGACTGTGAGGAAACATGAGAGTGGTTATCTTGCCGTTGACTCCACCAAGCTTTGGACATATCAATGTGATGCATTTGTCTTTCTTGAACAATGTGAACAGGTACATATATATGTGTTCAAGTCGTCAATCAATTCATTTTGAACACAAAAATTGTATGTGTGTATATCCAAGCAATTGTAACATAGATATTAATTATGAGTCGATGTTTATGGTGACATCGATCAATTACAAGTGGCCTTTCACCCAGACCATTCAGATTCTAAAATTACAAAGTGTAATGTGCTTCTACGAATGTCTAAAAATAATAATAGTACATTACACATTTATTACTCCATCAATTCTTGGAATAATAAATTCAGGTGTACTATTGTGTCTTTTAAGGTTTCACCAAAACACACTGTGAAAAAATCAGTAGGTTGTTACTTTATTATTGTGAACTTATCTTGATACACACAGTCAGCCCAACAGAGACTATCAACCCAACCAAGGCCTTCACAACAACCATTTATGCACAAGAATACTATAAGCTAAAACCGGGATGGTGTGCGGAATCCCTAGGGCAGCGTAGTCCAATTAAAACGTGAGAAACATGTTTGTTCTCTCTCTCTCTCTCTCTCTCTCTCTCTCTCTCTCTCTCTCTTTCTCTCTCATTCTATCCTCTGTCTTGTGACTAATTCAATAGTTGCATTCTATCCTTTGTCTTGTGACTGATTCATTAGTTGCATGAGATACATCTAAAAGGCTGAGCCAACGAGCGCACCAACGTAGAGACTTCAAGACCTTTCAAATAAAATAGGTATGAACTCATAGCAATTTGGAGCGGGAATTTGGAGGGGGTGCGATTTTCATGTAAGCTCTATAAATCGTTCACATGTATAGCTAGTTTTATGTATTTGATTGATATCGATGTAGTCAATATAGCTTGGCTGATGATGTCATGAATCAAGATTTTTTGATTTCACTAAATTGTTCTTTCTCGTGCAATACAAGAAATACAATGCATTGAGGAAGCATGGATGACATTTTTGTATGAAGCGCATTGATAAAACTAGAAATACATATGACTGTGGAGTCATAGCAAATCTTACTCAAGAGAGTTGAGCAAGCACGGCTGACATTAATCTACTCTCTTCTCAACTTGATTATTATGGGACAATCAATGACATTTTGGAAATTGGATTTAGGCAAATCAGCTTTTTCATATTTCATGTAAAATGGTTTAAAGTTACAACGGTCCTAATGCGACTGTGAGGAAACATGAGAGTGGTTATCTTGCCGTTGACTCCACCAAGCTTTGGACATATCAATGTGATGCATTTGTCTTTCTTGAACAATGTGAACAGGTACATATATATGTGTTCAAGTCGTCAATCAATTCATTTTGAACACAAAAATTGTATGTGTGTATATCCAAGCAATTGTAACATAGATATTAATTATGAGTCGATGTTTATGGTGACATCGATCAATTACAAGTGGCCTTTCACCCAGACCATTCAGATTCTAAAATTACAAAGTGTAATGTGCTTCTACGAATGTCTAAAAATAATAATAGTACATTACACATTTATTACTCCATCAATTCTTGGAATAATAAATTCAGGTGTACTATTGTGCCTTTTAGGGTTTCACCAAAACACACTGTGAAAAAATCAGTAGGTTGTTACTTTATTATTGTTAACTTATCTTGATACACACAGTCAGCCCAACGGAGACTATCAACCCAGCCAAGGCCTTCACCACAACCATTTTTTTCTTTGTTCTCTCTCTCTCTCTCTCTCTCTCTCTCTCTCTCTCTCTCTCATTCTATCCTCTGTCTTGTGACTGATTCAATAGTTGCATTCTATCCTTTGTCTGGTGACTGATTCATTAGTTGCATGAGATACATCTAAAAGGCTGAGCCAACGAGCGCACCAACGTAGAGACTTCAAGACCTTTCAAATAAAATAGGTATGAACCTTTCAACCACTTATGTACATATATCCATGTTTTAATTTACAGTAGATTTTTAATAATTTTAAAATATCATGACATTTGACTTTTTAAAGTTACCTTTCAAATCTAAGACAATCACAAATTTTGAGTTTGCTTAGCCTTTTACGTGCATTGCATCTTGCAAATGCCAAGCGTGTTCACGATCACAGTACCCATGAACAAAATCGGAGAAAAACCTTATGCACTCAATCTGAACCATCCCATGAAAAACACTCAGATAACAAACTTAGCTCCAAACATTTTTGAGTGGCAATCCGAACTGATGCAACTTAAGTCTTCAAGTGTAAGCACGTGAATTATACCGGCTTCCTGAACAGTACACACAATAATTTTGCAAGCGGAGTTCACGGACAGTTGAAAATATGTGCACTGTTCGTGAAGCTCTTAAAATTGTTGCACTTTAGCTGGCAAAAATTTCAGCCTGATGTGGTGTTAAGGGTCAGAATCCAAAATGAGACTGAGCTACTCATCTGCACTCTCTCATACGATCGCATATAGCATTTCCCTCATTTAAGAGAGAGAGAGAGAGATAGGACCCAAACACACAAGATTATGCATCAGAGCTGGTAGTGCTCGGAACAGCTCAACTATGTACATACTCATCTAGACTGCAGTAAGCCCCGGAGGCGGTGGTGCTGACCTGGCTGCTGCTAAGGGACAGCTCAAGTATAATTATATATCTTTATTCAAGCCCGTCGAATGCCAGTTTCTAGCAGCTGGCTGTGTACAATCTACACAAATATTCCACGAAATAGTGTTCGGTCTGCATGCGGACTGCGGGAATCCATCAGTCATGATCAACTTGTTGGCATTTTCCCGACCAAACCCATACACGTTTCCCAAGACAACGCATACGCACAATCCCAAAGCTGCAAAGACCATTATCCATGATATTCTAGGAAAGAGCAAGTATGACATCTCAATCGCTAGTCCTTCCAAAGAGTGACCACATGATGCAAGAGAGCACTTTTCTCACACGGAAGCGAGGGAGCTTTGGGAACGGATCATAAATAGATACTTAATTATTGTCAAAGGATTATTCGGAATTGTGATGATTCTTAGGTGTGACGATTAAGTCTTGGTCTATTAATTGAGTAAGGATTCGAATCAGTGTTTTGAATCTCTCTATTTTAATTGAGAACCTATGGATCTCACAAATTCTCACAAGGAAAGTTATTTTACTTGTAGAGAATTTAATTTATCTAGTGGATGCTATTCTGCTATAGTATACTTATTCTTTTGATTGGATCTCTAGTTGTCATAGGAGATAGACAAGTCTATTAAGATGAATGAATGTTGTTAGAAATAAGAGGACTTAACTCAAAAGAGTATCTGGGATACTTGAAGTTGAGTTTTAATCATTCTATATCTTAATGATTCTCCTAGAGATTCTAGTTGAATGAATTATCTTATAATTGGATTCTAAGGATAGTTGTACTTGGAAGTTTTTTATAAATTGTTTGTCAGAGCTTGTGGAAAATTTCAGACTGTAATTATTATTTCTTTTTTTTAACTTTAATCTTCTAAGTTAGGGAATATTTCACTCAGTGGTTCATGTAAGTGTTTTACATCAAGGTGATGTTACTAACTCGTGTTGAGTGTAACCTAGTTGAGAAATTTATTACTTAGTGTACTTTTTTCAAACTAGTCGTACTCCAGAACAGAGATTAACTATTGGAAATGGGTTTATCTGTGAGTACTTGTTTGATATGAAGTCAGACTAAGAATAATGATTTCCTCGGTTAATATTGTAAATTAAAGGAACTGTTCCTATAATTATTTCTTGTCTTGAGGAGCTTCTAAGTATAGAAGCAGTTTAAGGAGGGAAGAATGTTTTGGCCATATTCGATTAAGGACCTAGAATAGTCCTAATATGGTAGACCGGCCCTTCAGTGTTTGAGATTATTGGTCACGCCGCCGTGATTTAATTCCATGCCAAGGCTTGTTCGTGACTAATTACCTTGAGAGGACCCAGACACTGTAATTGAGACATTTGGAGCATTGCATGTTTGTGTGACGGATATAGGCAAGAGGACTACATGAAGAGATGAGATCTATTTATAGTTGACGTGCATGGGGGTTGCATGGTTTCATGCACAGGACTATACTCTCTATATAATGAGGTGGGGATTCTCCCGTCGACATATTGGGTTTAGGTTACCAGTTTCTCTCTTTCTCCTCATGCTTCACATGGCATGGCTTGGGGGCTAGATTCAGTTTTGAGGATTGGTTGGGTGGTTTGGCTCCAAAGTCTCTTTTATTGTGTTCTCCTATCCTCATCTTAGGGGCATCCTTTAGGGTCAATATAATGTTTATCTTTAACAAGTGCACATATTGTGACATTTAAGAGGTCCTCTAAATACCAATAAGGTTATTTAGGAGGTCATTATGTCCTAGGTAGCCTTCTAGCTACCAGGCTGAGCCATGGGAGTAACGAAACCTACTACAAGATGGTAGCCAGTCATCTGATGAAGGATACCTAACGTAGTAGTTGCAAATGGATGGCTGATATTTAAACTTTTTTGTGAGGCTTTTCTATGGCCTGAAATCAAGCTCCTCTTGACCAACCACAAAATGCCACGTCTTTATTTCCCCCCTTCACAACTACTCCAATTCAAGTAAGAAACATCTCCAAAATTTAGGTTGTTGTAGATTTGAAATCTAACACTTGCATTCCAACTTTGTATATTCTAATTTTAGCTTTGGTGCGATAATGGTAAGCTATTTTGATTACTCATGTGTCTTTTGTAGATGTGTTTGAGCACTTGTGAAAAATCTTTGCCTTGCCTCATGAGAGCAATAGCTTTTACATGTAGACTAGTGTGCGAGAGAGAAAGAGAGATGTCTCTCTATGTATGTCACATAGGTGCGACGGTTGGGGACCCAAGTGGTCCACGTGGCATATAACAATCTTTTAGACATTTAGACTATACATTATATTTAACACCCTAAAAGAAATGGCAGTATCAGTATCCCTATTTGGTGCTTGTTCATTGGTTTTTGGATCCTGAATGAGAGCTTATCTTGTATGTTAAGTTCTTCAAATTTTGCATTTATGTACTTCAGTCCTAAAAGTTCATGCAATCTTGTATAAATCAAGTCAACCAATTTCGTCCATGTCATAAGCATGACAATTATGGAAGCACATTAACTGGGCTTCAAATGCAGCAAGACGCAGAGGGGCAGAGCATGAATTGGAATAGTTAAGTGGACTTATGCCTATTGCATCAACAATAGTTGCTGTTGGAAACTTGGCGTGTCTGAAGATAGAACGACGATGGTATAAGGGCTCTCGTATGTGGACTTAGTCTTAATATCGTGCTCTACGATCGATGTCATAGATAGCATTGGATCTGTTTCATTCGTTTTTTTAACTTCTTCAAAAAAAATATATAGTGGTTGCTGTTAGAAGACAAAATATATCTTGTCTCATCGATGATTGTTGTTTCCTTATTAGAAATCTCTGGTTTTGTGCTTCAGATATAATTTAGAGTTTAAACATTGTGGCAAACATACCATGCACTTTGACACAACGTTGCACCATAACTATTGATATCATTGGTTTTGTCATATAGCTATAATTTGATTTTTGATCCACAGATGTTAAATTTTAGGACTATTGTTGATATTTCATGTAATCAGGTTGTCCTTTATTCCTCAATTCGATTTGAATTCATGAAGTCTTAATGATTGGCATATTGACAATTCACTTGGAATCTTTCCACACAGCCGAGAAACTAAACTAAATTATTATAGTTGTTCCTTGTTTGCTTTAAAATATAAATGTATTAAATCGATGGATGGACAGGTGTATGAGATGGCAACCAGTTCTACATTCGATGATCTAAACAGAAATAATGCCAAATTCTAGTTTCTACATGTAATGGAACTCTTGCACCAAACTCGGGCAGATTTTTTTTGGTCATATCCTATTTGGTAATAGATACTAAAAATTAACTTATTTAGTGAGTGTTGAATAATGAGCATCATTTCCATAGACAATGGACAAGAGAGCAGCTAGGTGAAATGAAACCTGAAAAGGTCAACATGGTATAGTAGGAAATCTGTTGCATATTGCATGTCAATGAAACGGAGATCTTGATAATGGAGGTGCTTACTTTTATCCACACGACTCCTTTTTTCACGCATTGTATGCTCATTTTTTGTTAATGGATTTTGGTATAAGTTTTTCATTTACTTGTTTTTCTATCATCTTCTCTAGTGCTTGATCTACAAAAGCTATAGTGAGAAAAAATTTGTATTCTTGTGTTTGTTGGTGCTTGGTGTTGATGATATTAATTCAAACATATCTGGATACTCGTTATTTTTTGGTAGCATTTAATTTTCTAGGATGTAGCAACAAAAACTAGAACACTCATAATACAATACTTAGTTGAACATGAACATGAGACTGAATGTTATGATGAATATGTGTACCTTTTGAGGAATTATGTGAAAATACCCCTCTCAAATAACAACAAACTTCTTGTAACCTTTGAAGTTCATTCATTATGATTAGTGCTAGGATTGTCGACTACTCCAAGACCACGGTAGTGACTAGCTCGACTGCGAATAGATGAAGCCTTCTCATGCTCACTTCATGTATTGTGCAATGACTTGGACAATGACAACAACAGCCACGATCTCCTCCAGACGGCACAGATGTAAGTGGATCAATTATAATGATTTACAGATAGAGAGACACGGTAGATGCTTCCATGCATCGATTCTTTCTTCAGACTGATTGTCAGTTTACAGAGCGGAGCTAGCTTCTTGAACATGCGGTTTCGTTCGCTACTTCCATGGTCATTGCTATGATGATGAAGCAAACTAATATACTTGCTTTGCATTCCTGATTCATTATGCATCTGCCTCAGATAACTCAGCAACCTGGTAGAATTACCATTGGACTAGCTTATTGATGTATTCATATTGATTCTTGTCTTCTAATATCATAGTTTTTAATTCACTCCGACAATCATTATCCATGTTTCTTTTCTATATCTTTCTAGTCATGATAGTATCATTCTTTTCTAGCTAGTTTTTCTTTTCTCGACATCTCTTAGATATGTTTGATAGAACATCAATTAAAGAGATCGTTTATTTATAAATGAGACAAGTCTAAAAAAAATTCAATTCTTGCCTCCATTCTTGCCTTTAAAAGCAAGTGTTATGTCTAAATGTTTTCTTTGCCTAATGCATTCCATCCCAGAGCAGAGTATAGATAGCTATATTTCAAAAATTTACCTCTCTCTTTTCTGCTCTCTCTCTCTCTCTCTCTCTCTCTCTCTCTCTCTCTCTCTCTCTCTCTCTCTCTCTCTCTCTCTCTCTCTCTCTCTCTCTCTCTCTCTCTCTCTCTCTCTCTCTCTCTCTCTCTCTCCCCACACACACACACACACTCACACTCTTTCTCTCTTCTCTGCCTTCCCCCCCTCTCTCTCTGTATCTCCCTACCTATCTTTCTACCTCCACCCAGATTGTCAAACTCCATCCAGAGCATTGACACCTACCAAAACCATCATTCACCATTCAATGCACCCAAAATGCTTCAAGAGATTCCTATCAGTTCGTTGTCAGAATTTTACTGGAATTTTGCACAATTTGCACACTTTCCATCATAATATAGGTATACTTTTAATGTTTCGTCTTCTTCAGTAACATAATCTTTTGTGTTTTCGCTCTATTTTTTTGTCTTTTTCATGGTTTAGTGTTTGTGTTTTGACTCTAGGTTTTGTCTTCTTCATATTAACGTAGCATTTTGTGTTTCATTGTGTGTTTTATTTGCGTTTAGCTGGTATATGTCAAACAAAACTGATGCAATCACTGCGATGCATGTCATTTTGGATCAAGAACTAGACGTGCTCTTCATGATTGTAAGCCTCAGATTATCAAGATTCAGCATAATGATCCTAAATTTGTTTTGCCGGTTTCACACAGTTGTCTTTGATTACTGTAGGTCCCATTAAAAACCAAAGCTCTCTACCCATTTCAGATCCGAGAAGGATTTTGCTTTCTGTCGAAGTAGTCAAGGACGGAACCTCCTAAAATGCTAGCATGGAATTGTGATATGAACCGCGAAAGGAAATTAATCGTACTATAGGGATTCCCAATCATGCATCGATATAGATCTACTGCTATATATTTGAAGAAAATTTCCAAGAAATTTTTCAACATTTGGCTATCACTTAGATTGCTTTCATATTTGGCAGAATTGAAAGACCTGAGATGGCATGGGCATCTTTGCATCCATAAGTTGAGATCCATTAGATACTAATCCATTCACATTATTCTCTAAAGTAGAACTTAATTCAGCCCTATATTATCATATTTGAAGCCTTTGGTTCCACAACATTCAAAGGTGATGATTATACGATGAGCATCTAAAATTTTAACATATTATGGCGTCTGAATTGTAAAAAATAACTTGTTCAGTTTCTTGGAGATCAAGATTGTCTGCTTCAGCTTTTGGCAAAACGCCTATGGATCAGGGTACAGAGGAGGGAGAAAGGTTTGCTAGATGAAGGTATGTTGCTGGTTGGTGCTGCGAACCCCATAAATCCTAAAAGTTCTAGGTTCCCCTGTTGTTTGGTGTGGACACCTCTGCCTGTTATTTCTTGGCTAGCGCCCTACTTAGGGGATGTGGGTATCTGCCGAGAAGATGGTATCATATTGGATTTTCTTGGAGATCAAAATGAGGCCTCAAAAACCTCATGAAAATCCTTGAAGGCTTTGCGAAAATTTCGCGAAAATACCTCGAAATGAGAAAATACTTCAAAAATATTTTATGGAAGGAGAGGCCTCAAAAATCTCGCATTGTTTTGAGGACCATTTCGAGAAGGCTTTAAGGAAAAATGCAAAGCCTTTGAATTTTTTGAGGGCCATTTCGAGAAGGCTTCGTGAAAAATTTTGCGAAGCCTTTTCGAAATGGCCCTCGAAAAATGCGAAGACCAAATTCATGAAGGCTTAGGCCCAATTTCGAGAAGGCTTCACGAAATTGCTCTCGGAAAAATGTGAAGGCTTCAGTATATTTTCGCGAAGCCTTCTCAAAATTTCGCAACAATCCTTGAAATACCTCGCCGCCAAACAATAAAGAGAAAGGTAATGATACAAGTACCATAATCATTACTTTGAAACAACAATCTGAAAAGGAGCATAATTGTAAAGACCACTAGGGACAATCCCCTAAGATGAGGATAGGAAAACACAAGAGAGACTGTGGAGCAAAACCACCCAACCAATCCTAGATCCCTCATGGAGAATCCTCCTGGATCTAGCCCCCAAGCCATGCCAATGTGACAGCAAGAGGAAAAGAGCTCATCAGGTAACCTAGACCAAGTCGTCCACAGAATAATCACTACCTCGATATATAGAAAGTAGGATCTTGTGCATGAGCACATGCAATCCCCATGCAGGTCAACTATAGATAGGTCACAGTTCTTCATGCATACCTCCTACCTATATCAGTCACACGTACATGTACTACTCCATATATCTCAATTTAGAGTGTCCGGGTCCTCTCAAGGTCATTAGTCACCAACTGGCCTTGATGTGGAATAAAATCTAGGTGTGACCAATAATCTCGAATACTGGAGGGTTGGTCTACCATATTAGGACCATTCCAGGTCCTTAACCGAATATGGCCATAACATTCTTCCTCTCTTAAACAGGTTCTGTCCTCAGAACGGGAAAAAGAATACATGAAACTATTCCTTAAGCTTTCAAATCTTTCTCATGAATCATTATTTTTAGTCTGATCTTTCCATTTGAATAAGTATCAGAGATGCAACAATTCTGTAATTGCTTGCCTCTACTCATGGACACTAATTCAAATTCCAAAAGATACACTAAACTATAAATCCTCCAAATGGGTTGATCTACTCCAAAACAAAGTTCATCACATTCATGTTATCCCGATTACATGAAACACTGGGTGAATTACTTAATTTCAGAAATCAAATCCAGAAGCTAGAGAAATTCCATGTCAATTTCTTGCAGTAAATAAGGCTTCTTGGTACAAATATTCTTAGAATATCCAAATATTCTAAAATACCACCATATAGTCATCTAAAATCTCTAGGAGATTCATCAAGTCTCAGACAATCATAACTCAAACCAGAGTACTGCAGTTACTCTAATGAGTTAACAGCCCCATTTTCTAACATCATATGCAAGAAATCAGCATCTATTTGTATCTTAATAGTTTATCTGTCTCCTACATAACTGGAGATTTAGACTGAACTTTGTACACAAGCACTTGTAGACTACAATCTATAAAGAAAGCAAATTCCTCATAAGTAAGCAATTACTTAATGAAAATGCCTGTGAGATCCACACAATCTCAAGTATGCATTGGAGTAAAGGAATTTTAGAGTTCAAATAATAGACCTAAATCCTTGACTCACCCAATTGATCAAGAATTACTCATTATCTTAAGAGTCTTCACATTTCTTTATAATCTTCAAATGATCTTTAAGTATTAGTTAATGATCCGTCAATCATAAACATTTAGAATCTTATGACTCATCAATCATAACTCTTAGGATTCTAAAACCATACTTAATCACTGAAAGATACTGAAGTATATGCACAATATACCATTAAGGAAATATAAAATCATTCTGAAATCTTTTCCATAAGGAAAATCTCTAGATTCCAAGAACATTCTTTCTAACCGATTCTTAATCAGATTATGAGTTCCAAATTCTACAATCATCCAAGTAATTAAAGATATATAGCATTCATCTTTAGTAATGTAAACTTTATACAATCTCCTAGTACAACATCTAGAGATTACAAAGTTCTACTGAATTCCCAAAATTTACCATTCTTGGCACCATTAGGATCCAGTATCCAATTGAGCTCACAGGGATACTATCACTAATGAATCAAGTCTATCTCTCAACTGAGAAATACTCATCCAAAAATTCGATATCCTATGCACACAATTTACTAATGAATCCAAATGACTCATAATCTATGTGTCTTACAAGCAATACACACAAAACAAACAATTTCTGGTGAATTCTCTTCACACTGTCCGTTTTACCAATTAACTTTCACAAGAGTAAATCAACTACTCAAGTTAATTGCTCATGATTTAGAAATCTTAAATGTCTAGGTGCAAATCTTAACTGTACATGTACAACACCACATTTAGACCCATATCCAAATCACTTTTAAGTTAACCTATAGATCTATCAGAACAGATCTGTTAACTCTGCAAGTAATTGTCAAACACAATACTTTATCACATGTCTATGTTCAACAACTAGGTTAAGTGCACCAGATAACCTTAGTATCCAGGAATACATATTAGATCGACACAAGATTAATCGTGCACATATGAGAATAATCTCACTATGACCCGGTACATAAACACATATATCATTAACTGGCAGATTTCTCCAAAATCCGCATATGTTACTCACATATCTCACTGAGAATCTTGTAACTCAGCTACAGAAATTTCTATTTCTCTTGAATAAATAACATATCCGGGAAATCTCTGAAGTGAATAATTCCACGTCACAGGTTTTCCAACATTCATACTTTTATCAACAAAATTCCTTCAATCATTCAACCTACTTCAGATCTTAGTGCACAAACTAAGATTAGGCTGACTTATAGCGACATCTTTGGATATAAGATTAAGATTAAAGCTTTATTCCACTAATCCAATCCATAACTAAATGGTACTTGGCAGCCAATCAGTGAACCTAATTTAATCTTTACCATTACTTCCCATATTCATGAATATCTCAAAGTTCAAAAACCCCCAAATCTCCTCTAGTTATAGATTATTCAAAATAATCACTAGAGATTTTCTCTATTCCAATGGATAGTTCCACCATTGCACACAAACTGGATTCCACAAAAGAAATCTATGCAAATGGTTCCTAGGAGACAACGTATAAGATATTAAAGATTCGAAAAAGTCAGTAATGAGTATTCAATACTATTACAAACCAGACTTTTTCCTTAAAATCATAAAATATCTTGTCCTGATTGATAGAAACATTACCGTTCAATAATCGACTATCAAATAGAGTAATCATTTGGGCTCAGGAAGTCTAAATTCCACTTAATCAGTTGAAACATCAATCGATTCTGAGCTATATTCACAAACTAAAGTGGAAGCATGAATTCATATAACTTTAACAGTCCTTCAGAACCTAGTTCTACACTGGAAGGAATTATATGAATCTCAATCCAATTGTCTCATATATAAGAAATTTCTAAAAAGTAAAGGTTTAAAATTAAGAGAGAAATAGTTTTAAAGGGCTTCTGATTTGGAATTTATGAGATACCATTGAGGGATCCGGATCTATATCTCATACCTCTCCAAATATCCTAAATAGACTTTACCAATGGTTTCAATTATTAGATTTACAAATAACATAAATACTACCCATTGGCTTACAGATCATTCTCACACAAGAATTTCCTCTTTGAAATCATTGATGTCCCATACCATCATTTTTCTCTCTAAGAAAGTCCTTTAAATCAAAAAGACTATCTGACTATCCTATATCCAATATAGGGTCCGATCTTCAAAAAGATCTTTAACCGCATTATCTGATAATCCAGAGATCTCATAACTTCATCTAGATTTCCAATACCAGATATGCACATATCTATTCCACCAAGTACTGGAGTACCCCCATGTTTGTTCTTAATGGATCACAATAATCCATTTACAAATTCGTGATTTAACAAGAATCTGCACACGGTATTATCATCACATAAAGCAACCCCTATGGTTGGTACTATCATCCCGAATTCCTAGCATTTGAGAGTTACAACTCTTAGGAATATGGTGCTTTACAGTACAAATGTGAACCAAGTGTCATTCTCGTTCCATGTCACAATTTCCATTAACAAATAGGGTCAACTCATGGTCCTATAGATATTCAAAATAAATTCAACTTAATGAATTCAAAAAACCCGGTGTTATGCAATTTCCAAACAGGGATTATTAACCAATCCAAATTACACAACATTGTCACATTTACCTACACACGTGTCTCATTTTCTTCCTCCCTTAGATTTTTTGGTCACCTGAAATTTCTTTTAGCGAAGGTCCTCGAAAATTCCGTTGACACAAGTAAATGCTAGGCTACTTCCCTTTTGACCACACCAGTTCATTTTCATTACTTCGTTAAAGTTGCCAGAATCAATAACTTTTGGATCCGAGTACTCCTTACAATATTCGATACACCTATTTTTTAATCGAATATAGAGTTACTTCACAAATATTACGGCCTTATTCCATTCATGTAGCACTATTTGGTGCTTGTTCATTGGTTTTTGGATCCCGAATGAAAGTCTTATCTTATATGTTAAGTTCTTAAAGTTTTGGGTTTATAAACTTCATTTCTCAAAGTTTTTGCAACCTTGCATAACAATTTCGTCCATGTCCTAAGTATGACGATTATGGAAGCATATTAACTGGGCTTCAAATGCACCTACATACAAAGGGCTAAAAGCATGGTTTGGTGGTATAGAAAAAGAGCCCATTTTTCATTGTACCTTTTGGTAGTACATTTCACTTTTTGAGGATTTGGGAGGGAGCTTGATAGACACTACCCCTGAGTAAATGCAATGAAGGCGTCCCTACTAATGGGCCTACCCTCTTGGAGTATTGGGGGGTAATTGGTGGGCCTACTCTCTCCTCCAATAAAAAACATAAATGCATTTCTACTCAAAAAGGTAGTGTCCTTGACAGTCCATGTTGTACCACCAAACCATGCTTTGAGCCAGAGGTGCATAACATGAAATGAAATAGTTGAGTTGACTTATACTTATTACATAGCATCATTTGTTGTTGGAAACTTGGCATGTTTGAAGATAAAACGGCCTTAAACTTCACAATAGCGATGGTATAAGCGCTCTTGTATGTGGAATTAGTCTTAATATATTGCAGTATGATCGATGTCATAGATAGCATTAGATCTGTTCCATTTGTTTTTTTAGCTTCTTCAAAAAAAATACATAGTGGTTGTTGTTAGAAGACAAAATATATCTTGTTTCATCAATGATTGTCCTTTCCTTATTAGAATTCTCTGGTTTTTTGCTTGAGATATAATTCAGATTTTAGACATTGTGGCAAATGTATCATGCACTTTGACACAGTGTTGCACCATTACTATTGATCTCATTAGTTTTGCCATATAGCTGTAATTTGATGCTTGATCCACATGTTAGATTTTAGAACTATTGTTGATATGTAATGTAATCATGTTGTCCTTTATTACTCAATTCGATTAGAATTCATAAAGTCTCTATGATTGGCATATTGACAATTCATTTGGAATCTTTGCACACAGCCGAGAAACTAAACTAAATTATTATGGTTATTCCTCATTTGCTCGAAAATATAAATGTGTTGAATAGACAGACGGACAGGTGTATGAGATGGCAACTAGTTCTACATTCGATGATCTAAAGAGAAATAATGCTAGGTTCTAGTTTTTACATGTAATGGAACTTTTGCACCTATTTTTTTTGGTCATATCCTACATTCATTAGAATAGGACAACAACTTTGTATTGGTTAAGTTGTATTTTAGATGGAAACACCGAGATGATTGGAGCAAATAATTGAGAATATAATTTGAAGTGTACAATATTTTTTGATATGAAGATGGATGCATTTGTGATATGTTACTTTTTAATAACATATCACAACAAACGGAATATGACATCAGAGCTTCACAGTTAATCAATCAACTTGATTAGATGGCATCAAACATTCGAAATTGGAAGATATTTCATTGATTCAATTAGGGCAAGTTTCGAGTACATGGTTGCATCCGCTATTGTCTTCTGCTCACCTATTCATATGTTTTTTACAAGCTACTTATTGAATTCAATCCTTCAGTCTTATTGAGTTCGATATTATGTCAGAAAAAATATATGTTTCCCTAATCTACTCTAATGCGATTATGTTCTGGCTTATCATCATATTATAAACTTGCCTTGGATTTAAATGTTGCATGGCATTTAACAAAACTCTTACTTTGTGAATGTCAATGCGTCATGCATAGGAAAATCCCATTATTTTTGCAATGTTCCTACTTAATAGTTATCTTAATGTTGATTGTCAATCCAATTTAGGCCTTTACAACAGACATCTCTACACATGAATACCACAATTTTACATTACAACCAATAGCTCTACAACACACATTTACACCAAAAGGAGACTTTTATAGAAATTTGACAACTAAGCCAACACCTTTTAATCAGATTTTCATAAAAGGCAAGCCGTTTTAAGATTTTTAAAGTTGAGCTAAGATATTTACATCAAAAGATGAAACAACACCTTCACTTCAAATCCAATGGTTTTATAAGTATGTAGTAGCATCAAGACATTTGAATCAAATCTTGCAAACCCAACAAATTCAACAACATTTAAATCTGAGGCAACGCCTATACAGCCTAAGCCAATGGCTTCAAATGAGTTTGATAGTTGAGCCAACACCTCTTTTCATCAATTCCTTCCAAAACCAAAACAATTTTAGATTTTTGAAGACAACATGTATACTTCAAATGTCTACAACATATGGCAACAACTTTACAAAAATCTAACGTTCTCAAAATTATAAACTTGAGAGCAGACATCCTAGATGTATGCAAAATGAAGCAACAAGTTTACAACAAATCAAACATGCTTAGAACTTTAAAGCTGAGAAAAAACATTCACACAAAATGCTTACACAAATGTTGTCAGCACTCAAAGCATCAACCCTATTGATTGTTGTTGAAACTTGAAAGTATCACCTGCACCATTAGCACCATCACTTGTGAACATCAGCAGGTATTGTCATGATTTGATGGAAAAATAATCCTACACTTACTAGAAAAGGAAGAGTTAAGATGATCCATTGTATGCTTACAAGATGAGGCAACACCTTCACATCAAATATAATGTCTTCAAAAGTATGAAGGAGAGTCGAGACATTTGACCTAAGTACTTAAAAAGTACACCCAACAAATTCCATAACGTTTGAAGTTGAGGCAACACCTTTTCTATCAAATCCTTTCAAGAGAAGTATAAAGGTAAGGAAAGACATTGACATCAAATGTCTACAAGATGGCAACACATTACAGAAATCCAACATTTTTTTAACTATGAACTGTAAAGCTGAGAAAACATATTTACACCAAATCTTAACACAAACATTGATCACGACTCACGATCCCTGCTTGAAACATCTCCACCATCAGCACCATTGCTGGCGAATATATACCTGCAGGTAGTGTCATGATCCCAACATGGGCGCGTGAACTGTTAACAGGAGGTAGTGTCGTGATCCCAAACCCTCCCCGAAATCCTTGTTTATTTTACATGAGCATTTTCTAACTTGCTTTGACCGAGGATGGTTTGCGGAATCCTAAGGGCAACCTGGTCCAAGCAAAACGTGAGAAACACGTTTTTTCCATCTCTCTCTCTCGTGCTATGGCTTGTGACTAATTCAACACGTGCATGAAATATATCTAGAGCCAGTCTAAAGATTTTCAGATAAGACCCATTCACAAAGTCGGAGAAGAAGCTAATGCACTCAATCTTGAACATCCCATAAAATACGTTAAAAATAACAAATTTAGCTTCAAAAAACGCTGAGTGGCAATCCAAACTGATGCATCTGAAGTCTTCTATGCACGGTAAGCACAAGAATCATACCGGCTTCCTGAACAGTACACATAAGTCTGCAAGCAGATTTCACTGCCAGTTACAGATATGTGCATTGTACGTGAAGCTGGTAAGATTGTTGCACTAATTTAGCTGGCAAATATTTCAGCCTGACGTAGTGTTAAGGCTCACAATCCATAATGAGACTGAGCTACTCATCTGTCTCTCATACGATTACCGATCGCATTTTCCTTCATATGAGAGAGCAAGAGAGAGAGCCAGAGAGAGAGAGTGAGAGCGAGCACCCAAACGCACAAGATTGAAAATCAGAGCTGGTGGTGCTGGGAACAACGTACGTACTTTTCCAAACTGAAATATGCATCGGAGGTGGTGGTGCTGACGTTGCTGCTGCTAAGGAACAGCTCAACTATCTAGTATATCTTTGCAGCTAGCTGTGTCAATGTACACAAATATTCCACGGAGTAGTGTTAGCTCTATGGTGCCTCAATGGTAAGGCTTCTTTCAAGCACATGTGAGACCAAAGGAATCTATCTACATTTTCTATTCCATGGAAGTTAGACAATCTCAGAAAATTGTGTGATCATGCTCGCATACAAAGAGATAGCAGAATAGGCAGATAAGGCAGTGGGCACAATCAGTCTAAGAAGAAATTTACATTATTGAACTCTTTGAGAGTAAATTATTGCAGGTTGTATAGTCTGTGCCTCTATAATAGGCATAGTCTCAATTTTTTTTTGGTGAAAATTTGAAGCTCATAATGTGTGTCGTCTCAAATACTACATAAATCATGGTGTAGATTGAGTTTGGGACCACCATTACCGAGGGCACAATTGTTTTTTAGCTGAATTTTGCATATGTGCTGATTGGCTCTGAACATGATGGCTCCATGCCATTATGTAACTTACCTATCTTTAAACGCTTTATTTCTTCCTTACTTACATGATTACCTATTTTTTCTAAATTAAACAATAATTACATGAGATAGTGTGCAAGAGCAGGACTCCTATGAAATAGTAGCTCTACCTACCTCGCCACTTCTCATGGCTTAATAGATACGACATAATAACGGAATGTCATCTTTATTGGCTGTAATTTAAAGCTTTCAAAATACATAGCCCTTATAGATGGAATCAGTAGCAGAATCTTGAAAATTCATAGTGCTCACAAATGGAATCACTAGCAAAATCCTGAAAATGAGTAGCCGTTTGTGGGCCCCACATATAAGATTATTGTGTTTGTTGGCACTACATATTCAAGCTCTTGGCTAAGCCTGTGCCATGTGCATAAAGTCATGGACCATAGGTATTTGCGGGCCCCACATATTAAAGTCCTAGATTATGTTTGTGTCATGTGCCATGAAGTGATGGACCATGCCTATTTGTGTGCTCACATATTACAACTATAAACTAGGCTTGTACCATGTGCCATGATTAATTTGTAAATAAGATTTGCACAACACAAGATTATGCTTGAGTATGTGTGTTTATCAGCACGTTGATGCTCATTTTCTTGTCTCACCATTATTGTGGCTCAATGAATACTTGCCATTATATCCTTACGATGTATGATGAACACAAATTATCTAGTCCATAGGGTTTTGAGGCATAGGCTATGCTTGAGCATGAACCACTTGCAAGACCTTAACAACACCCATGTAATGTTAGCACAAATCTTGTAGTATTCACAAGTTAAAATTACCAAAATTTAAGTGGATTCCTACGTTTATCTCTTGAGTTATTCGTTCAACCACCTCATACTTGTGAAAATGCCAAAATAAAACACAACCACCCAAGCCCGTTACTTAGGTAATCAACTCTACTTGTTACTAAATGTGGGTAATACAAAGATTAAGTACTGACCCAATTTTATTGTCAATCTATTAGCGATAGATGCTTGACATAGTCTAGTATTTAATATCACTGTAACGATAGTCATAAATGATTGTAACGATCCTATAATAGGTCATTTTGTACTTGTATAGTCATTCTCTAAGTAGAAATCTCATTCATTTCTTCATGCATTCTCGCAATAAGAATTGAAATGGGTTTTGATTTTAGGGTCAAAATAAGATCACAATCTGGATCGAAATAAACAAAGGGTTGAAATACCTTTATGTGTCCTTGCATCAAAACTGGGAGGTTCGGGATTTTTACATTCCAACTCTGCTCCTGAAGCTAGATAAACTTTATATCTATGATTGCTGGCTTCAATTTCCAAGGTGAGTTTCTGCACAAGACGAGAATCAATAAAATTATGAGTTGTGAACCATTGTCCAATAGAACACTCACTTCTTGATCTTTAATTGTGCCAGTTAAACGAAAAAGTTCATTAGGAAAGAAAGAAGTAGTATTGAAAGAAAATTCACGCTCGCAATCTTTCAGGTTAATTTCCGAAGTCTTACCATTACCTCATGGGATCTCGATCATATGAGCGGACATTTTCTTCCTTTCTGGACAAAACTTCATAATATGTCTAGACTTTTTACAGATGAAACATAAGTTCTCTTTTTTAACCTTTTCCGGGGACACATATTTCATGAATCTCTTTCTCTTTGGTTTCCTGGGTTCCGATGCTGCTTGATCCAATTCGTCAAAATATTTTACTTGGTCTGGACCGCGCTACTTCCCCCTCTTAGTTTTTAAAGGAGTTGGAATTTGCGCAAACTACTTCCTAGATGCCACCATTGTGGAATCGTATGCTTTTGAAATTCAAAACGCATCATCGAGGCTTTGAAGCACATTTTGCCTACATTCATTTTGATAGTCGGATGACAAATCTAGGACAAATTGCCATAGTGCCAACTTTGCATCGAATGATGGAACTCTATTCCATAGGTCCATAAATTCTTGGATATAAGAGTCCAAGCTCTTTGTACCCATTTTGCAGTTCGCATGACATGCGACATTAATTGCTTTTTTCTGACTATACGCAATTTTACATAAATTTTAGTTCTAAGAAAATTGTCGGCCACATATCCTGATTTGTGTCCTAACTATCAGAGCACATGCATATAACCACTCAAAATAAATGGGAAAGTTTGTGATTTAATGGATTGGTCCTATTGTAACCTATCCTAGTTGTACCTTGTAACTTACATACTAGAGTTTACCCATGAAACCGAAAAAATTCTATGAAAATGGGTCCTACAACTAGCCTTAACTCAAGCGCACTCTATGTGTTAACCCAAGGCAAAGTGGGATTGATTAGCACTAACTAATTATAATCACAATGAAAAAGCATGTTTAGGCAAGGAAAAGGACCTTTTTGAGTTCAAAAATGGCCCTAATGGATCACCCTCTACGTGATGGATTTGTTGGTCAATGTCCTCGTGCTTTGAAGGTACATCATGTTTGAGTCGGTTGCCATTTTGTAACATTTATTATTCATGCTCTAACAAAATCAATTTAATGTGTGTGCTTGTTTTTTAAAAGACAAGTGATTGGCTTCAAATTTGGAGATCCATCCAAGATGTAGAGTGCCTCCCTCCTAGTATATAAATGATATGAATATTCCAAGTCCCTATTGGGGAGAATTATTGGAGACACTTGTGCGTCACCCTCGATGATGTTTAAGGGGTTTAACAAAAAAAAACATAGCAACGTTTGTGTGACGCTAATGCAGGCGTCGCACAAACGTCGCTAAATTTATTTTAGGGTTTTTAGTGAATGTCGCACACAGCGACATTTATTTTGGATTTTTTTTTTTTTTGGGGACCGTGGGTGCTCATTTGCACTCACAAGGACCCAACTTTTTTGTTGGAGAGTACATAATATGTGACCCCCTTTTTTTTTGAGAGAATTCTATTGCTCTTTCTAAGAGGTGAGCACTAGCATTGATCAAAATTGCTCACACTTTTTGTGCTACATAATTCTAAATGACAATGTGCATGCATATCTATTTTATTTACAACAAGTTATTTATAGTTTTACAAGTGGAGCTTCAGTTCTCTTATGAGAAGAAGGCATTGCCTCTACGAATGCCATCTTGCTCGTCATCATCACCATCAGTACCCCTGTCACTGCCGCCAGTTCCCGCCATCGCCGTTGTCGTCCCCTCCTCCTCGTGTGCAAGTTTTTGATCAATCTGTTCCTCTTGCGCTTCATCAGTCTGCACACAAAATCACAAGTACTTTGAGAAATTTGAATGCAATTAAGGATCCTATTTTAACTAAACATGAGGTATATATGTATTTTGTGAAAGTTGAATACAATGCAATCCTGTTTAAACCAAAGAGTAGTTTCAACTATTAGAAGTTAGGATTTACCTGATCTATTGGAAAAATGCCTCTACTTTCCAATTCCTTGCACATGTTCTCGAAATTACGATTGTAGCAGGGTTTACATTCTTCTTCAATTGGAACTCTTCCCTAGATCGTATTTTCTAGACACATCAAAGAAACTTGTTAACAATTGAGCTATAAATAGAACTTAACAATGAAATTTAGGGTTAAAATTACTCACAAAATAATCTTTAAAACATTGTTTTCCCCCGGAGCCAGGATGATTGATACTATTCATGCTCAGTCTTACCCTTGTTGCTTCCTTATGCTTGTCATTTTTATGGGGGATTTTCCTAAACTCACTCGTGAGCGAAGTCCAAGTACTTTTGCTACACGAGCTTGGCTTGTCTGGTTTACCTGGTCACATGGAAATTCCCTATGCAATGCCTCTAAGATACGATCCTTATCATCTCGTGGCTGTATGCACTAATCATTGAGAGGATTGCTAATGTATCACAAGCGCGTCTCATGACCAAATATTCATTATTATCCGCTATGTTCAAAGATCCACCAACATGAATCTCATAAGGGCGTGTGCTAGACTCGCTAGTCGTCACGTCCTCATGCATTAATTGCTCGTAGACCGCCTGACGAGCAGAAGGGTGCAAGTGTCTCATGAGATGAAGTGCTTCCTCTTGATTGCTGCCAGAGGTGACCCCTCCACGGCTACCGCTAGAGGTGGGCACCCCTCAGAGGTGCACCCTCAAAAGAACTAGACAACCGGTCACACCGACCGCGTCGTCCACCACTTCCATCGGCCATCAAGACCAGCGGGACAATAACTAACCACATAAAAGACATTGAAACCAAAACTACCAAACAAAATTTTTATGAAAAATGACACTAAACTAAAGTACTAAAGAACTATCTAAAAAAATATATAGATTGCAACTAAGATCACTAGAATGCATTAAAATCACTATAACATAAAAGCAAGTAAGCATGGAGGATCACAAATGAGAGCAATAGCAAGCAAGCAAGATGAGAATGAGAGCAAAGGATGAGAATGAGAATGAGAATGAGAGAAAAGGATGAGAATTAGAGCAAAGGATGAGAGAAAATGAGAGACAAGGCGTGAGAAAGGAGTTTCAAATCAACTGTCACCAGGCGACGAATATATGTTGCTATAAACATTTCTTTAGCTAAGACTATAATCGTCCATTGCCATCTATTATAAAAAATGTAATGAACTCCTTTTTGTAAATAAATGGTGTAAGTTTTTGGCTATGCAATGTCTTGAGTAAAGTGGCGCCGCGAGTAAAGTGGCGCCAACGAGTAATCAATAGGGCGAGTAATAATCAGAGGTGTGAGTAAACACAAGGGGGCGAGTAAAGAGCTGAGCACGAGTAACGGTCTTAGAGGGCGAGTAATGTACTATAGGCGAGTAATAGCGCAACTAATGAATGCGAGCAATCAAGTGAAAATGAGATAACTTGCCCTCATATATATAGAAAAATTATAACTCACCTACTACCATTTCTGGATAGTGGTCCAATAAATGTCAAATCACCAATGCTTGCACTGTGCACAATCTGTTTTTCGATTGACTGCTAGATCTATGAGATTTTCTAATCTGAACATCCCGTTGTTTACTAAAAATAGCAG
The DNA here is from genome assembly GCA_029204225.1 of Diphasiastrum complanatum. Classification (NCBI taxonomy): domain Eukaryota; kingdom Viridiplantae; phylum Streptophyta; class Lycopodiopsida; order Lycopodiales; family Lycopodiaceae; genus Diphasiastrum; species Diphasiastrum complanatum. Next base: position 6,493,670 of record CM055109.1, on the reverse strand, counting down.
GTTTCGTCAAAACATGGGCCTAACTTGCGTTTCGGCCACAATTTTCCTAGACAGATTTGATCATATGTTGAAGTGCAACAGAGGACAACAATGATAAGGATAGTGACTGCTCGAAGTAGCAATATGGCTCTTTACAGACCGTTCAAAGTACCTTTGGGCATTTGCACAAGGAAAATGAAAGAGGGTGAGTAGGGTTGGGATTTTCACACTGCTTTTGTACAAGGCACGACAATTTAGGCGGGGTGTGTTGTATATAGGGTTTCATGGGTACTTGATAACCTACCTAGCCAGTTGCTACCTATTCTAAAAGTATCACCTATCTATGCTAAGGGGCTGGGGCATTGTGATGATGTTTTGATTGTCGTGAGTATAGCATCATCACTGTCACTACTATAAAAACCGTCGTCAATATTAGAGTGATTTGACTGGTATAGCTCATGGTCTTTATTTTGGTCAGAATAGTTTTCATCATAAATCAAACAGTCTCCATATGAGTGATGTTGCTCATATTGGTCTGAATTATTGTCATTGTGCTCCTCATATTGATAATCACAATATGATTGGTCATTACCTTTAGATTGATTATCAAATTCCACCTCATAATCAGAATCAAAATCCATTTTAACAAATCAAAAGAGAATATGAGTTTGAAAATTTACAAGGAACCTTATAGAAAAAATGCGAAGTTTAATTTTTGCAAAGAAATAAGCTCTTGACAGTTTCTCCACCCACTTAAAACTTAGAGTTCTACGATGAGTGAAACTGAGAATGGCAAAAAGTTGTAGTTCATATACAACTGAGCACTTTTGCTTTTTACAACATTCAATTCTGAACTGAGGGTTTGATAATAAGCAATCAATATACAAGGAATTTTGACCAAGCGTAAAAAAGGGATCTTGAAAAAAAAAATGAAAAGTAATAATCACAAAATTTCAATAACTTAGCCGTGTCAGGCTCGTTGTCCTGATCACTTTTTGTTTTTATAGCACTAAAATCTGAGCTCAAAAAAGAAAGTTACGAAATTCAAAAAATTGGATTAATTACAACTTAGAAAAAAGGGTATTAAAAAAAATTTACAAAATTGTATTCAATCAAACTTGAAGTTCATGAAAGGTTGGAGTGCTCGTTGAAGGACTTGTGAGAACCGTAAAAAATTTAAAATTTAAGACAAATTTTTTTTCTATGATAGCTTCTTCCATTCATTCATGTGCTTGTATAATTTTTTGATAACGAGGGATTTTAGTTCTCGACCGAGTATAGAGAGGGCAAAGTTGAGTTCTCGACCGAATGGGGTTTGCGTTTTTTTTTTCTTGAACTCTGGACCGAGTCAGAACATCGAACTGGACCGAGCCGAGAGAGAGGGAGGCGTGAGGGAATGATCTCGACCGAGTCGGGAGAAGTCTGGGTATAAGCCGGGTGGGAGGAGAGGAGTAGTTAGATCAGTCTGCTCTGGATCACTAATTCCTCCTCTGAAGACGAGCAATCGGGAAGATCCAGCATGTGGACTACGCAGCAACAAAGAGTCTTCGCAGATTGCTTCTGTGACGTTCAAGGATCATGAGGCCCTGGACACAGCCCTGCTCTTATCTGAGGCATTGATTCTGAATCAAAGTGGGACAATTCTTCCTGCTGAAGAGTATTCTTCCGAGCATAGGTTCGAAGAACATGAAGCTGAATCTGGTGGCAATGTCTCCTATTCTATCTGTGTAACTCATGGAGACCATTCAACACTTGTGGAGTATGGCGATCAAAGCTTTGAGCCAGTACCATTCTCAATCTGTTGCTTGAAGGATTTTGTTAAAGCTATTGGAGGGGAATCAACATAGCAGCGACTTCAATGGAGAGTTTTAAGCTGTCTCATGTCTCAGATGAAGGTTTCGAAAGTCCTGAAAATATTGATGTCGGAAAAAGATGGATAAGGGCTACAACTGGAGATCCAGTGACTTCTTTCAGTGAATTAGCTGCTGCAAGGAATTGCTTAGGCAGATTTCAAGGGAGTGAAATGATGGGTATCATTAACAACATGAAGCTTCAATATCTCAGACTGAAGCAAGTGTTGCTAAGTCTTCAGCGTCGTTACTGTCTCTCTCAGATTTCTGTGAATCCAACAAGCATTTCTGCATCAGGTTGTGAACTGCATTGTCTACAAGATTGATTCAGATTGATTTCAGGGAGAAACTTGTTCAGACAGGTGAGGCTCCATCATCATCATCTGTTGCCGGAGGTGGAGTTTGAGTGGAAATACGTTTCAGGACTGGCAGCAAAACAGTTGGATGCTTTGCAAAACTGTCTAGTCGTGGACCAATTGTCCTTTCACAGCGCCATTTCTGAAGGCAATGCAGTTCAATGAGTCTCCTTCAGACGTAAGACGCCGATCTGTTCAGAAATTTCTTGGCGATTATGAGGCTAATGTTTCAAACTTCCGAGCAGTAGATGCGTCAATCAAGCATTTGTACACTCCAAACTTATCCACTGGCTGAGGTGTGCATATTGTACAAGAGGTGAAATTACGGGCCAAAAAGTTGGATGCTAGTGCAAGTGGGAGTTTCAAGGGAAGCTGCAGCAAAATCTATCAATAGCTGGTCAATATTCTGATGAATAAGAGATTGTCACTTTACAATACATAGAAGAAGGCTTGTTAACTGTTGATGAGAATCGAGTATGGGCTTCGGATGAGGTAAGGTCTATTTAGGGCTTAGGGTTAGGCTAGTTTTGTTTAGGTTTAGGTCGTGGGGAGGTCAACATAGAGAGAGAGGAGAGAAGGTAGCCTAGGGTGGAGAGAGTGATGAATTAGCGTTAGGTTAGGGCGCAGAGGGTTTAGAGCTGTAGGTAGGTAGGGTTGGGGTTTTTTTTTTTTATAAGCAAAATTCTAGTCACCTATTTTGACAGCTTCTGGGAAAAGTGCAATAACGTTTGCATCTCTTATCCAAATGCCTTGAAAATTAGTGCAAATGAAAGTTAAGACAAAGCTCAGCTCTACAAACGTATCTAATCAAATTAGAAACGAAAAATGAATTTGAATGCCAAAAGTTCGTCTGAACATAACTGAAAAATTTAAAGTTAAAAATTGACAAAAAGAAAGCTACAAAAACAATAAAGTTATCAAATCTAATGAACTTCACATAGGATCATCATGAATTTAGGATCTATGCTCTAATACCAAAAAACGTCATGTGCTAAATCTAAGCAAATAGCAATGACAATTGAAGTCACAACCAAAAACAAGAAAAGTACAATGGATATTGTGATGTATTGATAAGCACTGATGTATTAAAAGTACGTGACAGCGGCAACCTACTGCCATTATTGGGCATGTCTAGCAAATTTCCTTGTAGGTCGGTGAGTATCACTGCGCCATTAGGTCAGATCTCTATTACTCTATATGGTCCTTCTGCCTGGAACTTAAGGTTGCCTTTGTGTGCCTTGGCGTTGTATAACGATGTCAATTCTCCCTTGACAAGATCCTTGGTTTTGATATTGTGATCATGCCAGGCCTTCTGTTGTTGTTTTTCCACAACTAGGGCATGAACCGCTAGGAAGCGAGTTTCATGAAGTTGAAGAAGGTTTTCCAATCTCCTCTTGGTTGATTCCTCTGTACTAAGTCATTCGGCGATGGCGACTCTCAGACTCGGAACGACAAACTCAGCAGGCATTACGGCTTCCTGTCCATACACCATCTAAAATGGAGTCTGTCTAGTACTCACCTTAAATGCGGTTCTGAAAGCCTATAGAGCTACATGAAGCTTGTGTTCCCAATCACATTGTGAAGCTTCAACCATCTTTGTGATAATTCCATAGAGGATCTACATTGCTATTTTTCCTAACACATTTTCCGTGAATGGTAAGGAAAAATGGTCCTTGTTGGTTATGGCGTTCAGCTTCTTGTAGTCCACACTGATTCTAAAATTTCCATTTCTCTTAGGTACTATCATGGTAGGCGATATCCAATCCGTGTGTTCCATCTCGTAGATGAATCCTACATTCAAAAGCTTCTTCAATTCTTCTTGGATCAGCTGGGCATAGTGCGGATTGGACCTATAAGGCCTACTAACTATGGGTTTTGCACCATCAACCAGTGGAATGGTGTGAACCACCACATCTGGCGATATGTCCTTCAACTCAATGTAATTCCAAGCAAGACAGTCACGGTATCTGCAGAGAAGTGCCTTGAGATCTTCGAGTTCATGTTCCTCTACATCTTCCCCTACTGATACCATATGACTTTCTTCTCCCTTCTCAACCAGATCTATCTCTTTTGTATGGGCAAGACCTTCATACACCTTGGCTCCTTGGGAGGTTTCTTTTAAGGACTCCCTCTTTGCCCTGGGCATAACCACTACCACTTCATCCATCTCATAATCCTTGAAGTATTGTGGTCTGTCATGCACAGGCCAGGCTTGGGCTCTTCTATGGCCTACAATGACATTGCCTTGTGGGGCTTTGTGGTTTCGATGAGATCTGCGTTCGCTAGAGGCTCTCGTGGATCCAGTGTTTCTGATTTTTGGTGTGAGCTTGAAATGGTCAGGATCTACAAACACTTGAAGAACTTTTATTTTGTTTTCATTGCATACTCCTTGCAGTGGTTCTCCTAGGGTATAGCCTCTAGGCTCCTCATAAAAAGTGAAACGGAATCTTGATGGCCCTCACTAGTTGCTCACAAATGGAATCACTAGCAAAATCTTGAAAATGAGTTGCCCGTTTGTGGGACCCACGTATAAGATAATTGTGTTTGTTGGCACTACATATTCAAGCTCTTGGCTAAGCTTGTGCCATGTGCATAAAGTCATGGACCATAGGTATTTGCAGGCCCCACATATAAAAGTCCTAGATTATGTTTGTGTCATGTGCCATGAAGTGATGGACCATGCCTATATGTGTGCTCACATATTACAACTATAAACTAGGCTTGTGCCATGTGCCAAGATTAATGTGTCAATAAGATTTGCACAACACAAGATTATGCTTGAGTATGTGTGTTTATCAGCACATTGATGCTCATTTTCTTGTCTCACCATTACTGTGGCTCAATTATTACTTGCCATTATATCCTTACGATGTATGATAAACACACATTATCTAGTCCATAGGTTTTTGAGGCATAGGCTATGCTTGAGCATGAACCACTTGGAAGACCTTAACAACACCCATGTAATGTTAGCACAAATCTTGTAGTATTCACAAGTTAAAATCACCAAAATTTAAGTGGATTCCTACATTTATCTCTTGAGTTATTCGTTCAGCCACCTCATACTTGTGAAAATGCCAAAATAAAACACAACCACCCAAGCCCGTTACTTAGGTAATCAACTCAACTACTTGTTACTAAATGTGGGTGATACAAAGATTAAGTACTGACCCAATTTTATTGACAATCTATTAGCGATAGATGCTTGACATAGTCTAGTATTGAATATCACTGTAACGATAGTCATAAATGATTGTAACGATCCTATAATAGGTCCTTTTGTACTTGTATAGTCATTCTCTAAGTAGAAATCTCATTCATTTCTTCATGCATTGTCGCAATAAGATTGAAATGGGTTTTGATTTTAGGGTCAAAATAAGATTGCAATCGGGATCAAAATAAACAAAGGGTTGAAATGCCTTTATGTGTCCTTGCATCAAACTAGGAGATTCGGGACTTTTACATTCCAACTCTGCTCCTAAAGCTACATAAACTTTATATCTATGATTGATGGCTTCAGTTTCAAAGTTGTTTCTGCACAAGACGAGAATTAATAAAATTATGAGTTGTGAACCATTGTTCAATAGAACACTCACTTCTTGATCTTTAATTGTGCCAGTTAAACGAAAAAGTTCATTAGGAAAGAAAGAAGTAGTACTGAAAGAACATTCACACTCACAATCTGTCAAGTTAATTTTCGAAGTCTTACCATTACCTCCTGGGATCTCGATCATATGAGCCAACATTTTCTTCTTTTTTGGACAAAACTTCGTGATATGTCTAGGCTTTTTATAGATGAAACATAACTTCTCTTTTTTAGCCTTTTTCGAGAACACATATTTTCTGAATCTCTTTCTCTTCGGTTTCCTGGGTTCCGATGCTGCTTGATCCAACTCATCAAAATATTTCACTTGGTCTAGACCGCGCTTCTTCCCCCTCTTAGTTTTTAAAGCAGTTGGAATTTGCGCAAACTACTTTCTAGATGCCACCATTGTGGAATCGTATGCTTTCGAAATTCAAAACGCATCCTCGAGGCTTTGAAGCACATTTTGCGTACATTCATTTTCATATAGTCGGATGGCAGGACAAATTGCCATAGTGCTGACTTTGCATCGAATGATATAAGAGTCCAAGCTCTTTGTACCCATTTTGCAATTCACAAATTTTAGATAGTAGTCAACATCATCAGCTATCACAAAAGCTTTTTTCAAGACTTCCGCAAATGCATCCCAAGTAGTTGGCTTTACCAGTAAATCTCGCCACCATGATGACGCTAGTGTTCCAATAGAGTGACCTACCCGAAGAGGCAATAGCTACAGTAGACGTTGATATTCGCAACCATGAGGCGAATGTCACAATAGTCCCAAAGAAAGACAACAAGGATGAACCCATCAAAATGACAAAAAAGGGCAAGAAGAAGGTGTTGGATTCCTTGAAGTCAATCAAGTTGGACTCAGATACAGCGTCATCTTCTACACAGGTGACAAAAAATAAAAAAATAACCAGTCGGGCCAAGATCAATATGCTGAAAGAGGAATCTCGATGAGCTCCAGTTCATGAGATGCTTGATACTTTAAAGAATTATACATTGGACGACGTGGTAATCATGATGCCGCAAGCCCAACGAGAATCAGATCAAAGTCAGACACCAGCGAAACAAGTCTTCGAGGGACCTACGCGAACACAACCGATGAATCTTGTGGAACCAGGAGAAGAAGAAAGGATAGTGCATGTGGGAGTGCAGTTAACACCCACACAGTTCAAGAGACTACGATCCTTGTTGGTGTAATATAAAGACTATTTTGCCTGGAGCTATAGTGATCTAAAGGGCATTCCGCCAACAGTAGTCCAACACACCATACCTTTGGTGGACGGAGCAGTCCCCAAGGTAAGCCGTTACTACCGCTGCAACCCGAATTATACAGAACTGATCAAGCAAGAGTTGCAAAAACTTATGGATGCAGATTCCATATACGAAATCGAGCACATGGAATGGGTATCGTCGATAGTTATAGTACCCAAGAAGAATGGCAAAATGCGTATCTGTGTGAATCTGAAGGCGCTTAATGCAGTCACCAAGAAGGACCATATTCCTTTACCCTTTACGGAAAGTGTCCTCGATAGAGTAGCTGGCGACGAAGCCTACAATTTTTTGGATGGCTTCAGCGGCTACAACCAGGTGAAAATAGCCCCTCAGAACCAAGACGAGACAACATTCGCCACGGAATGGGGAACTTATGCCTATAAAGTGATGCCATTCGGACTTTGCAATGCCCCAAGCACTTTCCAGCGAGTCATGCAGGTGGCATTCAAAGATTATTTGCAAAAATTTCTGGAAATTTTCTTGGACGAACTGTGCGTGCATGGACCAGATTCAGAACACTTATCCAATTTGGAGAAGGTGCTACAAAAATGCCGCGAATACCAGATCTCCCTGAATCAAAAAATGTCAATTCTGGGTGACACGTGGCTTGATACTCGGCCATATAGTGTCAAGACACGTTATCGCCACAGATTTGTCAAAGATCAGGATCATTGTTGATCTACCACCACCGGGGATGATCCGTGAGGTCTACATTTTCATGGGTCATGCTACTATTATTGGATCTTCATTCTTGATTTTGCGGAGTTAGCCAGACCAATTTACAAGCTCACAACAGATCCAAATTGGAATGAGGAAGCTCTAAAGACTTTCTAGAAGATTAAGGATGCATTGGTCTCAGCACCAATCCTATGACCACCCAATTGGTCCATTGAGTTCCACGTGCATACGGACGCATCGAAGTATGCAGTTGGAGCAGTCTTAACCCAGCCAGGTGAACACAAAAAGGATTTTCCAATCTGATTTTCAAGCCGACAGCTCAGTGATACCGAAATGAATTATTCAACCACAAAGCAAGAAGCACTGACAATGATCTATGAGGTTAAGAAGTTTCGACACTATTTGATGGCCACACATTTTGCTTTTTATATAGACCATCAACCCTTGCTATATCTCGTTAATAAAACTTGCAACACCGGGAGAATCACCAGATGGCTCCTGTTGTTGTTGGAATTTGACTTTCGGATAGTAGTTCGCAAGGGAAAACAACACTACATGGCAGATCATGTGTCACGAATCAAGGGAAAGGAGATTGCAACCCAACCTGATGATGAGCTGGCAGATGCTGCCTTATTTTACGTGGATATAGTACCAGAATGGGCTGCCGACATTGTTGAATATCTAATGCGGGGCCAACCAGACAAATCACTACCAAAGGCGGAACAGTGGAAATTGATATTGAAAGCTAGACCTTATCAGCTGATTGCTGTTGAGTTGTACCGAAGAGGTCCAGATGGAATTCTTCGGCGGTGTATTCTGTCTCATGAGACCACTCAGATCATGAGGAAGAATACACCGCTTTCACATGAAGGCATGGGTGGAGGTCATTTTGCATCTGACATTACAGTTCGCAAGATCCTGCAATCAGGATGTTGGTGGCCAACGATTCATAAAGACACAGAGGAATACTTGAAAAAGTGCGATGTGTGCCAAATGGCAAGGAGACCAACGAGATTGAACTATGATCTATTGTACCCAGTCTTAGCCCAAGCACCATTCGAAAAATGGGGATTGAATTATATTGGTCCAATTCACCCTACAGCAAGGAGTTCCAAGGCTAGATACATAATCGTAGCCACAGACTACCTCACCAAATGGGTCGAAGCCAAGGCAGTACAAGTAGTTGACGCTAGGACCACTGCCAAGCTCCTTTATGAAAATATCATTGTGCACTTCGGGTGCCCGATGGAACTAGTTAGTGATCGCGGGAAGCCATTTCATCAACGAGACCATCAAGGTCCTGTTGGAGGAATTCTTTGTGATCCACAGAACCAGTATGCCTTATTATCCTCGTGGTAATGGGCAAGCAGAATCATCCAATAAGATCTTGTGTAGCGTGCTCACAAAAACAGGTGAAGCTAGCAGATCAGATTGGGAACACAAGTTGCATGCTACACTGTGGGCATTCAAGACAGCATATAAGGGAGCACCGATCAAACACCCTTCCAATTGGTATATGGTTAGGATGCTGTGACGCCAGTAGAGTTTTTAGTTCCTTCATTAAGGATTGCCACCGCGCAATGTCTTAATGAGTCCAAATCTTTACAGCTACGCCATGAAGCTCTGCATAAACTCTGTGAAACACGCTTACTAGCTATGCATGCATTGGCAGTTGAAAAGGAAAGACGCAAGGCTTGGCATGATCGTAGATTACAAAAGAAGGATCTTCGTTCAGGAGATCTGAACCTGATGTATAGAACCAAGCCAATCGGGGGGAAGTTAAAATTCATGGGCGAAGGTCCTTATAGGATCAAAGAAATTCTTAATCATGCGGCCGTGAACTTAGAACAGCTTGATGGGCGCCCTTTGACACACCCATCAACGGTAGCCGGTTGCACAAGTACTAGCCACCATAGTAAGACAGATCCAGATTGGGGGTGACACATTACAAAAGCTAATCTG